>CM019070.1:112291818-112891818 GCA_009667805.1 Leptobrachium leishanense
ATTGCCCCAGTTCACAATTATATATTACCCAGCAGCTCACCCATGAATATATTGCCCCAGCTCACATATGGATATATTGCGCCTTCAGCTCAACACATGGATAATTGCCCCCAGAACCAGCTCACACATGGATATTGCCCCAGCCCTCATGGATATGCCCCAGCAGCTCTCATGGATATGCCCCAGCTCCTCTCATGGATATTGCCCCGGCTCCTCTCATGGATATATTGCCCCCAGCTCCTCTATGGATATACTGCCCCAGCTCCTCTCATGGATATACTGCCCACTCATGGATAATGCCTCAGTTCATGGATAATGCCCCCAGCTCATGGATAATGGCCCCAGCTCATGGATATACTGCCCCAGCTCATGGATATACTGCCCCAGCTCATGGATATACTGCCCCAGCTCATGGATAATGCCCCAGCTCATGGATATTGCCCCAGCTCATGGATAATGCCCCAGCTCATGGATATACTGCCCCAGCTCATGGATATACTGCCCCAGCCCCCAGCTCATGGATAATGCCCCCAGCTCATGGATAATGCCCCCAGCTCATGGATATTGCCCCAGATCATGGATATACTGCCCCAGCCCCCAGCTCATGGATAATGCCCCCAGCTCATGGATATACTGCCCCAGCTCATGGATATACTGACCCAGCCCCCAGCTCATGGATAATGGCCCCAGCTCATGGATATTGCCCCCAGCTCATGGATATTGCCCCCAGCTCATGGATAATGCCCCCAGCTCATGGATAATGCCCCCTGCTCATGGATATGTCCCAGCTCATGGATAATGCCCCCAGCTCCTCTCATTGATATTGCCCCAGCTCATGGATAATGCCCCCAGCTCATGGATATACTGCCCCAGCTCATGGATAATGCCCCCAGCTCATGGATAATGTCCCCAGCTCACCTCCTGCGTCGCGTGTTCTGCTCCCTCTGAGCGTCCGGCATGGAGCTTGGGCGCTCACCTGGGGGGGAGCCACGTGTCCAGCCGCGATCTCGCGAGAACTTGGCTGGTGACGTGTTTCCCCCAGGCGAGCGCCGAAGCTGCATAGCTTTGGACGCTCGTAGGGAGCGAACACGCGGCGCAGGGTGAGACACCTGCCCTTAGGTTGACGGTGTCACCCTAAGGGCGGGTGTCACCTGGTGCGGGCCCCACCCCCCGCCCCCACGTTACGACGCACCTGCCTGGGGTCCCTGCTACTCTTCATGGGTGTATTGCAGTTCTCCACTCCCAGTTTGGCCGGCTGATTAACGGCGTTTGGCAGTCAGTGCAGTGTATCACAGCTGCTTTCAGCGGATTGCGGCTGCTTTCTGCGGTCTGTTCAGCGGATTGCAGCGGCTTTTGACGGTCTGTTCAGCGGATTGCTGCTGCGTTTAGCGGGTTGCGGTGGCTTTCGGTGGTCTGTTCTGCGGATTGCAGCTGCGTTTAGTGGATTGCGGCAGCTGTCGATGGTCTGTTCAGCGGGTTGCAGTGGCTTTTGACAGCTTCTGTTCAGCGGTTCGTCGGCTGCGTCCATCAGGTTTACTGGGGAATCCCTGCTACACATTGCGTGGCCCTCGCGGTGGATGCTGGATTCACCACAGGGTCAGGGAATTGAACTCGCTGGAGGGGGACGAACACGAGAGCACGGAAAATTCAATGAAATTAATAACATAAATGTAAGGGAATATATAAAATAATAACCACTCATTAACCCACGAAATGCCACCAAACCAGGGGAAAACATTGTGATTAACACACAGACTCCCCATTGACCCCTGAGATGCCATTACAGCTGAAATAACCATAAAATGCCATAAAACCAAGAGAAAATGAAATAAAAGTCAGTGTGAAAAAAAGAGTAATTTTTATTTAATAAATTATTGGTGATTAATTTTACACATTACACAGTCATGGTGGATATCATTAGAAAGAACAGACTCTGCACTTTCCAATGACACCTCAACCAGCTCGCTGCCATGCTCAGGGACGGAGATACAGGGCTCCAAAGGACCCCTGGGTCTCCTGCAATCCAAGGTTCCTCCAGGGGAGAAGGCAGCAACCCCCACCCGGAGTCTATGACTCTCAGTGCGGGGAGAAGTGCTGGGACAGGGCGGCTGATACACTCCCTCCCTTCCTTCCTGTGTGTGAGCGCCGGGGGGGGGGAGTGGCCCGGGGGGAGGAGGAGAGGCTGGGACGGCTGGTCCCCTTCCCTTACTGAGCGCCCGGGGGGGGGGCGAGTGGCCGGGGGTGGGCGGTCTGCTGGGGGAGGAGACGCTGGCTTGCATTATCCGACGCTCGTGCCCGAGTGCACCTACGTCACAGAACCCAGCTGATCGGCCGCTTGGAAAACAGCTGATCGTCCGCTTGATTGACAGGTTCTGTGACGTAGGTGCACCGTGCGCATGCGCAGTGCGGGCCAGGCATTTCTCGACACCCAGGCAATCCTCGATGGAACACCGGCCTTCGGTTCGTGCACTGCGCTCTGAAATTACCCATTTTTCCACAGCTGAAGTATCTCTTCTTTGAAGATGGAGGCACACTTTCTCTCGGTGATTCACTCGAAGGGCCCCTGCCAGAGGCCACAGCAACTCCTGTTGTCCGCACATCCATCAGGAACTTTTGCATGTCAGTCTGTGTCTCTGCCACTTTCAAAATTACCCGGCACAGATCCGTGTGCGCCTGCTCCAATTCAGCTTGAACTTCTTGCACTTTCTTAACAGTCTTCTGTATTTCACCATAAGCCTGAATAGTTGACTCTTTTGCAGTACTCTCTGAAGGTATAGGAACAACAAACTGCTCTTGTCTGTCAACTTCGGACCCATAGGCATCCAACGAATCATCTTCAGTCGGCGAACATTCGTTATGTCTCACGGGTTGCACGTAGGCTCTTTCCCCTCTTCTTAGGAATTTCTCTTCCAGAAGAGCCTCTTCTTCTCTAACAGCTCAAATCGGTTCTAGATATTTCAATTCTCTGTTACCTTCTCTGGTTTTCAGCTGTAACATCACAGGGTCTAGAGGTTGAGCACACCTCAATATCTGCCGCATTCTGATTTAGTCTATCATAGCAGGTTCGGCCCCTTTCTTGAGAAGAATTAGGTGCAGAATCTTATCCAGGCTCCTCATATAATCAGTCATTTTCTCACCTTTCCTCTGGTAGGTGTGCTCGTCCTGGTACATGAGCTCAGCAGCCTTTTCTGTTCACCCGAAGACTTCCTGTAATATATTTAGGTAATTTAAAGCAGTACAGTCTT
Organism: Leptobrachium leishanense; assembly: GCA_009667805.1. Classification (NCBI taxonomy): domain Eukaryota; kingdom Metazoa; phylum Chordata; class Amphibia; order Anura; family Megophryidae; genus Leptobrachium; species Leptobrachium leishanense. The sequence continues at coordinate 112,295,064 of CM019070.1, forward strand.
GCTTACTCAACTTCAGGTTTCTGACAGCCTCTGATGCAGGTCCCTTCAAGCTCTCAGTAATTCTCTGTTTCTTCTGTGCTTCAGGGACGCCCCACTCGTCTAGAGCCTGCATCGCCTGTTCCACCCATTCCTCAAAGGTTTCTTCTCCCGCCGTAGTTGGCGGGCTTCCTGAAAAATTTCTCAACCTTCGGTAACCAAAATTAGTGTAAGGAGGGTTTGTGCTTTGGCATTTAGCTAGCAAGTCTCCAATAGCCACAATGCAGGAATGTTTGCGGGATCACCCCGTGGCGTACTTGGCTGGACCAGTCGAACTTCCACATCGTCAGCCAGCTTCACACTCGCGCCCTGAAAACACACTGGAAAACCCTTTCTCCACTCAAAAAGAACATACGTGTGAGAAGTCTCTGGGGTTGCTTTAATGTCTATTATTAACCCCCGATGATCCGGTGTGAGCACAGCCACGGCCCAGCGAATCTGGTCTTCGGACCAAGTGTCTGCAGGAATGTCCATGACTACATTTAACCCTAGCTGGCTATTCTGCTCCTTACACCATTCTGCAGCAGTGTCTGGATCCATGTTAACCCTTTAATTGCAGTATACTCAGAGACTGAAATCCCGGATGAGCCACCACGTGTAGCACTCACTCACCCCCGGAGGAGCCGCTGAATAACCCCAGGATAGTCTCACCGCACTAGGAATCACTATACACCAGCACTGTTGTGGATTTTCTAAGTTAAATACTTTACTGGATCAATAAGGTGGCATATAATACACATGTATGTTGAGAGAAATAACAGGACCGAGCAACACGGGAAAAACACGCGGCGGAAAAGAAATGGTTAATACCCCTCAGTTTGCGAGTTTAAGTCCCGTTCAAAATGGCTCAAAAGATAGTATCTTAGGGTACCCGGGTACTATATTCAACTGGCCAGTGAATGAGCAAAGTTATCTTCGACTAGTCAATGTTGGGGCCCTGTGGATTGAAGCAATTAACCAAGTGCACACTTTTGTTTCGGAACCGTACGCCTTGAGGCCTCTCACCCATCCGACGAACAAAGTGTCCAGAACCAATGACTCGACCAAGGATCTCTCTCCGCGACTGGAACCCGGTGCCAACGAATCCACTCTCTCGGTCACCGTTCGCAGCTAAACTGGAATCGATCCGCCACCTGCACTCCCAATCGATCCTCGCGGCCTCCTCACTCAGGGTCCTGCTGGAACTTGGTTTCTCTCCTAATCGCTCAGCAGAAGGTTGTAGGTGACAGCCCGATCTCCGTCCCTGATCTCCAGCACCAGATATGGCAGCGTCCACACTCCGGCCTGGTTGAGATCCTTGACAGTGTCCTGCGTGTGTCCTATTCCTTTCATCGCTCTACTCGCTCTGCCTGTGTCTTGCACTAGGCTTCGGATGTCTCTCCTCGCGCCAGTATGCCCACTTCCTGTCCTCTTCGCAAAGGTCTCTGGGAGATGAAATTCATAAGTCTCTTAGTCCAGCATAGCTCATGACGTCTTTTAGGCCCTGTCTCTCTCTAGTGGTAACAACAATTCAGCATATGGAGCCAAAACTAATACAGTGCTACACTAGCTACCGTGAGGTTTTGTGAGCTGCCTCTTCCTGAGTCTGTCTGCATTCCCTATTATCCTCTGTACTGTTATTGTCTACAAGTGTTCCTGCTTCATCTGCCTGCATTTATAGCAAGTCATTTGCGAAGAGCACCTGGTTGGTGGTGGACACTGCATAGCCCACTATCCCTGGTGCATCAAGACACTACCTCTGTGCAGAGAGACTTGTATATTTGTTTCCAGTATTCTGTATTGTGTATAGACTGTTTTCTGTGTACTTACCTTCTGGAATACACTTTATATACTTATACAGCTTCCTGTGTCTGCCTGATTTGCTCCCCCCCCCAGCGCTTGGGAATATAAACTTAAACCTAAGGCTCCACCATGGCTCCATCGTGGCGCGAGCCTGACACCGTCCCCATTTTAGCGTGGGATTACAATGCAGGCGCTTAAAAAGCTGCCTGCATTGTTTGCGGGCGCTACGCCCCTGGATGTTAGCGGCAGCGCTAAGCGCCGCCGCGAGCATCCACTCGATGGAGCCAATAGGACTCCATTGAGTTTCCCCTGTGGCGGTCACATGACCTGCCGGATCTTGCCTCGCGGCCGGTTGGCATAGTTATACGCAGGGGGTGACTGAGGAACTTTTTCCCCAGTCTCTCCCTGCTCCCGCTGGACAGAGGAGGTGGACAGAGCCGTGGTCCTCACTGTGGGACAGGAGTATACGATCACTTTTTTTTATTTTTTTGGATGCTGTTAATGGATTCTGCAGAAGCGGAATCCATTAACACTTAGTTCTGGCTGTGGTTAACTTTCTGTTAACTCACGCAGGTGAGCGTTAACGTTAGCTTCAGGACTGTAATTTGGCAACACTGAAGAAATGGCACTTTGCTACAATAAAAAGTAGTGAGTGTACAGCTTGTATAACAGTGTAACTTTGCTGTCCCCTCAAAATAACTCAACACAGAGTCATTAATGTCCAAACCGCTGGCAACAAAAGGTGAGTACATCCCAAAGTGAAAATGTCCAAATTGGGCCCAATCAGCCATTTTCCCTCCCCTGGTGTCATGTCACTCATTAGTGTTACAAGGTCTCAATTGTGAATTGGGCGCAGGTGTATTAAGTTTGATGTTATCGCTCTCACTCTCTCATACTGGTCACTGGAAGTTCAACAAGGCACCTCATGGCAAAGAACTCTGAGGATCTGAAAAAAAAGAATTGCTGCTCTACATAAAGATGGCCTAGGCTATAAGAATATTGCCAAGATCCTGAAACTGAGCTGCAGCATGGTGGCCAAGACCATACAGCTGTTTAACAGAACAGGTTCCACTCAGAACAGGCCTCGCCATGGTCTACCAAATAAGTTGAGTGCACGTGCCCAGCGTCATTTCCAAAGGTTGTCTTTGGGAAAAAGACGTATGAGTGCTGCCAGCATTGCTGCAGAGCTTGCAGGGGTGGGGGTCAGTCTGTCTGTGCTCAGACCATACGCCACACACTGCATCAAATTAGTCTGCATGGCTGTTGTCCCAAAAGGAAGCCTCTTCTAAAGGTGATGCACAAGAAAACCCATAAACAGTTTTCTGAAAACAAGCAGACTAAAGACAAGGAGTACTGGAACCATGTCCTGTGGTCTGATGAGACCAAGATAAACTTATTTGGTTCAGATGGTGTCAAGCGTGTGTGGTGGCAACCAGGTGAGGAGTACAAAGACAAGTGTGTCTTGCCTACAGTGAAGCATGGTGTTGGGAGTGTTATGGTCTGGGGCTGCATGAGTGCTGCCGGCACTGGGGAGCTACAGTTCATTGAGGGAACCATGAATGCCAACATATACTGTGACATACTGAAGCAGAGCATGATCCCCTCCCTTTGGAGACCAGGCCACAGGGCAGTATTCCAACATAATAATGACCCCAAACACGGCACTGCCTTGCTAAAGAAGCTGAGGTTAAAGGTGATGGACTGACTGGCCAAGTATGTCTCCAGATCTGAACCCTATTGAGCATCTGTGGGGTATCCTCAAATGGAAGATGGCTAAGTGCAAGGTCTCTAACATCCACACGTGATGTCATCATGGAAGAGTAAAAGAGGACTCCAGTAGCAATATGTGAAGCTCTGGTGAACTCCATGCCCAAGAGGGTTAAGGCAGTGCTGGAAAATAATGGAGGTCAAACAAAATATTGACACTTTGGGACCAATTTGGGCATTTTCACTTAGGGGTGTACTCACTTTTGTTGTCAGCAGTTTAGACATTAATGGCTGTGTGTTGCGTTATTTTGAGGGGACAGCAAATTTACACATTGTAAAAGTACATTGTAGCAAAGTGTCATTTCTTTAATGTTGTCACATGAAAAGATATAATAAAATATTTACAAAAATGTGAGGAGTGTACTCACTTCTGTGAGATACTGTAAATCCCAGATGTCATTACCAGGAGAATCTGATGATCTGGCTCCTGGTGTTGCTACTGGTATGGGAAAACTAACACACTACGGGCCAGATTACATACTTGGTGCTAACGTTAGCGCTCACCTACGTGAGCGTTAATGTTAGCCCAAGTAGTTTACACATATTTCAATCTAAACGTTAACGGGATAAGTAACCCGTTAGCGTTTGGTATCTTGCGCTTTTCAGTGCGAGGTTACTGTACTTTGCGCTCTCTATACTTAACGCGGGGAGCGCAATGTGTTAATCAGCGTTAGGATTACAAAGTCCTAACGCTGATTAATGTCCGGCCGCGGTTAACAAAAAGTTAACCAGAGCCAGGACTTGGTGCTAACGAATTCCGCTTCTGCAGAATCCGTTAGCACCATCCAGAAACCCCCCAAAAAATCAAGATCCTCCTCGGGCTGGCGGGAGCTGGGAGAGACTGGGGGAAAAAGTCCCCCCAGTCTCCCCTGCGTATCACTACGTTGACTGGCTGGATCTCGCAAGGCGAGATCTGGCTGGTCATGTGACTGCCGGCGTTCGCTTCAATAGAGTCCTATGGACTCCATTGAGAGAATGCGTGCGTCTGCGCTTATCGCTGCCACGCGCATCCCAGGGCTTAGCACCTGCAAACAATTCAGTAGACATGTGCATTCGTTTTAGTACTAAAGCGATTTAGTCCGAATTTTGGGATAATTTAGTTTTAGTATGACTCAAGAGAAACGAAACTGCTCAGTACAAAAAACGAAAGAAACTAAAATAAAATGCACTACATTTTAGTTTCAGTTCTTTTTGTGATATTACATTGATGAGTGAAGGAGACCAGCAATGAAGAGCGCAACATCGCAACATCCGAAGTTCTGCACCCTCCACATGCCAATGCAGGAAGATGTTCTATACAGAGAGGGACATTAATTCAGGAGGATGTTCTATATATTATACAGAGAGGGATATTAATTAATGCAGGTGGATGTTGTATACATTATACAGAGAGGGGTATTAATTAATGCAGGAGGATGTTCTAAACATTATACAGAGAGGAGCCTTTTTTTTTTTAGCCCTTTAAATCCAGTGGCTGTGAGCGCGGAGATCGGCTGCTTGTTACATTATCTCTCAGTACAATGTATCAGGCTCAGCTGTTACAGTAACTGACTGCTGCTCATCACAGCGCTCAGAGTTTCAGTAAAACAAGAAAATAATATTGTTCTAACGTCTTATATATAAAAATATTATTTACTAGTTTTACTGAAACTCTGAGCGCTGTGATGAGCAGCAGTCAGTTACTGTAACAGCTTTGCCTGACACGGGGCAGTATTGCAATGTTGGTGCTAACTTAACCAGAGCTGTTGTAACTGAAAACCTCCATAGGCTATAATAGCTCTGGGAAGTTTACAACAGCTCTGGTTATGTTAGCACCAGCTATATAATATGGCCCACATTGTGCTGAGAGTGAGATATACTGTAACAAGCAGCGATCTCAGCCCTCTGAGGAGCCACTACAATAGTAATTGTATCCACTGGTTTTCGGATGAATGAAATTAGTTTTCATACTAAAGAACTGAAAACGAATTTCTTTAGCAACTAAATAAATTGCATTTTAGTACTAATGCATTAGTTCAAAACGAAATTTTGTGCTGTGCACATGTCTACAATTCAGCAGCTTTTTTAGACTAGGGTCAGACTAACGCATTTTTCGCGTTGTCCGTGAAAAAGTGCGTTCGAACGAATGGACGTATTTTTTCACGGAATACGCGATAGCGGTCATACGATGCGCATTTTCGTCCATGATTTTGTACGGATCATCAATAAAACCCCTTTTGCGTCTGGACGTTATGTTGGCCGGACATTAGCAGCGTCTGACGTCTCCTAATCATGCACACACGCTGCTAGCGGACGCAGCGCACTCTGTACGTCAGTACTAGCGGTTTGACGTTCTCGAAAAAATGCGTTTGTTTGCCGCTTGCGTTGCGCAGCCGGACTTTCGTGCGGCCGTTCTTCGTATGCTGCCCAGCATTGGATGTTATTTGCTGCTAGCACGGCCGTGATTTAGTGCGGATAAACACACGTTAATACTGCGTTAGTCTGACCTTAGCCTAAGTGTTTAGTTTTTGCTCGCTAGCATTTTACCACTAGGATTGTAATTTGACCCTACATTATTTTTAGATGGAAAAAAACATCATAATTCATGGCATAAAAAAGGTCATGAAACAAAAATAACCATTGCTTCCACAGAAAGAAAGACACATTTACACTTGTCTACTGTTGTATTCTAATATCTGATACTGAAAATGTGTTTGTTTTTCTTGAAACTCGTGTCAGGAAATGATATTTTTAAACAATAGAAGTAACTTCATAATTTAATTTGTATTTAAAATAAGGATCAGTTAGAGACTTTACTTACATATATACATTTTAATTCTTAGGAAGAACCATAATATTTATTATATGCTTATTTAACCCCTTCACTGCACATCACCCCTGTGTGCTGAACTGATTTTCACCATTTTGTGTTTAAACACGATTTGAAGTCATGGTTTATTATCTTTTGTTTCAACAGGCTTGGATGATTCAAAATATATCATTACGACTTCCGGGAGGCGGGCCGAATGAATGGCCGCTTTTAACCTGAGCTCTGCCTAACGCTCCCCAAACCCGGCTGGTTTCGGGCTTTTAAAAGGTCCACACGGACAGATAACAGGGGCAGAAGCTCTCCCTATTGATAGCTGCTCTTTTTTGAACTTTATTCGGCTGGATCCGTAACCGCAGCACTCCCCCGGAGTCACCAGGCCAATTCCCGGCCGCCATTTTGGGCCCCTCATTGGTGGCCTATAAGAACCTCAACCATCCCCTGTTACTACACCTTCGCTAGACGGACCCAGACGCGCGAACGATAACAAGGGCTGAAGATTCCGGAGGTGAGCGTCCCTCATACCGGCCACCCAGATAGAGAGCAAACCGGACGTTGACGGCGGCCGTCTTGTGGAGGCAGCGTGGCGGCGCTCCCTTCTGCCAGAGTGTGGTCCGAAAGACATCAGACGTGGAGGTGTGTAGACACCCCAGCCTCCTACCTACTACACGGGGGCTATCCACGCGGCTCCACCACTGTCTTCTTGGCGCGGGTTCTCGCTGGATGACGACCCTCTTGCAGCCACAATCAGAGGGCAACCATGTGCGCTCCATCTCTTCGTCGACATGGAAAAATTTGTGTCTTCTAGCAAAACGACCAAAAAAACCTTGGATAAACTATCATCGAAAGGGACCTCAAAGCTATCGCAAAGATTAACTCTGCCACCCTCCCCGTCTACTACTCCATTTGACTCCCAACTGGATTTATCGCAATCAGCGCAATCTGCCTCTCCTCCTTTTGACAACAGTCGTCAGGACTCCCGAGTCTGCATGGCAGACATCTCAGCGGTGTTGTCTCCCTTGTTGGATGAAAAACTCGGACGGCTCTCCTCGACTATTGAATCCGTCTTATCTCAGTTGACATCACAAGCGCAAAGACTCACTGAAGTCGAGGAACGGGTCTCGACCCTGGAGGATGATGTTAATCCACTGAAGGCACAGGTGGACGCACAACAATCTGTTATTCAAACACTGACTGAGAAATTGGATGACTTGGAGAACCGGAGCCGGCGCAATAATCTACGTGTGGTTGGCCTTCCGGAGTCGGTGAAGGGACGAGCCTTGCAAGAATTGGCTTCCAACGGGTTACCTACCCAACTGGGCTGGGATGCCTCTGACCTTCCCTTGGCGGTGGAGCGAGTACACAGAGTGGGCCCGATCTAAATCCGCAGGCGGGTCGTCCTCGTGTAGTCATCATGAGACTTCTCAACTTTGTCGACAAATCTAAACTACTACAAGCCTTTCACAAGGCCAACGCTTTGGATTACAATGGAACCCCCCTGATGCTTTTTCAGGACTTTTCGGCTTCTGTGTCCCTGAAGCGAAGGGCGTTTTCACCTTTGTGCTCGGAATTGGTGGCAAAGGACATTCGTTTCTCGTTGCTATATCCGGCTCGCTTGAGAGTGAATTTTAATGGAGCAACCCATTACTTTGATTCCCCGGTTGAGGCAAGTGCGGCTCTCCTCCCAGGGCAACCCCATGGGGGGTCGACTTCGACTCTTCCTCCACGCACTCCATCCACGAGAATGCGCTCCAGGCAGTCATGATGAGGTGTTTTCTGGACTCCGTTCTAACATCGCTTCTTCAAACTATAACGCAATTCTTGTTTATTATGCTGCAATTAATGCTTTCCCTTTCCCTTAGGTTGTGCTTCTGGAGGCTGGATGATGGATGGTTTATAGCCACATCTGATCTCTGGGTCCTGTTGATCCTTCTGTTTCTGTCCATGTTAAGGTTTCGGTTTATTTCTGAACCTACGTTGCAGGTTCTGGTTCTGTATAAATGTAAAAACGTATTGACGCTCAGAATTAGGATGTTTAGTCTATTGTGCGTTCCCCTCACTGGGTTCCAGGGCTATAGCTGGGACGACCCTGGTCCCCCCTTTAGGAGTGGCTCTGCCTTATCCCTTGAGATGGACACTCTAAGATGCCCCGTCAGTTCGAGACCCTCCCATGACATCGCTTGAGCCACCTACCCTTAAAGCTTCCCTCAGACTCCTCTCCTGGAATGTGGAGGGGTTGAACTCTCCCGTCAAAAGGAAAAAGATACTTGCTCACTTAACCACATTGAAACCCGATGTGGTATTTTTACAAGAGACCCACTGGTCTTCCCCTGATAACCACCTCCGATCTCCTTGGATTGGGTATCAAACTTCCACCCCTTTTACGAACAAAAAGAGAGGCACTGCTATCCTTTTGAATAAATCCCTGCCGTTTACAGTCCTTGACGAAGCTAATGACCCTCAAGGTCGTTTTTGCATTATAATGATGTCAGTTCTAGGAGAGACCTATTTACTAGTGAATGTCTATGCTCCTCACCCTCCCCACTTGCAATTTTTTTCCGATCTTTACACGACTCTCCTTCAGTACATCTTTACACATTGTATTATAGGTGGGGATTTTAATGCGGTCTTGGACCCTGTCCTGGACCGCTCCCGTGTAGGCGCTAACTTGGCTTCCTTACGGGCTTCAGTTGGCCCCCTGTTCTTAAAAGACCATCTAGCTTTGTTCGACGCCTGGCGTTATATCAACCCGGAAGGTAGAGACTACTCATTTTACTCACATCCCCATGATTCCTTTTCCCGTATAGACATGTTTCTACTGTCCTCGACTTGCTACCACTCCATAGTTGACGCAACGATTGGAATGATACACATTTCTGACCATGCACCTGTCACGATAGATCTACAGTTAAAAACGCAACTCCCACGCTCCCGAAATTGGCGCTTTCCTGCGTCTCTCCTTCACTCCAGTGATTTTAAAGCTCATCTAGAACTTAGTTGGAATAACTACCTGGACGATAATTTGGAACATGTCGATGATGTTAATTTGTTTTGGGAGGCGGCTAAACCGGTCATGAGGGGTTGCATAATTGAATATATGTCCTGTAAACGTAAAGAAGTCAACAAAAGACTGTTAGAGGCGCACTCCTCCCTAGTTAATTCTTATCGAACTCATGTAGCACACCCTACCTCTATCACCTCAGAACGGTATAAGGCGGACAAGCAAAGCTATGCTAAAATAGCCGACGAAAAGGCCCAATATTCCTGGTTACACCAGAAAAATCGTTTCTTCCGTTGGGGCAACAAACCAGGGAAGCTCCTGGCTAATCTACTGAAATTGCAACGCCCGGCAGCCCCGGCGATAACTAGAATCAAGGCGCCCACGGGTGAAATGATAACTGACCCATCAGACATCAATAGGCTTTTCCGCGACTATTTTGAGACATTCTATAAAGCTGAACTTGATGAGTGGAAAGTCCAGGCTAAATTTTTTGTAACTGCAGGTATGCCGGAACTAGATCCTGAGTTGAGAGAGAATCTAAATTCCCCAATTAGCTCCAGTGATATTACTACAGCGATATCTCACCTCCGTTCCGATAAAACCCTGGCCCAGATGGCTTCTCTGCAGAATATTATAAATTACTCGAGGCCATTTTGTCCCCCACCTCATGTCCTTGTTTAATAATATACTTCAGGGAAAAGCCCCACCACCTTCCTTCAATGCGTCCCAGATGATAATGATTCCTAAACCTGATAAAGATCCTTTACTAATAACGTCCTACCGCCCAATTTCCCTATTAAATACTGATCTGAAACTATTATCGGCCATAATGGCTAGGCGACTGCAGGCCCCGCTAACCCAGTTTATCTCTCCCGCTCAAACAGGGTTCTTGACGGGCCGCCACTCCACGCAAAATGTTAGGAAGGCCCTAGCTGCTATCTGGTCGTCAAATAGACACACTCACTCGTCGGATTTACTACTTAGCTGCGATGCCGATAAGGCTTTTGATCGCATATCATGGTCCTATATACGGCGCTTCCTGAAATATCACTCCTTTGGTGTCCCAATGCTTAATTCGTTTAATGCTTTATATGATACTCCTTCCGCTATGATCACGACTAATGGCCTTAATTCCTCCCCTTTCATATTGGAACGAGGTACTCGGCAGGGTTGCCCACTTTCACCCTTATTATTTAATTTAGCCTTAGAACCTTTATTGCGGATTTTTCAAACATGCCCGGATCTTACCGGGATACGCATAGGTTCCCAGGAGGTTCGTATAGTAGCTTTCGCAGATGATTTGCTCCTCTTCCTATCCCACCCCGATAAGGCACTCCCAACCCTTGTGACATACTTGGAAGAATTTCACTTAGCTTCGGGATTTAAGATTAACTATAATAAAACGTTAGCGATACCGTTGGGTGCGAACTGCGGGAACTCGATAAGGCAGCACAGTCCTTTTAACTGGTGTTAAACCGGGACGTTTAAGTATCTAGGGGTGTTAATACCGACAAATATAGCAAGATTGTATGAGGTTAACGTACCTCCGCTCCTGTCACAACTCAAAACTCAATTAACCTCCTAGGCAAAACTTCCACTGTCTTACTTAGGGAGGTGCAATCTTATTAAAATGGTTGCATTCCTACGTCTCCTATACCCGATACAAATGCTTCCTATACTTCTCAAACGAAAGGATATAACACACATTCATGCTTTGTTTACTAGATTCATCTGGAACGGGGGAAAACCATGTATAGCACTACGCAAACTTCAGCTTCCCTATACTATGGGAGAATTGAATTTCCCGGATATATATTCCTATAATATTGCAGCATTATACCGTATAGTGGCAGATTGGATCTCGGACTCATCAAGGTACACGGATTGTGCCTTGGATCGAGCCATGTCTTTCCCAATGTCCCCATTGGCTGTCCTTCACACTCCCCTGTCTAGGATTCCTCCTGCCCAGAGATTTAATCCCTTGCTTTTTACAGGAAGAGAGGCGTGGTACCGAGCGCGTAAGATGCGGGGCTTGTCCTGGACATCCTCGATTTTCCAACCATTACTACGTAACCCTGCTTTCCAATCTGGCTCGGCGGCCTCCGCATTTCAGGTCTTGGTGACCAAAAGTCTAACTCAAATAGGTCATCTGGTGTCGGGACCAGCTCACTCCCTTATCTCTAGGGATGTGCGTTTCGGGTTTCGGAATTTCGGAATTTTCACGAAATTTCCCGATTCGTGTTTTCGGATGCGGCTGAATTTCCTAAAATTTTTAGATCTGAAAATGGCAGATCCGAAAAGTTTTCCGAGCCGAAACGAAATATTTTCGGAGTTTTCGAATGGACTTGAAATGTGTCAAATCGAAATTTATTGCTTTGAAATGAGGAGAACAGACGTTCCGAAAAAACGAAAATTTCCGAAATTACGAAAAGTCGATACAAAAAACGAGCAAAGTGACACGAAAATACGAAAAACGGTCGATATTCCTAAAACATGTACAATTCCGAAAAACGAAAATTTCCGAAATTACGAAAAGTCGATACAAAAACGAGAAAAGTGACACGAAAATACTAAAAATGGTCGATATTCCGAAAAAAAAATGTACACGAAAAACGAGTCGAGCCGAACCGAATCGAAACAGAAATCGGTCGAAACGAGCCGAATCGAAAAGTTTAAAAATCCGAAAAATCGAACCGAATCGAACCGAAAAAAAAATCGGTGCACAAGCCTACTTATCTCCTATAGAGATCTGTGTGTCCTAGTGGCCCCTACCCCCCTTCACTCGGTATATTATATGCAGTTATCGGCATTTGTATCAACTCAGTTAAATACCTTACACCCGCAGGACTTTTCCAACCCCTTGATACTCAGGCATCTCTGGGCCCGTCTACCGCAGCGTTGCGCGCTCTGCTTCGACCTCAATTCGATTGGTCGGTAGCGACCACGGGCTTAGCAGCCTGGTGTGTAGAGTTTCCCAAACAATCACCCTTTACCTTAATCTCGGCCACTAATCGCTTACGAAAACAAATCCCCTCGGCTCAATATGACGAAATGTTTCTGAAATTACTGCACGGGGCCTATATAGCACCGGATAGATTGGTCCATCTAACACCCCTCAGCTCTGGCCACTGCCTCAAATGTAAGCATGCTAACGCGGACCTATTTCACTGCTTATGGGCCTGCCCGTTAGTGTCTACCTTTTGGAACTCCATACGGAGATTCTGGGTTCGGATCTTACATATAAAAGTACCTGCCGCCCCCGACTGGGCGTTGTTTGGTCTCCTCTCCGACTGCGAAAGCAGTGGACTCGACAGGAATCAGAGGGCCCTACTAGGAGTGTTATCCGCAGTAGCTAAAAAGGCCATTTTGAGGAATTGGATTGCTTTCCCCCCCCCACGTTTTCTATGTTTTATTCCCGCTTTCATGCTATTTTCCAATGTGATTGGGTGGAAACTGCTCTGCATAAAGACGATAAAGTGCAACAGTTTTTTGAAAAATGGGAGTATTTTATGTTATGTTTGCCGGAAACTGTCATTGACAAACTAAAAAGGGATTTTGAATATACTAACTGGTATCTGACTAGATCCCTATCGTCACCCCCCTTACGACCGAATGCTACGACTCTCCTAGAGCTTTCAAAATTTTTTGATGAAGTACCGTCGGCCTAGGGTGTAAATTTTTCGTGGTGTCTATGGTTGACCGCGGGTTGGGAGGGATGTCTTACTGAGTGGGAATGTGAATATACGTATTGTATTTTGTTCTGAGTTTGTCAATTCAAAAATAAAGTTTTAAAAAAAATATATATATCATTACTTTAAGGGTTACTCAATAAGAGCCAAACTTGCCACTGAATTGCACTGAACAGTGAATTTCACTCTATAGTGCAATTTCGTGGCAGTTCGGCTATTCACAAAGCTGGCAATTTGCCACATACTGGCGAATTGCCAGAGAAATACGGTGCAGTTCACCTCAGATCGCTGCATTTTTGGTGGCCTTTGGTGGCAGTGAAATTGTCCAATAGAGAAGTAGTGGTTAATCTATTCAGAGAACGCGGAACTGGACCGAAATGTTGGTGAAATGTCCAGGTTTTTCGATGGTTCAGTTCGACAGGGTTAAAAAGGCAAATCACATAGGATTCAATGTAAATAAATATTTGCATTTTTATAAATTTTTTATTCAACTGTTTATTCTTTTCATTTGCAGCAAAAAGCTTTTTTATTTATTTATTTTTTAGGTATTTTTCTATATTTTTTTGGCGCAATTATTGATTTACATTTTTTTAATGGAGTTTTTTTATTATTTCCATGCATTTTTATAAACCCATTTTTTAAAATTGCAGAATTCTGTTTTTTTTAACCCCTTCCATGCGGATCAGCCTGGATTCGGTGACTGCCTTTAACCCCTTGGGGGTTGGATTGCCCTCCCGGAGCTAGCTGACATCTTGGATGTCGGGCAAGCTTCCGGGATCTCCCCCTGATGACTGGAGTCATCCGCATAGCCTATGGTGGAGATAGGGGGTTCCAATGAACCCCTATCTCCCGATTCGTGCAAGTTAGGGATTAATGTTTTCTATTGTTGGAACAGCCAGACCATGGCCTTTCCAGTGATACCAAACATGACTATGTTAAATGAGACCAAGAAATGTAAAAAAAATATATAAATAAAAAACTTAAAAAATTTAAAAAAATTTAAGAAGTGTTTTTTTTTATTTATGCAGCAATACTGTTCCCATTTCAATTACATTGTGAATAATGATGTTGCACTAACTAGTTTTTCTATGGGGGGCGTTTGCTAAAAAATCAAGTAATTTCCCCCCCCAAAAAATGTAATGGGTTCCCATTTCTAATTTTTTTAACAAGCGCACCCCATAGAAAATATAACTGTAAACGCTTGCATGATAAAATGAGAAAAAAAACACTTTACTTGCTGTAGATTATTGAAAATTCAAATTTTATTGCATTTTTTGTTATAATATTCAGGCAGGACATGCAGTATACATATAATAATGATATATTATGAATCTGCCGAGTCTGGCCCGGGAAGAAGGATATATAGTATGTCTGGGTCGCATAATAAACCGTGGCATGATGAGTGAAACCGGTAAAAATGAGCTCAGCACACAGGTGTGAAATGGCTCAGCAACGAAAGGGATAATAGGCGGCTGATCGGTGACTTTCAGCAGCCTGTGGTGATCAGTTCGGCATGTGTTCGGATCCTTGGCTGTCTTTGGCGGGGTTTGGCCTGGCTGATCGGCAACGTTCAGCGAAATCGCCAAAGTGCACAGAAGTGCCGAACAAGAGCGCACCGAAATTTCGGTACTCTCTGAATAACCCCTTATGTGTATATATACGTCATATATATACAATGCCATATCAAAAAATGACCAAAACAAATAATAATCAGATTTTAATCATTTGCAGCATTAGCATTATTTTTAAATCCAAATGATTTTACTCTAAAAACCCCCCCACTAAAATGGAGAACCTGTTACTGAACAACAAAAATACATACAAGTTCCAAAAACAGAACAGCAGAAGACACTGGACGCTACTCGAGAGTTTACAATCTAAGAGGAGAGGAGTTGACACTAGAGACCTGCAAAAAAATTTGATTCGAATTCGATTTTGCCAATCGATTCGAAAAAATTTCAAATGGATCAATTACTTATCAGAAGTTCTGGTCTCAGAGTTTGTCTGGCTGTGATCCGCATCCCCAGCAGTGCAGAGTACCTCCCAGACGCACAGAACGCGGCTGGAAACAGCATGCTGCTAGGTGTCGCCTCCTCCAGCAAGACTGACACTTGAAAGTGATGTCTCACTGTCACATGTTGCACAGAGGAGGCTGAGGACCAGTGGTGTATTTAGGTTTTGTGCTGCCCTAGGCCTGACTAAACTCGTGCACCCCTAATTTAAATTCGACACACCCCTTCCTGTCAAGGACACACCGCTTCCTGGTTAATCCCCACCCTTCCTCTTTAAGCTCCACCTTTTCCTCTCTTTATATTAAAAGTGGATACCAAGTGCCTACTTGTATATTTTGTATAACATTTCAAATGTATCTATTGAGATAAATAAAATTATGAAATGTTTAAATTCAAGCATTTTTACAAAGAACAGCCACGCATGTCAAGTATACTGGATCACAGCTGCTCTAATTGGTTGAACAATAAAATCCACAGAAACTTGCATTGCATATGAGTGTATCACAGAGCTGCACAGCAATAAAACCCACAGAAATGGGCACTGTGTATGAGCATTTCAGAACTGCACAGCAATAAAACTCACAGTAATGTGCAGTGTGTATGAGCGTATCCCAGAGCTCCAGGGCAATAAAACTCACAGTAATATGCAGTGTGTATCACAGAATCCACAGCAATAAAACTCCCAGCAATGCAATGTGCAGTGTGTATGAGTGTATCAGAATCCACAGCAATAAATCTCCCAGCAATGCAATGTGCGGTGTGTATGAGTGCATCAGAATCCACTGCAATAAGACTCCCAGCAAACCGAGTGAATATGAGCACACAGCAATTATTTATTCTATATTTACCGGCCTCCGTCTGCGGTAGGGCTGTGTGCAGAGTCAGCAGGGACAGTGTACGGACTCAGGAGGAGGTCCCTCCAGGCAACGTTAGGATCGCGGCTGTGCCTGTGTGTGGAGCCATCTTGTCAGCAGTGGGGTGCCACTGCCAGAGTGTGCACCGTGGCTTTGATTCCCTTCCGGTGGGTGTTCAGTCCAGAATAGAGTGAGAGTCCTTGTTAATGAAAGGGCGGGCAGCTGCGTGCGTGTCACGTGGTTCAGCCAGTCAGGTGGTACTGAGACTCAGTACCACCTGACTGGCCGGACCACGTGACCTGCACGCACGCAGCCTCTCCAGGAGCCAGGCAGCTCAATGACAAATTTCTATCACTGCAGTGCTGGTTAAGGAAAGGTCCACTTTAAACAGCAGTAAGCAGACAGGGCTTCATATTCTGCTGATAAACCCCCCCACTTTACCTGCCATTTACTGTCATCTTCTCTCTCTGCACACAAATCACATCCCCCTCCCCTCTCCTAGAGCTGCTGCGGGGCAGGGGAGGAGCTATGGAGGGACGAGAGGGGGATTTTTATTCTATTCGATTTTATTCCGTATGCAAACACCCTGCTCCGCTGCTCGTTGTTTGAGAACACAGCTCAAAGCTGACACACAGTGACAGCGGCACCTCCTAGTACCCCCTAATGACACCCAAATAATCACTGGTACCTGGGGCGGCCCACCCTCCGCCACTCCCCTAAGTACACCACTGCTCTGTGATATGCTCACACACAAGTTTGGCGAACTGCCAGCATGTACGGTGCTGTTTGAAGGCATTGCAAATCCCCATAGAGAAGTAATGGTTAATATATTCAGAGAACACCAAACAGCAGAGAAATGGCAGTGAAATGCCCTGATGTTCGGTGGTTTCAATCAGCAGGTTTATTCAGGCGAACCCCATAGGTTTCAATGTTAAAAATATTCCCGTTTTTATGCAATATCTAATAAACCATTTATTATTTTAATCTGCAGTAAAAAGTCTTTGTTTTTTTTTTTAGTACCATTTAGTAATTTTTCAGCAAAATCCCCCCCCCCTTTTTTTTTAATAGCGGTTTTTCTTTTTTCAGTAACAGAACTTTTTATTATCAATCATAGGATCTTATATGTAAATTCCAGACATTTTCGTTCAGTAGTTCTTTTGAAAACAGCAGGCCACGGGTTTGCGGTGGCAGCATTCAGCGGCCGACTCCATGCACTTTGGGGACCCTGCGGTGAATGGTGAATTCACTGTAGGGTGGGGAAATTTTATTCCCCGAAGTGCAGGGAACTACAGAACACCAAAATGTTGGCGTCATTTCGGTGCTCTGTCAGGGTTATTCAAAGAGATCCGAATTGCTTGTGAAAGGTAACCGAATGCTGAAAATCAGCGTTCGGCTGCCTTTCCTGACCATTCGGCTATCCAGAGAGCAGGCAATTCACCAAATCCTGGCGAATTGCCTGAACATACGGTGCCTGTTCGGTGCCTGTTCGAGGGCAGTGAAATCCCCATAAAATAGCACTGCTTCGGCTATTCAGAGAACACAAACCAGCAGTGAAAGGTTCCCCTAATGCCCTGCCATTCGGTGGTTTAATTCGGCAAATTTATTCAGGAGAATCCCATAGGCTTCAATGTTAAAAATATTCCCGTTTTAATTCAATATCTAATAAACCGTTCATTATAAAATTCTGCAGCAAAAAGTCTCTTTATCTATAGATTTTTTAGGATACTTTAAGCATTTTTCTAATTTTTTTTTTTTTTTTTTAAAAGTCCGATTTTTTTTTGATTTTTTTTCAGTTTACTTATTTTTTTTGTAACAGCCCTCTTTATTATCATTCCCTGGACCTCCTGTGAAAATTTCAGACATTTTCGCTCAGTAGTTTCTTTGCAAACAGCGTTTCATTTTCCCAGATTCATACAAATGGTTTTGCTAATTTATTCACTGCCTCCTCTACGTCACAGCTGCTTCGGCTCTGTGTGATTCGGCTCCTGTTCGGCTCATGTTCGGGTTTTTCGAAGGTTAATCCAGATGTTTTTGCTTGTTTTCAGCGTGCATTCGGTTAGTTTTCGTCAGGTTTGCGGCAGCTTTTCCCTGCAATTCGGGGACCCTGTGCTGTTTGCTGAATACACCGCAGGGTCACCGAAATGCAATGGGCAAAAGGAACCGAATTGAAGAGAACGAAAAGTCACCGAACGCGCGGTGACTTTTCGAATCTCTTTGGATAACCCTGTGTGAGTAACCCATTTAGTGGTGAGGTTTTTTGCTGCCCCCTGGAAAGTGAAAGCCTAGGCCTTGCCTACCCAGGACATACTTGAAAATTAGTGAAATCTCAATGTATCCTTCCTGGCAAAATACTTTGCAAAAGTAAAAAAAAAAGGATTTTTTTTTTTTAGGTGTGGGGCCACCCAGTGCGGGCCGCCGCCCCCTGCAAAGTGCCGCCCTAGGCCTGGGCCTAGTCGGCCTAGGCCAAAATACACCACTGCTGAGGACGATGGATGCAGTGAAAGCTGCAGGCAGTGCGAAGAGGTGTTAGGGCCGGGACAGAGGAGCGAGCAGCAGGCAGGCCTGAGCCAAGCTGTGATGGTGAATATAACTACCCTGTCACTATTATATTGTGCGTCTTTTGCAGGATGGTGAAGCCAGGTGATGGAATAGATCATTCCAGAAGAAGATGGCTGCCGGGGGGTGTGCCAGGGGGGGCTTAAAAGTAAAAACTGGCCATATTAATCATATGGGGGACCTGCTCTCTGTGTGGGGAGATGATTATAATGGGGGCCTGCTCTGTGTGGGAGATAATAAATTATATGGGGGTCTGCTCTGTGTGGGGACATAACAAATTATATGGGGACCTGCTCTGTGTGGGAGATAATAAATTATATGGGGACCTGCTCTGTGTGGGAGATAATAAATTATATGGGGACCTGCTCTGTGTGGGAGGTAATAAATTATATGGGGACCTGCTCTGTGTGGGAGTTAATAAATTACATGGGGACCTGCTCTGTGTGGGAGATAATAAATTATATGGGGGCTGCTCTGAGTGGGGAGATAATAAATAAGGAAAGTGGCACTCACCGATTCGATTTGATACTTGATTCAAATTCGTACCTTAACAGTCGATTCGATTCTTGATTCGATTCAAGCAAAAATTTGTGATTCGTAGGGCCCTAGTTCAGGGGTCAAAATTTCCACTCGCCTGCTCGCAATTGGCGAGTGGAAATTAAGCGTGGGCGAGTGGAACTGCACACGCAGGCAGCATGATAAATTATATCATGCTGCCTGCGCTGCGTATTCCAGTGGCAGATGTTTTTTTTTAAAAAAAAGAATCGTCCTGCCGAAGTCACTTCCGGCACGCTAACAGCTCCGCATGCCCTTTTCCTGCTGTAGCTGGGTGTGCCTTCTGTCTCTCAATGCTGCACTCACTGACGCTGCTTCGGGGAGATGCCGGGTTGAACCTCTTACTGATTCGGGATGTTTGCTCGGCGCAGTTTCCCGTGTTCCATTCAAATGGTGCAGCAAACGGATCACAGGGGAGTGTGCGCAGCAAAACTCCGAGATCAGAAAGAGGTTCAACCCGTCTCCCCGAAGCGGCATCAGTGAATGCAGCATCAAGAGATTTCCAAGTGGCATTCTTAAGTGGACGTTCAGAGTTGATTCCTGGAGTTGCGGGACTGGAGGAAGGAACTGCAAAACTGCAAGGCCCACTTTTTACTCTGGTAAACTCACGTCTATATCATGCTTTCTCTCACGCTTCTGCTCTTTACTTCTACCTTTCTCCTTAAATGGAACTCCTGCCCCTCTACCACCGACCCCTACACAATCTGCATCTCTCCCTCCCTCCTCTCGTCCCACATGATGGCCTCGCATGAGCTCCTTTGTTTCCTCAGAACATGGTCTCCCTCTAACTCTCGTGCTGCCAATCACTCCCACTCCCACAAATATCATTCCCACCTTCTCTTTCTCACCCTCCTGCTGTTACTCTATTCAGGTGACATATCCCCTAACCCTGGCCCCACAACACATCCAATACTTCCCTCTCATCCTATCTCCATCGCACATAAATCACCTCCCTGCAAGCCCAGCAACCTCATTCCCATAATCCCTCAGCGCCTGTCCTCTTTCTCCTGCGCCCTCTGGAACGCTCGCTCTGTGTGCAACAAACTCACAGCAATCCATGACCTCTTCCTTTCAAACTCCTTCAACCTCCTAGCTTTAACTGAAACCTGGCTAACTCCCTCTGACACGGCCTCCGTTGCTGCTCTCACACATGGCAGTCTACACTTGAGCCATACCCCTAGACCGGGTGAGAGAAATGGTGGCGGGGTCGGACTCCTGCTCTCTCCCACCTGCACCTACCAGCATCTCCCTCCACCCCCATCCCTCTCCTTCTCCTCCTACGAGACACACTGCATCTGCCTGTTCTCTCCTCTGGCTCTCAGGGTGGCAGTCATCTACCGCCCACCGGGACCAACCTCCCAGTTCTTTGACCACTTTGCTACCTGGCTTTCTCACTTCCTGTCTTCTAATCTTCCATGCCTAATTCTCGGGGACTTCAACATTCCCATTGACGATCCTTCTGCTCCTGCTGCCTCCAAACTTCTTTCATTCACGTCCTCCTTGGACTCACACAATCCTCCCTCCTCCCTACCCACCGCGATGGTCACGTTATTGACCTGGTCTTTTCCAACCTCTGCTCCATTTCTGAGTTCAAATGTCGCCCTTTCCCATCTCTGACCACCACCTTCTCTCTTTCAACCTATCTGGACTTCCTAAACACCCTGCTCCCCCACCTCACACACACACTCGCAGAAATCTACATGCTGTGGACCCACATCAATTCTCCAACCTACTTCACCACCTCCCTCATACCTCATCCTTCACCTGCCCTGTTGCTGCCACTAATCACTACAACACTACGCTTATCTCTGCTCTAGACACTCTTGCTCCTCTTCGACTCTGTAAGGCCCCACGCCGCCAGCTTCAGCCTTGGCACACCCTCCAGACTCGCTACCTGCAAAGATGCTCCCGCACCGCAGAGCGTGCCTGGAGGAAATCCCGCTCTGAAGCTGATTTTGTTCACTTCAAGTTTATTCTCTGGTCATACACCTCTGCCCTCCACTTGGCCAAACAATCCTTCTTCTCATCTCTTATATCTACGCTGTCCTCCAACCCTAAACGGCTCTGGTCCACCTTCAACACCCTCCTCTACCCACCTGCACCTTCCTCCTCAGCTGCCTTCAGCGCTCAAGACCTGGCAGACTACTTCCTCAGTAAAACTCTAACTATCAGAAGCAACATCCCAACACAAGATAGTTATCTGCCACCTCCACTCCCACAGGTCCCCTCTGCCACCCTCTGCCGCTTCCTCCCAGCCACTGAGGAGGAAGTCAATTCCTTATTGTCCTCCTCACATCTCACCACGTGCCCGCTCGACCCCATTCCCTCACATCTAATTCCTCCCCTCTCCTCCTCCCTCACCCCTGCTCTCACACACATCTTCAACCTATCTCTCTCCACTGGCTCCTTTCCATCCGCCTTCAAACACACGCTAGTTACCCCTTTACTAAAGAAACCATCCCTAGACCCCAACTCTCCATCCAACTACCGCCCTGTATCCCTGCTTCCCTTCACATCAAAGCTCTTAGAAAAACTAGTCTTCAACCGCCTCTCCCTCTTCCTGTCCTCCAATTCCCTACTTGACCCCCTGCAATCTGGCTTCTGTCCCCTACACTCAACTGAAACTGCCCTCACCAAAGTCACCAACGACCTCCTAACTGCTAAAAAACACGGCCACTATTCTATTCTCATCCTGCTTGACCTCTCGGCTGCTTTTGACACTGTTGACCACCCCCTCCTTCTACAGACACTCAACTCTCTGGGTCTCGGTGACACTGCACTTGCTTGGGTTGACTCCTATTTATCCAACAGGTCCTTCTGTGTGTCCTTTGCTGGTAACTCCTCCTCTTCATTGCCTCTATCTGTTGGTGTACCTCAAGGCTCTGTTCTTCTTCCTCTGCTCTTTTCCATCTACACCTAATCCCTGGGCAAAATCATCAACAGCTTTGGCTTTAATTACCACCTCTACGCTGATGACACTCAGATCTACCTCTCTACCCCTGATCTCTCTCCCCCTGTCCTTTCAAAAGTCAGTGACTGTTTATCTGGCATCTCCTCCTGGATGGCCTCCCACCACCTAAAGATCAACATGTCAAAGACTGAGCTCCTACTTATTCCTCCCTCCAATGCCTCCCCACCTCCTGACTTCTCTATCACGGTGGAGGGTATCACCATCTCCCCATCAAACCAAGTTCGCTGTCTTGGAGTTACACTTGACTCTGCTCTTTCCTTCATCCCCCACATCCAGTCTCTTTCCTCCTCCTGCCGATACCAACTGCGTAATATTTCCAGAATTCGGCCATTTCTTACCGCTGTCACCACAAAACAACTCATACACGCCCTGGTAATCTCCCGACTCGACTATTGCAATAATCTCTTATCTGGCCTCCCTCTGTCCCGCCTCTCCCCCCTACAATCCATCCTGAACGCCTCCGCCAGGCTAATTCACCTCACCCGCCGCTCTGTCTCTGCCACTCCCCTCTGCGAGTCCCTTCACTGGCTCCCCATCCACTGCTGAATTAAGTTCAAAATCCTTATCCTCACTAACTCAGCGCCCCACTACCTGTCCTCACTAATCACCAGATACACCCCAGCCCGATCCCTAAGGTCAAATAGTGACCTGCGCCTAGCTTCTCCCCGCATCACCTCTTCCCATGATAGACTGCAGGATTTCTCACGTGCAGCCCCACTCTCTGGAACGCTCTCCCTCGTACTGTCAGACTTTCCCCTAACTTCTCTTCCTTCAAACGCTCCCTTAAAACGTTCCTATTTAGGGAAGCCTACCACCCAACTCACTGACACAATCATCAATCACTCTCACCTTACAGTCCTCTCCTCCTGTTTCCAACCCCAACCCTCCTAGATTGTGAGTTCCTACGGGAATAGGGCCCTCATCTCCTCCTGTACTGTTTGTCAAATGTTGTTCAATGTATTGTAACCCTGTCGATACTGTGCTTATTGTACAGCACTGTGGAATATGCTGGCGCTTTATAAATAAAGAATAATAATAATAATAATAATAATAATAAGAGACCTCAGAGTGCCACATTAGGGGGGTGCAAATACCTTCTCCCACCCCCCTTTTACCGGACCTCGCTGCTGCATGCTGGATCTCCCTTCACGCTGCACCTCTCATCTTCCGGACACAGTGTGAAGGAGGATCCGGTGAGCCTCAGCGAGTGAGGGAAGCAGGGATTATCCCCGCCCCCTCATTCTACTACTCTTGAGGACAGGTAAAGGGAGGGGGATGAATTTAAAGAGGGGGGAGAAATTTATTGCAGGGGAGGGGGGAGAAATTTATTGCAGGGGAGGGGGAAAATAAATTGCACTGGAGGGGGAAAATAAATTGCAGGGGAGGTGGATTAATTAAAGGGGAGGGGGATGAATTACAGGGGAGGGGGATGAATTACAGGGGAGGGGGATGAATTGCAGAGGAGGGAGAGAAATATATTGCACTGGAGGGGAGAAATAAATTGCAGGGGAGGAGGGGAAATAAATTGCAGGGAGGGATGAATTGCAGGGGAGGGGATAAATAATTGCAGGGGAGGGGGAGAAATAAATTGCAGGGGAGGGAGAGAAATAGATTGCAAGAGAGGGGGAGAAATAAAGTGCAGGGGAGGAGGGGAAATAAATTGCACTGGAGGGGGAGAAATAAATTGCAGGGGAGGGGGAGAAATGAATTGCAGTGGAGGGGGAGAAATGAATTGCAGGGGAGAGGGAGGAATGAATTGCAGGGGGAGAGGAATGAATTGCAGGGGGGGGGAGAGAAATTAATTAAAGGGGGCCCTTGGCAGAACTAACGTCTCCCGTGAGGGGTCATAATTGGTGTAATGGTGGCGCAGGCATTTGAGGTTCAGCAAAATAGATCTATTTTTTAAAGAAAGCTGAGTGATACGGAAAGAGCAAAAAAAAAGAAAAACAATGGGGATGGAAGTATCTCACACAAATATTAATGGTTTCGTCTGTATAAGCATCCAAGGGGAAAACTGACTCTGGGGTCTTCTAACATCTATTGATAACCTGGCATACGAACAAATAAAAGAGAGTATTCGGTTCCCCTTGATATATCGGATAAATAAACCCCAAATTAATTTGGTCCTAAAAACTGTTGGAGAGGAGTGTGTACTTAGAAGATATTACTTGGGTCTGATGTCTGGATATACATGTATCTGGGGTCTCGGTCCGGTTATTAAAGTTATTTATTTTTGTAACTTTATTCTGAATAAAACCTTTAACCACTTCACTGCTAAGGACGCGCTCAGCGCGTCCACCCGCAGGTAACGTTCCTTGCAGTGGACGCGCTGAGCGCGTCCTCCCTTTGGGGCCAGCGTTCGGCCGGGTTCCGGTCGATCGCTGGCCCCCCCCAGTGCGAGCTGACATCCTCGATGTCAGCCCAGCACCCGGAACTGCCGCCGGAGTAATTAGGTGTCATCGCGGGGGCGCGATGACACCTAATTCAGGCGCCCCCCGCATGTGCGGAGGAGGCGCCTGAAAGGGAGGGGGGGAGGTCCTTCGGACCTCTCTCCCTCCCGATCGGCGGTGTGCAGGGGGTTAACCCAGGCACCGTTTGGAAGGGCACAGCCTGCCCTTCCAAATAGTACCTGGCATTAACCCCATGGGGGCCGGATCACGAATCGTCGCCGAAAGCGCCGGTTCGTGATCCTTTCCCGGAGCTGGCGACATCTTGGATGTCGGCCAAGCCTCCGGGAACTCCCCCTGAGGACTGGCGTCATCGTGCATAGCATGATGATGCCAGTCTTGGAGTTAACCCCTAACTGCCACCAATGGTGGAGATAGGGGGTTCATTGGAACCCCCTATCTCCCTATCTGTGGCAGTTAGGGGTCAATGTTTGGTATTGTTGGATCGGCCAGGGCATGGCCGTTCCAACAATACCAAACATGAGTATGAAAAAAGTTTTTTAAAAAAAATTAAAAATAAAAATAAAAATTTTTTGTTCGTTAATGCAGCAATATTGTTCCCATTTCAATTATAATGTGAACAATGATGCTGCACTAACGATTTTTGTATGCGGTGCGTTTGTTAAAAATCGCGTAATTTTCCCCAAAAAAAATGTAACGAGACCCCATCTCTAATTTTTTTAACAAACACACCCCATACAAAATATAACTGCAATTGCACGCATGTTAAAATGTGAAAAAAAAACACTTTACACGTTGTAAATTATTGAAAATTCATATTTTATTGCATTTTTTGTTATTATATACAGACAGGTCATGACGTATACATATAATAATGACATATTATGAATCTGCCGAGTGTGTCGGAAAGAACGATATATAATATGTCTGGGTCATATACTAAAATAAGCCTTCAAAACGCGTTTAAACAAGATGAGCAAAATCGGTAAAAATGACCTCAGCACAGAGGCGGGAAAAGCCTCAGCAGCGAAAGGGTTAACAGTGTAATTTCATAAGATAATTTAAGAGGGTGTGTTTAGGGGCGGAGTTCAGGGCAGGGTAGATGGGGCAACTGGTGGCGAGTAACTCTGAAGGTCTGGCTAGTAGCTTGGGACTTGAAATTTTGAGCCCTGCCCTAGTTGACACGTTAGGTGAGGTTAGATAGTTGGTTATGGGAAGTAGCAGGGGCATGGGGGCTGTGTGGGAAGAGGGGGCAAGAAATGCACAGTGGAGGATTATGGAGTGAGCCGGTAGGCTTCTCTAAAGTAATGCATTTTCAGAGACTTCTTGAAGGACCTGTGGAATTTCGGTGCTCCTTGAATAACCCTGATAGAGAAAAAAAGAGGAATAGAGAATATAACAGAAGGGGAATAATGGATATAAATTAAGTCATCATCATTGCAACACTGGCAGGTACTAATTCACACAAGATGTGCAATATTTAAACTAAAGCATAAGGCAATTAGAATGGTCCCATAATATATAATCAGTCACAATCCTCACTAAAGGACAAAACCTCAATACTTAGATGTGGTCCTTTTTCCTTCTTTTTTTTTTTTGCATTTAAAGTTTTTATTTTGAAGCAAAGTCAGCAAGGCAATCAAAGAAAATGGCCACGCAGGGCCAAACGAGTCAACTGCAAAGAAGAAAACGGCCACGCAGGGCCGAAACGTCGTCAGCGGAAGAGAGCACATAGGAAGACAAAGAAAAGAACTATTTATCCAGGAGAGTCCTGCTAATAAGTGTGGAATCATTTGCTTCAACCTGTATCCAGGAGTGGCATCCGAGCCATCGCAGGCAAATCCCAGCAGAGCCATCCATTTCGTTTGGACACTGCAGGCACAAAAGCGTGGTGCGTCGGCAGACTCCCTCGCGCCATTTTGATATTTGGCTGGAGGGGACCATCCATCCCGAATCCGCCGGGCCCGTATTTAGCCTGCTCCCCCAATGCCACCTCCGCAGACACAGGGGGACACGCGGCATGCAACTCTGAAGGTGCCCCTCCAACTTCCGTCTCCTTCGGTGCCTTCTCTGCCGATCCCGCAGGAACCGCTACATCCAGGGATGCACAGATCTCCCCACTGTTTCCAATGCACAGGATCAGGGCTGCTCCCAAGGGCCCAGACACCCTGGTCAGAGCTCTAGGCAGAGCACCGCTCCCGGCACAACTCCCCAAGGACACCTCAGCAAGCGAGTAGGCCGCAGAACCGCCCGGTTCCTCAACGGACTCCGTCTCTTCTGACCTCTGGGTTTTCGCTCCGTTGCAGCTCCTCAGAGCAGCTAGCATCCGGCGCCAGGCACCCCTGGTGACCGGGCTATCGTCGTCCTCCCCTGCTAGCATTCTCAGGCAGGCGTCCAGGCCCGTGACCAGGGCTCCCTCACCTCCAGGTGGGGGTCGTCCGTCCATCCATTCCCCCGCAGGTCCGCTAGCTACTCCCACGGCACAGCCACCCAGGTCTGCTGGGAGACGTGGGCCCACCATCCCCATCGACCACGCAGCTACTGAATCCAAGGCAGGGCGATCCGACCAGCGAGGCCGCCAGACAGCTGGAACCTGGTCTCAGGCCGCAAGATGGCCGCCGACGCTGTGCTTCAGCCATGAGGCAGCAGCTGCCAGCGATGTCTCTGGTCCGGAGGGGGTGCTAAACGGTCTCCGGACGGCACAGTACCGAAGGCCAGCCACTCCGGGACCTTTTAGAAGCAAAATGCTGTGGAAAAAGTCATCGAGTAGTCCCTGTATGGAGAAAACGTGCGGAGCTCCACCGAGACACGTCCTCTCCCTTCAGCAGCTGGCCACGCCCCCCTTCTCCTTCTTTTTTGATTACTGACCTCTACATGTTTCCTAATTAGTACCTGGATTTTCCCTTCATTGTGACCTTAGTTGTTATTAACCATGAGCTTGATTTCTGACTATGTACTTGTATTGGCCTTTGTTCTGAACTAACCATTTATTTCACAACCTGCTTGCACCTTGACTACTTCCCTGGATTTGTCCTTTGCTCTAAAATTGTTAATGACCAGTGATTTGCTTCAAGACTAGTTTTCCATCCAGAACTTTATTTTGTACTTTGAAACTGCAGTTTCAAGCTTTTTGAAATGAAATCAAGTCCAGTGCTTGTTCATATGGAGAGACGTCATCTGGTCTTTGCAATGATACCATAACTATCTAAAACACATATACAGTCATGGCCGAAATTGTTGGCACCCCAGACATTCCTATAACCATCAATAAGCTTCTTACACCTATCACCCGGAATTTTGGACCACTCTTCCTTCGCATGTACAGCTTGGAAAAAAGACGAGACAGAGGAAATATGATAGAAACATTTAAATACGTAAAGGGAATCCACAAGGTAGAGGAAGGGAGTATATTTAAAAGGAAACAAAGTAGCAAAACAAGAGGACATAGTCTTAGATTAGAGGGACAAAGGTTTAAAAGTAACATCAGAAACCATTATTTTACTGAGAGGGTGGTGGATACATGGAACAGTCTTCCAGTTGAAGTGGTAGAGGCCAAAACAGTAATTGAATTTAAGCAAGCATGGGTTAGGCAGAAGGCTATCCTAAACAAAAGATAAATCCAGGTAAAGTATCCATGTAATTGGGCAGACTAGATGGGCCGAAAGGTTCTTATCTGCCGACATTTTTCTATGTTTCTATTTCTATTTACGTCCCCGAATTGCAGGGAAAAGCTGACGCAAACCCGACGAAAACGATCCGCAAAACCCAGCGAATGCACGCCGAAAACCCTCAAAAACATCTAGATTAACCTGCCGAAAACCACAGAGAAAAACCCGAACAGGAGCCGATCGCAGCCTTCGACACAGCAGAAGAGGCAGTGAATAAATTAACAAAACAGTTTGTATGAATGTGTGAAAGTGAAACGCTGTTTGCAAAGAAACTACGGAGCGAAAATGTCTGAAATTTACATATGAGGTCCAGGGAATGATAATAAAGAGGGCTGTTACAGAAAAAAGAAGAAAACTTAAAAAAAAAAAAAATATAGGACTTTAAAAAAAATTCAGAAAAATGCTTAAAATATCCTAAAAAATCTATAAATAAAGAGACTCTTTACTGCAGAATTTTATAATGAACGGTTTATTAGATATTGAATTAAAACCAGAATATTTTTAACATTGAAGCCTATGGGATTCTCCTGAATAAATTTGCCGAATTAAACCTCCGAATGGCAGGGCATTTCGGGAACCTTTCACTGCTGGTTTGTGTTCTCTGAATAGCCGAAGCAGTGCTTTTCATGGGGTTTTCACTGCCCTCGAACAGGCACTGAACAGGCACTGTATGTTCAGGCAATTCGCTAGGATTTGGCGAATTGCCTCCTCTCTGGATAGCCGAATGGCCAGGAAAGGTAACTGAACGCTGATTTTCAGCGTTCGGTTACCTTTCTCAAGCAATTCGGAGCTCTTTGAATAACCCTGTAAGTGAACTTCTCTCCTTTTTATCTGCTTTCAGGTGTGATTTTTATATTGCCCACACCTGTTACTTGCCCCAGGTGAGTTTACAGGAGCATCACATGCTTGAAACAATCTTATTTATCCACAATTCTGAAAGGGTACCAAGAATTTTGTCCAGCCCATTATTGGAGTTTTGTGTGACATTATGTCCAATTTGCTTTTTTCCTCCCTTTTTTTGTTTTGTTCCAATACACACATAGGGAATAAACATGTGTATAGGAAAACATGTGTTACTGCAATACTTTTCTGTGAGAAATACTTGATTTTCCGGAAAAATGTCTGGGGTGCCAACAATTTCGGCCATGATTGTATATATATATATATATATATATATATGTAAAATGATAATGCAGTGCCACTGTCCGCTTTTCATTTAGAAGGCGAACAATGGCAATGCGATAATTTGTCTCTCCTTTCCCATGCCAGGAGCAAGGGGGAGAAGATAACCATAGGCGACTCTACAGGGGGCAAGGGGGGGCAATTGCCCCCCTAGATTATTCCTTGCCCCCATGCCCCCCCACCAAAAATCAGCATCCAGCTTACCACACTTATTCGGACCTCTGTATCTCAGTCCCCGTGCATCGTATATGGATGATATAGGTGTCATTGGAAAGGGCAGATTCTGGCCTTTCCAATGATACCCAACATGACCATATTCAATTTGAAATAAAAGTGATAAAACATTAAATAATAACGGGCACTTAAACTTAAGCATTTTCACAGGGTTGAAATGTCTCAGCAGTGAAGTGGTTAATGTTCAGACTATACATTACATTGTGCATTACGTTAGTTTTTGCCTTGGTTTAGTTGTATATTAAGGGTTAATGGGTAGGTTTCATCCCTCACGGTATACATTTTTCCCCCCTTGATTAATGGCATTGTAGGGGTTAATCGGTAGCTACATGCCTCACAGTGTATTCATTTCATGTTTTACCTTGATTAATGGCATATTAGGGGTTAAGGGGTAGCTAAATGCCACATTGTTTATTATTTTTATTGTAGTTCTCTGAGTTTATGGCATTTTAGGGGTTACTATGGAAGTTAGAATCTAAAGCGTCTAATCATCTTTAGATCCTTTGCTTTTCGTCACATTTCGGGGGAATTCATTTCGGAGAAAATATAGTGAATTCCTATTTAGCGAATGGTCACTGTAATTTGCTAAAAGTGGAGTTGCTGAAGCAGCTATCAGACATTCAGCGAAAACTGCCAAATAAAGTATCAGGTTAGTACAATAAAAAGGCATCATTGCATCACATTACTCATTGCATCACATTACTCATTGCATCACATTACTCATTGCATCACATTACTCTGGGGTTTTGGAATCTTATTTATATATACACTTATTTAGGGCACTATTACCTGGTGTGAGTTAACCCTTGCGTTCACATGGTTTTGCGTTAGCGCCAGGTTAATGGAGTCTAGCGCCTGACCAACAGATCGTTTGCCTCCTGCTACAAATGGGAAAAATCACTTAGTGCGTTGCTATTAGCGTACTGTACTTTCCGCGTCCTATACTTAACACGGGGAGTGCTAGAGGTCTCTAGTGCTTTTGTAGCTAACAGATCACTTGGTGCCAGCGCTAATTTTTTGAGGGGCGCTAATTGCAACATTTTACCTACTGCTCAACCCTGGTGCTAACTCCGAAAAAACAGAAAACCCAGATCTCGCCCAAAATTAACAGACAATTGAAAGGAATGCAGCACAGGTGTTCTCTTGACCCCATACAACATAGCAATGGATCTGGTCCGCATTGTCGTTGCTGTTGCAGTCAGCTCTATTATAAATGTATCCTTTATCCACATATATCCTAATTCTAAAATTTTGCCTAATTTTAAACATTTTATGCTGGGGGTTATTCATAGTATGGAAGTGGTTGATTATTAGGGTGACCGTGTGTGACCATGTTTAAAGGGACACGTGAATAAGTCTTGCCCTGAAACATGTATTATTTATATGCTGCAGCAGGGAAATTTGTGTCGCTCACCTGGCCTTCCTTTTTTGGATCTATTAAATGCAGTGTGTAATTTCTACATGCTGCTGGGTGGCATTTATCATGCAATGTCCATCAGCGTTAATATATGTGTGCATCAAAACATGGATGATACAGCCACCGTGGAGGATTTTAATAATGCAGGAGTGTGAGGTTATTCACTGGATGTGTTCATATTCAAGCTTGTGAGGGCGGGGGATAGGTATGGCCTGGCACTCTGCACTGAAAAAAAAACACATTAGCATTAGCGTTGGGTCTCAGCTCGGGTCTTAGAGTTTTCCTAGCGTGCGCCAAACGACCTTGTTCATGGACTACTGCAGACAAGGTGATCTGTTAGTAGGTCGTCAGGCACTCAGTTTTAGCGACTCGCGGTAATTTTTCCTTTAGTGATGGTGTTTTAGTTAACACCAGGTGATAGGGCCCTTTTTTTCTTATTTATTTATTCTTATCTTATTTTTTTATTCAGTGGTATGATTTAGTGGTGAAAATTATTAGTGCCCCCCCAGTTTTGACTGCGGTATCTTCTGTGCCCCATAAATATTGTTCCTAGAGTCGCCACTGAAGATAACGCATTGTGTAAATACAGTTAGGTCCATGTATACAGGCACAATTTTCATACTTTTGGCTCTGTGTGCCACCAGAATAAAATTAAAACAAAACAATCCAAATGAATTTAAAGTGCAGACTTTCAGCTTTAATTCAAGGGGTTGAACACAAATATCAAGTAGAAATTTAAGGAACTGCAACAATTTTATTCACAGTCCCCCCCCCCATTTTCAGGGGCTCAAATGAATGTAATCATAAATAGAAATAAAATGGTCATTTTAAATATTTTGTTGAGCATCCTTTACTGGCAATAACTGCCTCAATTCTGGAACCCATGGACATTACCAAAGACTTGATTTCCTTCTTTCTGATGCTTTGGCAGGGTCTAACTACAGCTGTCTTCAGTTGATCTTTGTTTGTGGGTCTTTCTGCCTTCAGTTTTGCCTTCAGCAAGTGAAATGCATGCTCAATTGGGTTGAGATCAGGTGATTGACTCAGCTATTGCAGAATATTCCACATATTTTCCTTCAAAAACTCCGGGGTGCTTATCCCCTTCACTGCTGAGCCATTTCACATCTTAAAAAAACACATTTTTCTTTTTTTTATTATTATTTTTATTATTTTTTTCATTACTTTAAATATGGTCATGATTGGTACCATTGGAAAGGCCTTTCTAATGATACCAAACATGACCCTGCTAGCTGCCGACTGTCGAGAGATATCGGGGCTCAAACAAACCCCCATCTCCACCCCTATCTTTCCTTAGGAGTCAATGAGGACGTTCCCCACACGTCCTCAACAGTGAAAGGGTTAAGCAGTGTGTTTTGGATCATTGTTCATCTGTACTGTGAAGCGCCAGACAATCAACTTTGCTGCATTTGGCTGAATCTGGGCTGACAGTATATCTCTCAAAACTGCTGAATTCATCCGACTGCTTCTGTCTGTCATATCATCAATAAACACCAATGACCCAGTGCCAATGGAAGTCCTGCATTCTCATGCTATCACACTACCTCCACCATATTTTACAGCTGACGTTGTGTACTTTGGATTATGATCTATTCCAAACCTTTTCCACACTTTTTTCTTCTCGTCATTCTGATACAGATTAATCTTAGTTTCATCCGTCTAAAGAATGCTTTTCCAGAACTGGTCTGGCTTTTTTAGATTTTTTTGGCAAAGTCTAATGTGGCTTTTCTATTCTTCGGGTTTATGAATGGTTTGTACCTTGTGGTGAACCCTCTGTATTTGCTGTTGTGAAGTCTTCCCTTGATTGTAGACTTTCAGGGTTATTCGGAGAGAATTGAAAAGTCACTGCACTTTCGGGGACCTTTCGTTCCCTGCACTTCGGGGCGATTCGGTGATTCCTAGTTCGCTGACACTGCAGTGTATTCAGCAAGCACTGCACGGCCCCCGTAGTGCAGGGAATACTCGCCACAAACCCGCTGAACACTCGCCGAAACTGCCGCAAAAACCCCACCGAACACGGCGGAAAAACCCGACTAGCCGCGCGATCACAGAGCAGAGCAGCCGCCGGAAAAACTCGACAAATAGACAAACGTGGTGAAAAAAAATCCCAGTACGCTTGAAAGTTTCAAAATTTAAACGCTGTTCGCAAAAAAACTACTGAACGAAAATGCCTGGAATGTACATATAAGATCCTATGAATGATAATAAAAAGGTCTGTTAAGGAAAATTGAAATAACGATTTAAAAAAAAAGAAACAGAAAGAATTATTTTGCCGAAAAAATTCCCGTAAAATGCCTACAAGATCCTAAAAAAATCTAGAAATAAAGAGTCTTTTTACAGCAGAATAAAATAATAAATGGTTTATTAGATATTGAATTAAAAGAGGAATATTTTTAACATTGAAGCCTATGGGCTTTGTCTGAATAAACCTGCCGTATGAAACCACCGAACGGTGCATTTCGGCAACTTTTCCCTGCTGTTTGGTGTCTCTGAATAGACGAACCATTGCTTCTCTATGGGGGATTTCACTGCCCTCAACAGGCACCGTACGTGCAGGCAATTCGCCAGAATTTGGCGAACTGCCTGCTCTCTGAATAGCCGAATGGCCACGAAATGTCCCAGTTCGTTGAAATTCAGTGTCCATGTTACATTTCGGCCACATTTCGGATCTCTCTGAATAATCCCCTTTGACAATGATATGCCCACCTCCTGGAGAGCGTTCTGCACTTGTCTGAATGTTGTGAATGGGTTTTTCTTTACCATAGAGAGGATCCTGTGATCATCCACCACTGTAGTCTTCTGTGGAAGTCCAGGCCTTTTTATGTTGCTGAGCTCACCAGTGCATTCTTCTTTCTTCAGAATGTACCAAACTGTTGATTTGGCCACTACTAATGTTACTGCTATCTCTCTGATAAGTTTGTTTTGTCTTTCCATGATTGTAGAGCAGCGACATGGTGGTTAGGTTGAACCCACTTCCTGTAAAGTCGAGACTTCTCCACAGTTGTATTAGAGGGATGTGCTTAATGTATTTTGACTAACTTCTCGACGGTTGAAGGGTAGAGACATTTCCACTGGACTCCACAGCTGATAGTAGGCAAGTATGTACCATTAGGCGTCTTGCCCAAGGACACTTACTGGAGAGATGTTCTTGCTGGGATTTGAACCTTGATCACTACAGTTATAGAGCAGGTATATTATGTCTACTCCATCCAACCGGTACCATATAAGGTCCTATGAATAATAATAAAAAAGTTCTGTTACAGAAAAAAATGGTATTTAAATAAAATCTGGAAAAAAAAATTCCTGAAAAAATCTCAAAAAATGCCTAAAAAAAATAAATAAAGAGTCTTTTTGCTGCAAACTAAAAGAATAAATGGTTTAATAGATATTAAATAAAATGGAAATATTTTTAAAATTGAAAGCTATGGGATTCGCTTGTTTAAACCTGCCGAATGAAACCACCGAACATACTGACATTTCACTGCTGTTCGGTGTTCTCTGAATAGATTAACCATTGCTTCTCTATGGGGATTTCACTGCGGCTGAGGATCACCCGTATTTCGCTAACAATTAGCCAACAAATTCACCTATTCAATAGCCGAATGGCCCCGAAATTGCACCATATGGGGAAATTTACCATTCGTGGCCAGTTCGGCTCTCTCTCTGAATAACCCCTTAAGAGAAGTGTCCTTTTGTACCATACTTGCAACAAGAGTGTCACAAATGTATGTATTTTTGTGTCAAAAATATTTTTTGTAGCAACTAAATTAAATGAGTTATTCAGAGAATTTCGGTGCTCTCTCATTCGGCACAATACAGCATTCATCATAGAGTCCTCAAAGTCGCCGAAGGGATCTGTTGAACACTGCTAATCAACCCATCAAATGGCAGCTGCCGATCGCTGGACAGACTGCTGAATGTAGCCGACGATCCGCCGAACGCCGCCGAACAGACCGCCAAACGCAGCAGCAAACCGCCGAACGCAGCTGACGATCTGACGATCAGTCACCGAACAAAGCCAATCAGCCACCGATCAGCCCTTCGAACGCAGCTGCTGACCGCCGAACAGACCACCGAATGCAGCTGACAATCCGCTGAACGCAGCCGACAATCCATCGAACACCGTGGAAATGACCGACGAACGCTGCCAATCAGCTGCCGAATGCTGCCGAAAAAAGCCGATTTGCCACCGAACACTGCCAAGCTGCGGGTAAAAAATAAAAGATCCAATTTTTTAAAAGGCATTTAAAACAATAAAAATGCATGAAAATGCATGGAAATAATTAAAAAGTCCTATAAAAAAATTATAAAACAGCCTATTACAGAATAAAAAAAATACCATTATGGGAAGTTTTGCCTAAAAAATCCAGAAAAATGGCTAAAAAAATTTCTAAAAAATAAATAAATAAAAATACTTTTTGTTGCAAATGAAAAGAGTAAACAGCTGATTAAAAAAAATAATAATAAAAACTGTAATTTGTTTTCCCATTGAAACTTATGGGATTCACCTGTATAAACCTGTCGAACTGGAGCACTGAAAATCTGGGCATTTCGCCAACATGTCGGTGCTGTTTGGCGTTTCTCTGAATAGATTAACCATTACTTCGCTATGGGACATTTTCAATACCGCCGAAGGTCCCCGAATTGTGGCAATCTGAGGCGAATTGCACCTTATTTCACTGGCAATTCGCCAATATTTGAATTCTGAATAGCCAAATTGCCATGAAATTGCACAATACGGTGAAATTCACCATTTGGTGCAATTCGGTGGCAGGTTCGGCACTTTTTGAATAACCCCTTTAGTTTTTGAAGTATTGGTGTGAATCCCCTTCTTGAGACACAACAGGACCCTCTGCTTGTCAAATAAGGCATACAACATGTAAATGTGCTATAAGGATTCTACATCACATTTCTACTGCGTGAGTAAAGTAAAGTGGTTTTCCATAAAGCTACTGGTACATGATAGTGGTTGTATGGAAAACGACTTGAAGACAAGGCGTTAATAAGAGTCGAAAATGTAATATAGGCATAGTAACATTGTAAGCTCATCTGAGCAGGTGCCTCTACTACCTCTGGTTTCTGGTTCCTTTATTTGTTGTAAGTTTGTCTCTTTCCCATTGGTTATTGTATAGCACTGTGAAAACTGTTTGCTCTGTATAAATGATGATGATAATAAATAGCAGTCATCATACAACGTTAAAGGAAATATGTAAATGTAAACATTTATACACAAAATCATTATTTATTGGTTGGTGTTTCTATTCGGGATTGGGGGATATCCAATTTTACTGCTTTCACACTGCGAGATCTTGCAGGCAATCATTGTGGCAAGTTCCAGACCATCAGGTACAGACTTCCAGTTCTGCCCCAAATGGTAATTACACATTTTTGTGGGCCAAATTACATGCTTGGTGCTAACGTTAGCACTCACCTGCGTGAGCGTTAACGTTAGCCCAAGTAGTTTACACATATTACAATCCAAACGCTAACGGGTTAAGTAACACGTTAGCGTTTAGTATCTTGCGCTTTTCAGCGTGAGGTTACTGTACTTTGCGCTCCCTATACTTAACATGGGGAGCGCAAAGTGTTAATCAGCGTTAGGATTGCAAAGTCCTAACGCTGATTAACATCTGGCCACTGTTAACAAAAAGTTAACCAGAGCCAGGACTTGGTGCTAACGAATTCCGCTTCTGCAGAATCCGTTAGCACCATCCAGAAACACCCCTAAAAATCAAGATACTCACCTCCTGTCCAATGGAGAGGACCGCGGCTCTGTCTGCCTCCTCAGTCGGGCGGGAGCAGGGAGAGACTGGAGGAAAAAGTCCCTCAGTCTCCCCCTGCGTATCACTACGCTGACCAGCCGGATCTCACAAGGCGAGATCTGGCTGGTCATGTGACTGCCGGCATTCGCTTCAATGGAGTCCTGTGGACTCCATTGAGAGGATGCGCGCGGCTGCGCTTAGCGCTGCCGCGCACATCCTGGGGCTTAGCGCCCACAAATAATGCAGGCAGCTTTTTTAGCTCCTGCATTGTAATCTAGCGGTAAAACGGGCACGCTAGGGGGAAAACTGTGGGCGCCGGTTTTCCTCCCTAGCGCCCCCGTTTTACCACTAGGATCGTAATTTGGCCCTACATCTTAAAAGGAAACTGTTCACGATAAGCTGTTTCTAAAGAACAATAGGTGTTTCTAAAAGATCAGTATTTAACGCTGATCTATGTGAGATACATAACTATATAATATAAAATATTGTTCTTTAGAAACAGCTCATCGTGAGCAGTTTCCTTTTAGGCTGCTGTCAGACGAGCGTAGTGTTCACGTCCGTGATTGCGCCTAAAAGTACGTCCGTGATAGCATGACAGAAAGCCCATTGGAGCCTGACACACGAAGTACATCCGCACTGAACTGCGGACGCACAACGGCCGCGGCCCACGGACGCAAGGCAGGCAAGAACGTACAACTCCTAGAACGGCCGCACAAAGTGCGCTGCGTCCGCAACGTCCGCATAGCTTTGTGTGTGAGTGATGGAACGTGGTCAGACGGACTGCATTTATACGTCCAGCATTTTTTTCACGGACAAAATGGTTTTGCTTTTTAATTTATTTTCCCTCCTACATCCGTCAAAATATTTGTCAGTGAAAAAAACGGACTGTGTGGCCACTACTGTGTCTTCCGTACTGACGTACGTATATAATGTTTGTGTTGTATTATTTTAAGTAGACTGTGTTTTTCAAATTGTTGTGACTTAGATGAAGATCAGAGCACATTTTATGACCAATTCCTGCAAAACTCCACGTAATCCCAAAGGGTTCACATACTTTTTCTTGCCACTATATATATATATATATATATATATATCAGTGTATATTTAGGGCTAATATAGTTAGAGGATTAGTGTTAGGTGTTTTATATACTGTATATACTGCCTGCATTATTTCCAGGACATACTTGAAAACGAGAGGAATGTCAATGTATCCTTCCTGGTAAAATACTTTAAATATAAATAAATAATTAAATAATTTCCGCCGAAGTGTGGATACTAAAATTCTGCACTACGGGATCTGCTGATGAATAGTTTCGGTGGCATTTTTGTGGGATATCGAGGTTTGCTTTAGTCAGTGAAAGGATCTTTTCCACTTCTCCAGCTTCACAAACTTGAAGGTGGCCTTATATTGGCCACCTGCAATATTTTTTGAAAGGTTTTAAAATAATGCAGGTGTTGCCAAAGGGATTTGCAAAACTCCGGGAGGGTTTTTAAAATTGCTAACAGTGTATTTCTGCAGAGGGGGAGGGGTTTTCCGGCTGGCGTCCATTTTTGCCATCGTCCTCAGGATCCTCACACCCCCCCTTCCTCTCACTATAAGTATACAGGGTCATCCAGACGTGGACCCCTTGCTTGATGTGCCTAGAGGGGTGTCAGCTATACCCTCCTGACGAGGCCTAACAAGGCCGAAACGATCGTCGAGGGTTGCAAGGATGGCGTCCTTGGCAGTCAGTACAGGCCACCCTCATTGGGTGAGAGCAGACTGATTTGCATATGGAGCTTTCATCCCTGTAATGGCACAAGCAAGCTAAAACCTTGTGAGACCTGAGCGGGCCCCACCGTAGAGCAGGCCACTAGTGCTGTTGCTCGTTCTCAGGATCCTCACCCCCCCTTCCTCTCTCTATATAATATAAAATATTGTTCTTTAGAAACAACTCATCGTGAGCAGTTTCCTTTTAATCTATAATGTATTTCAGAGAAGTGTGCAGACAAAAACATATATATATATACTTATATATATATATACAGATCAGTGTATATTTAGGGCTAATATAGTTAGAGGATTAGTGTTAGGTGTCTTATATACTGTATATACTGCCTGCGTTATATTTCAAGGACATACTTGAAAACGAGAGGAATGTCAATGTATCCTTCCTGGTAAAATACTTTATATATAAATAAATAAATAAATAATTTCCGCCGAAGTGTGGATACTAAAATTCTGCACTACGGGATCTGCTGATGAATAGTTTCGGTGGCATTTTTGTGGGATATCGAGGTTTGCTTTAGTCAGTGAAAGGATCTTTTCCACCTCTCCAGCTTCACAAACTTGAAGGTGTCCCTTATATTGGCCACCTGCAATATTTTTTAAAAGGTTTTAAATTAATGCAGGTGTTGCCAAAGGGATTTGCAAAACTCTGGGAGGGTTTTTAAAATTGCTAACAGTGTATTTCTGTAGAGGGGGAGGGGTTTTCCGGCTGGCGTCCATTTTTGCCATCAGGCATAGGAACTTGCACAGGCTTTGTGTGCCTGTTCCATTACCTACAGAGGGAGGTTTCTTGCTAATCCACGTGGTGGGTTACAGTTTAATTTTGAGAATATTTCTCACGTTGAGTAGACAGGAAGGGCCATATTACATAGTTGGTGCTAACTTAACCAGAGCTGTTGTAAACTTCCCAGAGCCATGATAGACTATGGAGGTTTTAAGTTTACAACCGCTCTGGTTAAGTTAGCAGCAACAATGTAATACTGCCTGAAAAATCTCAAAATGCTATTTGTGAGAAATTTGTAGTTTAGATAATCCTGTACATAGTCTTCTTTTGCTTCAGACATTGTTAATCTTAACCCCTTAAGGACGCAGGGCGTACCATGCCGTCCTGCACCACGTGGGCTTTAATGCCGCAGGACGGCATGGTACGCCCCGCGGCGTTTGAGCCTCTGCGCGCCGAAAAACGGCCCGCCTCCCTTCCACAATGCTGATCGCTGGCTGGGGGTCTGCCTGACCACCGGCAGACCCTCCCAGCTGGCGATCGGCATTGTGGGAAATGAGGCGGGCCGTTTCCTCGTGGAATCGGCAAGGCAGCCAATCCGGCGCCTGGAGCTGACAGTTGCAGCGGTGACAAGCTGTCACCTCTGCAACTGTCAGAATGTCTCAGCCAATGATGTTGCATTGGCTGAGACATTGTCTCTGCCCCTTTCTCCTGCTCCTCATTGCGATCTGAGGAGCAGAGAGAGAGAGACAGAGAGAAGGAGCAGAGAGAGAAAAAACCCTAAAAACCCCAGGCACTGTACCTAAAAACCCCAGGCACTGTACCAAAAACCCCAGGCACTTTACCCCACACCCCAGGCACTGTACCCCACACAGGGCCGGTGCTAGCTTTTTTGCCTAGTCAGGCGAAGGTCTGTTTTGGTCCCCCCCCCCCGTCATGTCAAGCCAATCAGGATAGAGATGCATAATAATCTCTATCGTGAGTGTTCGGTGTCGTCACGCAGAGATTAAAGGATGCTTAAAGTTGGTCTTGCAAGGACAACCTTTAGCAGTGTTGTGAGTCACTGATTGGGGGGACAGCCACCAGTGCTGTCTTTATGGACTTATATAAACACTGTCTTTCTTCTGGAAAGGCAGTAGTTACATTTGTCAGACTGTAGGAACAACATATTTGGGTATATATTTGCGGCCCCCAGCTCATGTATGGGTAATATATTGCGGCCCCCAGCTCATGTATGGGTATATTTGCGGCCCCCAACTGCTCATATGGGTATATTTGCGGCCCCCTGCTCATTAGGGTATATATTTGCGGCCCCAGCTCATGTATGGGTATATTTGCGGCCCACAGCTCATATATGGGTATATATTGCGGCCCCCAGCTCATATATGGGTATATATTTGCGGCCCCCAGCTCATATATGGGTATATATTTGCGGCCCCAGCTCATGTATGGGTATATATTTGCGGCCCCCAGCTCATATATGGGTATATATTTGCGCGCCCCAGCCTCATGTATGGGTATATATTTGCGGCCCCCAGCTCATGTATGGGTATATATTTGTGGCCCCAGCTCATATATGGGTATATATTTGCGGCCCCCAGCTCATGTATGGGTATATATTTGCGGCCCCCAGCTCATATATGGGTATATATTTGCGGCCCCCAGCTCATGTATGGGTATATTTGCGGCCCCCAGCTGCTCATATGGGTATTATTTATGGTATAAATTTTCCCCCAGCGAGTCTCTTACCTCTCTGCTCTGCTGACTGTGTCTGATTGTTTGACTGTGACAGTGTGCACAGCACTGCTCACTGCTGCCTGCTGACTTCTGCTGCCTCACCTGGGCACTGCAGGCCCCCCCGTCGCCCGCTGGCGTTCTAGTTCTACTCAGTCCACACTCTCAGGCAGTCAGGGAGGGAGTGAGACGAGAGACCAGACCACCAGGGACAATCAGGGACCAGACCAGGTAGTAGGTTTTTTAGTAGCAACAATTTTTTAGGCTTAGCTTAAGCTAGGCACCGCCACCGTCGCTCTCTGCGTCCCCCTCGTGTGACACGTGACGTCACGTCTCGAGGCGACTGGTGCGAGCGGCCGCTGGCGCTGGCCGGGCATGTGATGCACACGTGCACACGCACCTTTTCCGCTCGCCTGTGATTGGATTCGGGAAGCCAGGCAGGGAACCACGTGGTGCTTGTTGTCCCCTCCCTCTCATTGCCCCCTTCCAATCCCAGGCGAGCGAGCAGCCAATGGGCCGGCCATGCTCGGAGTCGGACGGAGCCTCAGCCTGCGCCTGCTGTCCCATTCTTTTCCTCGGCTCGGTCATCCGATTACACCCCGGGCCGGCGCCCCTCACACTGGCAGGACGCCAGACAGTAAGGCGGCCACCTGTGCCGCCTTACGTTAGCGCCGGCCCTGACCCCACACACCAGGCACTGTACCCCACCTGGCAGTGTACCCCACCTGGCAGTGTACCCCACCTGGCACTACCCCACCTGGCTTTACCCCACCTGGCACTGTACCCCACCTGGCAGCGTACCCCACCTGGCACTACCCCACCTGGCAGTGTACCCCACCTGGCACTGTACCCCACCTGGCAGTGTACCCCACCTGGCACTACCCCACCTGGCACTGTACCCCACCTGGCACTGTACCCCCACTGGCACTGTACCCACCTGGCACTGTACCCCCCAGGCACCTACTGGCACTGTACCCCCCAGGCACTACCTACTGGCACTGTACCCTCCTGGCACAGTACCCCCTGGCTGAAAAAAAAAAAAAACCAGGCACAGTACCCCCTGGCTGAAAAAAAAAAACCCCAGGCACAGTAACCCCCTGGCAGAAAAAAAACTGAAAAAAACCCAGTACAGTACCTCCTGGCTGGCACTGTACTCTCCTGGCTGGCACTGTACCCTCCTGGCAGGCACTGTACCCTCCTGGCACAGTACCCCCTGGCTGAAAAAAAATAACTGAAAAAAAATCTGACTGGAAAAAACCTGAA
This sequence comes from Leptobrachium leishanense, assembly GCA_009667805.1. NCBI lineage: Eukaryota > Metazoa > Chordata > Amphibia > Anura > Megophryidae > Leptobrachium > Leptobrachium leishanense. The sequence continues at coordinate 112,337,268 of CM019070.1, forward strand.
AAAAAACCCAGGCACTGTACCCCCTGGCCTGCAGTGTACCCCTGATTGAGAACCCGCATGGCATACGACCCCCTGGCATTTCTGACTACCCGCATTGGCATACGACCCCTGGCATTTCTGACTACCCGCATTGGCATACGACCCCTGGCATTTCTGACTACCCACATTGCATACGACCCCTGGCATTTCTGACTACCCGCATTGGCATACGACCCCTGGCATTTCTGACTACCCGTATTGGCATACGACCCCGTGGCATTCCTGACTACCCTTGTCTAGATAGATAGAAGTACCGGCCACTACAAGGACCGGAAGGGCTTAGTTTAGGTGTTCTAATATTTATTTGTGTACTTGACCCCATCAGTTCCCCGACCTCCCATAAAAATGTCCTCCCGCTTTTATTCCCCAGAAGAGGCATATGAGATCCTGGCCGCCTCTGAGAGCGACGCTCTCGCCGACAGTGACACCCTCACAGCCTCTGATATAGAGCCCCTTAGTGAACCCTCCAGTGATGGTGACCCCCCACCATCTACTGGGAGGCACGAGAGCATTTGGGTACCCCCAAATATGGCTGCCCCAGAAATACCCCCATTTCTAGCGACTCCTGGCATCACAGTAAGGGTAGAGGACTGTGAGCCAGTGAGCTTTTTTAACCTGTTTATGTCGGACGACGTATTCGAGATGGTGGTTGAGCAAACCAACCTGTTTGCCAACCAGTATCTTGATGCGCATCCGGATTCACATCGCCACAGACGTAACAAGTGGCACCCAACGGATGTGATAGAGTTAAAAAAAATTTGGGCTCTAACCCTCGTAATGGGAATAGTGAAGAAGCCAAGTATCCGGTCTTACTGGCAAAAAACCCCATCCTGGCTACCCCACTATTCCCAAGGGTTATGAAGAGGGAGAGAGATACGAAAATCTCATGCGATTCCTCCATTTTTAATGACAACGCACTGTGCCCACCAAGAAACGACCCAATGCATGACCGCCTCTATAAAATTCGTCCCCTATCAGTCTTATATCTGCCAAATTCACCGATAATTATGTTCTCGACCAAAATATATCTGTAGACGAGTCCCTTATGAAATTCAAAGGCAGACTGCTCTTCAAGCAGTATATCCCAAGCAAGCGATCCCGGTATGGCGTCAAATTTTATAAATTGTGTGAGTCCACAACAGGCTACACCTGGGCGTTTAGAATATACGAAGGGAAAGCTAGCCTCCTTGACCCCCCAGGATGTCCCGATTGTATTGGCACCAGTGGAAAAATTGTGTGGGATCTGGTCTATCCCCTATTCAACAAGGGCTATCATTTATGGGTCGATAACTATTACACCAGTATTGACCTATTTAAAAATTTATATTGTTTTGAGACCCTTGCGTGTGGCACAGTGCGAAAGAATCGCAGAGGTTTTCCCCAAATCCTGACAGCAGGCAAAAGAAGTAGAGGCTCCTCTTCATCTCTACGTCAGGAAGAAGTGCTAGCCCTTCGGTTCACCGATAAGAAGGATGTATACATGCTATCTACAGTGCATGACGAAAGTACAGTGCCAGTGCCTGTGAGAGGGAGGACTGAGCCACTGGAAAAGCTGAAGTGCATTGTAGATTACAGCAAGTTTATGGGGGGAGTAGACTTGGCTGATCAATGTATACAGCCTTATCTGGTGAACCGAAAGACTAGGGCATGGTACAAGAAGATTGCCATCTATTTGACTGAGATAGCAATTTTCAATGCGTACGTGCTCTACAAGCAGGCAGCAGTACAAAAGTCATATCCCTTCCTAGAATTCATGCTTGAGATCATATCCCAACTTATCCTAACCCCGGCCCCCGTTACATCCGCTTTGGAATCAGGAGATCTCCAAAGATTAAGCGGCAGACACTTTCCTTCCCGAGTCCCTCCCACCCGCTGTAAAAAGTCCCCCCAGAAAAAGTGTCGTGTCTGCCGCAAGAAAGGAATCCGAAAGGATTCTAGTTATTATTGCCCTACCTGCCCATCTCTACCTGGCCTCTGCATAACCGAGTGCTTCAAAATTTATTATACCGAGCTAAATTACTAAATCCCCTTTTCTGCTTTGTCCCGATTACCCTTTGCTGCCTGTACCGACTCATTGGCTTGTTATATACCGACTACCCTTTGTTTGCTGCCTGTACCGACTCATTGGCTTGTTATACCGACTACTCTTTGTTTGCTGCCTGTACCGACTCATTGGCTTGGTATACCGACTACTCTTTGCTGCCTGTACCGACTCATTGGCTTGTTATACCGACTACTTGTTTGCTGCCTGTACCGACTCATTGGCTTGTTATAACGACTACTCTGACTTCTGGAATCCCTGAATTTGGCCTGTCCCTGTTTACGTTAAGCCAGCTATTCTAAAGTGGCTGCACCAAACAACTCAAAATACTAATTTAGAATCATTGGCGCGTCATCTTTGGAGCAATATTCTTTCTTGGCGTGCCATGTTCTCTCAAAGTCGACAGAAATCCTGAAAATCACTTGTCAAATTACTAAAAAACTAAAAAAAAATGCTACATGTGGGGTACCGTTGAATTCGTAACACATTACCGAACACAAATATCAATGTTATAGGCCAGTAAAAGGTTGACTGAGCAGGATAATAGCAGCAAAATAACAGTTTTCGTGTAAAACAAATGCAAAACACAAACATGAAGACTAAGTTTGGCCAGGGTTTGTGACTAAGTGGCTACTATACAAAACTGGACATACCCCATTTTCAACACTCTGGGTTGTCTACTTCTCAAAATGATATGCCATGATGGGGTACTTCTCAAACCTGGGCTGCCATACCCTCTCAAATTCAACCTAGGCCCAGAAAACCAATCTGGCAAACTCTACATTTGATCGTGTAACTTTCCAAAAAGTAAATAAAAATGCAACATGGGGGTACTGTTGAACTCGTAACACATTGTCGATCACAAATATGAATGTTATAGGCCAGTAAAAGGTTGACGCAGCAGATATTAGCAGCAAAATAACAGTTTTCGTGTAAAACAAATGCAAAACACAATCATGAAAACTAAGTGTGGCCAGGGTTTGTGACCAAGTGGCTACTATACAAAACTGGACATACCCCATTTTCAACACTCTGGGTTGTCTACTTCTCAAAATGATATGCCATGTTGGGGTACTTTTCATACCTGGGCTGCCATACCCTCTCAAATTCAACCTAGGCCCAGCAAACCAATCTGGCAAATTTCAAGTTGTAAAACCTGAAATGGGCAAACTCTGCATTTGACCGTGTAACTTTCCAAAAATTAAATAAAAATGCAACATGGGGGTACTGTTGAACTCGTAACACATTGCCGAACACAAATATCAATGTTATAGGCCAGTAAAAGGTTGACCGAGCAGGATATTAGCAGCAAAATAACAGTTGTCGTGTAAAACAAATGCAAAGCACAATCATGAAAACTGAGTGTGGCCAGGGTTTGTGACCAAGTGGCTACTATACAAAACTGGACATACCCCATTTTCAACACTCTGGGTTGTCTACTTCTCAAAATGATATGCCATGATGGGGTACTTCTCAACCTGGGCTGCCATCACCCTCTCAAATTCTAACCTAGGCCCAGAAAACCAATCTGGCAAACTCTACATTTGACCGTGTAACTTTCCAAAAAGTAAATAAAAATGCAACATGGGGGTACTGTTGAACTTGTAACACATTGCCGAACACAAATATCAATGTTATAGGCCAGTAAAAGGTTGACCGAGCAGGATATTAGCAGCAAAATAACAGTTTTCATGTAAAACAAATGCAAAACACAATCATGAAAACTAAGTGTGGCCAGGGTTTGTGACCAAGTGTCTACTATAAAAAACTGGACATACCCCATTTTCAACACTCTGGGTTGTCTACTTCTCAAAATGATATGCCATGATGGGGTACTTCTCAAACCTGGGCTGCCATACCCTCTCAAATTCAACCTAGGCCCAGAAAACCAATCTGGCAAACTCTACATTGATCGTGTAACTTTCCAAAAAGCAAATTAAAATGCTAAATGGAGGGTACCGTTGATCTAGTAACACATTGCCGACCACAAATATCAATGTTGTAGGCCAGTAAAAGGTTGACTGAGCATGATATTAGCAGCAAAATAACAGTTTTTGTGTGAAAAATGCAAAACACAAACCTGAAGACCAAGTTTGCGACTAAGTGACTACTATAAAAAACAAAACGTACACCATTTGGAATAGCCTGGGTTGTCTACTTTTCAAAATGGTATGACATGTTGGGGTACTTTTCATACCTGGGCTGCCATAACCTCTCAAAGTCAACATAGGGCCAGGAAACCAATCTGGCAAATTTCAAGTTGTAAAACGTGAAATGGGCAAACTCTATATTTGAACCTGTAACTTTCCAAAACCTCCTAAAACCTCTACATGGGGGGTACCGTTGAACTCGAAAGACCTTGCCGACCAGAAATATGAGTTTTTTAGGCCAGTAAAATGTCGAGGGAGCATGATATCATCGGTAAAATAACAGTTTTTGTGTGAAAAATGCAAAACACAAACCTGAAGACCAAGTTTGCGACTAAGTGACTACTATAAAAAAACTAAACGTACACCATTTGGAATAGCCTGGGTTGTCTACTTTTCAAAATGGTATGACATGTTGGGGTACTTTTCATACCTGGGCTGCCATAACCTCTCAAAGTCAACATAGGGCCAGGAAACCAATCTGGCAAATTTCAAGTTGTAAAACGTGAAATGGGCAAACTCTATATTTCACCCTGTAACTTTCCAAAACCTCCTAAAACCTCTACATGGGGGGTACCGTTGAACTCGTAAGACCTTGCCGACAAGAAATATGAGTTTTTTAGGCCAGTAAAATGTCGAGGGAGCATGATGTCATTGGTAAAATAACAGTTTTGTTGTGAAAAATGCAAAACACAAACCTGAAGACCAAGTTTGCGACTAAGTGACTACTAAAAAAAACAAAACGTACACCATTTGGAATAGCCTGGGTTGTCTACTTTTCAAAATGGTATGACATGTTGGGGTACTTTTCATACCTGGGCTGCCATAACCTCTCAAAGTCAACATAGGGCCAGGAAACCAATCTGGCAAATTTCAAGTTGTAAAACGTGAAATGGGCAAACTCTATATTTGAACCTGTAACTTTCCAAAACCTCCTAAAACCTCTACAGGGGGTACCGTTGAACTCGAAAGACCTTGCCGACCAGAAATATGAGTTTTTTAGCCCAGTAAAATGTCGAGGGAGCATGATATCATCGGTAAAATAACAGTTTTTGTGTGAAAAATGCAAAACACAAACTGAAGACCAAGTTTGCGACTAAGTGACTACTATAAAAAAAAAACGTACACCATTTGGAATAGCCTGGGTTGTCTACTTTTCAAAATGGTATGACATGTTGGGGTACTTTTCATACCTGGGCTGCCATAACCTCTCAAAGTCAACATAGGGCCAGGAAACCAATCTGGCAAATTTCAAGTTGTAAAACGTGAAATGGGCAAACTCTATATTTCACCCTGTAACTTTCCAAAACCTCCTAAAACCTCTACATGGGGGGGTACCGTTGAACTCGTAAGACATTGCCGACCAGAAATATGAGTTTTTTAGGCCAGTAAAATGTCGAGGGAGCATGCTGTCATCGGTAAAATAACAGTTTTTGTGTGAAAAATGCAAAACACAAACCTGAAGACCAAGTTTGCGACTAAGTGACTACTATAAAAAAACAAATGTACACCATTTGGAATAGCCTGGGTTGTCTACTTTTCAAAATGGTATGACATGTTGGGGTACTTTTCATACCTGGGCTGCCATAACCTCTCAAAGTCAACATAGGGCCAGGAAACCAATCTGGCAAATTTCAAGTTGTAAAACGTGAAATGGGCAAACTCTATATTTCACCCTGTAACTTTCCAAAACCTCCTAAAACTCTACATGGGGGGTACCGTTGAACTCGTAAGACATTGCTGACCAGAAATATATGTATTTTATTTCATTTAATGCTAAGCGTACAATGTCATTCACACTAAAAATACAATGGAGAACTTTGAAAATTGCAAAATTTCCTTTTTTCTCATAGTTTTTAGGTTTTTTTCATACTATAATATATTTTTATATATAAATCTTTGATGGAAGATGAAAGCCCTATTTCTCCTGAACAAAATGATATATAATAAGGGTGGGTACACTTAATATGTAAGAGGTAAATTATGGTTGAACAGCGAATAGCTGAAATTCTACTTTTAGAAGTGTTCAAAAGTGTTCCAAACTTGTAAAATTACTCATGTCCTTAAGGGGTTAAAGGGTTATTCAATAAGAGCCAAACTTGCCACCGAATTGCACTGGACGGTGAATTTCTCCGCACGCGCAATGTTGTGGCAGTTCGGCTATTCGGAAGCCTCAGATCACCGCAATTCGGCAACCTTCGGCTGCAGTGAAATTGTCCCATAGAGAAGTAATGGCTAATCTATTCCTAGAATGCCGAACTGCAACGAAGGCTTGGCGAAATGTCCAGATTTTTTCGTGCTGCAGTTCAACAGGTTTAAACAGGAGAATCCCATAGGTATTAATGGGAAAAAAAAATACAAGTTTTATTATTTTTTTTTATTCAACTGTTTATTCTTTTCGTTTGCAGCAAAAAGTCTTTTTATTTATTAAATATAATTTTTAGCCATTTTTCAGTAAAATGTTTGATTCCCGTATTTTAATGGTGTTTTTTTCAAATTCGATAACAGTTATTATTATTATTATTTATAGCAGGGGTGGGCAAACTACGGCCCGCGGGCCACATGCGGCCCGCCACAGAGTTTTTTTGCGGCCTGCCAACCAGGAGCGTTCTTCTACTCCCGAGGCGAGCGGCCGCTGACATGCAGCTTGGCCGTTCGCCTGGGATGGGATCCACCTGACCAGCGCGCAATCTCGCAAGAACACGGCTGGTCAGGTGCTTCCCATCCCTGGCTAGCGGCAAAGCTGTGTGTCAGCGGCCGTTCGCCTCGGGAGTAGAAGAACGCTGGCGGATGTGGAGCCTGGGGCCACATAGGAGGTGAGAGCTGGGGGCAATATATACCCATATGAGCTGGAGACAGTATATATCCATATGAGCTGGGGGTAATACATACCCATGTGAGCTGGGGGCACTATATACCTATGTAAGCTGGGGGCAACACATACCCATATGAGCTGGGGCAATATATATCCATATGAGTTTGGGGCAATATATACCCATATGAGCTGGGGCAATATATATCCATATGAGCTGGGGGCAATATATATCCATATGAGCTGGGGCAATATATACCCATATGAGCTGGGGGACAATATATACCCATATGAGCTGGGGCAATATATACTCATATGAGCTGGGGGCAATATATATCCATATGAGCTGGGAGCAATATATATCCATATGAGCTGGAGGCAGTATATATCCATATGAGCTGGGGTAATACATACCCATGTGAACTGGGGGCACTATATACCCATGTAAGCTGGGGGCAATATATACCCATATGAGCTGGGGCAATATATATCCATATGAGCTGGGGCAATATATACCCATATGAGCTGGGGGCAATATATATCCATATGAGTTGGGGGCAATATATACCCATATGAGCTGGGGGACAATATATACCCATATGAGCTGGGGCAATATATACCCATATGAGCTGGGGCAATATATATTCATATGAGCTGGGGCAATATATATCCATATGAGCTGGGGTCAATATATACCCATGTGAGCTGGGGCAATATATACCCATATGAGCTGGGGGCAAATATAGCCATAATAAATTACCATGAAAAAGTCCAAAAAGAACCAGGACAATTTGCTATATTGTCATTAATATTCTTAAGAAAAAAACTAATTATTGACCAATGTTAAGCAAAGAATTAAATAAAATGGCATTGTTTGGTGAGCTGTTTTCTCTTGTAAATTGAGCCCTAGCAACTGATTCTCTGCACACTCTTTCTCATGGGGGGGGTTATTGATAATAGCTTTAATGGCCAGGAATCATAAAAGTGAAATATTGTTTATATGCGGCCCCCCGATGACAATAAAGTTTTCAATGTGGCCCTCCATAGAAAATGTTTGCCCACCCCTGATTTATTGGACCATTTTTATTATTTCCATGCATTTTTAGGGCTATATTACGTTTTCAACACTAAAACGGGGACACTAAGGAGAAAAACTTGCACCTGCAGGTTTTGCCTTAGCGTCCCCGTTTTAGCGTTATATTATGGTGCAGGCGCTAATCCAGCAGTCTGCACTGTAACACGGCACTAAGTCTCAAGATGCTCGCGGCTTCTGCGGAATCCGTTAGCACCAGGTCCTAGCTGTGGTTAACTTTTGAGTTAACCGCATCAGGACGGTAATTAGCGTTAGGACTTTGTAATCCTAACGCTAATTAACACTTTGCGCTCCCCATGTTAAGCATAGAGAGCGCAAAGTACAGTAACCTTGCGTTGAAAAGTGCAAGATCTGAATTACTAACGGGTTTTTAAACCCGTTAGCGCTCGGATTGTAATATGATCGGCCCGCACTGGGACAACCACAGCTAACGTTAACGCTCACATAGCTGAGCGCTAACATTAGCGTTAGGAATGTAATATGGGCCTTATTGTTTAATCGCCTTTTAAGTTCAGTTCAGTTTCAGTTCAACAGCTGATCGGCTTCTTTTGAAGGTCTGATCAGTGGCATTCGGTGGACCGTGTTTGCCACACTTCGGGGACCCTGTGGTGAATGCTGAATTCACCGCAGGGTTGGCGAAATGGAATCGCCAAAGCGCACCGAAGTGCAGCAAATGAGAGAGCAAAGATATTTCGGTGTAATTTCAGTGCTCTTTGAAAAAACCCTTTAGTGTTTATCCCCTTTAGTGTTTATGGTTAAACATGAAAACACTGCAGTTTAATATCCATATTTGTAGAATATTTTGTATTATTATATGGTGCACCATTACATTGTTTTTTGTATATATTGTGATATATTTGGTATAATGGTAATATTTTAGAGGATTGTATTCTTTGTCTGAAGGATTTGAATTTGATATTATACTTTGATATTATTGACAATAATAAAAAATCATCTAAATTGCAGATATTTTTCTATGCATAAATTTTAAGCTATGTTTAGAATCATTCTTATAATGAGGAAACAATACAAATGTTAAAGCTTACTTTAGCTTACTGGGAAATACGAAGAAATATGTAAACATAAACTGACAAATTTATATAGTTCCATTATGTGTACCGAATTCTAGCAGACTATGTTATTCAAGTTAGCTAATCAGGGACCTCTGCCAAAAAAAACAAAAGTTGTTAAGTTGTCTTTCCATGTAACACTGAATATAGTTATAGAGAATATTTGCAGACACCAGGTCTCCTAGTTACAGGAAGCAGGATAGCTTGTCAGAGGTTTTCCTTCCTTCTTGTAAAACTTTTCTTTTTCGTGCTTTCTATAAACACCTCCCTTGTGTATGAGAAGGAAAATTTCTTAAATTAGGAATTTAGTGATTATAAAGCCCTTATGATTCAGTGTCAAATCCTTTTAACTCCCTAGATAAAATGATAAATTCATTTTGTATTTAAAATATATGTACCAAGTGCCAAGATTATCCAGTGCATAAATAATAGAGTTATTGGCGGCTGTTATGTCTTATGAACACAGTAGTTTTTTATGCACTTCTGTTGTGTATGTTGTATTCCTAAAATATAGAATTGGAAAAATTCATAGTTATTCATAGTTTCCAAAGAAGAGAGAATTGCGAAGCATAATGTGCAAAACAAATCAGTACACACATAGTGCAGACCGCAGATACATCATTCAATATATTAAGCCCCCGCTAGATTAGCACTCACAAGATAAAATAATTAATCAGGCACATAACAGGTACTTGGTTACCCTCTCCTGGTTGTGTTGCCTCCTGAAATCTGAACCGTCTGGATATCGCCAAGGAACTCATTCAGGCTTGTTTAGTCAGTCGGTGAAACAGGGACCAGGCTTATTTAATGGAAATTCAAACCAGCAGTAGCTCCAATAAAAAAATGGTTTTATTTAAAATAACATGAATAAAATAAAATAAAAGTTGGAACACCATCCAACGCGTTTCGTCTCTGCTACATGCAAGACTTCATCAGGGATAAGGTGTTCATTCAGAATAACGCAGTTATATAGCCACACAATTATGAAAAGAAGAGATACAGCTGGCACATAATAAATTATTTGTCCACATAAGTCCCAATTGATATATTGCGCTGCGCCCTACGGTGGAGCGCATGTCCATATTTGTAGTTTATGGTCTTCTTCCCTCTATTTCCTGCACATTCATAGTTTTCAAACAAGCAAGTAAAATCTCTGTTTCTGTTGTCGTTCTGTTTCATATATATATGTAAAGACTCAGCGCTAGCGCAGGCGGCTACATTGGTCGCCAATGGGAGAGCAAAAGAAAATAACCACTCAAGATAGAAAGTAGAATTGCTCTCAAAAGAGTCTATTTATCAGTCTCTAATATAACAAAAAGAGTGTGGCCTGGCGAATTGCCTGCACGTACGGTGCCTGTTTGGGGGCAGTGAAATCCCCCATAGAGAAGCAATGGTTCGTATATTCAGAGGACACCGAACAGCTAAGGAATGTCAGTGAAATGCCCTGCCATTCGGTGGTTTCATTCATCTAGTTTATTCAGGCGACTCCTATAAGCTTCAATGTTAAAAATATTCCAGTTTTAAATCAATATCTAATTAACTGTTTATCATTTTATTCCATTTTTATTTTAACCACTTGAATGCTAAGGACGCGCTCAGCGCGTCCTCAGCATTCCCGCTGGTGTGCTGAGGACGCGCTGAGCGCGTCCTCACTTTGGGGTCAGCGTTCGGCCGGGTTCCGGCCGATCGCTGGCCCCTCCGGTGCGGGCTGACATCCTGGATGTCAGCCCAGCATCCGGACCAGCAGCCGCCATTATTAGGTGTCATCGCGGGGGCGCGATGACACCTAATTCAGGCGCCCCCCCCGCATGTGCGGAGGAGGCGCCTGAAAGGGAGGGGGGGGAGGTCCTTCGGACCTCTCTCCCTCCCGATCGGTGGCTCTGCGGGGCTTAACCCAGGCATCATTTGGAAGGGCACAGCCTGCCCTTCCAAATGATGCCTGGCATTAACCCCTGGGGAGCTGGATCGCGAATCGGCGCTGAAAAGCGCCGGTTCGCGATCCTTTCCCGGAGCTGGCCGACATCTTGGATGTCGGCCAAGCTTCCGGGAACTCCCCCAGAGGACTGGCGTCATCGTGCGTAGCACGATGACGCCAGTCCTACAGTTAACCCCTAACTGCCACCAAGTGTGGAGATAGGGAGTTCCAATGAACTCCCTATCTCCCGATCCGTGGCAGTTAGGGGTTAAATTTTGATATGGTTGGATCGGCCAGAGCATGGCCGTTCCAACGATACCAAACATGAAAGTTAAAAATTTTGTAAAAAAAAAAAAAAAGAAAAAGAAAAATAAAAGAAAATTAAAAAAAAAAAATTAAAAAAAAAAAATAAACACTTTTTTTTTTTTTTTTTTGGTTTGTTAGTGTAGCAATATTGTTCCCATTTCAATTATAATGTGAACAATGATGCTGCACTAACGATTTTTGTATGCGGTGCGTTTGTTAAAAATAGTGTCATTTTCCCCAAAAAAAAAATGTAACGAGACCCCATCTCTAATTTTTTTAACAAGCGCACCCCATACAAAATATAACCGCAATTGCTCGCATGTTAAAATGTGGAAAAAAAACACTTTACACATTGTAAATTATTGAAAATACATATTTTATTGCATTTTTTTTATAATATACAGACATGACATAACGTATACATATAATAATGACATATTATGAATCTACCGAGTCTGACGGAAAGAACGATATATAATATGTCGGTGTCATATACTAAAATAAGCCTTAAAAACACGTTTAAACATGATGCGCAAAACAGGTAAAAAATGACCTCAGCACAGGGGCGGGAAAAGCCTCAGCAGCGAAAGGGTTAAGCCCTTCGCTGCGGATGACGTGTGGGGAACGTCCTCAATGACTCCCGCTATATGCGAAGGACGTACCCCACACGTCATCTGCTCGGCGGGACCCCTCAGGGGTCCAGCGGCAGTCTGACTTCTAGGAAGTCAGATGCGTCTTTTAAGGGCCGCCCCACGTAAATGACGTCATCGCACCATGCGTGATGATGTCATTTTCGGGCGACCCACCGGGACATCGCATGGAAGGGAGAGGGTGGATCCTTTCGGATCCCTCTCCCTCCTGATCGGGAGGTTGCAGCCATTCAAACCAGGCACCGCTTAAAAGGGGAGAGTCTCCCCTTTTAAGCAGTGCCTGGTTTTAACCCCTTACATACCGGGCTACGATCCAGCGCCATCCGGCGCTGGATCACAGCCTAGCTCCGGTGAGGGCCTTCGGGTCCCCCCTGGCCACCAAACGTCATCACGCGTGACGTGACGACGTCAATTAACCGGGGAACCCCTAGCTGCCGGGGATTTCCCAAGGAAATCCCCTGGTGGAGATAGGGGGTTCCTTTGAATGATACCAAACATGACCATGTTTGAAGTAAAAATAAATAAATAATACTTAAATTTAAAAAAAAAACATGTTTTCTTTATTTGTGTGTTGTTTTTATTAATGCAGCAATATTGTTCCCATTTCAATTATAATGTGAACAATGATGCTGCACTAATGATTTTTTTCTATGGGTGCATTTGCTAAAAATCACATAATTCCCCCCAAAAAAATGTAACGGTCCCCATTTCTAATTTTTTTAACAAGCGCACCCCATAGAAAATATAAATGCAAAAACTTGCATGATAAAATGTGAAAAAACACACGTTACACATTGTAGATGATTAAAATTCAAATTTTATTGCATTTTTTGTTATAATATACAGGTAGGGCATAACGTATACATATAATAATGATGTATTATGAATCGGCTGTAGTCTGCCGGAAACAACGATATATAATATGTCTGGGTTGTATAATAGAACGTGGCTTCAAATCGTGTTTAACCCTTTCAACCGCATTGGTACTTGGCTGCGGAGGACGCGCTGAGCGCGTCCTCCCTTTGCAGCCCACAATCAGCCGGTATTCCGGCTGATCGCTCGGCCCCCCGGTGCGGGCTGACATCATCGATGTCAGCCCAACCTCCGGGACCCCGGCGGGCACGATAGGCGTCACGAGCATGCGCGATGACGTCTATTTCAGGCACCACACTCGCCATTGCAGGGAAGGTGCCTTCGGACCTCTCCCCCTCCCCATCCGTGCGGGCCAGCGATTAAAGGCAGGCACCGCCTGGAAGGGCACAGCCTGCCCTTCCAAGCGGCGGCTGTCTTTAACCCCTAGGAGCATCTTGGATGTCGGCCAAGCTTCCGGGATATCCCCCTAACGACTGGCGTCATCGCGCAGAGCGCGATGGCGCCAGTTTTTAAATTAACCCCTTGCTGCCACCTATAGTGGAGATAGGGGGTTCCAATGAACCCCCTATCTCCCGATCCGTGACAGCTAGGGGTTAATGTTTACTAAGAAAGAGCGTGGCCTTTCCAATGATACCAAACATGACCATGTATAAAGTAAAATAAATAAATAAATAAAAAATAAAATTAAAAAAATGTTTTTTTTTTGTTTTTTTTAGATTTATTAGTACAACAATATTGTTCCCATTTCAATTTTGCAAAATAAATAAATTATAATGTGAACAATGATGCTGCACTAACGATTTTTTCTATGGGGGGGTGTTTGCTAAAAAACACGAATTTTCTCCAAAAAAAGTAACGATTCCTCATTTCTAATTTTTTTAACAAGCGCACCCCATAGAAAATATAACCGCAAACGATCGCATTTTAAAATGTGAAAAAAAACACTTTACACGTTGTAAATTATTGAAAATTCAAATTTTATTGCATTTTTTGTTATAATATACAGACATGACATAACGTATACATATAATAATGACATATTATGAATCTGCACAGTCTGCCGGAAAGAACGATATATAATATGTCTGGGTCATATATTAAAATAAGGCTTCAAAACGCGTTTAAACATGATGAGCGAAACCGGTAAAAATGAGCTCAGCACAGAGGCGGGAAAAGGCTCAGCAGCGAAAGGGTTAAACATGATGAGCAAAACCGGTAAAAATGAGCTCAGCACACAGCGGTAAAATGGCTCAGCAGTGAAAGAGTTAAATCATTTTTTTTCTTTTTCTGTAACATACCTTTTTATTATCATTCATTGGATCTTATATGTAAATTCCAAACATTTTCATTCAGTAGTTTTTTTGAAAACAGCGTTTCAAATTTCAAACTTTTAAGCAAACTGTTTTTTTTCTTTTACCCCGTTCATCTGCGTGTCAGCTTTTTCCGGCGGCTGTCATCTGCTCGGATTTTCCCGGCATGTTCGGTGATGTATTTGCATCGGTTTCTGCAGGTTTTCGGTGAGTGTTCGGTGAGTATTTCCTTGAGTGTTCAGCGAGTGTTCTGTGGGTTTGTGGCGAGTATTACAATACTATAGTAGTACAATAACAGATGACTTCAAATCACGTTTAAACATGATGAGCACAAAAGGGTAATAATTAGCTCAGCACACAGAGGTAAAATGGCTCAGCAGTGAAGGGGTTAAAACGTTTCATACAATGAGAAAATAACATAATATAAGATTTTAGAATAGTAATTAATTGCTTTGTAGTTATAAAAAATAACTGTTATGTAAGGCTGGGGTCAGACCAGCGCACTTTTAACGTGCGTTCTGGCGCACATAATTACGGCCGCACTAGCAACAGATGATGGGCAATGACGGCCACTATACGATGTACGGCCGCACAAAGGTCCGGCCGTGCAACGCAAGTGGAATTTGAACGCATTTTTCTGAGAACGCTGAACCGCTAGTACTGACGTACTGAGTGCGCAGCTGCGGCATAGCGGCGTGTTTGCGTGATTAGGAGATGTCAGACACTGCTAATGTCCAGCCTACATAACGTCCAGACGCAAAAAGAGTTTTATTGACGATCCGTACAAAATCACGCCGTGAAAATGCGCCTCGTCTGACGGTTTTAGCGCATTCCGTGAAAAAATACGTCAATGCGTTCGGACGCACTTTTTCACGTTCGGGGGGAAAAATGCTTTCGTCTGACCCTAGCCTTAAACTTAAAAGTGTGTGGGGGTATTTTTTTTTTTATAATTAAATAAGACCTGCTGGCGTACTTAGTGAAAGGTTATTGGACTGCAAAGGGTTTAAGTTGATACAATAATTTGTCCTGAATGCAGTACTCCCCTATATACATAAAGCAGGGAGTACATTATTGGCAGAAATTCTCTTTGGGTCATTATGGTGATGGGAGTCATCCATTTTGCGTGAACTCTACAAATTCACTATGCATTACATATCGCTAAAGTGTGAGCTAATTTTCATGGGCGTAACTGACAGGAAAAAGGCCTTCCATAGAGGCCACATTAGTTAGCATAGCTTCATGCTCACCATGATAGCCTTGATGACTGATTGTTCAATCTCAAGGCTGGGAGACCATTGCTAACTATGTTATTGTTATGTTAAATTCATTGGTTGTCCTCAAAGACATTTTGTTTTGTGATTTTAATGGTATTTGCAGTGTTTTAGCTTGTTTCCTGCTCTGGTTTTCTTGTTCTGAATAATGGATGCGAGTTCCCACATCCTCCAAACTTTGCTAAGGGGTCAGCCCTTGTACCTTTGAGATTTTGGGAATTGGTGAATATAGGCCACTGTTTCAACTATAAACCCATTTAACTTTTTAATATAAGATTTTGGCCATATTTTCTTATACATAGAACTATAGAAGTATATCTTGTACATAGAATACATGTTCATGCAGGATATACCAAAAACCTGTATTCGGCTCTATTTCTTGAGTATAAAAGTCTCAAAGTCATGTATTTCTTTAACCTTTTTCTATCTTATTACCTCCAACTAACAATTGCTTTCGAGATAGCAAACTTCAACTTGGTTTCAGACGAGGTCATAACTACACCTCCTGTCTTTTTTTGAAGCATTTTTCTAAAAGAAATTTCAGTGGAAGTTGAATTTTTTTCAGATAGTAATTATTATAAAAGTTCAGCTTCATCTGACAATGTTTGGTTGCTCCTGAATTATACAGGGTAATTCAGAGAGAATCGAAAAGTCACCGCACGTTCAGTGACTTTTCGTTTTCTTCAATTCAGTTCGTTTTGGCGATCCCATTTCGGTGACCCTGCGGTGTATTCAGCAAGCACCACAGGGTCCCCGAATTGCAGGGAAATGCTGCCGCAAACCTGACGAAAACTAACCGCAAAAACCAGCGAATGCACGCCAAAAACCGCAAAAACATTTGGATTAACCCAGCGAAAACCACGGAAAAACCCGAGCAGGAGCCGCTCACACGCAGCGCAGCCGCTGGAAAAAAGCCGACACCGCAGACGAGTGAAGTGAATAAATTAGGAAAACGGTTTGCATTAATGTTTGAAAAGTGAAACACTGTTTGCAAAGAAACTACGGAGCGAAAATGGCTGAAATTTACATATGCGGTCCAGGGAATGATAATTAAAAGGGCTGTTACAGAAAAAATAAGAAAACTTATAAAAAACAAAAAAAACAAAATCGGACTTTTTAAAAAAATAAAAAATAAAAAATGCTTAAAATATCCTAAAAAAACTATAAATAAAGAGACTCTTTAATGCAGAATCTTATAATGAATGGTTTATTAGATATAGAATTAAAACGGGAATATTTTCAACATTGAAGCCTATGGGATTCGCCTGAATAAATCTGCCGCATGAAATCACCGAATGGCAAGGCATTTCGGGAACCTTTCACTGCTGGTTTGTGCTCTCTGAATAGCCAAAACAGTGCTTTTTCATGGGGATTTCACTGCCCTCGAACAGGCACCGAACTGGCACCGTATGTGCAGGCAATTCGCCAGGATTTGGCGAATTGTCTGCTCTCTGGATAGCCGAATGGCCAAGAAAGGTAACCAAACGCTGACTTTCAGCGTTCGGTTACCTTTCTCAAGCAATTCGGATCTCTTTGAATTACCCTGATAGTAATTTTTAGGGTTAGAGCTTGGGTTAGAAATTAGGGTTAGGGATAGGGTTAGTAATTAGGGTTAGGGTTAGGGTTAGAAATGAAGGTTAAGGCTAAATTAAGTTTATCTTAGAAATTATGGTTAGGGCTACATTGCTATTTATATTTGACATGAGCTCACTTTGCAATACTTCCCTTTTTTATTGCTTGTGCCAAATACAAATAGTAACCTAGCCCTAACACTAATTTGTAACCCTATCCTTAATTCTAATGTCAAAACTTTGCCCATCGCTAATCCTAAAGCTAGTTTCTAACCCTAGCCCTCATCCTAATTTTTAACCCTAATTTGTAACTTTAGCCCTAATTTCTAAATGTATCTCTAATTTCTAACCCTAGCCTTCATCCTAATTTTTATCCCTAACCTTAGCCCTAACCCTAATTTCTAAATTTAGCCAACCATAATTTCTAAATTTAGCCCAACCGTAAACCTATCCCCAAATTTTAACTCTAGCCCTAACCCAAATTTCTAAACCTAACCCTAATTTCTAATGCTAACCTTAATTTTGAACCCTAGTCCTAATTTTTATACCTAACCCTAAAAATTCCAACTCTAACCTTAACCATTTCACCAATTAATAACTCTAGCCCTAATCCTACCCTAAAAACAATTCAATTTCAACAGCATACTCACAGACTCAGCTCCATCTCTTCCCTCTGCTGCCCTGAACCAAGTATTCAAGCATACTCACAGACTCAACTCCATCTCTTCCATCTGCTGCCCTGAACCAAGTATTCAAGGTATCCACCAGTCAACACCATATCCAACATCATATCCCAGGCTGCCATAATCTTGCAATTGTATTTTTATGTCTGCATTTATTATTCTCTGACTAGTCATATTTTAGAATCTCCCTCCATTTCCGTTTGTTTTTCCCTCCTCCCTCCACCCACAAGTTGTGTATAGTGGCTAGCTGTGCATTGTCACTAACCTCATTCTATTTCAACAGCATACTCACAGACACAACTCCATCTCTTCCCTCCGCTGCCCCAACCCACCCTGCCCATCCACCTGCCCCCCCCAGGGCCGGTCCCTAATTTCAGCTCTCCTTTCCAGCTGTCTCCACTTCTCTCACTAATTACTCTAACTAAGCCCAAACTTCTGGTCCTTCCCATGCAATCCCCACAATATTCTTCTGGCCACCAGTTTCACCTTCCCTCTGCTCCCATTTGTTTCAGTTACCCCAATATTTTCTCTTGTATCAAGAAAGTCTGCTGTTTGTGCTTCCACATTGTAAAGCACCACGGAATCTGTGGCGCTGTATAAGTACTTGTAGAACTGTAACTTTGTATTTCTGTAACAATTCAATGTTTCTTGAACCGAGGACATACTTAAAAACAAGTGAAATCTCAATGTGTCCTTCCTGGTAAAATTCTTTATAAATATATAAATAAATAAATTATAATTTGGGAGTCATCTATAATGTTCGGATGAAGATAACTTGTTATCTCAAGGTAACAAGTCTGAAAAAAAGTATCTCAGGCCTTTCTGTTCGTTCGTCCCCGCAACCTATTTGGTAAGTTTAGCAGCATATTTAAAGTATATTCGACTGTAGCACAAAGGATGATATTATCTTACGTAGTAGCTGTAAAGTCCTCCAATATTATTATTATATATTGGCATCAGATGTTATATAAAAAGAACTGAAAATAGCCTCTTCTTTCTACTTTTCCTCCAAAATGACCCAAAATGCATACAGCTTAGACCCAAGCAGCTACACACAGTGCTCTTTGTTATACACAAACTATAAAAACTGATAAATGGCAGCAGAATATCTTCACAACCACAATTCATGTGTCAAAGCTATGCTCCATGGAAAGAAACATGCCACTATAGGACATCGGCTTGGGAGGATGTACCACAAGGAAAGTCTGTCGGGATGCCACTAGACCTCATACTACTGAAGTGGAGGTCCCTCTGTGAGCCTTTAAAAAAAAAAAAGGCCATCTAGGGGTTATTCAAAGGCAGCTGATCTGGCCCCAAAATGGTACTGAGCAGGGAATTTCCCAGACCGTGCCCAGGGCCGGATTAACATAGGGGCTGATGGAGCAGCAGCTCCAGGCCCATGCCCCAGAATAGGCCCAGAGAAAGTATAACTATGTCTGCAGTGGTGGACATTTGGACCCCTATATCTCCAACTCCATAGCAGCTACAGGGTCATGTGAGGGATCACTGGAAAGGTCAGAGCATGGCCTTTCCAATGACACCAAACTTGACCAGGTTTTATGTAACTATAAAAATAAAATAATAAATATTTATTTTATTTTTTGTTTTTCTTTCCAACACGGAATTGTTACATCAATAACTTAACCTGCCACACTGCAGCGAAGAGCACTGGGGGGGGGGGCATTGGACCCCTGCGTCATTGGACAGGTCAGAGTCTGGCCTTTGCATTAATACCAAACATGACCATGTAAAATCTAAAAGAAAAAAACAAAACAAACAACTTTATTTATATATTTGTTTTTAGTTCTAAAGCGATGGCATTGTCCATTTGTCACATATAAAATGAGCAATACCGCTGCCATTACTCACCTTTAAATTTTCCACGCTGGGAGAAGGTCAGTGTTTTATACATTCAGAGTTATTCAGAGAGCAATGAAAAGCAGGAGAATGATTGGAGAATGGAAAATTCTAGGTCAAAATAGCCGATTTGGAAAGTGAGATGAATGGGAGAATTTTTCTGGTTTGGCTATTTTGACCTAGAATTTTCCATTCTCCAGTCATTCTCCTGCTTTTCACCGCTCTCTGAATAACTCTGATATTATTCATAAAACACCATCCACCAAAACACAAGGGAAATATTTAATTATTATTTATTTATTTTCATTTTTTTGGTTAAAATTGTATATTTGTTTTAGAAAAATGCAGTAACAGGTTCCCTTTTTAATTTTTTTTTTTTTACAAGAATTCCCTTTAGAATATAGAACCACAAAAGGTTTGGATGATAAAATGGGAAAAAAATTATTTTACACTTTAAAGGATTGAAATCTGAATGAAAAATGAATCACACAGTATCTGCCTGATTAGATACTGTATAACTGTATCTGCATGATTAAATAACCTAAAATATGTTTTCATTTTACTAAATTCCAAACAAATCCCACCAAAATCTTCAGCTCCAGGCCCATAGAGATCTTAATCCGGGCCTGACCGTGCCTTTTCGGGGCCATTCAGCTATTCAGACAGCAGGCGGTTCGTCAAATTTTGGTGAACTGCCAGTAAGTACGGTGCCTGTTTGAAGGCAGTGAAATTCCCCATAGAGAAGTAATGGTTAATCTGTTCAGAGAACACTGAACAGCAGTGAAAAGTTGACAAAATGCCCTGCTGTTCGGTGCTTTCATTTGGCAGGTTTATTCAGACGAACCCCATAGGCTTCAATGTTAAAAATATCCCTGTTTTAATTCAATTTCTAATAAACTGTTTATTATTTTAATCTTCAGTAAAAAGTCTCTTTATTTATTGATTTTTTTTTAGGATCCTTTAGGCAAGTTTTGGGATTTTTCTGTCAAAATTTTTTTCCCTCTTTTTTTTAATAGCGGATTAAATTTATTCTGTGACAGACCTTTTTATTATCATTCATAGGACCTTATATGTAAATTCCAGGCATTTTCGCCGAGTAGTTCTTTTGCAAACAGTGTTTCAATTTTGACACCTTTAAACTTTTTAAGTCTTTCTTTTTACCCCGTTCGTCAGCTTGTCAGCTTTTGCAGAGGCTGGTTGGCGCTGTGTTCAGCAGCTTGTGGCTTTTTCTGGACGTGTTCGGCGTGTTTTTTGCAGTGGTTCGGGTAATCCGATACTTCGGATCGTATCAGGTGCGTTTTTTCGGCGGGTGTTCGGTGGGCTTTTGGCGGTTTTGCGGCAGATTTTTGGGTCCGTTCCCTGCACTCCGGGGACCCTGTGGTGAATGCTGAATTCACCGAAGGGTCGGGAAATTTGATTGCCTGAAGTGCAAGGAATGGGAGAGCAACAAAACGTCGGCAACATTTCGATGCTCTCTGAATGTCCCCCATCTGTCTATATATGTTTCACATTTTATTTTTTACATTATTAGAAAAAAAATATGAAATAAGGATACAAAGTAAAGAACAATGACATCAAAATATGGAATATATTGAAACTGTCTGTCTGGGAACTCGGCCTGAAAGGCTTTTCACTACCTGAAGATCAATATTTCCAAGACCGAGCTCCTTCTAATTCCCCCCTCTAACTCTACTCCGACTTCTGACTTCTCCATAATTGTGGATTGTATCACCATCCTTCCCGCAGCCCAGGTCCGCTGCCTCTCAACTCCAGTCTTTCCTTCAGCCCCTACATCCAATCACTCTCCACATCTTGCCGCAATCACCTCCGCAATATTGGCAAATTTTGTCCATTTCTGACTGCCAACACCACCAAGCAACTTATCCACTCTCTTGTTATCTCTCGCTTTGACTACTGCAACAACCTCCTGATTGGCCTTCTTATCTCCCGCCTCTCCCCCCTGCAGTCCATCCTAAACACATCAGCCCGGCTTATCCATCTCACCCATCGCTCTGTCTCAGCTGCTCCTCTCTGTGAATCCATACACTGACTCCCCATCCACAGCAGAATCAAATTCAAACTACTCACCCTGACCTACAAAACCCTCACTAACGCCGCCCCTCACTACCTGTCCTCACTAGTCACCAGATAACCCCAGCCCATCCACTAAGATCCAGCAATGACCTGCTCTTGGCATCCTCCATCATTTCCTCTTCACATGCCAGACTGCAGGACTTTTCTCGTGCGGCGCCGACACTATGGAATGCCGTTCCTCGCAATATCAGACTGTCCCCAAATCTGGCTTCATTTAAATGCTCCCTAAAAACCCTTCTGTTTAGCTAAGCCTACCACCTGACTTCATAACAAGATATCTGGCCAACTCAAAAATGGTCCTCACCTCTCCCTGCATTAACTCATCACTGCAGTCCCCCCTCCTGTTTCTCACACCATCACCTCTCGAGATTGTAAATTCCCATGGGAATAGGGCCCTCATGTCCTCCTGTATCTGCTGGCAGGAATACTGACCGGCCTCCTGTATGTATTGTAGAATTGTCCTGTCTTTACACATTGCATCTTTTGTTCAGTGCTGCGGATTGTGTTGGCGCGTAATAAATAATAAATAATAATAATAAGTGCTTGCTTGTATAGTCTATGGCAGCGGTTCCCAACCGCGGTCCTCTAGTACTCCTAACAGTCCAGATTTTAAGGATTACCTTGGAAAAAAGCAGACTGAATCCTGCAATCATGGAGCAGTAAATCATATCACCTGTACTGTGCTTGAGATATCTGACAAACATGGCCTGTTACGCGTACTTGAAGTTGGGAACCACTGGACTATAGAAAAACCTAATCAAAATCACATCGAGGAAAACACAAGATTTTATGTGTTTATTTAGATCATGGATGTTGCTTTGGGGGTCTGGCTCCAAGGGTCTGTTTTAGTGCTGTGTCCCTGGTATTAAAGGAATTAAAAGTGAGCTTCTTACCAAATGAGACGATGTTCTGGGTGTGAACCAAATATGCAAATGTAGCCGGATGCCAGTAAATATATTGATGAGAAGAAAGGAGTAGTATCATAGAGCCTTAGCAAAACGCTAATAGGGGGTAACCCTTCAATTATAATGAAAGAACAAAGCCTTTAAGGTAGTGATAATAAACATAACCTTTACTAAATAGAATAGATACAGGAGTAAATAGAAATAACTACGAAGTGGGACAACGTCCCAAAGGGGCGCCAAACCAGATCTCAAAAAATATTGGCTTATAAATTGCTGTTGTGATGATGCCCCATACAGGAGATCCCCTATCAAATGCTTCTCCTAATATTACCAAATATCCATAAGGTAGCCAGTCACTAATACTAATGTGCTGTTATAATGGAGTCTCCTTATAGTGGGACTCATATATCCATTACCGCATATCCATGCTTCAAGTGCCCTTCTCCACCTTGTCTAACTATGGACTAAATAAACAGGCTGGGTCCTAACTATATTTTATTTTGTACTATTATATACATTTTATACAATAATATTGTATATTTTAAATCATATTTGCCTAATATCCTCCTTTGGGAGAGCACGTTACGAGCAAGTTACATAGAATTAAAATCAAATCTTACATTATGGGTGATGAAGGTCATGGAGTCTTTCTTTGGGATGAAACTCTGATTCTTTCTGGAAACTAGCTGAGCCCCTGATTGATAACTTTAGAAATATTTTTTTTTTGTAATTAAATATTATATTAAAATATTTTTGTATTAAAATATATGCCAAAATAATAAGACTTAAGGGTTATTCAGAGAGGTCCGAAATGTCACCGAAATGTAACCGGACACTGAAATTCAGCGTATGGTGACATTTTGGGGCCATCCTGCTATTCAGAGAGCAGGCAGTTCGCCAAATTTTGGCGAATTGCCTGCACGTACGGTGCTGTTTGATGGCAGTGAAATCCCCCATAGAGAAGCAATGGTTATTGTAGTCAGAGTACACCGAACAGCAGTGTAAAGTTATCGAAATGCCCTGCTGTTCGGTATTTTCATTTGGCAGGTTTATTCCGGCAAACCACATAGGCTTCAATGTTAAAAATATTCTCGTTTTAATCCAATATCTAATATACCATTTATTATTTTATTCTGCAGTAAGAAGTCTCTTTATTTATAGATTTTTTAGGATCTTTTAGGAATTTTTCTGGATTTTATTGGCAAAAAATCTTTTCTGGTTTTTTTTAAACGTTTTTTCCTTTTTCTGTAACAGACCTTTTTATTATCATTCATAGGACCTTATACGTAAATTCCAGACATTTTTGTTCAGTAGTTTTTCTGTAAACAGCGTTTCAATTTTGAAACTTTCAACCGTACTGTTTTTTTTTTCCCCCGTTAGTCTGCTTGTTGGCTTTTTCCGGCGGCTGCTCTGCGCTGTCAGTGGTGGCTCTTCGGCCTTTTCCATCGTGTTCGGCGTGGTGTTTGCGGCAGTTACTGCGGGTTTTCGGTGAGTGGTCGGTAAGTGTTCGGCGAGTATTCGTCGGGTCTGCGGCGGGTTTTCCATGTACTCCGGGGACCTTGTGGTTGTACTTGAATACACCATAGAGTCGGCAAACTAGAATCGCCGAATCGCCCTGAAGCACGGGGAATGAATAACCCCTTATATCTTTGTAAACGTATAAAAGTTAAATAGAATTCTATCAGATGAATCAAAATATGAACCTTTTAATTTATTCCCATTTGCTGGTTATTGCTTGATAAGCTGTCAGATCAGTGTGCTTTAATTCCTCTTATGTGACTTATAAATATTAAATTCCATTAGATTTATTTGTTTTGTTACAAATCTGAAGAGAGGAGACTCACAAAAGCTTGTTTATTTCTATGAACTACTCAAGTCCAATAAAAAAAACATATCACACTATACGATATACATTATATACATCTACACTTTTAAACTAGCAGACCTATTCCAAGTAACACTATAGAAAAGGACAACTTGAAATATTTCTGGTAACAAATATCACCCATAGCCAGGAATTTCTCTGTTGGATAATTAGGACATCCTTCTATTTTATGCAGATGAGCGACGTCATACGGGAAATTTTCTTCTCTCCAAATCTCAGACAATAAAAGGCCAGCGACCACAGCAGAAACATGCAGTTAAACGGCTGGCACTTGACTGCACATTACCGTGTGCTTGCTATAGACACATCTACTTGGCATTGGTGGGTACTATTGATTAGCCTGAAGATTTGTCATCCAAAAACAGTAAGTCATATACGCTAATGATTGATATTTGTAACTGCTCCTTCTTGTTTTGCTATCTTTCTACTTTTAAAAAACAGGGCTGGTCAAACAGCAGATTTCCAGCTGTTGTAAAACTTCTACTCCCAGAATGTTTTTTCATTCTTCTGTTTGATAGAGCATCATGAGAGATGTTCTTCTGCCTTTGGCTTGCTCCAATACATTAACAATTGACATTTCATTATTTTGTGGTTTGTTTGTTTTTATTATTATTGTTTATATTAAGAACTATTCCAACAAGGTTATTTAGAACTATTTTACAATTCTGTTTGTCACTATTAAGTGCTTAGCCCATAACCGCATACCATGACCGGAAAGACTGTAATTATTTTAGTCATAAGGAAATAGGATCATGCCATATGATAAATTTGAATAGCTCCCTGGGCATTTGTTAATATATTAAGTGCACGCCTTGCATCTCACTGATAAAGTAGCTAAAAAAATGAATTTGAAGAAAATATTACTGACTAAATATTTCTATTGATGCTTTATAGATAATATAATTGTGAGCAACTTGAGATGGATGTAAATTAATTAGTTACGTTTATACACAGGCATTTGGCATATAAATTATGCGTTTCTCAATACATAATTTACGTAGTTGCTATAATAGTTTATTGAAATAACAGTCAGATGATTTATTATAGTTTTGTTACATTTCCTATATGGATGCAATACTGCTAATATTCTGTTTCTGTAACCACTCATGTATTTACAGTATTCAGCTACTCCGACTTATCACAGTATACAGCAAAAAAATGATTTCTCTACACTATTTCCTCCTCGGTAAGTGAATTTATACTAATTTATTTGAATTACAATCTAAATAAATTATTTTGGAATAAAAATATATATATATATCACCAGAGTATAGCAGTAGTAGTAGTGATAATTTTTTTATTGGACTAATGTTACATCTAAAAGACAAGCTTTCAAGAGTGTACCTCGCTTACTCAGGTCTTGAGGAATATATATTACAATATATTATATAACATAAATAATTTAATAAGCATTTAAGTTGTGTATATTATATAACATAGATAATTTACATATATATTATATATATATACACTATATTGCCAAAAGTATTCGCTCACCTGCCTTGACTCGCATATGGATGGGTGAGCGAATACTTTTGGCAATATACAGGGTTATCCAAAGAGATTCGAATTGCTTGAGAAAGGTAACCGAACGCTGAAAATCAGCGTTCGGTTTACCTTTCCTGGCCATTCGGCTATCCAGAGAGCAGCAATTCGCCAAATCCTGTCGAATTGCCTGCACATACGTGACTGTTCTGTGCCTGTTCGAGGGCAGTGAAATCCCATGAAAAAGCACTGCTTCGGCTATTCAAGAACACAACCAGCAGTGAAAAGGTTCCCCTAATGCCCTGACATTCAGTGGTTTAATTCGGCAAATTTATTCAGGAGAATCCATAGACTTCAATGTTAAAAATATTCCCGTTTTAATTCAATATCTAATAAAAAATGTTCATTATAAAACTGCAGCAAAGAGTCTCTTTATTTATAGATTTTTTAGGATACTTAAGCATTTTTCTGAATTTTTTAAAAAAAAAATAAAAGTCGATTTTTTTTTTTTTTTTAGTTTGCTTATTTTTTCTGTAACAGCCTTTTTATTATCATTCCCTGGACCTCCTGTGAAAATTTCAGACATTTTCGCTCAGTAGTTCTTTGCAAACAGCGTTTCTTTTTCCCAGATTCATAAAATGGTTTTTCTAATTTATTCACTGCCTCCTCTACGTCACAGCTGCTCGGCTCTGTGTGATTCGGCTCCTGTTCGGCTCCTGTTCGGCTCCTGTTCGGCTTTTTCGAAGGTTAATCCAGATGTTTTTGCTTGTTTTCGGCGTGCATTCGGTGGGTTTTGCGGTTAGTTTCGTCAGGTTTGCGGCAGCTTTTCCCTGCAATTCGGGGACCCTGTGGTGCTTGCTGAATACACCGCAGGTCACCGAAATGGGATCGGCAAAAGGAACCGAATTGAAGAGAACGAAAAGTCACCGAACGTGCGGTGACTTTTCGAATCTCTTTGGATAACCCTGATAGTGTATATATGGAATATTTAGTTAAACACAGGTCAGAGAGCAGATTTATATCTCGATTTGAAGTTCCCTGCAACTAACAAATAATGCAGTGAAACATTCCCCTTGTCTAGTCTGCATTATCGTTTCATGATTAAATGTGTATTTTAAGAATTTTTGGCAAAAGGTCAAATCAGTCTTGTCAGTGAACGGTGTTTGGAACATTTATGCCACAGGTACATGGAGGATTTTTGTAATATTGTGGATAATTTAGAAATAATTTAAGTTAGTTATCATTCTTCATATACTAAAACAATTTAGATAATTCATATCTAAGCCAGCGTTTAGCAACCTTGGCTCCCCAGATGTTTTGGAATCACATATCCCATGATGCCTAGTCTGTGCAAAGAATGTCTGAGAATTACAGGAAAAGTCGTTTCAAAATATCTGTGGGGTCAAGGTTACTGGCCCCTGATCTAAGGAATGATATGTTTGCACAAATTCCTGATAAACACCGTTTCATTGTTACAAAATCTGTCTGTAGAATAAATATTTATTTGTGACCTCTGACTGAATTCTTTAAATGTATTTCTTGCAGGCTTCTTCATGATTCCTTGTGTAAAAACGTGGTCTTATTTCTATTCCGATAACACTATGACCTATGATATGGCCAGAAACTATTGTACGAAGTATTACACGGACATGGTGGCAATTCAAAACCGAGCTGAGAATGAATACCTGAATAGCATCCTGCCTTTCAACCCTACATACTACTGGATAGGAATACGCAAGATAAAAAATGAGTGGACCTGGGTGGGAACCAACAAGGTATTAACTGAAGAGGCTAAGAACTGGGGACCTGGTGAACCAAACAATGGGAATAGAAATGAAGATTGCGTCGAAATGTATGTGAAACGAGACCCTCATCCTGGGAAATGGAATGATGAATCTTGCAAGAAAAAAAAGGTTGCTTTATGTTACATAGGTATGTAAATAATGCTCTAGGCTACAACATTGTACTTTTACTGTACTACTGTAATGATTTCCACAACTGCATTACTATTCTGTCAGAATTATGTGACTTTGTTTTTACTTTTTATACAGCGGCATGCAACACTTTATCCTGCAGTGGACACGGTGAATGCATTGAGACAATTAACAACTACACATGCAAGTGTAATGAAGGATTTTTTGGAACTGACTGCGAGCATGGTAATAGAACCTTCGACTTTATACAATGTGTAATGTATACATGTATTGATATTAATTATTACATAATACTGTATATTTTGTCCTAATATTTTATTCTACACATTGTATTTCCCAGTTATGACATGTGAACCCCTAGAGGTGCCAGAAAATGGATCTTTTGATTGTTTTTCTCCATATGGAAACTTCAGCTATGGGGCATCTTGTGAGTTCCAGTGCGAGGAAGGTTACATTGCACATCCTAGGAATACAATTACCTGTAGCACTACTGGATGGACATCAAACGTTCCAACTTGTGAAGGTAACTATCAGGTCATTATGTTGACTGTATTTGCAAACTGCACATGCATTTATAATATCCAAGCCAACAAACAGGGACATATTTTAGGTTGCATTTAATGTAACCAACATTGTGGTACACTTATCAACTTGAGGCTATATTTTTAATCAGACGTGAACTTACTCAAAGCTCTGGCAAAATTAACAAAACCATATAAGTGTAACGGATTGAAGACGTTTACCAGATCTTTGATCACGTTTACACCTGACTGGGAATGTAGACCACAGACTTTAATGGATTTGATAGGTTTACCATAGCATTGGTCTAGTATGTATATTACTTACAGGGTTATCCAGAGAGCGGTGAAAAGTAGGAGAATGACTGCAGAATGGAAAATTCTAGGTCAAAATAGCCGATTTGGAAAGTGCGATAAATGGGAGAATTTTTCTGGTTTGGATATTTTGACCTACAGGGTTATTCAAAGACCGTGAAAAGCAGGAGAATGACTGGAGAATGAAAAATTCTAGGTCAAAATAGCTGATTTGGAAAGTGCGATGAAAGGGAGAATTTTTCTGGTTTGGCTATTTTGACCTAGAATTTTTCATTCTCCAGTCATTCTCCTGCTTTTCACGCTCTCTGAATAACCCTGATAGAATTTTCCATTCTCGAGTCATTCTCCTGCTTTTCGCCTCTCTTTGAATAACCCTGTTTAGATTATAGACCATAGCATGCAATCACATCCATTTCTAGACTTATGTTTGGTATTTAGCATTCCAGTATTTGTCCATTGCTGGCATTGTATCAATGTACAAAGTGATTCTTAGATAGCCTTTACCGATGTAACAATCAGCAATAACATTCTACAATTGTTTCTCCCGATATTTTTGGATTCTATACAGACTTTTCCTTTAAACCTAATTATGTTGCTATATAAGAAAATCTCCATCCACCCAGCAAAACCATTTCAGCTCATATGTGCAGTTCCATGTAAATAAACACTGCATTTTTTTCTTCACTCTAGTCTAAGATTATTTCTGAATATATTTATTTACATGAATTATTTTATTCTGCTTCATGGATGTCAGAAATATTAATATTAAATTCTTATTTCACAGTGGCAAAATGTACTAGTCTGAATGAACCAGTTAATGGACACATAAAATGTGCTGGGCCTTTTGGTCATTTCATGTACAATTCAAGCTGTGACTTCTCCTGTGACGAAGGCTTTGAGTTAAATGGAAATCCTGAGATTAAGTGTATGAGTAATTCGAAGTGGGATGGATTGGAGCCACATTGTGAAGGTATGACTATATTTTGATATGTATATATAACCACAAGGTGATTGTGTACATTGTTTTCCACACAAACAAGTAAACCATGGTTTATTCAATTACAGGTCCTCCATCTGCCAACGTTTTTGAACTCTTTACTCTATAAAATAGTCACTAGTGGATTATTATTAGAGGCATATTATCATCATTAATGGTTTTCTGCTATGTCACTACCCTTGTGTTACAATTACATTGTAAAGGAAGGTCACACTAGCCAATATCACTATTTATTTTAATGTCATGTGTGGCTAAATTTGCCCCCCAGTGGGTGTCCCAGAAGGTTGGTTCAGCCCTTAGAACAAGGGGGATTTCCTCCTTCTGGAAAGCTGTCACTCAGCCTGAGATTATCAGTCATTGTGGAATTTAGGTAAGGAATGTACAGCTCTGCACATTCCTGACCATCCAATGGCTCACAATGCACTCAATCTGAGAGGCAATAGATTGACTGGATGCTGGTGACTAGTAAAGGACACTCTAGGGCTAAAATGGGAGGGGTAACAGGGCATCAGGAGGGAGTAATACTAAACCCCTCCATTAAATCCCAGATTTATTGTGTCCCTTAGTTTGCATAAAATGCTTAACTGAGCATATTGTCAGCAGTTTTAAATAATTTTTTTCAGTTTAGCATTTAAAATCTTCATTTAGCTTATATTTATTTTCCATGTCCAGTTACCAGGTGTCCAACAATATCTTTCCCCAAAAATGGATCGGTCACATGCAGTAATCTTAATGGCGACTTCACATACGACTCAAGCTGCAGATTTACATGTCATGATGGCTTTGTCTTAATGGGCTCTGAGCACATTTGGTGTACAGCAAATGGAGAATGGACAGACCATATCCCAGTTTGTCAAGGTACGTAAACAATAGTTCACATAGATAAATTAATATTTCTATTACCAGGGGTTATCCTTTAAATAGTATTCATCGTTAAAAATTAAACTATTCCCTGACAAAATAGGTGGGTGGTATGGGATTTCACGGTGTCTTTTGCCTCTTTTACAAGGACTATTACCCCACCGGAGATCTTAAATCTAGGCCTGTGTCTTATAAGAAAAAGGTGTTAAGATATTAAAAGACAGCAAAAGTTTCATTTATTCCTTTATTTTGTTTTTTAGCTATTCGATGTGAACTTCCTGTGGAGCCAATTCATGGAGTTATGACTTGTTCTAGTTCTGGAAACAATCTCAGTGAAAACACTGTTTGTCAGTTTGGCTGCAATGAAGGATTTTCTTTAGATGGGTCTCCGTCAGTAATTTGTATTGCACCTGGTCAGTGGAATGAGGAATCCCCAAAATGTCAACGTAAGAATTAACAATATTTTCCAAAACCTAGCATTGCATACTATCATTCTCACCTCTTAATGCATCGCTCATGTTTGTAAATACTGTAGCTTGCTGACTTGGTATTAATACAGTACATCATAATAAGCTTTTTATTTATTTATTTTTCTTCAGCTGTGGTCTGTCCAGCTCTTTCATTTGATGAACAAGGATCAATGGAATGCATTGATGAATTTGGAGCATTCCATTACAACTCCAGGTGTACATTTATCTGCAATGAAGGTTTCTTTTTAAATGGCTCAGAATCAATTAGCTGTTCCTCTTCTGGGTCTTGGAGTTCTGATGTACCAACATGTCAAGGTATTGTTAATAAATTTATATATACATCTGAGCTCTACCCATATATATATGCTGTTGCATACTATATTTGTAATTTAGCATGTTAAATTTAGTTTAATTTTCAAGATACCTTCTAGATCAGTGTTCTCAACTCTGGTCCTCAAGACCCATTAACTGGCCAGGTTTTATGGATTACCTTGGGGAAATGCAGACTGAATACTGCAAGCATCGAGCAGCATATCAGATCCCCTGTGCTGTGATTCAGATATCTGTCAAACCTGACCTGTTAGTGGGTCCTGAGGACTGGAGTTGAGAAACATGGTTCTAGATTTTGCTTCTTGTATGTAGCACATATATAACAGGATTTTCAAACCCTGTGTCGCGAATGGTTCTCAGGTATTCCACAGCAATTTGCTGTGCAATGGCAGAATTAGGTGTGTCAAGGAAGAGACAGTGGCAAAGTGAGGGTGTAATGGAAAAAAGGGGAGATGTTTAAATGAATAGAAATATAAATACAATCTTCCCATGTTAATACTAGTCTTTTAAAATAAAATACACTCTTAAACAATTGTCACAGCACCTTGATATTATGTTGCTCCTTATCAGCATGCCACAAGATGAAAATGTTGAAAATCACTTCTCTAGCTTATTTTATCTGTCACTAATAATTAACTCAGGTTCTTTTGAATTATCTAACCTTTTTTTACAATAGATCCATGTGCACTGTTTAGTAAACTGTACATTTTGACCAATTAGCTCTTTGTTCTTTGTAGCTGTGTTTTGCCCGGTTCCGTCAATCCCTGAACAAGGATCCATGGAATGTGAGGATGAATTCATGGGACTTCAGTACAAATCAAAATGTACATTTACATGCGATGAAGGCTTCCATCTTATTGGCTCAGAATCAATACTCTGCACCTCATCTAGGTCTTGGAGTTCTGATGCACCGATATGTCAAGGTAGAGTTAATGTAAAGAAAGAATATACATGTTTGATGCATATTTCTCACTAAGCATGATGATTTTGTAAGAAAAAATTTCTTTAATTTTGTCTCTTGTATTCGGACATATAGGACACTATTCCCTAGTGAATGCTAAAATGGGGACGCTAAGGGGGGAAATCTGCGCCTGCTCCCTGTAACGTTACCATTTTATCGCACTATTCCAGTGCAGGCGCTAATTCAGCAGTCTGCCCTGTAATACAGAGCTACCATCCCTGATACTCGCAATAGCGCTTCCACGCCACCTCGAGTATCACCTCCTGGAGTCCATAAGACTCGCAAACCGCCACAGAATAACCGCGAATGGAGATTGGAAACTTGTAAAGAAAACAATATAGTGCCAACGAAATACTGAATGGTTAGCTCAATTATACACAGTCCATGTCAATAAATTTCTTATTCCTCTTTCTTTCTTTTCTGTCTTTTTCTGGATTGATGCTTATCACACTGCAGAAGAAAGAAAACCAAATTTGCGCAGTATATAGTCCCACTTGAGCAAATACTTATATATGTATCCAACTCATATTTTGTTGAGCCCAGTCTGGTTCTAGTATATATTGCCTTATGGGTCTTCTATTGGCCTCTTCAGGTGCTCAACAACCTCTTTGGAAGGTCCTATAGGTCCCAGTAAGTTTCCCCTTCAGTGAAAATATGGACATATACCAGGGATATCCCTAGTGTGATATTGTACCAAAATATATTTTGTTACGAAATCACAAAAGTTTAGACACGCATGCTCCAGAGCCCCAAATGGCTCTAACAAATGCACATAGGGAATATAAGGTACCCTCCACGCCTTCTTGAACAGGAATCCTTAGGCAAACAGCAGGTTTAAAAACATTTATTGTTAAAATAACATAAACATATCTACCAGGACACGTTTCGCCAGTTGGCTTCCTCAGCTGGTGATCTGACATAGTAATAGGTATAGTAATACCTTACTTATCGAAAAGCTAATTAATGATTGCTCGTGTTAAGTATAGGATGCGCAAAGTACAGTAAGCTTGCCAACGCTAGTCGCTAGTGCAAAATCCGATGTGCCAAGTGAATTCTTACGGGTTTAGGGTCAGGAAGGTAATATGGGGGGCATGCATTAAAGTCACCTATCCTAGCGATAATGCATACACAGCTGAACGCTAACGCTAGCGTTCACAATGGTATAGTACTTATAGAGTATTATTCTTGGAAGCCACATTACATGTCCCCAATAATTGATCTCTTGAAGGATCTACATTGCCTTCTCCGGGCACTTGATCATTTTTTTAATTGCACACGGTTTACAAAAACTGCAAATTTTGAAAAGAATCATTTTGTTCTATTCAGCTGTGGTTTGCCCAGTTCCTTCAATCCCTGAACAAGGATCCATGGAATGTGATGATGAACTGAAAGGGTTTCAGTACAATTCAAAATGTACATTTACATGCAATGAAGGTTTCTTCTTAAATGGCCCTGAATCCATACGTTGCACCTCATCCGGGTCCTGGAGTTCTGATGCACCAACATGTCAAGGTACAGCTAATATAAATGTTTCAGCTCTTCTCAAACGTTTATACTGATGCATTTTTATACTTTAACATGCTAAATGATGAATGCTATTCTCAGCTACTTCCTATTTCTACCTTTTTTCCAGTACATATAGAATATTGATTGTTTTAACATATATCACCAGACATTATTATTTAATTGCGGCTCTTAAACTATAGATATAACTTTTTCATACAATGGATCAGTTTTTTAATACCCTGCCCTGTGCCTTAAAAAAATATATCTATCTATTTGTTATGTAGCATTTTCTTGAACTGTATATTTAAAAAAACCTTTTGTTCTTTACAGCTTTGGTTTGCCAAATGCCTTCAATACCTGAACAAGGATCCCTGGAATGTGAGGATGAATTCATAGGACTTCGGGACATATCTAAATGTACATTTTCATGCGATGAAGGCTTCCATCTTATTGGCTCAGAATCAATACTCTGCACCTCAACCGGGTCTTGGAGTTCTGATGCACCAACATGTCAAGGTGTGGCTTATAGAATGTTTCAGCTCTTCTCAAGTGTTTATGCTGATGCCTTTTCATACTTTAGCATGCTAAATATACTTCCTATATTCAACTTTTGTTTTTTCAGTACATGCAGAATATTATTGTCTTTTATTAGATCCTCTGTCATCACTGTAATATTGAGTTTATGATTATATATATGTTACGGGTAAAGCCCGAAGTGCGGTCGATCCTAGGATTACCCGGTTAATCCTGACATTACCCAAAACCGCTGGGTAAAGCTGCAAAAAAATGAAAATTCCGGACTTGACCCGGGTGATTTTAGGACTACCCAACTGCCCTTGGGTAGCGGTCTGGAAGAGCTGAAAAATCCGCACTTTAGGCTGGGGTCAGACAAGCGTAGTGTTCACGTCCGTGATTGCGCCTAAAAGTACGTCCGTGATAGCATGACAGAAAGCCCATTGGAGCCTGACACATGAAGTACGTCCGCACTGAACTGCGGACGCACAACGGCCGCGGCCCACGGACGCAAGGCAGGCAAGAACGTACATCCCCTAGAACGGCCGCACAAAGTGCGCTGCGTCCGCAACGTCCGCATAGCTTTGTGTGTGAGTGATGGAACGTGGTCAGATGGACTGCATTTATACGTCCAGCATTTTTCACGGACAAAATGGTTTTGCTTTTTAATTTATTTTCCCTCCTACATCCGTCAAAATATACATCAGTGAATAAACGGACTGTGTGGCCATTACTGCGTCTTCCGTACTGACGTACGTCCGTGTGTACGGACGTACAGTCCGTAGAAATCACGCTCGTCTGACCCTAGCCTTACCCAGATAATGTGCAAATCTGAAGCTTCACCCAGGTAATCTGAGGACTATCCACAGCTTCACCTGGGTAATCTGCAGAGCATCCAACCCCTCTTGG
This sequence comes from Leptobrachium leishanense, assembly GCA_009667805.1. NCBI lineage: Eukaryota > Metazoa > Chordata > Amphibia > Anura > Megophryidae > Leptobrachium > Leptobrachium leishanense. The sequence goes on from CM019070.1 coordinate 112,372,589, forward strand.
GTAACGGTCAATTTTTTGCTATTATCTATGGATATTATCAATGAAAATGGCAAAAGACAAACATTTAAAATGTATTGAGGATAGAACGAATATACAGAGCGACAGGATATGTTTCTCATGTGAAATGTGAAAAAGTTACGTGATCTCTATTATGTGTCATGTGTGCCAATATATCGTTTATAATACATAACAACCGTCAGGTTACTCTTCATATAACACCTTTGTATTCGTAAATCGAGTTTTCCTCCGGATTCAGTCACCTGTAACCTGCTGAAAACCCGAGAAAGGCGGAGTACCCAGAGGCGTTTGGATACTTTGCAGATTACCCGGATGAAGTATGGATATTTCGTCGCACATCACACTTTATCCATCAACGCTAGGGTAATGTGCGAATTACCCGGTTAAAACGGTGCGGGAAACCGGGGTATCCAGAGGCCTCTGGATACTTTGCAGATTACCTGGGTAAAGTTCGAAATTTCATTTCACTTCGGATTTTTGCTAATGAGGCCTGGGTAATGCTAGGATTAACTGGGTAATCCTAGGATTAACCGCACTCCGGGCTTTACCCGTAACATATACATATATAAAAAAAATTCATACAACAGATCCATTTTCTCTATTCAACTCTACGCCATAAAAAAAATTCTATCTATCGTACAGCATTTTCTAAAATTCTATATTTTGAACAATCATTTTGTCCTTTGCAGCTGTGATTTGCCAAGTTCCTTCATTCCCTGAACAAGGATCCATGGAATGTGATGATGAAATCACAGAGCTCCAGTACAACTCAAAATGTACATTTACATGCAATAAGGGTTTCTTTTTAAATGGCCCAGAATCCATACATTGCACTTCATCCGGGTCTTGGAGTTCTGATGCACCGACATGTCAAGGTACGGCTAATATAGATGTTTCAGCTCTTCTCAAATATCTATAAATTTAAAATTTAAAATTTAGCACGCTAAATTATAAATGCTATTCTCAGATACTTCTAATATTTACGTTTTGCTTTTTCAGTAAATATCAAATATTACTGATTTTTATTTAACTTCTATCACCTGTCATCACTATAAAGTCGTGGTTTATATATATTTTATTATTATTGGTTTTTTTCCATAAAATGGATCCATTTTCTCTATTCATCTATATGCCTTAAAAATGTCTGTCTGGCTGTCTATCTACTATCTCTCTATCCTACAGCATTTTCTAAAACTGTATATTTTGAAAAAACTTTTTGTTCTTTACAGCTGTGATTTGTCAAATTCCTTCAATCCCTGAACAAGGATCCATGGAATGTGATGATGAATTCAGAGGGCACCAGTACGACTCAAAATGTACATTTACATGCAATAAGGGTTTCTTTTTAAATGGCCCTGAATCCATACATTGCACCTCATCCGGGTCCTGGAGTTCTGATGCACCGACATGTCAAGGTATGGCTAATATAGATTGTAACGGATCCACTACCCTGCAGGGGTAGCTCCGTCTGCAGCGCCGAGTCTTGCTGGAGAGCTTAGCCGGGTAGCGAGCTAGCAAGGTGGGAGAGAGATTGACAGCGGTCCCTGGATAGTCTGGAAGCGAAGGATTCAGTAAAAGCTGTCTTATTCAGGGATTATGCCCTCCCCAAATACTAGTCGTGACTCAGTACAGGTTTGAAACATAAGAGCACTTTTACTTGGACACAGGCTTATTTATACAAACTACAGCCATGCACATTCAGACTTCCCGCCCACCCCAACAGTTCTGATTGGTTGGTTCCAAGACCACTGCAGGCTTCTTTCAGGTCCTCTTCAGTCTTCACTTTGGTCCACTGGTTGTATGCAGATGAAGACTTGACCCCACAGTGACCACATACAGTGATTTACATAACCCATTGTAAAGGGAATCAGATAGTGGGTGGCTGAGACAATGTGACTCCCAACCCTTCAGACATGCAAACAGATAACAGATACCCAAAGAGAAAGCACTTTTGCATAATCCACAAATTACTCAAACCTATTGTACAATCTATACAAGGAAAACATTTGCCACTAGCAGCAGGTAGCATCTTTAAAAAAAAACACATTTACCTAAAGAAATATAAATTTATTTAAAACTAAAAATGAGCAATCTACAATACATTTAAAACCACACAATATAACTGAACATAAAGTATTTTGGAGTTTGAAGCGTGGAGCGCTACGTTAGTGACTGATACATTGTAGCAAGCATGTACTCCGTGGTTACTAGCAGGATCGGTGCAGGGAAAAACATGATTAATTAGAAGTCTAGCAACAGTTTTACACTAAATCTAACAAAGGAAATTAGTTCCTATAAATAAAGGGTAAACCAAATATAACACAATAAGAATGAAATTAAACTAAATAAATCCTGTACATAGATGTTTCAGCTCTTCTCAAACGTTTATATTGCTGGTTTTGTTTTCATTCTTCTAGCATGCTAAACTAGGAATGCTTTTATGGGATACTTCCAATATTTAGGTTTTTTCAGTTCATAAACATTATTATTATTTTACCGTATATTACCTGTCTTCATTATTTAATTGAGGTTCTTAAACTACCTATAACTATAACTATCTTTTTTCATACACTAGATCAATTTTCACTATTTTTCCCTGTGCCTTAAAAAAAATCTCACATTCTTTCTATCATGCATTCAGCATTTTCTAAAACTGTATATTTTGTACTTTGCAGCTGTTGTTTGTCCAGTTCCTTCAATCCCTGAACAAGGATCAATGAAATGTGATGATGAATTCACAGGGCTTCAGTACAACTCAAAATGTACATTTACATGCAATGAGGGTTTCACCTTAATTGGTTCAGAGTCAATTCAATGCACCTCATTTGGACATTGGAGTTCGGATGCACCCATCTGTGAAGGTATCACAATTAAACATACAAAAACACATGTTTAAGAGTTAATACGTAACATCATGTAGTGTAGCTTTACCAGTAGCTATATTAGCTTAGATTTTGATGTAAAATAGTTGAGTCCTGCATTATATGGCAATAACTATTCAATATTTGGACATAATTTAGAAAGGGCAGACTGTTAGTAGATTTGAATTGGATTGCCAAGCAATCAGTTTAAAAAAAAACACCCAGCCCATATTTAAGATATATATTCAATCAGATAAAACAAGTTGTCAAGGCAGAAAACTTGTCATTTCTTTTGAACTTCGTGTAAAGAAAGATACGATCTCCTTTCACTAAACCTTCATGAAGTATGACTTGTCCTCTGTGCAGTTACTAGACAGGTTCTCTGAGATCTCCTTATACTGGCTTTTTATGTATCTGTATAATGGTGTCAACATTTAGCATACAAAATGCAATACAATCTAATATTGTATAAAGTTTGACCTTAAGATAAAACCATTTTATAGCATTTCATTAGACAGTGTGTAATGATTAATTGAGAGCAACCTTCTTAAAATTAGTTTTAATACAGTTTTTTCTTTTTTTTATTAAAGCTTTGGAATGTGAAGTGTTACTGATCCCAGACACAGGCAAAATGAATTGTACGCACCCTCTGGGTAAATTTAAATATGGTTCTGTGTGTGAATTTGACTGTGGCAAAGGTTTGCTAAATGGATCAAGCATTCTAGAATGTGACCATACTGGAAGATGGAGTGCTTCTCTTCCAACCTGTGAAGGTAAATAATCTATTAATTGTATAAACGGTACTAAAACTATGCAAGTGAAACATATATATTGTGTGTAATTATTTGTATATTTATTTGTGCTGATATATATATATATATATATATATATACTGTAATTCCAGCACATACTATTTTACTAATTATGCTACGCTACATAATTAATAAAATAGTATGTACTGGAATAATATAAATATATATATATATATATATATATATATATATTTTATATTATTCCAGTACATACTATTTTATTAATTATGCAGCGTAGCATAATTAGTAAAATAGTATGTGCTGGAATTACAGTATATATATATATATATATTATATATATATACTGTAATTCCAGCACATACTATTTTACTAATTATGCTACGCTACATAATTAATAAAATAGTATGTACTGGACTCTTTGCTGTTAGTATATATATATATATATATATATATACTAACAGCAAAGATAAATAGACAAATAATTACAAAAAATATATACATTTCACTATAAATTTGAAGAATATATTGCCCTTTATAATTCTTTCTAATTTAATTTCTACAGCTCACACAGAGGCAGATAAATATGTAAAAGTAACAATTGGCGTGGCTGCTGCAGCTTCAGTTTTATCAACGGCTTCTCTCCTGATATGGCTGCTAAAGCGTTTTCGGAAAACAGGTAAATCAATCTATTTCTCTCTGTATATATCTTTTTGTGCACATATCTGCAATATGTGTGTCATGGAGATCAGTGGCGTAGCGTGGGGGGGCTGGGGGAGGTGGTGGCCCCGGGCGCAGTTTTTTTTAGGGGCGCATAATATCAAAAGAAATTTGCGCCCCTAAAAGTTCCCAGCCAGCAGGCCCTCAGGTTGAGGGGGCCCGGATGCCATGCAGGGGTGTGCCCAGGCAGTCCTGAATAGTGTGAGACTCTGTGTTGAAGGGGAGGTGGCTGCGTGCTTGCGCAGGTCATGCAGTCCGGACAGTCAGGTGGTACTGAGTCTCTGTACCACCTGACTGGCCAGACCGCGTGACCTGCACATACACACGCAAGCATGCAGCCGCCCGCTCTTTCCATGGACTCTCACTCTATTCAGGACCGGGCACCCCACTGCATGGCATCCGGCCCCCACCCCCTGCATGGCATCCAGCCTCATGCAAATATATCCATGAGAGCTGGGCAATATATTATTATTATTATTATTCTTTATTTATAAAGTGCCAGCATATTCCGCAGTGCTGTACAATAGGCACAGTATATACAGGGTTACAATACATTGAACAAGATTTGACAAACAGTACAGGAGGAGATGAGGGCCCTATTCCCGTAGGAACTCACAATCTAGGAGGGTTGGGGTTGGAAACAGGAGGAGAGGACTGTAAGGTGAGAGTGATTGATGGTTGCGTCAGTGAGTTGGGTGGTAGGCTTCCCTAAATAGGGACGTTTTAAGGGAGCGTTTGAAGGAAGAGAAGTTAGGGGAAAGTCTGACAGTACGAGGGAGAGCGTTCCAGAGAGTGGGGGCTGCGCGTGAGAAATCCTGCAGTCTATCATGGGAAGAGGTGATGCGGGGAGAAGCTAGGCGCAGGTCACTGTTTGACCTTAGGGAGCGGGCTGGGGTGTATTTGGTGATTAGTGAGGACAGGTAGTGGGGAGCTGAGTTAGTGAGGGTTTTGTAGGTAAGGATAAGGATTTTGAACTTAATTCTGCAGTGGATGGGGAGCCAGTGAAGGGACTCGCAGAGGGGAGCGGCAAGACAGAGCGGCGGGTGAGGTGAATTAGCCTGGCGGAGGCGTTCAGGATGGATTGTAGGGGGGAGAGGCGGGACAGAGGGAGGCCAGATAAGAGATTATTGCAATAGTCGAGTTGGGAGATTACCAGGGCGTGTATGAGTTGTTTTGTGGTGACAGCGGTAAGAATCTACCGGTAAGAATATATCAATGAGAGGTGGGCAATATATCAATGAGAGCTGAGCAATATTGGGGGGGGGGCGCACAATTCTTGGCTGGCCCCGGGCGCTGACATCCCACGCTACGCCACTGATGGAGATGATACCTCATGTTTTTCTTATAGAGTATAGCTGGATTATCACTACAGCACCAATCATTAAATTAGAAACAAAAATACTTAAACTAACAGTGGGGTATCCTTAACCTCTTAATGCATTGGCGCTTCTGTCCAGCAGGCAGTGTTAAACGCTGCACAGTGGCATATAATGCCCTTCTGCTTTCTGGCCCTCCTCCAGCATGCCTCCCTTCCGTACATTGTCATTGGTTGCAGGGGGACAGCCGCTGACCAGGCCAGAAAGCCTGGCCTACATTTAAGTCTGCCTGTTGTCAGGACAGCATACGATGCCACATGGTGAGCCGGCGTTAAAAAGTGACACTTTCACTAACATAAATTTTTTGTAAATCACATTAAAATGATATTTGAAAAAGATTGTGTTATTTTATTTAAACTAGCTACAGGCAGCTTGGTGCTTTATCCAGACATGTCTGTTTTCTTTGTGTTGGCATAATTTATACCTGTTGTCAATATGTTAACTTTCTGAGCCTTTTCCAATTTCCAAATTAATGTGATTCATTAACCTCCCTGGCGGTCTATTTCTTCAGCAAATTCTGTGCTGTAAACAGTCTATTTTTTTTTATTGCCCCCCTAGCGGCATCCTGAGTGTGGCTCAACCAGCGACCTCATTACTTCCTGGTTTTCTCCTCTCGAGAAGGAATCCAGGAAGTAAACTGCTGCGATCGCCGGAGGAGGCTGCAGAGATCAGCGAGGGAGCGCAGGGAGAGGTGATGTATACAACCCGAGCGTGTCTCGGGGTTACCGCTCTCAGCGGTGAAATTTAACCCCGAGACACACTCGGGATCTCCGCCAGGGAGGTTAATAGTGAATCACATACACTGTAGCCAGATATTTTGCTGATTTTGAAGCAAAGCAAAATCACTTAATACCAGGGATTAATCACTTAACACCAGGGATTAAGAGCTGCTATTCATTCCTGAATAATGGCTCAAACTATGAAGAACAAACGAGGTTGAATAGATCATTCTACACAGTCTAGTCATAAATTAACGGCTCCTGTACAAGGTATAAGAGCTGCTAATTTACAGTAATATGTGTCTGCGCCACTCAGTTGTGATAGCAGCTGGAGCTGATAGCATATAGGCTCAGTCGGAATAGGGCCTCCTGTTTGCATGCAGAGAAAATCCAGTATATTTTCCATAAATCAGGTTATTGACCTTTATTCATATTTTGTTGCTTATATCTAACAGTATCATTTGTCTTTTCTTGCAGCAAAGAAATTTACTCCTTCAAGGTAAATTCTAAATTAATTTGCCATAACTTATTTACTCAGAGGGAAATATAGCGACAGGTCGTTTAAACAATTCTGTAGTTATATTTTATTATATTTCAGATTGTTTAGTCTGTTAAAATGATAGATTCTAAAGACAAGATCCTTCTTATATTATACACATACTGTACACTAAACTAACTGGTGTTTGTATGCTGCCAGTAACCCTTTAAAGGCTGAAGCATTTGAGCTGGCTGTGAATTAAGGACCAGCACAAATTTGTAATTTTTTGTTCCGTACATATTCACCTGTAATTATCCACTTTCTTATTTAGTGCACTCCCACATTAATATATACCAGTCTATAAAGGACAGATATGACCATTTTTTAATTTTCAAAATATATTTATATCTAATAATTTTCAATGAATTCACCGAACTACGCACGCACAATGCACGTGGCAAACGGACACAAGTTAGGCAAGAACATAAAACCACTAAAATGGATGCGCAGAGTGCGCCACATCTGCGTAGCAGCCTGGGTGCATTATGCTGTGACGTCAGACGCAGCGCATTTGCGACCTCCATAACTTTGTCGCTCAGAGGTTTTTATGGTCTGGCTGACTGTACCTGTATTTTAATAATTCATTTTGATTCCCATATTTCCCTTTTTTGTTCTACATCCGTTAAAAAAACGGACCGTGTGGGGTCTACAGTATCTTCCGTCAGTTCGTCCTTCCGTTATGCACGCACGCAGAGTGCGCTCGGACTGCGTTCATCTGACATTAGCCTTAGTGCTCCTTAAGGGATTAAAACACAAATCTAAATTCTATTTTAAATGGAAAGCATATGTCCTTGTGTCTAAACACAAAACTTCCACAGTAAAGTTGTTCTTATCTGAGGATTCCCTATAAAGTTAAATTCTTTGCTGTGTTTGTGGGCTGTGGGTATGGTTGTGAAATATTATTCTGGTATGCTTTATTAGTCTAAATTACAAGACATTATACATTGGATATGTATAATAGTTGCCTAAATCTGTTTGTTTTTTTTCAATTTGCAGTAGTTGCCAAAGTTTGGAAGAAGCAGGTATCTATCAAAACACTGATGAATATGGTCATGGCATGCATGATATGGTAAGAAATTATATAGAATTTAATGATCTTAGCTTTATATAAACACAAACTCATATCTAATGGCTTAATTATCTTATTTCATAGTATTTCAATAATATCTGATATTCTTTCCTTTACATTTTGGTGACAGGTGGATAAACAGCCATGAAAAGAATAGTAGGAGATATTGGAAGTTAAATTTTTGGACGAGAAACGCAAATAACCACCGAAGAACTATGGAGTAATCACATAATTGCTTGTAACATCTGAATAGATTTGGTTTCACCTACTTCAGTAACACTTACAGGTCTATTTAAAAGAAATGTGAAAATCAGGAGAATTGGCAGAAGAGAACAATCTAGGTCAAAATAGCCGATTTGGAAAGTGAGATAAATGGGAGAATTTTTCTGGTTTGGCTATTTTGACCTAGAATTTTCAATTCTCCAGTCATTCTTCTGAGTTTCACCTTTCTTTGAATAGACCTGTATAGAGTCTATTCACTAACCTGTCTATTCAATAAAGGTGAAACTCTAGAATTGACTAGAGAAGTGAAAAATCCAGATCAAAATAGCCAAACCAGAAAAATTCTTCCATTTATCTCACTTTTCAAATCTGCTATGTGGTTTAGATTGTTCTCTTCTCCTGACAATTCTCTTGAGTTTCACTTTTCACTGAACAGACCTATAAGTGAAACTCAGGGGAAGTGTACAATCTAGACGAAGTAGCCGATATTGAAAATTGGATAAATGGGAGAATTTTTCTGGTTTGGCTATTTTGACCTAGATTTTTCACTACTCCTGCCATTTCTCCCGACTTCACCTTTTACTGAATAGCCCTGTTACAAAAATCAATTCAGTTTGTTCTTACATTAAATAGAGATCTTTGCTGAAGCCTATGTCAGATGCATACTGAAATTCATAAATAGAACACATTGTTTTACTTTATGCTAGAATAATTAAGTGATGTGTACAGTAACTTGTAAAGTCTGATAAAACCATACATCCAAAATATTGCACTTTTTAAAACCTGCAATTTATGTAGCAGATATGATGTTTTTAAAATATAGCTACGGTACCTGTTTATAACAGTATGCATAGTAATTGTTCCCTATGGGAAATGAACCATATACTTTGTAATAGCAATTTTGCGACAAAACAGGAAATGTTTGGAGTAAGAGCATATATTACATTATATTATATTATAGCACTGTTACATGTGCTATAAATCAAAGTGATGTTTTTATTTATAAGTATAATCTAATCTTTATAATAACTGTTATAAATCATATGTGTCAGAGTTAATAATGATAATTATTTTATTAATTTGTAACTGTTGTGTCAAATGTATTATTTTTATTAATAAAATATTTATTTGTTAAATGTATTGAAGTACTTAGAAAAAAAATAAGCTTTTCAGGCTCAGAAAAAGATCGTCTGTTTCAAATAACTTACATTTCCAAAGGCTTAAATCTTCACAAAATTGGTTCCTTGCTCTTTGAACGATGAGTGATAAAACTGTTGAAGTGCAAAATCATGCCATTTTATTACCATGGAAAAGTGGTTTAATCAACCTGCTGAAAAAAGTCTATCCGATATTGCTCGCAAGAGATATATCATTTCACATAGGCTGTGAAAATGTTATACAGTCCAACTGACAACGACAAAGCATATAGATAAGCTATATTGGACACACTCTAACATGACTGAATAACACTTTAATATATGTAATATATTGGCAATATGTCACCACAGCACGTTAACAATCGCAATCACAACACACCTGCAATATATCAATTACTCACATATGCAATCACCCCACCCATATCATAAAAATCATGAACACATCCATAACGGTTGGAGTTGCTGAAGTTTCTGGTGACTTGCAGAGTCCCAGAATAGTCTCAAGGTGGAAGGAGGGGCATAAGCAGGGACAGTTTGGCAGTGTATATGATACAAGGGATACACTGTTTAAGAATGGGTGAGGGAGATTTTAAAAGCCAAAATAAACTGACATCCCGTCTGGTGTAGGGAAGGATGAGCCGAACACCCCTGTGTTCGGTTCGCATTCGAACTCGAACAATTTCAAAAGTTCGAATTCGAACACGAACCGAACTCAATGCAAGTCGATGGGAGTCAAAAGTTCGGTTTTTAGATTGCCCTGCAAGAGGGCATATATGCAAGTTATTTGCCATAAAAGGTGTATGGGGGTCCAGGTAGTGCCCTGGGGGACAGGAAACAAGGACAAAAAGTAAAAAAAAAGAAAGTTTTTAAAGGGACAGTGAAATAAGGGTTAAAAATAAAAATGAAAAATTCCTTCAAATATCGTGCCTAGGAGGTCCCTATAACCTGCCCGTGATGTGACGGATTTGTAGGATGTATAGAAACCTTTAAAAACAAAAATATTACATTTCAAATGACGGTAAACGTTTTTCCTTTAATCTATTCATAAACAACTGCTTGGGGCGGCAGTCTGTATTAAAAGAGGAGACCTTTTAGGACGCGCAGAACAAGTTTAGTCATTTTTTTGGCTAAATTATGGTGAAACTTATGCAGGCTTTGGATGAAAGTAACAATAGGTGCTTTAAAATTGGGCCTTTAGTGTCGGCAACAGTGCCGTCAAACCGTAACCCCTCTGTGGTATTGTGCAAGAGTGCAGGGTTGGACCCTGCAGTCAAATATTAAAATGACATAAATCTGGTAATATAGGCGTCAGTGGCAGTGCACCCAAATAATGTGCCTTTCATGGCAGCAAGTGCCTTCACACCGTAACCCTTTTGTGGTATTGTGGAGGAGTGCAGGGTTGGACCCTTTGGTTCAAAAAATTTAAATGATATAAATCTGGTAAAGGCGTCAGTGCACCCAAATATTGTGCCTTAGGTGCCAGGCCAGCACGTGCCATCATACAGTAACCCCTCTGTGATATTGTGGAAGAGTGCAGTGGTGGACCATGCGGTCCTATATTAAAAAGATATGAATCTGGTAAAGGCGTCAGTGCACCCAGATATTGTGCCTTTGGTGCCAGGCCAGCAAGTGCATCATACAGTAACTCCTCTGTGGTATTGTGGAAGAGTGCAGGGGTGGACCATGCGGTCCTATATTAAAAAGATATGAGTCTGGTAAAGGCGTCAGTGCACCCAAATATTGTGCCTTTCATGGTAGCAAGTGCCTTTACACCGTAACCCTTTTGTGGTATTGTGGAAGAGTGCAGGGTTGGACCCTGCGGTTCAAAAAATTAAAATGATATAAATCTGGTAATTGCGTCAGTGCACCCAATTAATGTGCCTTTCATGGCAGCAAGTGCCTTCATACCGTAACCCTTTTGTGGTATTGTGGAAGAGTGCAGGGTTGGACCCTGCGGTTCAAAAAATTCAGATGATATAAATCTGGTAATGGCGTCAGTGCAGCCAAATATTTTGCCTTTGGTGGCAGCAAGTGCCTTCACACTGTAACCCCTTTGTGGTATTGTGTAGGAGTTCAGTGGTGGAGGTTTTGTGAATGCAGAAGAAATCCCCGATCTATTCAGTTACGTCAGCATCAGGGGCATAGGTGTCTCTACAGGGGGGCAAGGGGGCAATTGCCCCCCTAGGTTATTCCTTGCCCCCCATGTGCCCCCCCACCATAAATCAGCATCCAGCTTCCCACATTTTTCGGACCGCATTATCTCCGTTCCTGTGCATCGTATATGGACGATCTATGTGTCATTGGAAAGGGCAGATTCTGGCCTTTCGAATGATATCCAACATGACCATATTCAGTGTAAAGTAACAGTCATAAAACGTTAAATAAAAACGTGCACTTAAACATAAACATTTTCACAGGGTTGAAATGGCTCAGCAGTGAAGTGGTTAATGTTCGGACTATACGTTACATCGTGTATTACATTAGTTTTTGCCTTGGTTTTAGTTGTAAATTAAGGGTTAATGGGTAGGCTTCATCCCTCACAGTATACATTTTATTTTTTCCTTGATTAATGGCATTTTAGGGGTTAATGGGTTGACTACATGCCTCACAGTGTATTCATTTCATGTTTTCCCTTGATCAATTGCATATTAGGGGTTAAAGGGTAGCTAAATGCCACATTGTTTATTATGTTTATTGTATTTCCCTGAGTTTATGTCATTTTAGGGGTTATTATGAAAGTTAGAACTTAGAATCTAAAGGGTCTAATGATCTGTAGGTCCTCTGCTTTCGTCACATTTCGGGGAATTTATTTCGCTGAAAATAAGGTGAATTCCCTATTTAGCGAATGGTCACTGTAATTTGCTAAAAGTGGAGTCGCTGAAGCAGCAATCAGACATTCAGTGAAAACTGCCAAATTGCAGCAAATAAAATATTGAATTTAAGTATCAGGTTAGTACAACAAAAAGGCATCACTGTATCACATTACTCATTACATCACATTACTCTGGAGTCTTGGAATCTTATTTATATATACTTATTTAGGGTACTATTACCTGGTGTGAATTAGCCCTTGCGTCGGCATGGTTTTGCGTCAGCGCCAGGCTAATTGCGTCTGGCACCTGACCAACAGATTGTATGCCTCCCGCTACAAACGGGAAAAATCACTTAGTGCGTGGCTATTAGTGATTTGTAGCACGAGTTTACTGTACTTTCCGCGTCCTCTACTTAACATGGGGAGCGTTAGAGATCTCTAGCGCTTTTGCAGCTAACAGATCACTTGGTGCCAGCGCTAATTTTTTGAGGGGCTCTAATTGCAACATTTTACCTACTGCTCAACCCTGGTGCTAACTCCAAAAAGACAGAAAAAACAGGTCCTCACCCAAAATTAATTGGCAATTAACAGGCAATTGAAAGGAATGCAGCACAGGTGTGCTCTTGGCCCCATACACCATAGTAATGGATCTGGTCAGCAATGTCACTGCTGTTGCAGTGGGCTCTATTATAAATGTATCCTTTATCCACATATATCCTAATTCTAATATATTGCCTAATTCTAAACATTTTATGCTGGGTGTTAATCATAGTATGGAAGTGGTTGATTATTAGGGTGACTGTGTGGACCATGTTTAAAGAGACACATGAATAAGTCTTGCCCTGAAACATGTATTATTTATATGCTGCAACAGGGAAATTTGTGTGGCTCACCTGGCCTTCCTTTAGGATCTATTAAATGCAGTGTACTGATTCTACATGATACTGGGTGGCATTTATCATGCAATGCCCATCAGCCTTAATATATGTGTGCATCAAAACATGGATGATACGACCACCGTGGAGGATTTTAATAATGCAGGGGTGAGAGGTTATTCACTGGATGTGTTCATATTCAAGCTTGTGTGGGCGGGGGATAGGTATAGTCCGGCACTCTGCACTGGAAAAAAAACACTTCTATCCTGTACACAACTGCATTAGTTTCCCTAGCGTGCGCTAAACGACCTTGTTCATGGACTACCGCAGACAAGGTGAACTATTAGTAGGTCGTCAGGCCTACTAGGTTTAGCAACTCAAGCTAAATTATTCCTTTAGTGATGGTGTTTTAGCTCACACCAGGTGATAGGACCCTTAGTTTTATTCAGTGGTATGATTTTGTGGTGAAAATTATTAGTGCCCCCCCAGTTTTGACTGCAGTATCTTGTGTGCCCCCTAAATATTGTTCCTAGAGTCGCCACTGATCAGGGGATTGCTAGCTGCTGATCCAAGACTGATTCATTTTTATAAATGTTAGCCGGTCTACAGAGTCAGTGAACAGACGCACTATTTTGTCTGTGACAAACTGAATGTCCTTTCAGAAAGCACGCTGGATGAAGGGTAACCTAGTAGTTGCATAGCATATTGGCTAAGTTCTGGCCAGTGATCCAATCTCAACACCAAGTAAGCCAGTGGATCATCTGATGGAAAGGTATCCAGGTCTGCCCTTGCCCCTAGGTAGTCCTGCACCATACAGTGAAGACGCTGGCAATGGGTGCCTACATTTGACGTCCCTGGGCGTTGTGGACTAAAAAAATTTAAAAAGGCATCAGTAAACGGCCCCGGCCTTCACCTCTATTCCTCTGATCATCCGCAGCCTCAGAAGCACCTGTGTCATCACTTGGTAACCTACCAGTGAATGGAAAGGTGTTACACAAGTGTCGCTTTAGAGCATCCTCAAGTTTTTTCATCCTGTGCTCCCTCTGTGCGGCAGGATGAGCTCTGCAACTTTACCCTTGTATCGTGGATCAAGAAGGTTTGCCAACCAGTAATAATCCCTCTCCTTGATAGCACGAATCCTGGGGTCCTTTACCAGGCTTTGCAGGATAAAGGAGCCCATACAGCGTAGGTTGGAGATGGCATTAGCTTCCGAGTCTTCCTGGTTAATGAGGAGGATGACCCCATCGTGCACTTCCTCCTCCCAGCCACGTACTAGTCCTTGTGTTTCTGGGTACACAAAACCCTCCCTTGAGGAATCCCCACCTTCAATGCCCCCACTACTTAAATATTCCTCCTCCTCATCCTCCTCCTGTCTGATCTGAGGAGGACCCGCTGGAATGCTGTCTGCAGAAAGACTGGGGCCTTGAGAGCTAGGGAAGGTCTCCTCTTCCTCCCGCTGCTCTGCCTCTAGAGCCACATCTATAATTGCCCACAGAGTGTGCTCCAGCAGGTAAACTAAAGGAATTGTGTCACTGATGCATGCACTGTTCCTGCGCACCATCCTCGTTGCCTCCTCAAATGGTGACAGTACAGTGCATGCATCCTTGATCATCAGCCACTGCGGGGGGAATAAAAAAACAAGTCAACCTGAACCTGTCCTTGTGCCATACTCACATAGGTACTCATTGATGGCCCTCTGCTGCTTTTGCAGATGCTGCAGCATTGCTAATGTTGAGTTCCACCTGGTGGGCATGTCACAGATCAGACGGTTTGTGGGAAGGTGGAATTCTCTTTGAATTTCTACCAGGCGAACACTTGCTGGGAATGACCGTCTGAAGTGGCTGCAGACTTTTCTGACCTGGCTGAGAAGCTCTGCCAGCCCTTGGTACCTGGTTAGGAAACGCTGTACCACCAGATTTAGGACGTATTCTAGGTATGGTATATGCGTCAACTTACCCAGGCGTAGGGTGGAGAGAAGGTTGCTGCCATTATCACAGGCGACCATTCCCAGCTGAAGCTGGCGTGGTGTTAACCATCTCTGCACCTGCCCCTGCAGAGCTGACAGAATTTCTGGCCCGGTGTGGCTCCTGTCCCCTAAACAAACCAGCTCAAGCACAGTATGGCATCTTTTTGCTTGAGCCACTGCGTAGCCCCTGCCACTTAAACTCGGTTTAACTGCCACTTTGCCAGAGACAGAGAAGGAGGAGGAGGAGGAGGAAGAGGGAGAGGTGGTGGTGGAGCAGACAGACCTCATACAAGCAGCTTTCTGGAAGCGTGGTGGATGAACAAGCTCCAGCACAGAGCCCGTCTTGGATACCTCCCAGCTGCAATCAGAGTTACCCAGTGTGCAGTGAAGGAAATGTAACGGCCTTGTCCATGCTTGCTGGACCACGTGTCTAAAGTCACATGCACCTTGCTGCTGACTGCCTTTCACAATGACTCAATAACATTGTCTTCCACGTGCTGGTATAGTGCTGGAATGGCCTTCCGTGAAAAGTAATGGCGTTTTGGAACATGCCACTGTGGTACAGCACATTCAGCAAATTCACGGAAGGGAGCAGAGTCCACCAGCTGGAAAGGCAGCAGCTGCAATGCGAGTAGTTTTGTTAAGCTGGCATTTAGACGCTGTGCTTGGGGATGGTTGGGACTATATTTTTTCTTACGCTGCAGCAGCTGGGGCAATGTAATCTGACTGCATAAATCTTCAGCTGCTGGGATGCTGTCACCTTGTGAGGAAGGACCTGGTACATCCATTACTGTAGCATTATCCCTGTCAGTGGAGGTTGGAGTCAATGACATGGCAGGACATATAGTGGGGGTAGAGACATTTGAGGAGGACCTATGCAAAGTTTTGCCCCAACGGGATGTGTGGCAGGTGGTCATATGTCACCTCAAGCACGTAGTACCCAAGCGTCCGGTGTCTTTCCCATGCTTGAGCCTCATCTGACATAGATTACAAATAGCAACGGTGGGGTCTGCTGCACATTTCTTAAAGAACTCCCAGACAGCAGAGTTCCTGGATGTGTGCTTTGAGACAACAGCGCTCTGCACCTGAGCAACTCTGACATCTGATGCCTTGGACTGGCTAGTGCTACGGTTGGTCATAGAGGACATTGTGCCTCGTGTTTGTTGTGACTCCTCCTCCTCACTTGACTCCTCTCTTCGATCAGGCACCCAGGTGGAGTCAGTGACCTCATCATCATTGTCATCATTGTCATCACCCCCTTGTCACCTCTCCTTGTCACTGGAGCCAACTTGGCAGTATGCTGCAGCTGCTGGGGCAACATGAGTGCCAGTTATTTGTGTGTCACTGGCACCCCCTTCCTCTGGAGGCTGCATTAGATGCTTTGGCAGCTGAGGTGGACTGTAAAGCACTTCAAGCCTGGCTGGCAGAGGACTCGGAGGATGAGGATGGCCTGGTTAGCCAATCCACCAAATCCTCTGTATGTTGCTGTTGCTTAAGACGGCCAGCACCAGTTAGAAAGGACAAGCGTGCCCCTGCAGAGGATGCACCACGTCCACGATGACCAGAGGCACAGCCTCCCAACACAGAGGCTGCTTGCCCTCTTATCTGTGTCTGGGAGCATCTGCCTGTCCTTTTTGGTCTTTCTGACATGGTGAGTGATATATAGATTAAATATATACAGAACTCTGATTCAACTCTGGTATAAAGATTAAAGATTTCCGGAACTCTGGTATAACTCAGTGAGACACCCTGATAGCTGGCAGCCAGTGACAAGACACAGATTACAATTCCCAGAAACCTCCTATACCTCAGTGAGACCCCCTGATGGGTGGCAGTGACAAGACACAGATTACCTCAATTCCCAAATATTTTGTAGAAATTACTGACCCCCAAAATACTGGGTGGCAGTGAGAACACACGGATTAGAACAATTCCCAAATATTTTGTAGCAATTACTGACCCCCCAAAATACTGGGTGGCAGTGAGAACACACGGATTATAACAATTCCCAAATATTTTGTAGAAATTACTGACCCCCCAAAATACTGGGTGGCAGCCAGTGAGAACACACGGATTATCACAATTCCCAAATATTTTGTAGAAATTACTGACCCACAAAATACTGGGTGGCAGTGAGAACACACGGATTATAACAATTCCCAAATATTTTGTAGAAATTACTGACCCCCCAATATACTGGGTGGCAGCCAATGAGAACACACGGATTATAGCAATTCCCAAATATTTTGTAGAAATTACTGACCCCCAAAATACTGGGTGGCAGTGAGAACACACGGATTATAACAATTCCCAAATATTTTGTAGAAATTACTGACCCCCAAAATACTGGGTGGCAGTGAGAACACACGGATTATAACAATTCCCAAATATTTTGTAGAAATTACTGACCCCCAAAATAGTTGCTGGGAGTGAGAACACACAGATTAGAACAATTCCCAGATATTTTGTAGAAATTACTTCCCCCCAAAATACTTACAACAATTCCCAGATATTTTGTAGAAATGAGACCCCCCCCAGTAGCTGGTGGCAGACTGGCAGTGAAAACACAAACTAACACAAGAACAATCTCCTCTCAAACACGTGCTGAAGCGCCGTGTGAAGCCTTATATAGTGTACTGCGGGACTTAGCTCTGTGAGCCCATGATTGGGCAAAATTTGCCCAATCAGGACTCTGAGCCGTGATTGGCATAGTCTTGAACCTGTCTTGCACCTGACCTGTGGTCAGGTGCAAGGTTGTAGCCAATTACAAGCTTCAGACCAGTGAAAAAGTGCATTGTGGTCCATTGTGGTGCATTGTGGGCGAACATGCGACGAACACGCAGAAATGTTCGTAGTTCGCAAACATGCGAACAGGCGATGTTCGAATCGAACTCCGAACCGATCAAACCAAACAGCTCATCCCTAGTCTGGTGCTGCCACAGGCTGCTAAAGGATGGCCTGGAGCACGTGAGATACAGAAACATTGCCTTCTCCAGGATAATTGTGTTCCTGTCCTATTAAAAATCTATGTTCAGGCCTTCTGTAGTTATCTGGTTCAGGATTGGTGGTCCAAGGTTAAAGGACCAGTGGGGTTCTATGACACTTTTTCTCTTTTTTTAATATGTTTTTATCAAAATTCTAACTTTGCTTATATTGGGAAACCTTGGTAATGATGAAGATTATGATGCAAATTTCAAATATCATAATTTTGCTTTGCTAGACTATTAATTGTCTTTAAGAACACACCCGAGGCAAAAAGGCCTTTTTGCCTTGGGTGTGTATTTAATTTAGAGTGGTGGGTTGCGCCCACTTTGGAGCCTTGAGGTACGAATTACACCTGTACAAGGAGGATACATATGTGATTCTCACTAGGTTTGTACACTTTATTCTTTTGTTGTTTTAATTTAGTTAGCTAGTTAGTTACATAGGCTGAAAAAAGACATGCGTCCATTGGGTTCAGCCTCTCACACATCACCCACTGCTGTTGATCCAAAAGAAGGCAAAAAACCCAGTCTGATTCCCTCACCAATATGCAGCACACTGGGAAAAAATTCCTTCTTGACCCCAGAATGGCAGTCAGATTTCTCCTTGGATCAAGAAGCTTTTACCCACATATTAAATATTATAAACCTTGATATTCTGTGTCTGCAGGAAGTCATCCAGTCTTTTTTAAAAGTCTGTACAGTCTCTGATCCAACCACCGCAACAGGCAGAGAATTCCACAGCTTTATTGTTCTCAACGTAAAATAACCCTTCCTATGCTTTAGCCTGAATTTCCTTTCGTCCAGTCTAAATAGGTGACCTCGTGTCCTGTGTATAGTCCTGTTAATGAATAGGTTTCCAGACAATGGTTTATAATGAACACACGAGAAAGGAGAAGCGCTTATATCGTCATGAAAAGGTGAAGATGAGTGGGATCCATAACCATAAAAAGGGGTATAGGAAAGGCAAGATATGGTTTACCAGGATCAGGATGACAGGGATGTAGACGTTCCCAATGACATGTGAAAACAAAAGAATACAAAATAGCGTAATACAATATGACAAAAATATGAAGATGTAGATAAACGACTGCCCACTCACATGGATCAGAGCCTGTATATATCAAGGCTCTATATATCGGCACTGGGTCTCTTCAGGGATGACCCCGTCCCATATCCAGACGTTCTCTCAAGATGTCATGTGAATACAAGAATAAACACAGAATAGCCCATAGCATAAATCAGCCTGGGGGTTGAGGTTTGATAAAGTACCCACTTTTGATAGACATGTTGAGTCATTTATGGAAAAATGGAATAAGGAATTGGAAAGTCTCTCCTTTAGACTCATGGGCCTCATTGTAGAGAGGAGAAGGGAAAACCTTATAGAGATCAACGAGGAGGTTAATGGATTACAGCAGCAATTAAGTAATTGCTCTAGCAATGAGGAGTTAGAAACCTTTTCAGGGGCCCTAGTTAAGACCCTGGAGAAGGTAGAAAAAGAAACTGTGGCTATCAAAGTAAGGAAATATAGGAGGGATATTCAGGATTATGAGTCTGGTAATATCAGAAGGAAGAAAGAGGTTGGTCAACCAAAAGGCAGCAAAGTGGAATTTAAGGGAGGTATCAGATCACCTGCCTTTAGGAAAAATAGGTAAACCTATTATAAACATCCTCACATAAAGGAAGCACATACTCCTAGACCCTCTAAATTATGGAATGGATACTCCAGTGTAGCCCCTTATGGAGGGCATCAAACTCAAGGTTATTACCAAGGGGGAGGGAGACGGTCTTCGCCATATAGGAGTGGGAACCGGAATAGAATATATTCCTCAAGGAATGGTCAGAATCAACAATATAGATGGGAAACTGTTCATAACAGAAGGGGTGGACGAGTTCTAGACAAAAAAGATTTGAGACCATCTAAACCATTACCCTCCCACTATCAGTCATCCCATGTTCCATTGAGGAATAGATTCGAACCGTTGACCACGTCCCGTGAGGAGGAGGTTTTTCGCTCAGGGTCCCCACATGTGAAGCAGAAAGAGGGGTACCCTCTACCAGACCCAGATCTAAATTGGGGGGGAACACAGGAAGAGGGAAAAGAAGGTTATCCGTAGACGAGGAAGAAGAGCGGGGAAATTGGTACAAGGAAAAAAGGGAAAGGAGGTGAGAATGGATGGTATTTTCAACCTAAGTACTAAAGTCCTTACCAATCATCATATTAAGCTTTTACAAAAAGGTCTTAAATATGCCCCGACTAAGAAATTAAATAAGTTTGAGGTATACGTGGACCTTCAGAAATTTAAGCGGAAATTGGCCTTGAAAAAATATTTTCATAAAACGGCAATAGAGAAAGAGGCGAGCGAAGACCTTAAATATGTGCATACAACATTAAAAACTAAATCCACTTTTTACCCCAAACATATGCTGTCACGGGAGATAACTACGTTTGAAACTATGGTCCTTAAAGATCTAGACCAATTGGAAAAAAAGTGTAATCGCACTTCTAGTAACTTGACGAAACAGGAGAAAGAGGCTTTAGAAGACTTGCAAAATGATGAAAGTATAATTGTTAAATCGGCAGATAAGGGGGGTGGAGTGGTGATCCTTTCAAAGGAATATTATGTAAAGGAAGCTGAGCGAATATTGGGTGATACAGAAACATACGAGGTTTTGAAAGGAGATCCTACGCAGGAGATTGTCAATAAATTTGAGGATTTTCTGAAGAGGGGTAGGACTGAAGGTATCCTGAATGAACGGGAGTACGAATACCTCCGGGTCCCACACCCACGTGTCCCTGTATTCTACTGGTTGCCAAAACTGCATAAGAATTCCACACATCCTCCTGGAAGACCTATCATAGCTGGCATTGATGGTATTTCTAGTAGAGTGTCTGAATATCTGGACCATTTATTGCAACCCATAGTAATCACTAGCCCATCCCATTTAAAAGATAGTATTAATGCCCTTCAGGAATTGGAGAAAATAGAATGGCAGCCTGAATATTGGCTAGTTACCAGTGACGTTGAGTCACTTTATACTATCATCCCCCATAATAGAGGATGTGAGGCAGTCGCCCATTCACTTAGAGAACATGGGGGATTTGACGTACAGCAGATTGAGTATATTGTGGATGGGATCACTTTGGTACTGGAAAATAATTATTTCTCTTTTGATGAAAAATTCTTTATGCAGAAGAAGGGTACAGCTATGGGGGCGAGGTTCGCGCCCAGCTACGCTAACCTTTTTATGACCTACTGGGAATCCCAGTGGGTGTATGGTTCGCGTGGCTGGGCGCAGAACCTCGTCCTCTACAAGAGATACATCGATGATGTGATAATGGTCTGGAGAGGAACGGAGAATAGCCTTAAGGAATACCTTGATTACTTAAACAGCAATAATTGGGGCATTAAGCTGACCAATGTCTGGAGCCAGAGTCAAGTCAATTTTCTTGATCTTGAGATATATGTAAGGGAGGGGGGGCTTGAAACCCGTACCTTCTTTAAGGAAACTGATGTAAATAGTTTCATTGACATAAAAAGTGGACATCTCCCGTGCTGGTTGAAGGGAGTTCCTCGAGGCCAGATGTTGAGGGTCAGGCGGAATTGCACGGACGTTATTGAGTATAAACGGCAGGCTTACAAATTGGCCACTGAATTTGTGGATAAGGGATATGATCCCAATGAAATTAAGGATATTATAGGGGAAGTACAGATGGTCGATAGGGGTACTCTATTGGAATATAAACCCAATAGTAAATTGGATGCACAACATTCCAATCAGGTCCCTTTTATTTTTAATTATAGTACGGGCAATAGAGGAATTAGGGGGATAGTCCGCAATTATTGGGAGGTTTTACGGCAAGACCCCATATTGCGGGAGATTATCCCAATTGAACCTAAATTCATCTGTCGAGGAGCCAGTAATTTGAAAGACCAACTTGTAAATAGTGCCTTTAGAAGTAAAAAAGGAAAACAACCCCATATATTGGGGGTTAAAGAAGGTTTTTACAAGTGTGGGAGATGCCTGGGGTGTAAAAATCATCAAGGGAAGCGAAAGATCCATGAGATCACTATAAGAGACAAAACGATTATTGTTAAAGGGGTGTATAACTGTGCGTCCAAATATGTAGTTTATTGTTTGACATGCCCATGTGGACTCCACTATATTGGAAGGACATCTAGGCCGTTAGCCACACGATTGGGGGAACATCTTCGTAATATCAGAAAGGGATATGAACTACATAACCTCTCATTGCATTTTAAAGAGCAGCATATGCAGAACCCTGCTGGTTTGGAATTTTGCGTACTTAAAAAAGTCAAGAAGCATTGGAGGGGAGGGAATTTAGATCTCATATTGGCTAAGGAGGAGATGAGGTGTATATATGAGTATGGTACTCTAGCTCCTCATGGCCTTAATAATGATTTTGAGATTCGTCACTTTTTATAGTTTCCCTTTCTTGGCTCCCTTTCCCCTTACATTTCCCCTTTTTTTCCTTATTTGGCTTCTTTTTTCGTTCTCCTTTTTTAGCTTCTGTTTTTTCTGTTTTTTGTTTTCATGCATTTTTTCATTTTTATATTTCATTATTTTCGACTTATCTGTTTACAATTGTTTATTGGTTTGATGTATTATTTCACTGAGTAATATATGGTCCCATATGGGGGTGTGCTTCCTCCTGTATGGGAATATGTATCTCCGGTTTTACTGCAGATGGAAGTTTCTGACCCCTCGATTTTGGAATATATCGTTGCAATAAACGGACACTAGTGTGGGACAAAGTGTGGGCATTGGAACTTTGAAGATGGCGCTTGTTGTTGAGGAGAAGGTGGTACCATGTATTCTGACGGACAGGAAGAGGGGAAGTCCGAACGGAATAGTGGTGCGCATGCGCACGGGCGCCCGGCTTGCTGAGAATCCGGTTGACGTACAATTGGAAGCGACGGCAACCAACACTGAATGCACGTGTAAAGCGAGGAAGGCAATCACTATATTGATGGCACCTGAACTTTGGGGATATGGACACACTATATATATGGTTTGTTATTGTATCTCTTTATGACCAACTGATGAAGCTGTTGTGACAGCGAAACGCGTTTTGGTATTTGTTTTTTATTTTATTTTAGTGTTATTAAATGCTTTTACCTTTATAATAAGGAATTTTTTCATCCTTGTGATCGAGAAAAAAAGGGGGTGGGTGTACCCTGTTTACACCAGAAGTGCTGTTTCGGAGCCAGTGTTTATCTCACAGGCTCAGAATCACGTGAGTTTGACTGATATGTGTGATACATTCTCCTATACCAGGCTGATTTATGCTATGGGCTATTCTGTGTTTATTCTTGTATTCACATGACATCTTGAGAGAACGTCTGGATATGGGACGGGGTCATCCCTGAAGAGATCCAGTGCCGATATATAGAGCCTTGATATATACAGGCTCTGATCTATGTGAGTGGGCAGTCGTTTATCTACATCTTCATATTTTTGTCATATTGTATTACGCTATTTTGTATTCTTTTGTTTTCACATGTCATTGGGAACGTCTACATCCCTGTCATCCTGATCCTGGTAAACCTAAACCATATCTTGCCTTTCCTATACCCCTTTTTATGGTTATGAATCCCACTCATCTTCACCTTTTCATGACGATATAAGCGCTTCTCCTTTCTCGTGTGTTTGTATATTTCTATTTTGGGGTGTGTGTAGGAAACACCTCACTTGGATATAGCTGCTGTATTTGTTCATATTGGTGAGGTCATCACTACTTCCATCTTGGCGCCCCTTATTCTTGTTTTTTTAATGGTTTATAATGGCCCCGTTTATATTTAAAAAAAGTTATCAGATCCCTAGGCTAAGGTCAGACTAACGCAGTATTAACGTGCGTTTATCCGCACTAAATCACGGCCGTGCTAGCAGCAAATGACATCCAATGCTGGGCAGCATACGAAGAATGGCCGCACGAAGGTCCGGCTGCGCAACGCAGGTGGCAAACGAACGCATTTTTTCGAGAACGTCAAACCGCTAGTACTGACGTACAGAGTGCGCTGCGTCCGCTAGCGGCGTGTGTGTGTGATTAGGAGACGTCAGACGCTGCTAATGTCCAGCCAACATAACGTCCAGACGCAAAAAGGGTTTTATTGATGATCCGTACAAAATCACGGACGAAAATGCGCATCGTATGACCGCTATCGCGTATTCCGTGAAAATATACGTCCATTCGTTCGAACGCACTTTTTCACGGACAACGCGAAAAATGCGTTAGTCTGACCTTAGCCTTAGCAGGGCCAGATTAACATAGGGGCTGATGGAGCAGCAGTTCCAGGCCCATGCCCCAGAATAGGCCCAGAGAAAGCATAACTATGTCTGCATTGATGGGCATTTGCACCACTGTATCTCCAACTACATAGCAGCTACAGGGTCATGTGAGGTATCACTGGAAAGGCTAGGGTATGCCCTTTCCAATGATGCATAAAATATGGTACTTTTTGGTAACAATAATAAGAGCTATTTCTTTATTTTTTTTCTAACACAGCAATATTTTTCCCTTTTCAATTATAAAGTGAACAATAATGCTGCACTAACTCACCATCTAATGTCTCATGTCACCATCAAGTGTTGAGGTTATGGCACAATCCGTTGTTACGAATTGTTAATTCAAAAACCTAAACCAACGCACTGCAACAAAGTGCATTGGGGGGACGACGACTTTAGAACCCTGCATCACTAATCTTTACACCTCACATGTTCAAGTGAGGCGTTATTGGACAGGTCAGAGTCTGGCCTTTGCGCTGATACCAGACATGACAATGTGAAATCTACGTGGTGAAAGCTGTGTGGTGATGTCATCAACAGGCGCCCCAATTGAAATCAATGGAGGGGAGGGGGGCTCCTTCAGAGCCCTCTATCTCCCCAACCATTGAAGATAGAGCTCTCCCCTTTTCAGCAGTGTGCAGCATTAACTATTTTGCTGCCAGATCGCGATTCAAACCTGGAGGGGGCTGACATCGTGGATGTCAGCCAAGCCTCCAGGTCAACCCCACCCACTGACATCCCCACCATATGTGTGAGGATGTCAGTGGGCCAGTTAACCCCCTAGATGCTAAGGGGAGATAATGCAATACAAAGGATCCCCCTATCTCCTGATCCATTGCAGCTAAAGGGTCATACTGGACATCATTGGAAAGGCCTGATCATGGCCTTTCTAATGATAGCAAACATGACTAGGTTCGGTGTAAAAAAAAGCTAGAAATAAATAATTGGTTTTAAAAAAAAAATTGTCTGGTGGGGGGTTTAGTTAAATAGGACCTAGGTTGTCATCTAAAAATAATGAGCATAAAATGGTCAGAATGAGCTCAGCGCACATAGGTGAACTGGCTCAGCAGTGAAGGGGTTAAAATGCAAAAACATGTAAAAATTGGGTATTTCTATTCTCGGGACAAAATTCTGAAACTATTTAGCCGGGGTCTTTTTTGGTGGTTGTAGATTTTGGGGATTAAATTACGAAAATGCGTGTTTTTACAATTTTTTCATCATATTTCATATTTTTATAGTAAACTAGGTGGAAAGCCTGCCCAGAGGGCAGTCTATTGATAAGTGTGGTGCGCATGAATGTTGGTGTAAAGGAAAACACAGCAGCGTCAAGAAAAGTTAAATATTTTTAGTGACTATTTTGAATAAATTTCTTTGAATACAACATTTTTAGTGAAGCATGCATCAGTCTCTGGTAATAAGTAGCCTTGTTCACGTCCATCGATGACTTTGATTTTAACGTCCGCAGAGCTCTTGACTCGAGAGAATGCAACATATAGTTGTCCATGGCTGAAGACGGGTTCTGGTAAATAGATGCCAACTCTGTCCAAGGTTTGTCCTTGGGATTTGTTAATAGTCATTGCAAATGCCAATTTAACAGGAAATTGTCTCCTTCGTAAAACAAATGGCAGTTCGGTGTTACTTGGGGCTAAATCAATTCTAGGAATTAAAAAGTTTTTTCGTTCTGAGGTAGGTGTCAATACTTGAGCAATGAGCAAATTTTGTCGCATAGCTGTCACAATCAGTCTTGTTCCATTACACAGGCCTTTCTTTGTATTCAGGTTACGCAGGAGCATAATAATACAGCCAATTTTGAGTTTCAGTTTATGAACTGGCATCCCAGAAGGAGCCAATTCATTTAAGAACTCAATGGGGTAATTATCCTTGTCTTCCTGGGATTCATCATCAATAGAACCAGTGCTTAAATAAGTGTAGCTCTCACCTTCTAACAAACTAAGCACTTCTTCATTGATGTTGTCCACATCACAATTTTTGGGGCATAAAATTGCAGTTTTCTCAAACGTTGAAATATCATCAGGGTGTAAATGGTCACCATAAATTTCCTTGACAATGGAGTTTTGCAGATCATTTTAGGTGGTATCTGAAAAATATCTTGATGGAAGCCATGTTCGTTTGTGAGTTTTCCATCGCCAAGTTTTATTAGCCAAGAGCTGAACTCTGGATCCACAGATCTTACATTTGTTTGCAGCTTTATGATCTTAAATTTATCCCGTAGTGTATTGAATTTAATGCTGGATTCAACGATTGCTGATCGACTGCCATGTGCCACAACAGGTAGAGTTTGTCGGAAATCGCCTCCGAGGATAATTATTTTACCGCCAAAAGGTTTGTTGTTTTTCATGAGCTCTTGCAGTAGTTTGTCAACGTATCTGAGAGCATCACTTGGAGCCATGGTTGATTCATCCCAAATTATAATTTTTGTTTTTCTAAGGATTGTGGCATCATTAGATGTTTGCCTCATGGAAGATGTTGAAGTGTCCAACAAAGGAACAGGCAGTTTAAATTGTGACTGATATGTGCGTCCACCCTCTAGCAAATTAACAGCAATTCCAGTAGAAGCAACAGCTAATGCTACCTCTTTGTTTCCTCTAAAAAAATGCAATAAAGTTTGGTATAGGTATGTTTTGCCACTACCTCCAGGACCATCGAGAAAGTAACACCTTTGGGGTAATGTATCGTTTTGGGTGGCAGAAAGAATGTCTTCAAAAGTTTCTCTTTGTAGATCATTTAAAGCCACCTGCATTTGTACTCCTATGTGACTTTCAAGAACGGCATCATAGATGTCTGTTGTTTTGCCGGTTGAATAGTCGGTAGGCGTTGGTAAACCGAAATCCTGATATTTTTTCCCGTTAACAATTAAAATGTCTTGAATGACTAATAGAGCATTATTGAGACATGGTTGGCAGTCTGGTTTGTGGCCAGGGTGTCTTGATAAGTCTTCAATGAGTTGTTGTTTATATTTTTCAAATAGGTGTTATGCATTTGGTGGAGATGCAAGGGCACAAATGTTGGCAAAAAGCTCTCGAAGCAGTTGAGGCATCATTTCACTTGAAGCTTCGTGAAGAGTCAAGTCCCATAATTCTTCATCCTGAAAAAGCCTGAGTCTTTGAGCAGCTTCTTTAAATGTTGGAAATTGCACACCACCAACTGTTCGGATATGTTCAAATGAGGTGTCTCCTTTAACATGGAGTAAAAGTAATCTCAAGCAAAATCTCTCCACATCCGAATTTATGTTAACAGAGTACATTCGCCCAATAGTGTTATTTTCTCGATGTCGCAATCTTCTTTCCCATGTGGTATTTTTCCGTTGAAATACAAAATGTTGTGGAATATCAGTATACAGGAATTCGCGGGCAGCCACATCTTCTCTGTTTAAGGTAAACCAAGCTGTCAATGTTGTGTCTCTTGATTGGGTTCTTTCTATAGCGTTCCTGATGTTATCTTCATTAAAGTATACCGACTGTTCGCCAGGAAGATGGATTTGTAAGCGCACGATGGTATGTGTTTGATGGTGCATTTTGAAACCAAGAAGGCGCCATGCTGCTTCTGGAGCTGTCACATATCTGGAATCCATGAAGAAGGTGATCTCGTCATTATGGAGCATTGCATGTTCTTTGATGGCAATATTTGCACAGTCATGTCCTTTATAGATGTATTTGAATAAGTACTTTACACTTTTTATAGAAGCGCAGCTCTCAACATTTATATGGCAGTTGTATTTTAAAGCTAATACTGGGTTGTATGGCACAACCCAAGAGCTATTGATTATTTTTCCATTTACTTCAATTGAAGCAGCTGTTTGTGTTCTCCGGTACAGTGGATAGCCGTCCATGTTTGGCAAAGTTTGGTATTGGTATGGTTTTGGGAAGTTTTTTGTCAGGCACAGTCACGTACCCGAGAGTATAAAATAACAGAAGGCCCAAATGCTAATTGTGATACCAGTCCTTGAGTTGGCTGGGTTATGCAATTAGCAAGGGGTAAATCTGATGTCAGGCCAACACATGTAAAGTGAAAGGTGTACTACAATAGTACCAATAAAGCGATAGGTGACTAAAATCCTAGATGCGATACCAGTCCTTACAATGGCTGGGTTCTGCAAGTACTAGAGGTGAACCTATAAGGCAGGGACTCACGAGGAGGACAGGAACCAGTCCTTAGAGTGGCTGGTGTTTCAGACAGGTATGTAAGGAGTGGTATATAAAAACCACAGTAAGGGACAGGCAAAATGCAGAGTCGAGTAACAATAGCCGGGTCAAGGGGTATGGAGGTACACAAGTCAAAATAGAAAGCCAGGTCATACACAGAATTTCCGTCAAAGAGAAGATATGCAAGCACTTAAGGGTCAGACAAGCAGAAGCACGAAAGGGCATCGAGGAATGGTTAGAGCAGGTTTAAATCTCGCGCCCTGCCTGCCGATTGGCCCACAACGGTCACATGGAGGTGTGATGACGTTGCGCCGCCAGAGGGGCTAAATCCCGAGCCGCCAGCGGCGCGCGCGCATACAGCGCAGGAACAGGATGCGGGGGAGACGCCAACCCCGGAGCCGCGGGGAGGGACGCCGGGACCGCAACCGCCGCTGAGGCATGACATTTTTTGAGCAAACACCATCAGCCATGCATGGCGAATTAATATTATGAGGCCCACATGGTCCATGTTTCATGTGTTTGATGACTATTGCATGTAATCGGGGTTGTGCGTGAATGTCGGGGATTTCTGCTGAAATGAACCTATCAATAGCATGAGCATCTTTAAGCTTATCTTGAGGTGATAATATGATTAAAATATGTGCATGAGGTAATCCACGTTTTTGAAACTCTATTACATGAATTTTAGCAACAGGTTTACCTAACACATGTTTGTTTGTGATGTCGTGTAGTAGTTCTTTTAGCTTTAAGTTGAAAACTTTGGCAACCAGATCAGGGCGGTATTCCACTGCTTGACCTTCTGTAATATTTTCTAAAATTTCTGGCCATTTTGGGTTGCATGTCATTGTTATGAAGTCAGGCTTCCCATACTTTCGCACAATAGCCATGGCATCTTGGTAGTTTTGCAGCATGTTTCTGGGACTACCCTGGAATGTTGATGGAAGTATTACTGCTTTTCCTGGTATCAAGCCCTGTTCTTCAGCAGCGTTTTGTAGATGGTCCATGAGACCTGTGTATTTTTCAACTCGTAATTTGGACTGATTTTGTCGTACATAGTTTAGACGGTTACCTTCGGTCTTAACATATGCGTCTACAAAGTACTGTTGAGTTAATTTGCCTGCATTTAAAAATGGGTTGAAATCTTTTCGGATTGGAAAGCATGTAGCCATAAAATTGCATTTGAGTGACCCTTTCTCTTGGCTTAGCAGAGGAATGACTGCGTATGGTTTTTACAGTAGTAGGGGTGTAGTTAAGTTTAATGTGAGGTGACCAACTTTGGTCCCCAAAAGTGGATAGAGCATCGGCTCTAAGTTTGGATCTAAAATGTTTATCCTTTCTGTTTTTCTGTCTGCGTTTTGAGTTTGGCAATGAATAATAAGATCTCTTTTGAGAGGAGGTTCTCCATCATCATTTTGAAAAATAATAGCTACTTCATTACTGTGAGGTGCATTGTATCTGCGTTGATCGTCCGTGCGATCTTGTACTATCGCCATGGTGACAGTTGGTGGTATAGTGCCATTTTGTATAGCCTCCTGTAAGGATTCTTGTTCTACTTCATATAACATTTTGCAGGCTTCTGCAAATGGATTGTTTTTATCCATAAAAGAGCTTAACTCTGTCATGAGCTCAGGGTTGCATTTTGAATTTTCATTAATCATGAGGCGTTGTTTAACAGCCTCATCGGGATCAAGAATATATAGTTGTGCAAACTTTCGGTTATCCTCATTGTGTGGATGAAGAGATGCAGTTCGGTGGTAAATCTGGCCATTAATTCTAAAGCAGTAAGGTCCATAACCAGGAGGAGGAGTAATGTTTGCCCCCATGGAAGCAAATGCATTGATAGATCGAATGTTTTGTTTGAAATTTTTAGAATGCTTATGACTTCCTGTCATTAGACTTTCTATCAAAGGAGCAACTTTAATGGGCTCCATGTATACTTTTCCTTTGTTGCAGCATTGAGTGAATAGTCTGTCGGATGGCTGGTGTGTATTAAAATGCAGTGCATTGCAGTTGGTGCGCAGAACATCGAGTTTTCCACAATAATGTTGTTGAACTGAATCACCCTGTTCGTTGTTAATGATTTTATTAGGTTTTGTTTGTGCACGTCGTACTTTGTGTGCCAATGTGTTTTTGATTCTTTCTTGACATCGTGCATTTTCATCCATATTAGCTCTTTCCTTTCTTTTCTGTTGTTTTTTTTTATTTCTGAAATTTTGTTGTTGCTCGTTCGGCATGTCATTAGTGCTAGATTCTGTGCGATTTTCTCTCCTTTTAGCGACAGATTGTAGTTGTAAATCCATCTTTCTTTTGGGTGGCATTTTTTTTTTTTAATAATTCTTTTTTGTGTGTATGTGAATTTTTCTTGGTTTTATATTTTTTTTTCGTTCTGTTAGTGCGGCTGTGAGGTTTTTTAAAACAATTTCTTCTTTTTTTTCTTGGTGGTTGCTTTGTTAGGTCCTCAGTTTTTTTTTTGTTGTGTTAGTGTGGCTGAGGTTTTTTTGAACTTTTTCCTTTTTTTTTTTTCTTGGTGGTTGCTCAGTGGTGTGGGTTTTTTGGGGGGGGCACTGGTTTTGGTTTTTTGTATGCCCCCTGAGTGCTGTGTTTTGGAGTTTTTTTTCTGGCCTGGTGCAGCTCGGTTAAATGGTGGAGGTGTGTAATTATGGCCAGGATATAGGGGCCATTTGTCAGGGGTGCTCCGTGTGGTTTTTTATTTTTCCTTTTCTTTGTATGGTGGTGTAAATTGGGCTGGGGGCTCAGTACACCGTTTATTCTTCTGTGGTGCTCTGCTCGGTGGTGCTCTGCTCGCTCTGTGGTGCTCTGCTCGCTCTGTGGTGCTCTGCTCGGTGGTGCTCTGCTCGCTCTGTGGTGCTCTGCTCTGTGGTGCTCTGCTCTGTGGTGCTCTGAGGCGTTTTCGCTCGCCTCAAGGTATGTGTGGATGCGGCGGTTGGCTGCGTGCGCACCCTATTCCGCGCGCATCCAACCGCCCAAGCACGCTGTGGGCGTGCTGCGGCGGGTGGCTGCGTGCGCACTCGGCTGGGCGCACATCCAACCTCCGCAACACGCTTTGGGCGTGCTGTGGAGGTTGGATGCTCGTGCACCCGGCTGCGCGCGCATCCAACCTCCACAGCACCCTGTGGGCGTGCTGCGGCGGTTGGCTGCGTGCTCACCCAACCGCCGCAGCACGCCCACACCATGCACATGCGCAGTACAGGCTTGGCGACGCCAAGCCTTACTGCTTTATAGTATAGATTATAGAATATGATGGAAATAATGGTATTTTTAGAAAGTCCATTTAATGTCGGGAAAAACGGTGTATAATATGTGTGGGTTACAGAAACGAGTAAGAGGAAAATTTGACCTAAACACGAACAGCGCAGAAACGTAAAAACAGCAGCGGTCACTAAAGGACAGATTTGTTGAAAACTGCCCGGTTCCTAAGGGGTTAATGCATGCCAATACCTTGCTGGCCTTGGCGGCTGCTGTTTGACATTACACATTGTTACTTAGTTTGTAATAAGTGTCTTTGTTGTGTAATCTTTAAGAGATTTCTCTGAGCTCACCCGAGGTTGCGGTATTTTATACAGTAATGCATTACAAAATAATACAATCACTTCCTACAACCCATCTTCCGTTGATCATAACATAAGTAAAAGGGAAATAAAGTTCACAGATGGTATTCCGGTCTTCTTTCTCTCCATACCACCCAGTTCTGATTTTGGATCCCTTCCTGACATCTCAGGTTTCACTTCAATTGTCTGCTTCTGGAAAACCCAGAGAGATATCCTCAATTTCAAGAGCAGCACAGCTTCAGCATTAAACCTGATGTATCTGCATTCGACAAACTCAGAGCATTTCCTGTCGAGGACAGTGCATGTTTCCTGAGCACTTTGAGGATTAACATAACATTTATGTGAAACATGTGCAGATAATACTTTAATGGAGGATAAAAAATGAAATTTGTTATACTGGCATAGTTAAATAAAAGTAACGTAAATTTAAATTTTTTAATTTGCGATTTGATTTTTTTTTTCTTCTTTGCAATTTTGCAATTTGAGATTCAACTTTTAATTTACCATTTGTTCTCTTATCCTTTGTAAACCTGATAAAAAATATCCTAGATACTAGATAATGTCTCTTATCTTGCACAATTTAAAACAAAGAGATCCGTATTGCTTGAGAAAGGTAACCGAACGCTGAAAATCAGCGTTCGGTTACCTTTCTTGGCCATTCGGCTATGCAGAGAGCAGGCAATTCGCCAAATCCTGGCGAATTGCCTGCACATACGGTGCCTGTTCGGTGCCTGTTCGAGGGCAGTTAAATCCCCATGAAAAAGTATTTCTTCGGCTATTCAGAGAACAAAATCCAGCAGTGAAAGGTTCCCAAAATGCCCTGCCATTCGGTGCTTTAATTCGGCAAGTTTATTCAGGAGAATCCCATAGGCATCAATGTTAAAAATATTTCCGTTTTAATTAAATATCTAATAAACCGTTCATTATAAAGTCTTCAGTAAAGAGTCTCTTTATTTATAGATTTATAGGATATTTTAAGCATTTTTCTGGATTTTCTTTTTTTAAAAGTCCGATTTTTTTTTAAAGTTTACTTACTTTTTCTGTAACAGCCCCTTTTATTATCATTCCCTGGACCTCATATGCAAATTTCAGACATTTTCGCTCCGTAGCTTCTTTGCAAACAGCGTTTCACTTTTCAATCATTCATGCAAACTGTTCTCCTAATTTATTCACTGCCTCTTCTGCAGTGTCGGCTTTTTCCTGCGGCTGCGATCGGCTCCTGCTCAGGTTTTTCTGTGGTTTTCGGCGGGTTAATCCAGATGTTTTTGCGGGTTTTCGGTGTGCATTCAACAGGTTTTGCGTTAGTTTTCGTCAGCTTTTCGTCAGCTTTTCCCTGCAATAACGACGTTCGTGCCTACGATGCGCGTTAACGTCTAACCCGAGTGACCCTGCACGAACCCTGCGCAAACGCAAGTTCGTGCGCACATCCAATAGTTAACATTGTAAGCTCAAATGTGTTTGTGCGCTGGTACGCGGATGGTATTACAATCGATGCGCAACTTTTTACGAACGATGTTTGCACGCATAATTTTAACGTCTTTTAAAAGCTGGTGGTAACTGCAAATCTGAACGTTCTGGCCGAAACGAAATACACCAGCACGAAAAAAAAAATACAGCACAGTATAGTTACACATTCTACACATACCCAAACAATAAAATAGAGAGGTTGTGCGTGTTTTTATTATTGCTGCAGCATATATATTCCCCCGGCAGTTCCCTCATCCTTTAACCTCAGATCCAGGACCAGCACCTTACTTGCAATACCGAAATACAAAAAGAAAGTGGCTTGATCCTCATTTTTCCTACAGAGCACCGCAGCTATGGAATAACCTCCTAGACACCATCAATTCTTCCCCCAGTCTAAAGTCCCTTAAGAGTTCCCTATTAACATACCTCAATACGGAATGCACCTGTAAACATGTAACATAATGACTTGATTTCCTACATGTTTAGTTTTCTGTTAATCTGTATATTTGGTCTTGTGTTAATTTCTTGCATTTTACTATTTTGTATTTCTGTAACACTTCAATGTTCTTGAACCCAGGACATACTTGAAAACGAGAGAAATCGCAATGTATCCTTCCTGGTAAAATCCTTTATAAATAAATAAATATACACAGATTGATTTTGACAGGCGCTAAAACTGAACGGGAGACAATTGTGGTTCTTAATTCTGATTGGCTGAATCGCGTGAAAAAACTGTCTGCCCACCGATTTCTGCGTGCAACGTTAATGCATGTGCGTTTTTGCGCGTCTTTTTTAGCGTGATATTTTTTGACGGATGAAAAAATGTGCTCGGATTCTAATACCTGCGTTAATTTACACGCGTTAACGTTTAACGCTGGGTGCAAAAAAAATTGCGCTGCGCATACGAATTTGCGCGGAGAATGTAATAGAGCCCTTAGAGTGTAAAGAAAAACAGATCACACTATGTGGATTTGTCCTATTCTCTTTTGAGATCCGGTTTACATGTGAAGGATCGGTGGGGAAGACGCGAGGCCGCTAATAACATACACAGGGTTATTCAAAGAAAATCGAAAAGTCACCGCACGTTCGGTGACTTTTCGTTCTCTTCAATTCGGTTCCTTTTGCCGATCCCATTTCGGTGACCCTGCAGTGTATTTAGCAAGCACCACAGGGTCCCTGAATTGCAGGGAAAAGCTGCCGCAAACCTGCCGAAAACGAACCGCAAAACCCACCAAATGCACGCCGAAAACCCTCAAAAACATCTGGATTAACCTGCCGAAAACCACAGAAAAAGCCCGAGCAGGAGCCGATCACACGCAGCCGAAGCAGCTGAGACCGCAGAGGAGGCAGTGAATAAATTAGCAAAACCGTTTGCATGAATGTGTGAAAGTGAAACGCTGTTTGCAAAGAAACTACTGAGCGAAAATGTCTGAAATTTACACAGGAGGTCCAGGGAATGATAATAAAGAGGGCTGTTACAGAAAAAATAAGTAAACTTAAAAAAAAAAAAAAAAAATCGGACTTTTAAAAAAAAATTTAATTCTGAAAAATGCTTAAAGTATCCTAAAAAATCTATAAATAAAGAGACTCTTTACTGCAGAATTTTATAATGAACGGTTTATTAGATATTTAATTAAAACGGGAATATTTTTAACATTGAAGCCTATGTGATTCTCCTGAATAAATTTGCCGAATTAAACCACCGAATGGCAGGGCAATTCGGGAACCTTTCACTGCTGGTTTGTGTTCTCTGAATAGCCGAAGCAGTGCATTTTCATGGGGATTTCACTGCCCTCGAACAGGCACCGAACAGGCACCGTATGTGCAGGCAATTCGCCAGGATTTGGCGAATTGCCTGCTCTCTGGATAGCCGAATGGCCAGGAAAGGTAACCGAACGCTGATTTTCAGCGTTCGGTTACCTTTCTCAAGGAATTCGGAGCTCTTTGGAAAACCCTGACAGGGTTATTCAAAGAGAATCGAAAAAGTCACCACACATTCGGTGACTTTTCATTCTCTTCAATTCGGCGCGATTTGGCAATCCCATTTTTCGGCGACCCTGCGGTGTATTCAGCAAGCACCACAGGGCCGTCGTAGTGCAGAGAAAAGTCGCCGCAATCCCGCCGAAATGTCACTTATCAGTATTGTAGTGGCGTACTAATATTGTTAGCAATGCAGCTTTCCCTTGGTTCTGTACTATACCTTACTGTTATAAAACAGAAATAAAGTTTAGGGACAATTCAGAAAGCACTAACTCAGTTTAGGGGCAATTCAGAAAGCACTAACTCAGCTCCCCACTACCTGTCCTCACTAATCACCAAATACAACCCAGCCCGCTCCCTAAGGTCAAACAGTGACCTGCGCCTAGTTCTCTCCCCGCATCACCTCTTCCCATGATAGACTGCAGGATTTCTCACGCGTAGCCCCCATCCTCTGGAATGCTCTCCCTCGTATGGTCATACTTTTCCCTAGCTTCTCTTCCTTCAAACGCTCCCTTAAGGCGAGGGTCAGACGAAAGCATTTTTCCCCGTGAACGTGAAAAAGTGCGTCCGAACGCATTGACGTATATTTTCACGGAATGCACAAAAATGGGCAGACTACGTGCATTTTCAGGTGTGATTTTGTACGGATCATCAATAAAACTCTTTTTGCGTCTGGACGTTATGTAGGCTGGACATTAGCAGCGTCTGACATCTCCTAATCACGCAAACATGCCGCTATGCCGCAGCTGTGCACTCAGTACGTCAGTACTAGCGGTTCAGCGTTCTCAGAAAAATGCGTTCAAATTCCACTTGCATTGCACGGCCAGACTTTTGTGCGGCCGTACATCGTATATTGGCCGTCATTTCCCGTCATCTGCTGCTAGTGCGGCCGTAATTATGTGCTCCAGAACGCACGTTAAAAGTGCGCTGGTCTGACCCCAGCCTAAGACTTTCCTATTTAGGGAAGCCTACCGCCCGACTCACTGACGCAACCAGTCCATCACCTTCACCTTGCAGTCCATCACTCTCACCTTGCAGTCCATTCCTCCTGTTTCCACCCCAACCCTTCTAGATTGTGAGTTCCCTTGGGAATAGGGCCCTCGTTTCCTCCTGTACTGGTTTGTCAAAATGTAGTTCAATGCTTTGTAACCCTGTCTATACTGTGACAAAATTTAATTTCGATGCTTTCTGGTTCGGCGCACGATGGTGCGCTTCAGTGATTCCATTTTGCTGACCCTGTGGTGAATTCACTTTTCATCACAGGGTCCCCGAAGTGCCATCACAATTTGTCAGTCACTCAGATTTTTTCACTTGCCCATTTTTCCTGCTTCAAACACATGAAATTAAAGAACTGACTGCTGCTCACTTGCTGCCAAATATATCTCACCCCTTGACAGGTGCCATTGTGACAATATAATCATTGTTATTCACGTCACCTGTCAGTGGTTTTTATGTTGTTGCTGATTAGTGTATATATTGACTTCATTCATGGTAAACTTGTGGAAATATTCTATGGATAACCTGTAGACTTTTTCCTTCCTTACCACCATTTTTACTGCCGCTACAGACCATGTTTTTGTATGTATTCACATAAGTGATTCATTGAGATCTGTTCATGAGTATTTATTTGTGTTTTTTGCAGTTCTTTGTGAATTAATGTTTGTATCACTCGTTGCATGAATTTGTGTGAGTGTGTCAAAATACATGTTTTGTGACATAAAAGTTTATGTTCCTCTGTTCTTATCTTTCTATGTATGTTGCTGTAACAATATTTTGTCAAGACAATATTTCCACGCATGATCATGTCTCTGTTTATTGATATTATATTTATATAACTTCATGTCTTAGAGTTATATGTTTCATGAGCAAAGTCTGGCACGAAACCGCGAAACTCGTTGTGCTCGTAAGGGGGTGGTTAATAAAAGAAAAATCCCCCTGAGCAACAACATTTGAGTTAACAATGTACAGAATTGGGCCTTAGTATGATTCTCTTTTGGGTTCAAGCACCAGGTACTTCTGTAACCTGGAAACATATTCCTGCATAACAAACAATTAGATACATATCTAATCACATACTTTAACCCCTTTACTACCAAGCGATAAACTTTTCATCATAACATTTATCTGACACACGCAAAATACAAGATTAAAAATTAAATATAGGGTAATCTGCACAGAGATTGTTGTTCTGAGATAGTTAAAAATTTAAATAATGTAACTTTGCTCAAATTTTTCCTGTATTTATCCATTACAGAGATGTTGATGGAATGAAAGATTCTGAACTCAAGGTGTAGTCGCTTATCTTGCACAATGTCACATAGTACATAGTTACACATGCTGAAAAAAGACATGCATCCATCAGGTTCAGCCTTATATAGACCCACATAGGGTCTGGATTGTCAGCATAGATGCAGAAATGGCCTTTGTGTCACTTTGTGTAACTGTGAGAAACATAAATTACAAAAATTATCAGATCTCCTGCTTATGTAGTGATCACAATGAGATTATTAGCAATGCAGCTTCCAAAAAATACCAGCATGGTATAACAATATTATCTGTATATGACATAATGCCTGCACATGTAAATTACAGTAACACCTAGTTTCTGTACTGTACGGGGATTTTTCAGTCATTATAACCCCCTGATTCTTATCTATGTACAGCAGCGAGTGACCCCAGAGCTCTCCCTGCATTCTGACCCCTGTCTGTCTGTTGAAACAGCATTAATGTGTTTGAATATTTGGTTACAGTGAGGATTGGGACTGCTATTTGCAGCAAGTTTTATCTCTCTGCAGGGTGACTGGAGAGTGATAAGTTTTTGTTTCTCCACAGGTGACACACTAATCTTGCTTTAAAAAGGAGTGAAAATTGGGTTTTGATATGCTAATGAGTGTTTTTCAATGTATTACAATGCAAAATCGAGTTAACTCGACTTTGGGAGTTAAGGGGTTAACACATATTCAACTATATTGTTATGTCTCAAGATAGGGAGACATTGTGCACGTCAATAGAGTCTCTCCGTACCCTGTTGTGAAGCATTTTTTAATAAAAAGAAAACAGGGAAAATTTATCCTTACTGGTTACTGCACTAAGGATTTTCTAAGGATTTTCTAAGGATTTTTTCACACTGATTTTTAAAGACGATATTTTTGTAGCTTATCTATATATTTCTGTTGTAAAGTATGTGTAACATGTTTCATAGAAACACTTCCTAAAGAGTGTCGCAACGCGTGCCAAAACAAGGAGGTCTTTCAAAATGCTACAGCTGATGTAACTGATGTAGCAAACGTTTCATGATTAATGCAAAGATACGTCCTGGGTATCAGTGTTAGAATATTTATGTGGAAATCATATCTGCAGCACCATTCTGAACACAACAAGAACATAGAAGGGAACAAAATGTTGGTAGGTGCATATTTATAAATAAATACTAATGAAATATATAAGTCAACAAAATTAAATCCAGGGTTTCAGTGTAACTATGTGTCTCATCCTGTAACTAACTTTTGAGTGACAGGCTAATTCAAAACAATAGAACTTGTAGATTTACATGTGGGTTTTTAGTGGATTCTTATTATGGTAGGCACATGTTTTGCTCTTTAATCATTTCCAAATGTTCCTTGTGTTTAATTGCATAAAAATGTACCCAGACCAGCAAATTCAACTTACATTGCAAATGGATTATACGTGTCCATGTAAATTTAAAGAGAAACACATTTTTTTGGGGACGGTATCAAAATATTGACTTTACTTTAAAAAGTAAAATTTGTAGTGGACTCATATAAAAGAAGTGTCATGATTTCATGTTAGGCATCCAGTAAATATGTTTTGCAATGTTCTAGCAATGTTCTGCAAATTTCCAATAAGAGCAGAATGCTTCCCAAGGACCTCATCCATTATATCTTTCTCTGTGTTAGTCACTTATTGTAATTTTGTTACACGCAAAAATTTATTGGTTTCGAATGTATTCAAAATATTTTGTTTATATGTAAATCTGCAATAGCTAGTTAGCCTTGTTCAAATTCTAAATTTCTGAAATATCTTTATATACCTTTAAGGACCAAAATGAAAACTGTCAGATTCATTGCAGAAAGATAACAATTTTGCAGATGTTCCTACTTGGGGCCATATTACATAGTTGGTGCTAACTTAACCAGAGCTGTTGTAAACTTACCAGAGCCATTAAAATCAATGGGGTTGTTAAGTTTACAACAGCTCTGGTTAAGTTAGCACCAGCTTTGTAATATAGCCCATAGTCTGTGGCAGTGGTTCCCATCTGCGGTCCTCAAGTACCCATAACAGGCCAGGTTTTAAGGATTACCTTGGGGGAAATGCAGATCGAATCCTGCAATCACTGAGCAGCAAATCATATCTCCTGTGCTGTGCTTCATATATCTGGAAAATCTGGCCTGTTAGGGGCACTTGAGGACCTCGGTTGGGAATCAATGGTCTATGGAGTTGTTAAGTTTACAACAGCTCTGGTTAAGATAGTGAAGAGCAATAAAGGTGGTAAAGTGGCGCAGATGATATGTGGATGGACAGTCTTATGCAGCAGCAAGGGCACAAATGCACACTCCCAAGTGCGGATAGTCAATAGATAAAGCGATATGTAGAGTCCTCGCGCTTGCACAAATAGTCCAGTGAGTGAATAGTACTTCAAGTGATCTAGAAAACATAACAGGAGACACACATTGCGCAGTACATCCTTATGACACCTGGATTCTGGAAAGTTTAGTAATTAACTCACTTATTTCTGAGCCCCATGAAGTCGGCTCTAAACTATACAGGCATGAATATGTGGATACGATCTCACCAGCCCGTCCTACCAGCGACAATCCGCGGTGATGACCTGGTCCATAGATGGAATGCTGGATCCCCAGAATATATCACAAGCGAAGCATCAGCAGGATAGATAAATAAATTTATTGCAGCACTAACGCGTTTCGACCTGTTGGTGTTTATCAAAGTGCAAAAATAAAATCTGGTTAAGATAGCATCAGTTTTGTAATACTGCCCATTGACTATGGGCAGTATTACATAGTTAACGCTAATGTTAGCGCTCAGCTGTTTGAGCATTAATGTTACCTTAAGTGGCCCTAGCGCGGGCCGACCAAATTACAATCCGAACGCTAACGGGTTAAAAAAACTTTAGCAATTCGGTGATTGCGCAAACTTACTGTACTTTGTGTTCCCTATGCTTAACATGGGGAGCGCAAAGAGTTAATTAGCGTTAGGTCCTAACGCTAATTACACCCCGCTGTGGTTAACTCAAAAGTTAACCACAGCTAGCAGCTAGCAGAAGCGGAATCAGTTATCACCAGCTGTAAACAAAAAAAAATCACATACTCACCTCTCATGCCGCAGCAAGAACGGCGGCCTGATCGGCCGCTTCTGGCCACCGTGAGCAGAATGAGACTAGGGGTAAAAAGTCCCCCAGTCTCCCTCCGCTATCACTCCACCAAAATGCAGGATCTCGCCTCTCATGTGACCGGCAGTCGAAGCCTCAATGAAGTCCTATGGACTCCATGGAGGGGATGCTCATGATGGCGCTTAGTGCTGCCTCGAGTATCCTCAGGCTTATCACTGTGTTACGGGGCAGGCTGCTGAATTAGCGCCTGCCCTCTAATATAGAAATAAAAAGAGGACACTAAGGAGAAACCTGCAGTCGCAGGGTTTCCTCCTTAGCGTCCCTGATTTAGCGTCAGTAATGTAATACTGCCCTATGGAGTTGTTAAATTTACAACAGCACTGGTTAAGTTAGCACAAACTTTGTAATATAGCCCTTGGTATATTAAACACCCAAGGGCTACATCACCATTAAAGTGGTAAGCAGCCTAAAGTTTAAGTATATGTTAATTTGAGATATGCAAACCAATTAGAACTTGCTTTTCATCTCTCAACTAAACTATCTACCTTGCAGCTATTTTACCTCCATGCAATGCTGGGGGGGCATAATGTATATGTCTGGCAGGGACCGCCAGGGTGCCCAGACTTTAGGAACTTGTGATCTACTTTTTTGTTTGACTTTTTTTCTGTGTGACCTACTTACGCAATGCAAAATTATTTTATGTTATAGAGTCATGTGAAAACACAATTTTGTTTTTTTAAAAAAGGCTCACAATAGTTTGTGGGTCCCTGAGCGAGAAGGGAGTATGTCAGAGGGAGGTTGAAGGCAGGGTGAGGAAGAAATTAGTTTTGGACTGGCAAGATGAGATGTGTCAGGTTATTTTATTTAAGTTTGACATGATAGTGTTTCATTGAAAATACAATTATTACATAACTACTGAATATGTACTAAACATACTAGACAATTCTAATCTAATACATTTTAAATAATTACTTAATAGATTAAATAGTACACATAATGATAATGTGCATTCCATTCATTTTCATTCAATTTGTCTTTTTGTCAGTTTTTGGGATTCCATTGATTTGTGTTTCAGATTGGATGGATGATGGGACACTTCCACAAATGAAATGAAAAAATTAATGACATGGTTTGGTTATGTGATTTGTTTAGTTTGCGCTACTGCACCCAAGAGTACAATTTGCAAGTGCATTGCATTAAATGTAAAGCTGATGCCATGCAGCCAGTCTGCTCCTGACCACCATCCCAAAACCTCCTTGCTAACACAGGTGAAGGTTTAATTGAATAATTAATTATTTGTATAGTTGCAATAGTTGCAAGTGTACAGACGTATTTACCAGAGACTAAATAATAACAAGCAAACTAAATATTTCATACAAATTTTGTTGGATGAAATTCTAGCGAATAAAAAATTATGATCCAAAAGGTTTATTAATGCAAAGTCTAATAATTTCCTTGGTTTGTAATAAACCTTCAAGAACAGATGCTCAGTTTACAGTTTAGTATACATAGAGATTTTAGGTAAGCCAAATATATAAAGAGAGTACCATAAACCCATGAAGGATCTTATTAATAATTACCAATTCACCTGGAACATGACATGGACCTTCGATAAAAAAAGGACCAGTCTTAAGCTGGTTAAAAACAAAGTAAAGGGATATATTATTATGGATTAACAAGGATCACAAAAACGCGTTTCGCCATAGGCTTCATTAGTTGGAATCCTTTAACCCCTTCACTGCGGAGGACATGTGGGGAACATCCTAATTGACTCCTGCTATATGCGGAGAACGTTCCCAACACGTCATCCGTTTGTGGGAGCCCCGGCGGAGATACTCACCCCTCTGTCTGGGGTCCCGCAGCGTTCTGGCTTCAGCGAAGCCAAGCGCTGAAGATAGGCTGGCCCCCGATGTAAATGACGTCATCGCTCCTTGCGCGATGACGTCATTTCCAGGCAACCCCCTGGCAATGCTCGGAGATCGCCTGAAAGGGAGGGGGGATCCAGGGCCGGTGTGTCATGGTCCGTACCCCCAGACCCTCTGGCGCCCCCTTTGTTCTCCTTTCCCACCATATTCTGCATGAGTTATGCAGTTTCCAGGACTTTATGTTTCCCTATGTGAAGTCCTGCGCCCCCTCTGGATTACATTGAACATTCTTGTCTGGACTTTTAGTGTCTCTGGCGCCACCTCTGGCCTCAATTGACATTTCTTGGATTCCAAGCCTGATCAGTACCTGGACTCCATTGGTTAACCCTGGACCATTTTGTATAAATGGAGACCACTCCCTTACTAGGGTGCGGTCTCATTCATTCATCCTGTTTCAGTCATTCAGCTCATGTCTGGTTTGCCTTGCTCTAGATTTATCCTGCCCAGTTCTGTCTGTCGTTCTGCAAGCTTATTGTCTGGTTTGCTCTAGTCTAGGTCAGTCCTGTTTTTCTTGCCTTCTTGTAGTTCTGCTTCCCATGTTTAGTTGCCTATTTGTTTATTTCTGGTTTTCTTTATATTTCTTGCCTTGAGGTTAAAGGCTCTGTTTATTGAATTTATGTTCTGTATTCCCTGCTCTTGGTTTAAGTTCTTGGTTCCTAGAATAAATAATATATATTTATTTTTCTAGTTCAGGCTCATGGTCTATTTTCACTGCTCATTAGGCTCACACCCCTCTCTGTCAGCTCAGGTCCCCGACCCCCATCGTGACATGGTGCTACGCTATACTGCGTACAAAAACACACAAAAAGAATAGGACTAATAAATTGGCCGAAAAATCGGCAGGACAAAAGGCATAACCCAACTAATGAATTTAAACAAAAAACTTTATTAATACAACTTCGCAAGATAAACCAATAAAAAACATGAATATGGTTAGGAGTAATAACAAACAACGGATAGGTGCAGAGAAGGTATCGCAGCAATTAAAGCGTAATGCTATAGTCTTGTGTCCCGTGCTACATCGGAAAATTCAGGTTACATATTAGTTACTCTTATACATACATCGAAACGGTATGAAAATTCAGTAAACTGATCATCCTCATCAATAGATTTTAGATGTCGGATATAATCTCTGCACGTGAATACAACACTTTATATATTGGACTTATCAGCCAAGCCTCCAATATGTCTATATTGGACTTACGGACCTACCTCGGCAGTTGCCTCCAATATATCAGGGATTATTATTTCATAAAAAATCTACACGAGACACAAATATCAATCGTTTATATTTCTTAGAAATTATCCTGAATTCTTTTAATTGTCTATGTTTTGCTTTAAAAAATACAATAATCAATAATCGGATAAAAATATATATATATTTATTACGTATACAAAAAAGTTTCAAATCTCATATCATAAACAACAATTTATAAACCACAATCCATCAGCATATAAAAACTAGCTTCACAATATATGTATCTCCGGTTAGTAACTGCATATATGATTAATATCATT
This sequence comes from Leptobrachium leishanense, assembly GCA_009667805.1. Lineage (NCBI taxonomy): Eukaryota > Metazoa > Chordata > Amphibia > Anura > Megophryidae > Leptobrachium > Leptobrachium leishanense. The sequence goes on from CM019070.1 coordinate 112,416,972, forward strand.
TACCTTACCAGTTAGTAACTAATACACAAATGGTTAATAAACATTTCTGCTTAATACAACATGCATTTCCCAGCAAACAATGTTTAACCAGCCAGCTCTTATAGATATATATATATATCTCTATACTACATGGATCAACAAAAGATAAGCCAATTTAATGATAAGTAATAAAAACTTATTTAGTGAATCCTCCCCTAATCTCGAGAATCAAATTTCTAATCTTTTGCTTTTTATTTTGTAATTATATAATTCCTTGCTTATTAATTTTAATCACAGTAATTTCCAAATTCAATATATATATTGGTATCAATCTTACAACATTTCTTTTAGGAATAAATCCTTATATCCACTTCTTCATATTTCTATCTGCAGAATAGAAAATACTTAGAATTTGGATCTAACCCAAGTATCTGAGAAATCTCAGTCTACGTTGCAAGAATATCTACAAATATATATAATTACATTAATTCTTTTTTTTTTCATACATTACCTGTCCAATTTGGATGTTGATAAGTCTTGGAACTTTCTATGTGATGTTTTGTTTTGGAATATGTGAAGATTATCGATATCAGATAATCAATGCATGTGAGTTAGAGATTTGATGAGAGTCAGAAATTTGGTGAGAATCTTGATTGCCTCATGTCTCGGGATCTGCCTGCATCGTGGTGTGAGTCTGAGTGTTGGAATCTTGGACTCTCAGAGGGTCATGCGTAATGCATTGCAGTGTGAGTCTCTGAATGCTGGAATCTCCGACTCTCAGAGTGTCATGTGTACTGGACGTCTGAATGCATTGCGGTGTGAGTCTGAATGCTGGAATCTCCGACTGACTTGCAAATAACATTGCCACTTATTATAGCCAATTTGACGTCACTGGCAATATTTTTACATATTTACTATCCTCTAGAGGGCAGTATTGCACTTCTTAATTAATTCCACCATTTCTTTTTAATATCTTATCTCGGGTCAAAGTTCAATCTACACAAAGGACCTTCTCTTCTCCCAACTAGACATTAGACACTGTGTCTCTACCTATCATCTCTGATTTATATCCTCACCCCCTTTTGAAATTACTTACTCAGAGTCTTATCAGCTAAATTCTTTTCTGGTTAACTCAACAAAATCTATTCTTTAGTAAATTTTATTATTTACCAATTATATACTTTCTACAATATTTATTGGAGTATATATTTCCTACTGTAAATATAACCAAAATATACCTTGATTCTAAACATATATTTTGTGAATATAAATCTATATTACAGAATATTAACTCTTATTCCTATACCCAAAAGACAAAATATCTTTTGTTTTAAAAACTTAAGACAGACCAATAAATTTAATTATGACACGTCTTAGCACTTAACTCTAGCCTTATCACACACAAACATTCTAGGTTCCTTCGTGTCTGGCACTTCTTAAAAAAAATATAAAAGACTTCACCCAGGAATGAACTCTGTAAAAAAAAATCTCGTTCATTTCTAAACCTAGAGAAATTTGAAAGAAAAACTGTCTTTAAAAACAAAATGGCTACAGACATCCATTTTAAAATTCCTTTGTGTAATATACCCGACATAGAGGAAGCTTAAGAATTTACTGATATAGGATGTTAAGTATGGAGGACAAATAAAGCCTTACAGCGATATAAGGATGCAAAAAAACTATATCAATCTGAATTAACAAATTATTTAGGCTGCAGCATTGAGTTGTCACAAAAATCGTGACAAGAGCCTATTATATGCAGAAGAAAGGAACTCTCGAACGAACCAATTATGTGTGTGTAAATATATAACAGACAGATAAAGTTCGAATACACAACAAAACTAAACAACCAATTGCAGCTTGTTCTACCTCACCACAATATATATTCAATTGCACATAAGCCGTTAATACAATGAAGATTTAATCGGATAGAAATACAGTTGATATATGTATAATATCAGAACGTTGCTTAGGAACAGGTAGCCAGTATTGAAGTGTCAAAAGGAGGGGCTATTGATTCAATTATTATGAAAATATGGATAGGTAAGACTCATTCCACATAATCAGGTGAAGAGCCAGCAAAAAAACTCAGTCAACAGGCCGACTGAATCAGTAGGATAAGACTTTAGGCTAATTGATATAAAGTGCCCGTCAAAGATCAACTGTAAAACCTTAAGAGCTGTATATTAATGCAGTCAGCTGTACACCTTCTTTAGTATCAGAAGGCAAAAAGCAAGATAAAGGGACAGAATGAATGACTGGCTGGTGCGATATAGTATATAACTAGCTCAATAATGGGGGACAAAATGGACAATGATCTTGATAGCTCGTTAATGAAAAACGTCTTGATAAAATATTGTGACGTTTGGGGGCCCACAGAGCACGTGCACAATGTCTTTCACAAACAAAACAGTTTTATTCACCCTTTCAGGGCAATCAAAAAGGCAACATAATAAGTACACGCTTTGGTTCAGCGAAATTAAAGCAAAGTCCTGATCTTCAGCACAAATAAACAGAGAAATAATAGTGGCTCACCAACGCTTTAAACAGTCCCAAACCTAGGGAATCCTTTCCCCAGTATGTAGAAGCCTCTCCAGCAAGGCACAGCACGTCTCCTGCTTTTGGAACACAAACACACAGCTTCCACTGATTACTTTCCTTTTCCTGAAATCCCACAATCCTCTCTGGGAGTTACTGGCTTTAAAACTCTTCCTGGACAGGAAGATTAACCCTGTGGTTGCCCTTAAAGGGTCCACAACCCAAATAGGGGTGAAACATATTGTCCATCCAGGACCCAGCCCTGCCGACCTCTACATATCCCCCCCTCTGTCTCAACGCGGAGGTGTTTGAGGCAACAGTAGACAGCCCACAATGCATCCGGGACAGGGCATCAGCATTTTGGTGCTGTTTCCCAGGCCTGTGTTCCACCACAAAGTTAAACTCCTGGAGAGACAGGAACCACCTGGTAACCCTGGCATTAGCGTGGCGGTGCTGCCTCATCCAGGTCAATGGGGCATGGTCAGACACTAAACGGAACCTCCTGCCCAACAGGAAGTATCTCAAAGAATCCAAGGCCCACTTTATGGCCAAGCCCTCTCTTTCCACCACAGCATAGTTTTTCTCCGCTGCCGTCAGTTTCCTACTAAGAAAAACCACGGGGTGCTCTTCCCCATTGACTTCTTGGATAGCACAGCCCCCAAACCCTCACTTGAGGCATCCGTCTGTACAATGAACTCCCTCATGAAATCAGGGACTACCAGCACTGGGTGCTGACACAACGCATTTTTAAGCTTCTCGAAGGCATCTTCAGCATTGGCATTCCATTGAATCATCACTGACTTCCTACCTTTCGTCAGGTCAGTCAGTGGTGCAGCAATAGAGGCAAAATTGGGGACAAACCGCCGGTAATACCCCACTATACCCAGAAAAGCACGAACCTGCTTTTTGTGAGGGGGCGTGGCCAGTTCTGGATAGCCTCTACTTTGTTAAATTGTGGCTTTACCAGACCCCTGCCTACGACATATCCCAGGTACTTAGCTTCCTCCATCCCTACCGCACTTTTCTCAGGGTTAACAGTAAAGCCCGCTTTTCTCAAACCGTCCAAAACTGTCTGAACCCGGGGAAGATGGGACTCCCAATCTGGACTGAAGATGACAATGTCATCCAGGTAGACCGAGGTATATCTCAGGTAGGGGCGGAGCACCCTATCCATCGCTCGTTGGAAGGTGGCCGGGGCTGAGTGTAACCCAAAAGGCATCCGCTTATAATGAAAATGACCCTCTGGAGTGGAAAAAGCAGTCTTTTCCCTGGCTTCCTTGGTCAGGGTATCTGCCAGTATCCCTTAGTAAGGTCCAGGGTGGTGATATAACGGGCCGGAGCCAATTTCTCTATTAATTCATCCACCCTTGGCATGGGATACGCGTCAAATTTTGACACCTCGTTAAGTTTCCTGAAGTCATTGCAGAATCGCAGAGTGCCGTTGGGCTTCGGTACCAACACGATGGGGCTCGACCATTCACTCTGTGACTCCTCAATGACATCAAGCTGAAGCATTTTTTTAACCTCTTCAGAAACAGCCTTTCTATGGGCTTCTGGGATGCGGTACGGCTTTTACCCGAACCTTTACATGGGGTTCCGTCACAATATCATGTTTAATCCCGGACGCGTGTCCCGGTAGTCCTGAAAACATGCCTTTGTTTCTTTGCAGAAACTCCTTAACTTCTTGGGTTTGGGGTTTGGACAGGTGGCAGCAATGTGTACTGCGTCAACACCATCAGACTCTATACCCACCCCAACCATGGCGGACACCTCTCGGTCTCTCCAGGGTTTTAACAAATTTATGTGGTAGATCTGGTATGGTTTTCTTTTCCCAGGCTGATGCACTCGGTAGTTTACTTCCCCTACTTTTTCAACCACCTCATATGGTCCCTGCCACTTGGCTAGGAACCGACTTTCCACCGTGGTATAAGTACTGCTACCCGGTCCCCACCTGAAATTGCCGCAGCTTGGCTGACCGGTTGTACACCCTTTTCTGGGCCTCCTGAGCTTTCTGCAAATGTTCTTGTACCAAAGGCATCACTTTAGAAATTCTCTCTCTCATCTGAGAGATATGTTCAATGAGCGATTTGTGTGGAGAGGACTCACTTTCCCATGTCTCCTTACCAAATCTAGCAATCCCGGGGTCTGCGACCATACACCAGCTCAAAAGGTGAAAACCCCGTGGAGGCCTGAGGAACCTCTCGAATTGCAAACAGCAGTGCGGGAAGCAAATGATCCCTCTCTTCCATCTCTCTGCACAACCCTTTTAAGCATCATTTTCAGAGTTTTGTTGAATCTTTCTACCAGACCATCCGTCTGAGGGTGATAAACAGATGTTCGCAACTGCTTGATTTGGAACAACTTGCACACATCTGCCATCACCCGGGACATAAATGGGTCCCGTCTGTCTCCCCAAAATTTCCCTTGGCAGGCCAGTTCTCGAAAACATAAAAAACAACTCCCGCGCAATGGCCTTTGATGTAGGGTTTCTTAAAGGAACCGCCTCTGGATACCTTGTGGCATAATCAAGAACCACCAGGATATATCGGTGTCCCCGAGCAGACTTCTCTAAGGGACCCACTATATCCATAGCGATGCGCTCAAGGGCACCTCAATTATTGGCAGAGGCACCAAGGGGTTCCTATAATGCTGGGGCAGTTAACTGGCAAACAGGGCAGGAGGAACAGTACCTCTTAACTGCGGCACCAATCCTGGCCAGTAAAACCGGTCTGTTATCCGGGCCTCGGTTTCTCAGCTCCCAGGTGACCACCTAGAGCATCATTGTGAGCCAGATCCAGCACCATTCTCTGGTAGGGCTGGTACTAGTAATTGTTCCACAATCTCCCCGAATTTCTGATACCCGGTAGAACAGATCATTATTGACCGCAAAGTGAGGAAATCTTTTCTCTGCATCTGGTGCTTGAGGTACCCCACTGACAACAGTTACCTGTTCGCGAGCATTTATCAACATCGGGTCACCCATTTGAGCCCTGCCAAATGCACCTCTGGACACATCTAAGTCAGGGTGTACTGGATAATTAGAACCCTCCCCCTCATCCACCCCAAGTGTAATATCTACAGGGGATAATTCCTCTTCATCCTCTCCTACCATAACCGGCACGGGAGAGGATTCCCCCTCCTTGGGTGTCAACTCAGGTTGAGGAGCTAGGACACTCACATCAGTTACAACATTCTTATTTTGAACACATTTGAGCAACTCCTCATCAACAGTGTCCACAGTCAGGTTTTGGTGGGGTGACCCTGAATTGTTCCCCAGTTCGATGGGCAGTTCAGTTTGTGCCAAGCACCACAGTTCAGCAAACAAGGGGCAGTCCCGTCCCACAATCACATCATGTATCAGAGTACTCACCACCCCGACCTCTTGGGTGACCGAAGTGTTCCTGGCGGAAATGGTGACAGGGATCAGCGGATACTCCCGAGTATCCCCATGGATACAGACAACCCGGAGGGTTCTTTGTACTGGACCGAGCCTTCCGACTACCCGGGCATGCACCAGGGTGACCATACTCCCAGAGTCCAGGAGAGCTTTGGCTGGGCGGTGATTCACCCACACATTCAAACTGACCCCCCTCTAGGTCAAGGTGGGTAGTGCACGTTGTGAGGGTGTAGAAAGACACTCTCCGAGCGGATCCACACTCCATGGGCTCCTCCTGTAGCGGACACTGTGCCCGGGTATGGCCCCAGGCGCGACACCTCCAACACTGTATATCGCCAGCAGTTCGGGTAGCGACAGGCCTCTGCAGAACCGAGGAAGATGATTTTGGGGTGCTGGTTCCCGGATCCAGTGACGCTTCCCTCCGAGGAACTGAAGCAGGCCTCACAGGCGGTGGCAAGACTGGTCCTCGACGACTGGTTGGTCTGAGCAGGTCCTCCACCACGGTGTATCTCTCCACCATCTCGACTACCAGTGCTGCAGTCTTGGGGTCCCCATGGCTGACCCAGCGCTGTAGATCCTTTGGTAGAGACCTCAGGTAGTGGTCCATCACAACCCTTTCGACCATTTGCTCTCTAGTCAGGGTCTCTGGCTGCAACCACTTTTTAACCAGCTGTCCTAAGTCATGCATCTGGGACCGGGGTGGCTGGTCAGGGCAGTACTTCCAGCAGTGAACACGTTGAGCCCGGACAGCAACAGTTACCCCAAGGCGGGCCAGAACCTCAGCTTTCAGCCGGTCATAATTCTTTGCATCTTCTAGGGGCAGGTCAAAATATGCCTTTTGAGGGTCTCCTGTCAGAAACGGGGCAATGAGACCGGCCCATTGGTCTTGGGGCCACCCCTCTCTCTCAGCAGTCCTTTCAAACGTGGTAAGAAATGCTTCCACATCATCACTGGCAGACAGTTTTTGGAGGAAATGACTGGCCCTTATGGAGACATGGTTACCAGTAGTGACCACTGCTTGATCACGTCCAGGTGCAAGTTGCTGCATGGCCTCCCGCAGGGCATTGATCTGCGTCTGTGTGGCTACCTGCTGTGCTGCAAGTTGTGCAGCCAGCAAATGGGTGCTTTCTTGTTGGGCAGCAACAGCCTGTGCCAGGGCTTGTTGCTGCTGAGCCATTGCCTCTTCATGGCGAGTCTGGGCCTGCACACTGACAAAAACCATCTGCTTAACGAGCTCCTCCATAGCTGTGAACTTCAGTGCAGCCTTAGCCCAGGACATGCAATCAGAACACTGTCCTTTAAAAATTTCAGTTTTTTTTTCTTTTCACAAAAATTCCTCTTGCTTGGCGTGTGAGGGGTAGCAAATTGCCCGCATTCGAAACACCAGTTGTGACGTTTGGGGGCCCACAGAGCACGTGCACAATGTCTTTCACAAACAAAACAGTTTTATTCACCCTTTCAGGGCAATCAAAAAGGCAACATAATAAGTACACGCTTTGGTTCAGCGAAATTAAAGCAAAGTCCTGATCTTCAGCACAAATAAACAGAGAAATAATAGTGGCTCACCAACGCTTTAAACAGTCCCAAACCTAGGGAATCCTTTCCCCAGTATGTAGAAGCCTCTCCAGCAAGGCACAGCACGTCTCCTGCTTTTGGAACACAAACACACAGCTTCCACTGATTACTTTCCTTTTCCTGAAATCCCACAATCCTCTCTGGGAGTTACTGGCTTTAAAACTCTTCCTGGACAGGAAGATTAACCCTGTGGTTGCCCTTAAAGGGTCCACAACCCAAATAGGGGTGAAACATATTGTCCATTCAGGACCCAGCCCTGCCGACCTCTACAATATGTTCAACAAGACAAGATATTGCAGCCTATCTCACTTCAACGAAAAATGTATTCAATTCGTTGATTCTTAAGAAGTTTCTTTAGGTTCAAAAAAGAATCATCACATAGGCACAATTAATGAAAAATAAATAAATAGATCAGCCAATGCGACTCATTTACTAGCAACCAAAGGAGATTGAAAAAAGACACGCACACAGTCAGCAGTGAAATTAAATTGTTAGTCAAGTAGGTAGCATTCGTAAATAGCAAATTGGATTCTGGACCTAAGTAAATGTGTCTATGCATCAAATAAACTACCAGCTCAAGAGTTAAGCCTTTAATCATTCAATAAGGTGTGGGCCAGGTGCTCCGTAACCATTTGGCTAACAGTATCATACTTGGATTATTTGGTTCAAACTATACCCTTAAGGCAATAGCACCACAACGCTGCATAAGCCGTTAGTTTAGAGCTCAATTCGTATCGAAATAAATACGGTTAACATATAGCTCATATCAAGACATCATTCAAGAACATGTGGCCAACAATGAGCTGCAAAAAACAAGTCGCTGAAAGAAAGCACTGAAAAAAGGACTGGGAGGCTATCAGTGGTATAGCCATACAGTTCCAAAAATAAACTGCCCAACCAAAAATGCACCCCCGGAATCATAAACAGACAAACTGTTAAAACCTTCCCATCACGGGAAAACACAATTACATCTCCAGTTCTTAGTTGGGACACGTTTCACCGATACTAAGCGTCGGCTTTATCAACAGACAACTGGCGTGCAGGCGCTTCGGGTTTAAATAACCCTTTAATGTCTCCAAAAGTCACACCCCTCCATCATGATTGACAGCTGGGCTGACCATCAGCCAATCGCTGTATAGTAGGTGTTCTAAAGCCACGTGGGGTCATCTCCCTCGGCCCTACTGCTGTACGCCTCACCTAGTGTTCATGCGGTCACCCTCCAGCCAATCGAATACGTTTTCGGACTGTAAAGCCGTGACACGAACAAGGGGAAAGGGAGGGACCTATAGTAGCATGCACTCATAGCGGCCCCTTTTGAAATGCAAGGCACAAAGGCTTCAGGTGCCAAAATGCAGCAAATTTCCACCATGTGTCCAGATGGATCGTAAAGCCAGCCTAAAGAATAGAGCTGTCAAATATAAAATAATATAATAAAGAAAATTAGGCAATCTGAAGGTTATAATATGAGAAAGAAAAAAAAGGGGGGTGAGGGGAAGAGGTGAAAATACAAAAAAGACATATATAAAAGACATATAAAATTACAATCAATACATGAAAAGGCTAACTAAGCCGATGTAAACTGTAATTCTTGAAATGAAGGTGGTTAATCACAAAACCCGAAGTGCTGCTCTACCAGTGAACAACAACACATAAATGTAAGAAATTAATAGTTAGTGATGAAGGGTGCGAAGGTAAACCCTTCATTTAATCCATAAGGAGACAAAGTCTCCAACTGGTAGATCCAGAACACCTCTCTACGGCGTAATCTTAAATCAAAGTTTCCACGTCGAGTTTTCCGATGTAGCACGGGACACAAGACTATAGCATTACGCTTTAATTGCTGCGATACCTTCTCTGCACCTATCCGTTGTTTGTTATTACTCCTAACCATATTCATGTTTTTTATTGGTTTATCTTGCGAAGTTGTATTAATAAAGTTTTTTGTTTAGGCTATATTGCGCCCTAGGCCAGACCAGCTACTTGCGCACCCCCAAAAAAAAACCACGTGACATGTGTGAGCGTATCACAGAGCTCACACATGGGCATATACTGCCCCCAGCAACTCACACATGGTTATATACTGCCCCCAGCAGCTCACACATGGGTATATACTGCCCCCGGCAGCACACATATGGATATATACTGCCCCCAGTAGCTCACACATGGATATATACTGCCCCCGTAGCCAGGGCTTGAGTCCTGTGGGAACGGCATTCCCGCAGTTCTCCCACAGCGGGAACGCTGCAGGAACGCTGCGGGAACGCAGGTTCCCGCTGTGGCCGGAGCCCGAAACAATTTAGCTGCTGGCCCAGCGGCTTCATGTTTGTCCCTTGAGCGGCAGCTGGAATGAAGCACGGCCGCTCGCCTGTGAGTTATCCAACAGACAGCAGCGATCTCGCGAGATCGCTGCTGTCTGTTGCATAGATCACAGACGAGCGGCTGCGCTTCATTCCAGCTGCCGCTCGGATGATGAACACGCGGCCGCCGGGCCGGCAGCTAAATTGTTTCGGGCCTGGCACCTGGCAGAGAGGTGAGCTGCGGGCAAATATATCCATATAAGCTGGGGGCAAACATATCCATATGAGCTGGGGCAAACATATCCATATGAGCTGGGGCAAATATCTCCATATGAGCTGGGGGCAATTACATCCATTTGAGCTGACCTGGGTCAATTATATCCATATGTGAGCTGGGGCAAATATATCCTTATGAGCTGGGACAAATATATCCATATGAGCTGGGGCAAGTATATCCATGTGAGCTGGGGGCAATTATATCCATTTGAGCTGTCCTGGGGCGATTATATCCATGTGTGAACTAGGACAAATATATCCATGTGTGAGCTGGGGCAAATATATCTATATGAGCTGGGGGCAATTACAGCCATTTGAACAGACCTGGGACAATTATATCCATGTGTGAGCTGGGGGCAAATATATCCATGTGTGAGCTGGGGGCAATTATATCCATAGGAGCTGGGGCAAATATATCCATATGAGCTGGGGCAAATATATCCATATGAGTTGGGGCAAATATGTCCATATGAGCTGGGGCAAATATGTCCATATGAGCTGGGGGCAAATATGTCCATATGAGCTGGGGGCAAATATGTCCATATGAGCTGGGGCAATTATAGCCATATGAGCTGGGGCAAATATATCCATGTGAGCTGGAGCAAATATATCCATATAACCAGTGCTGGTATATTATTCTGGGGTCCAGTGCTGGGTATATTATTTTGGGGGTCCAGTGCTGGGTATATTATTCTTGGGGCTCAGCTAAATTGTTTCGGGCCTGGCACCTGGCAGAGAGGTGAGCTGGGGTCATATATATCCATATAAGCTGGGGGCAAACATATCCATATGAGCTGGGGCAAACATATCCATATGAGCTGGGACAAATATATCCACGTGAGCTGGGGCAAATATATCCATATAACCAGTGCTGGGTATATTATTCTGGGGGTCCAGTGCTGGGTATATTATTCTGGGGGTCCAGTGCTGAGTATATTATTCTTGGGGCTCAGTGCTGTGTATATTATTCTGGGGGCTCAGTGCTGTGCATATTATTCTGGGGGCTCAGTGCTGTGCATATTATTCTTGGGGCTCAGTGCTGTGTATATTATTCTGGGGGCTCAGTGCTGTGCATATTATTCTTGGGGCTCAGTGCTGTGTATATTATTACATCCATTTGAGCTGACCTGGGGCAATAATATCTATGTGAGCTGGGGGCAAATACATCCATATGAGCTGGGGGCAAATATATCCATATGAGCTGGGGCAAATATACCCATATGAGCTGGGGCAAATATATCCATATGAGCTGGGGGCAATTACATCCATTTGAGCTGACCTGGGGCAATTATATCCATGTGTGAGCTGGGGCAAATATATCCATGTGTGAGCTGGGGCAAATATATCCTTATGAGCTGGGGCAAATATATCCATATGAGCTGGGGGCAAATATATCCATGTGAGCTAGGGGCAATTATGTCCATATGAGCTGACCTGGGGCAATTATATCCATGTGTGAGCTGGGACAAATATATCCATGTGCGAGCTGGGGCAAATATATCTATATGAGCTGGGGGCAATTACATCCATTTGAGCAGACCTGGGGCAATTATATCCATGTGTGAGCTGGGGGAAAATATATCCTTGTGTGAGCTGGGGGCAATTATATCAATTTGAGCTGGCCTGGGGCAATTATATCAGCAAATATATCCATATGAGCTGGGGCAAATATATCCATAAGAGCTGGGGGCAAATATATCTATATGAGCTGGGGCAAATACAGTGGCAAGATAAAGTATGTGAACCCTTTGGGATTACGTGGAGTTTTGCATGAATTGGTCATAAAATGTGGTCTGATCTTCATCTAAGTCAAAACAATTTGAAGAACACAGTCTGCTTAAAATAATACAACACAAACATTATATGTTTTCATGTTTTTATTGAACAGAACATGTAAACATTCACAGTGCAGTGTGGAAAAAGTATGTGAACCCCTAGCCTAATGACTTCTCCTAGAGCTAATTGGAGCCAGGAGTGAGCCAACCTTGAGTCCAATCAGTGTGTGATATTATTGGATGTGTTGCTGAAAGCTGTCCTGCCCTTTAAAGCTTGATCATGGAAGACAGCTCACGGAGGCTGTCCATGCTGAGGGGGCGAGGTTATCCCCACTTCCCTCATTCTCTATTGGACAGCCATCGCGAGCTGTCTTCCAGGATCAAGCTGCGCCCAGAGGCCAGAGCAAGCATGCAGAGGCCAGAGCAAGCATGCAGCGTGATAGAGCGGCGTGACAGCAGCCGGCTGAGAGACCCGTCACATCATACCCATGTGTGAGTGTTGGTCTCTCGGCTGTGCCCTAGGTGGCGATGCATTCTAGGCGGGCACCTAGCTCACCTAGCGGCAGCGCCGGCCCTCGGGGGATCCTTTTGGATCCCTCTCCCTCCCGATCGGGAGCGTTTTCAGAAAAAAAACAGGGACCGCTTTGAAGGGCAGTGTCTGCCCCTTAAAACGGTGCCTGGTTTTTAACCCTTTACTTGCCAGATCGCGATCAGGCACCGTTCGGCGCTGGTGGGGGCCGTCATCTTGGATGGCCATCCATCTATGATGGCGGCTCCACCTCTGGGTTCCCCCTTGGCTCCTGACATGTTGTGCATAGCACGATGACATCAGATAGCCGGGGAACCCCTAGCTGCCAGGGGATTTCCCAAGGAAATCCCCTGGTGGAGATACAGGGTTCATTTAAACCCCAGTATCTCCAGATCCGTGGCAGCTAGGGGTCATGCATGGGGTCATTCGAAAGGTCTGAGCATGGCCTTTCGAATGATACCAAACATGACCATGTTCATAGTAAACCAAAATTAAAAAAATTACAAAAAATAATAAAAAGCAAAATATTTTTTTTTTATTAACCCTTTCGCTGCTGAGGCGTTTCACACCTCTGTGCTGAGGTCATTTTTACCGGTTTTGCTCATCATGTTTAAATGTGTTTTGAAGGCTTATTTTAGTATATGACCCAGACATATTATATATCGTTCTTTCTGTCAGACTCGGCAGATTCATAATATGTCATTATTATATGTATACGTCATGACCTGTCTGTATATTATAACAAAAAATGCAATAAAATACGAATTTTCAATAATTTACAACGTGTAAAGTGTTTTTTTTTAACATTTTAACATGCGAGCAATTGCGGTTATATTTTGTATGGGGTGCGCTTGTTAAAAAAATTAGAGATGGGGTCTCGTTACATTTTGTTTTGGGGAAAATTACGCGATTTTTAACAAATGCACCGCATACAAAAATCGTTAGTGCAGCATCATTGTTCACATTATAATTGAAATGGGAACAATATTGCTGCATTAACAAAACAAAAAAAACAAAAAAACTTGTTTGTTTTTTTTTTAGAATTTTTTTAAATATTTTTTTATTTTTATTTAAAAAATTTTTTAAAAAAAACTTTTTTCACAGTGGTGTTTGGTATCGTTGGAACGGCCATGCTCTGGCCAATCCAACAGTACCAAACATTAACCCCTAGCTGCCACGGATCGGGAGATAGGGGATTCATTGGAATCCCCTATCTCCACCGTTGGTGGCAGCTAGGGGTTAACTCCAGGACTGGCGTCATCGTGCATAGCACGATGACGCCAGTCCTCAGGGGGAGTTCCTGGAGGCTTGGCCGACATCCAAGATGTCGGCCAGCTCCGGGAAAGGATCACGAACCGGCGCTTTTCAGCGCCGATTCGTGATCCGGCTCCCCAGGGGTTAATGACAGCCATCGTTTGGAAGGGTAGGCTGTGCCCTTCCAAGCGGTTTTAACTCGCTACTCCCCGGCGATCGGGAGGGAGAGAGGTCCGAAGGACCTCCCCCCCTCCCTTTCAGGCGCCTCCTCCGCACATGCGGGGGGGGGCGCCTGCATTAGATGTCATCGCGTCGCCGCGATGACATCTAATGTCCCCGCCGGGCTCCCGGATTGACGGGCTGACATCCAAGATTTCAGCCCGCACCGGGGGGGGGGGGCGCAGCAATCCGCCGGAATCTGAGCGCGTCCGTAGCACAGGAGAACCACTTGGCTGGACGCGCTGAGCGCGTCCATAGCAGCCAAGTGGTTAAAAAACATGTTTTTTGTGTGTTGTTTTTATTAATGCAGCAATATTGTTCACATTTCAATAATAAAGTGACCAATGATGCTGCACTAATTACTCCCCATTTCTAATTTTTGTACAAGCGCACCCCATAGAAAATATAACCGCAAATGCTCATGTAAAAAAATGTGGAAAAAAAACACTTTACACGCTGTAGATGATTACATATCCTAATTTTATTGCATTTTTGTTATGATATACAGACAGGACATGACGTATACATATAATAATGATATATTATGAATCTGCTGAGTCTGACGGAAAATAAATAAATAATATTTCTGGGTCATATAATAAGGCTAGGGTCAGACGAGCGCAGTGCGAACGCGCGTGCAGGCGCACTTAATCACGGCCGCACTAGCAGCAAGTGCCAGGCAATGACGGCCAATATACGAAGTACGGTCGCACAAAAGTCCGGCTGCGCAACGCAAGTGGAAAACGAACGCATTTTTTCGAGAACGTTAAACTGCTAGTACTGACGTACAGAGTGCGCTGCGCCCGCTAGCGGCGTGTGTGCGTGAATTGGAGATGTCAGACACTGCTAATGTCCGGCCAACATAACGTCCAGATGCACAAAGTGTTTTATTGATGATCCGTACAAAATCACGGATGCAAATGCGCATCGTAAGACCGCTATCGCGTACTCCGTGAAAAAATGCGTCCATTCGTTCGAACGCACTTTTTCACAGACAACGCGAAAATGCGTTCGTCTGACCCTAGCCTTAAACGTGGCTTCTAAACGCATTTAAACATGATGAACAAAAGCGGTAAAAATGAGCTCAGCACACAGCGGTGAAATGACTCAGCAGTGAAAGGGTTAAAAGAATGACAGCCCATGCAAAGTGCAAAAAAAGTCCAAGTTTTTAACCAGCTTAAGACTGGTTCTTTTTAGAATTATTAACAAATATTTCAAAATTGCTTGCTGCTATACTTTTTATTCTCCACCACGCTGGGCTGTAAGCCCCCGCTCTTCCCTGGGACATCACGCACGACGACCATACCGTAGGACCCTGAGCAGAGAGGAAGGAACGGAACGTCGCTCAAATATAAGTATCCTCAGTGCTTTTTAAAAAAAAGTTACTACATCATAACACATGTCACACTGTTTTATTTCTCAATAATTCACCGGGAGATTCACATTATATTGTAATTGCATTATATATTGTACATACAGTATATATGCTGGTAAGACTTTGACAGTGTCTGAATTGATAAGGTGCATTCAGATATGTCTTTTTCTATTTTCCATTATTACATTAAGCTGGCACTCATATGCTGTCCTCTAATTCCCTACTTGAACCCCTGTAATCAGGCTTCCACCCCCTACACTCAACGGAAACGACCCTCACCAAAGTCACCAATGAACTCCTAACTGCTAAAAACCACGGCCACTATTCTATTCTCACCTTGCTTGACCTCTCAGCTGTTTTTAACACTGTCGATCACCCCCTCCTTTTACAGGCTCTCATCTCTTGGTCTCTGTCACACTGCGCTCTCTTGGTTTGACTCTGATCTGTCTAATAGGTCTTTCTCTGTGACAATTGCTGGTAACTCCTCTTCAATGGCTTTATCAGTTGTTGTACATCAAGGCTCTATACTAGGTCCTCTGTTCTTCTCCATCTACACCTCCTTCTTGGGCAAAATCATTAACAGCTTTGGCTTTAATTACCACCTCTATGCTGATGATACATAGATCTACCTCTCTCCATAATCTCTCTCCTCCTGTCGTTTCCAAGGTCAGCGACTGTTTATCTGGCATTTCCTCCTGGATGGCCTCTTGCCACCTAAAGACTAACATGTCAGAGACTGAGCTCCTACTAATTCCACCCTCTAATGCCTCCCACCTCCTGACTTCTCTATCATGGTCGATGGTATCACTATCTCCCCATCAAGCCAGGTTCGCTGTCTTGGAGTTACACTTGACTCTGCTCTTTCCTTCATCCCCCATACCCAGCTTCTTTCCTCCCCCTGCTGCTACCAATTACATCATAGTTCCAGAATTGAGCCATTTCTTACCGCTGACACCACAAAGCAAAGCATCCATGCCCTTTTAATCTCCCGACTTGACTATTGAAATAATCTTCTAGCGGGCCTCCCTCTCTCCTGCCTCTCCCACCTACAATCCCACCTAGAATGCCTCTGCCAGGCTCATCCACCTCACCAGCCGCTCTGTCTCTGCTGCTCCCCATCAACTGTAGAATTAAATTCACGGGCATCATTGTGCATGCATGTGATTAGGTCATACAGAGGAAGTCCCCCTCCCTGGCAGGAGAATCCCAATCAAGAGATGCTGGGGTCTCTTGGTCCCCCATATTGCTTGAACCGTGTAACGTAGGAGTTTTGGTGTCGTTGGAAAGGCCAAATCCTTATTTTTATTTATATATTTTTTTCTCCAAAAGTGGCACATTGCTGTGAGTTTTATTGCTGTGGCGCTCTGTGATACACTCATACATACCTCATATTACTGTGAGTTTTACTGCTTAGGAGTCAACATTGTGGACCTGGAGAGATCTAGCATGTGGTGATGGGGAGAGGGGGAGGTAAATATGTTTTTGTGTAGGGGGCAGGCCCGAACTGGGACAAAACATAGGCTCGGGCATTTTGGACTGAGCAGCCCACCGCTGATGATCCGCCAAAAAAAGCTAATCTGCTGCCGAAAGGGGGTAAAAAATAAATAAAACTGCTATTCTTTAAAACACGTTTAAAACAATAAAAATGCATGACAATAATAAAGGTCCTATTAAAAAATATATAAAATGGTCTGTTACAGAATTAAAAAAAATGCCATAAAAAAATAAAAGGGAATCCAAAATTTCACCTAAAATATCCAGAAAAATACCTAAAAAATAAAAAAAGGCTTTTGCTAGACCTGAAAAGAATAAATGGTTGAATAAAAAATAGAAACAATAATTATTTTTATACATTGAATCCTACGGGATTCGCCTGTTTAAA
Organism: Leptobrachium leishanense; assembly: GCA_009667805.1. Lineage (NCBI taxonomy): Eukaryota > Metazoa > Chordata > Amphibia > Anura > Megophryidae > Leptobrachium > Leptobrachium leishanense. The sequence goes on from CM019070.1 coordinate 112,434,068, forward strand.
CATGTTGAACTGAAGCACTGAAAATCAGGGCATTTTGCCAACATTTCAGTGCAGTTCAGCATTCTGTTGATAGATTAACCATTAATCCTCTATGGGACAATTTCACTACTGCCAAAGGTCACTCAATTCCAGTGAACTGCACCGTATTTTGCTTTCAATTCCCAGTATTTGGAGAATTAACAGCTTACTGAATAGCCAAACGGCCACGGAATTGCACCGTACAATAGAATTCACCATTAGGTGCGAAATTCAGTGCTCTTTAGGGGTTATTCAAAGAGCACCGAATTGGCCATGAAATTACACCGAACGGTGAATTTCCCAATACAGTGCAATTTCGTGGCCATTCGGCTATTCAAAAAGCTGGCAATTTGCTGATTTTGTCACAGGGCGCGACCCGTGACGTTTGCCGCCAGATGTCACGTGGCGCGCCCTGTGACATAATCAGTGAGCGCCGGCCGGAGGGCCAGCTTGTTCTGATTATGTCATAGGTTGCAACAACAGAAAACGTGACCACTCCCATTTAGAAAAATTAATAAAATAATACGTAACTGCTTCCTCCAAAATAGCACTGTCCCCTCAATGCTAACAGGATACAACAAATAAATGAAATGATTGGAGTAGTATCTGCAATAAAAAAATCACACATACATATTGCAGACCATAACATAATGAAATATAAAGCCCCTCTGGAATACCACTCACAGGATGCAAGATATTTGAAGGCATATAACAAGTTTACCGCTCCTGGATGAGATTTTGACCTGGATGAGATTACCTACAAGTAAAATCTCATCCAGGAGCGGTAAACTTGTTATATCTTACATCCTGTGAGTGAATTTCCAACGGGGCTTTATATTTCATTATGTTATGGTCTGCAATATGTACAGTATGTGTGATTTTATATTGCAGATACTACTCCAATCATTTCATTTATATGTCATAGGTTGCACCAGCCAGCTGGCCGGATGGACAGCTACCATCTCGGAGTCCCCACCAGGCCAGGGCTGCAGCCTAAGGAACACGTTTTATGTTACCCAGGCAGCCTGGCCAGGCACAATTTAAGGCCTGCAGTCAACCGGCTGACTGGCCCGGAAGGCCAGTGGCCTACCGGGCAAACGCCCGGTAAGCACGATGGCCAGTACGGGCCTGGTAGGGGGGCCCATCATGGATTCCCACACCTGGGCCCTGAGTTTTCTAGTTACGCCTCTGGTCACAGCAATACGCCAGGGAGAGATTTCCCAATGGCCACTAGGCCCCGCCTGGCACTGTATACATGATTCTTTAAAGGCTCAGTTGAGGCTGACTGTTCTAACCTCAAGATCTGCCTGCTGACTCTTTACTGGAGAATGTTATCACGTGCCTTCAGTGTTCCTGTTCTTCAGCTTCGACTAAGGGAAGAAATGCATAATTCTGGTGGGGTCCAGCAATGGGGCGGCATTAACAGATGTGACCCAGTCGGTGTACTGAGATCTGTTACTGTAATAATAAAGGGAAATCCGTATAATAGTAAAAGGAAATCAGTATTATAAGAAGATATCAATACTAAATCTGTAATTAAAAAATTACAAAACTAGTTCACTATGGAAAAACAAAGGTATTTTGATGTTTCATCAACATTGAAACAAGTTGTTTTTTTTAATAGTTAGAACTTGTCAGAAATTTTATCATTACCGCTGTAAAGAAATCCGGAAACTACTACTGCTATGCAGTGCTAGAGATAAATTATGGTTTTACCACTCCCTTCCCCTTCAATACATGTGTTTACGAAACTTTATGCACATAACCAAAACCACAGAACACTCATAACATGAGAGTTACTTGCACTTTTTATACCAAAAAGATTCCCGCTTTCAAATGTCCTATTTAAATCTTCATAAATCATCTATCAACCTCCATGAAAATGCATATACTGTAGTTTATATAAAGACATAATCAACAGGCAGCATTTTATATTTTTTTAATAAAATTATATTTTCACTCTGCAATATTAGCACACCTTTTGATAGCTGTGATATACAATGACTAGTTCAAACCCAGGTATCTCATCATTGTCGCCAATTATAGTTTCTCTGTGACAGAAACTATACTGAGTGTCATTCTATTAACACTGGCCATTCTTAACAATGTTCTATTGACACAACCTGCGCAACATTCTACTGCTGCTGCCCATACCATGCATCTGTAGCGATGTGTTTAAAAAGACTGTTCTGCTGCATTTACTTGAAATGGCCACCAGAGGGAGACAGAGACCATGGAAAGTTATGCTGGACAAACACAAGGCACTAAACTACCTTTTCCATGATGCTTTGCGTAAGGACAGGAAGTGGGTGTGTAGGAAAGGAAAGGCATCACCAGCCTCGTGGAAAGCATGCTCAGAGTGAGCTGGGAGCTGAAAGGAGAAGGAAGCAGGCCGAGCTGTGGAGGATAGTGACCAGGCCAGAGCGCAGGGGCTACCTCGCTGGTGCTGGGGGATCGGGACAGTGACCCTGCAGAGACCTGTCTATACCCACGCTGCGATCAAGGCAAGCAGAGGACCCGAGTGAGGAGTACAGCAAGTCCATTGGATGGGAGAGCAGGCGGTAGCTGGACAAGTCCGGGTGGGAGCAAGGAAAGCCAGACAACGGATCCAGTAGCCAGTATCACAGCCAGGCATTAAGCGGAGAGACGTCCTGGGTCAGCGGAGCCTTGGTGATCGAGCGGATGGGTGAGAGGCCTAAAAGGCCGGTTTATAAAATCAAGAAAGCACGCTGCTGTTTGTTTCCAAAACCCACAGGGCCCCAACTTGACTAGTCGAAGACATCGTTATAAGTAATTCACTGGCCAGTTGAATAGTACCCGGGTACCATATACACACACGTACACACCCTTTACATTCCGGGACTTAACCTGTGCGGGACTCATCTGTTACGAATCGGAACAGGGGTTAAAGATACGTTCCGAATATATTTTTCTCTTTTCCGCTGCGCGTTTATCGTAATACGAAGAGATTGTATTTTTGGGTTTCGCTACGTGTCCCCTTTTTCTGAACTATCGGGAAATTGCATTTCTTTTCTGTTCGGTTGCGAATATTTTATATTTTCCGAAATACGAAGCCTCGTGTTTCGTTTCTTTTCCGCTACGCGTTTTACCGTGATACGAAAATACTGTAATAATACTTGTGAATACCGTGTCTCAACATCTGCTTATTATTTTAGTAAACTATTTAAATGATAAAAACTCACAACTGTGTTGGAGTATATTTATTCCCTAGTGCGGGGAGACTGACCCGTGGTTCATTTTCAGCGGCTCCTCCGGGAGTGAGCGCTACACATCATAATACCAACGCTGTCCAAACAATGTTTAATGTTAGGGATGTGCGTTTCGGAATTTCGGAATTTTCACGAAATTTCCCGATTCGTGTTTTCGGATGCGGCCGAATTTCCGAAAAATTTTAGATCCGAAAATTTCAGATCCGAAATGTTTTCCGAGCCGAAACGAAAATTTTCGGATTTTTCGAATGGACTTGAAATGTGTCAAACGAGGAGAACAGATTTTCCGAAAAACGAAAATTTTCCGAAAAACGAAAATTTTCTGAAAAACGAAAATTTTGTAAAAACGAAAATGTCTGAAAAACGAAAATTTTGTAAAAACGAAAATTTCTGAAAAACGAAATTTTTTCGAAAAAACGAAAAGTCGATACAAAAAACGGGCAAAATGACACGAAAAATACGAAAAATGGTCGATATTCCGAAAAATGTGCAATTCCGAAAAACGAAAATTTCCGAAATTACGAAAAGTCGATACAAAAACCGAGCACAGTGACACGAAAATACGAAAAATGGTCGAAATTCCGAAAAAAAAATGTACCCGAAAAACGTGCCGAACCGAATCGAATCGAAACCGAAATCGGTCGAAACGGGCCGAATCGAAAAGTTTAAAAATCCGAAAAATCGAACCGAATCGAACCGAAAAAAAAATCGGTGCACAAGCCTATTTAATGTTATTGACTCGGCCCAGATTATGTGTCATTCTACAACGTAGGCCAGACCATGCATCATTACGCTCCTCTCATGTTTCTATGTGCTTGCATCTTTTGTGATTCTAGGGCCTCTATTAATCAAGTTTTTCCTAAAGGTTTACAAACCTGCATCTCCATTACTATATGCCCTGATGCGGGTTTTTGATTTGTCAGCACATTTTTATACCAGTTTGGGTTTTTCGCATTTTTGCCTTTCCTATTCAGTAGGTGATTTTCTTATTGGACTGGGTACCCACAGTGACAAACAAATTATTTCCTCCATGAAAGATTAGAGACTGTCATAAATCCTTGATGGAGAAAACTCATACACCCCTTTTGAAACAAATGACACCATGGTATCCAATAAAGTCATGGTATCCAATAAAAGAAAAGGTAAACCTCCAACGAGGGTATTTAAAACTCCAGATGAGGAAAATGGGGGGGGGGGGTCCAGCTGGAAAAACGTACCTTGTATCATATATCAAGTCAGAGTAAACGCCGCCGTGGCCGCAAGAAAATCAAACAAAAGCTTCCTCCACATGAAAGCTACATCGGCAGCACCTTTCAGACCTTGCCCCTGAGTCCTGACTTTTCCTGCAAGATCTGCAGTAACTCAGGTGCTACATGTAATTGGCCCTGTGTGCTATTTTTTTTTTCAGAGAGGATTTTACCAGGAAGGATACATTGAGATTTCTCTCGTTTTCAAGTATGTACCGTTAGGTGTCTTGCCCAAGGACACTAACTGGAGAGATGCTCGCCAGGATCGAACCCATGAGTCCACAGGCTCTCTCCATGCAGAGCAGTGATGTTACCTCTACTCCACCCAGCCGGTACAGCTATTTAATGGAGTCACACCTATCCCAAGATTCTCAGTACTCCTATGCACAAGCTTTTTAGGACTTCTACTAGCAAGCTTCTCAGGACTCCTATGTACAAGCTTCTCAGGACTCCTACTCACAAGCTTCTCAGGACTCCTACTCACAAGCACCCCAGGACTCCTACTCACAAGCACCACTGGACTATCCAGAAGTTACCAGTATTCTAACCTTCAGCCCTGCAACCTGTATTTGTTTCCCGTCCTGCCTGTCTCATCAAGTCTCCTGTTGTTGTGTTCCCTTGTGTATTACTATCCCTTTCCTTTTGTTCCTCCTCAGTCAGCCCCTTTCCTGGAGTTTCCCATCATTCAGTTAATTTCTGTGCAGTACTAATAAAATCTCCATTTCATCTATTCCATTGTCTCTGTATATATCAATATCACTGCAATTGCGCTCATTCCCTCACCCACCTTGCAGCGGACGTGACAAAATAAAGAATATATAAATGAGCCCGTGGTGATTCCTCTACTAAAAGGATTAGTTCAGAAAGTCCAGAAAGTCCGTGATCAGGGCCGGCCCGACGATGGAGCAGAGTGGAGCGCTTGCTCCAGGCGCAGAAAATTTGGAAGCGGCAAATTTTTGCGCCGCCCGCTCTGCCATCTCTGCTGCACTATTTCTTGTCAGCGCTGGCACTGCGGCAGCACCTATGGCGGGCCAGCGCATTGATACATTGAGGCAGTGGTGTGACCGCGCCCCCTCTGCACGCATGCGTCCAGACGAGAGCGCGGGATCCAGACGCGTGGCAGGCAGCCCAGTACAGCGTCTGTCTGCTGCTCCCGCTGGGCCCTGGACCAGCCAGCTTATTGCTGGCTCATGCTGGTGGCCGCACGTAGGAGGGAAAAACACGCGGCTGCTGGCAGAATCTTCTCGGGGGGAGCAGACAGGAGCTGCGGGGCAAATATACCCATATGAGCTGGGGGCAAATATACCCATATGAACGGGAGGAAAATATACCCATATGAGCTGGGGGGCAAATATACCCATATGAGCTGGGGGGCAAATAAACCCATATGAACTGGAGGGCAAATCTACCCATATGAGCGGGGGGCAAATATAACCATATGAACTGGGGGCAAATATACCCATATGAACTGGGGGCAAATATACCCATATGAGCTGGGGGGCAAATATACCCAAATGAGCTGGGGGGCAAATATACCCATATGAACTGGGGCAAATATACCCATATGAGCTGGGGGGCAAATATACCCAAATGGGCTGGGGCAAATCTACCCATATGAGCGGGGGGCAAATATAACCATATGAACTGGGGGCAAATATACCCATATGAACTGGGGGCAAATATACCCATATGAGCTGGGGGGCAAATATACCCAAATGAGCTGGGGGCAAATATACCCATATGAACTGGGGCAAATATACCCATATGAGCTGGGTCTGTGAGCAGGTCTGGGGCAATATATCCATGCATGAGCTGGTCTGGGGCAATATATCCATGCGTGAGCTGATCTGGGGCAATATATCCATGTGTGAGCTGGTCTGGGGCATATATCCATGTGTGAGCTGGTCTGGGGGCAATATATCCATGTGTGAGCTTATCTGGGGGCAATATATCCATGTGTGAGCTGGTCTGGGGCAGTGTATCCATGTGTGAGCTGGTCTGGGGCAATATATCCATTTGAGAGCTTGTCTGGGGCTCTGATACGCTTATACACACCGCACATTGCTGTGAGGTTTATTGCTGTGGAGCTCTGTGATGCATTCATACATGTCACGTGTTTGTGTTTTTTTTCGGGGGGCAGCATTTCCTCCTTCGCTGCAGGCAGCACAGTGGCTTGGGCCGGCCCTGTGATGAACTGGTCAGACACCTGATGGAGTTCATGAATGAGTTAATACAGAGACTGTGGGAATCCACTACCAAGTTTTGCACTGCTACTCCCAGGAAAACACATGATCCTTTCTCTGCAGAGAAGCTGGCCAGAAGGAGAATGAATAATTTGTGTTTTTACTGTGGTGGACAGACCCATAGTATATCGTATTGCCCGGTGAGACCCCACCAAACCGACTCCCGTATCCAGGCCTATTCCGGTGCAAAAACAGCACTCATCCCCAGACCAACTCCTATGCTTGTTATTAATAAGACTGCTGCAGTGCCTAAGTTTACTCCTAGACAACCAGTTCCAGTGTCCAAGCTGCGTCCTGTAACCAATAGCCCCAGAAAGACTGTGCTCAGAAGACCTCCAGTTCCCTAGCGAGCTGCTAAGAAATCCTTACCCCCTAAACTCAGAAACACCTCATTACCCAGTCCCTCCATCACTGACTCTGAGAAAGATGGTTCTGGCTATAATGATTGATTCTTGCCTATGGACACTGAACAGACTATACCAGTGGAATATGACTCTAGTGACCATATGGAGTCAGAACCTACAGAGTGTCCAGAGCCAGTGGTACATATGGAAACCATGCCTGTTTTGACTGCTGGGGCAAATCTCATCACTCCCAGCCAGCATAACCTTGCTAAAGCCGAGACATCAAGTGTCAAGGACACAACCGTCGACAAGACACCTGTAGAGGACAGTTCTGGGACTCCGCATTCTGCATCCCATGTGCCCTTCACTGTGCCAGATAATGGTGTCACTAGTCCTTCTGAAGAATTCTCTGTGACTAATTCTGCTATTAGCAAACTTACTACTCAGATGGGTGCCCTCGTCGGAGTAGTACAGAACCTGCTGTGTTCTCATGCATCCCTGTAAAACCATCTGGAGTGCACCACTGCCCTGATTCTTAAGCCAACTCTGGGTCCAGTAGCAACTGCCACCAGTACCCCCAGTCAGCACTCTTCAGATATATGACCTACCTTCAGAGGCTTATTTGGTAGGTGATACGTAACAAATAGGTGAAGCGTCCCTGGAATGTAGTATCAAATGTCCTAGCAGAAACACTGTAGATGGGGGTTTCTCTATCGTACCGTACATACAAAGCAATAGGGATTACAGCACAGCGCCAGTTAGCCTCAGCTTACTGGTATGTGGGAAATCAAACACAATGCATGTCCATCATGAAGGCTTGATTATTCCTTCTTCTATGGTCCACCCTATACAATTTGTGTATACCAAAGGGAAACAACAATGGCGCAGTACGTCTGTACCAGAAAATTTCAATTGTGTTTGTATGAGTCAAACTCACAATGTACTGAGCCCACATCCGGCTCGTGGAACTACCTTATGGGTCTTAACATTTTTCAGGTGCCCATCAACCCCTTTCATCACACCTAGGGCTCTATTACATTCTTCACACAAACGTTAACGCATGCGTAAAAACGCATTAACGCGAGGGGCAAAACCCTTTGCGCAGAATGTCGTATTACAATGTCTGCACAAAAAATGCGCGTTAATGTGTAACGCAGGTGGACCTGCGTGAACCCTTTCCGAGCGTAATGTGCTTTGCGCATCCTATACTTAACGCAAAAGCGCAAAATTTAACGAACAACGTTTGTGCGCATAATTTTAGCGTCTTTGAAAAGCTGGTGGTAACGACAAATCTGAGCGTCCTGGCCGAACCCAGATACGCCAGCCCAAAAAAAATACGCAGCAACGTATAGTTACACATTCAACGCATACCCAAACAATAAAATTGATAAGCATGTTTTTATTATTGCTGCAGCATATATGCCCAGATTGAATTTTCTTTAAATCCTCTATAGAGATTAGGGATGAGCCGAACACTCCCCGAGTTCGGTTCGGAGCCGAACCCGAACTTTCCAAATGTTTGGTTCCGAACCCGAACTCGAACTCAATACAAGTCAAAGGGGCTGAAAATTCGGTTTTTAGAGTGCGCTCCAAGAAGGCATATATGCTAGATATTTGCCATAAAAGGTGTATGGGGGTCCGGGTAGTGCCCTGGGGGACAGGAAACAGGGACAAAAATTTTAAAAAAATACGTTTTTAAAGGGACAGTGAGTTTTCCATGAAATAAGGGTTAAAAATAAAAACGAAAAATTCCTTCAAATATCGTGCCTAGGAGGTCCCCATAACCTGCCCGTGAAGTGGCGGATTTCTAGGATGTATAGAAGTATGTAAAAAATAAAAAATTACATTTCAAATGACGGTAAATGCTTTTCCTTTAATCTATCCATAAACAACTGCTTGGGGCGGCAGTCTGTACGAAAAGAGGAGCCATTTTCGGACACGCAGAAAAAGTTTACTGATTTTTTGGCGGTGAAAAGCAGGAGAATGACTGGAGAATGGAAAATTCTAGACCAAATAGCCGATTTGGAAAGTGAGAAAAATGGGAGAATTTTTCTGGTTTGACTATTTTGACCTAGAATTTTCTCTTCAGTCATTCTCCTGAGTTTCACCTTTCTCTGAATAATCCTGTCAGGGTTATTCAGAGAGCGGTGAAGAGCAGGAGAATGACTGGAGAATGGAAAATTCTAGGTCAAAATAGCCAAACCAGAAAAATTCTCCCATTTAGGTTAGGGTCAGACTAGCGATTTTTTAACGTGTGTTTAGGCACACTTAATCACGGCCACACTAGCAGCAAATGACGGGTAATGACGGCCAATATACGAAGTACGGTCGCACGAAAGTCCGGCTGCACAACGCAAGTGGAAAATGAACGCATTTTTTTGAGAGCGCAGAACCGATAGTACGGACGTACAGAGTGCGCTGCGTCCACTAGCAGCGTGTGTGCATGATTTGGAGATGTCAGACCCTGCTCATGTCCGGCCAACATAACGTCCAGACACCCAAAGTTTCCTGGTGTGGATCCGTAAAAAATCACGCACAAAAATGCGCATCGTATGACCGTTTTCGCGCATTCCGTGAAAAAATACGGCAATGCGTTCGGACGCACTTTTTGACTGTCGCTGTGAAAAATGTGTTAGACTGACCCTAGCCTTATCTCACTTTCCAAATTGGCTATTTGGTCCAGATTGTTCTCTTTTCCTGCCATTCTCCTGGTTTTCACCTTTCTCTGAACAACCCTGAGAGAGAGGTGAAAGCCAGGAGAACTGGCAGGAGAAAAGAACAATCTAGACCAAATAGCCGATTTTAGTCCTGGAGTTAACCCCTAGCTGCCACCATTGGTGGAGATAGGGGGTTCCAATTAACCCCCTATCTCCCGATCCGTGGCAGCTAGGGGTTAATGTTTGATATCGTTTGATCGGCCAGAGCATGGCCTTTCCAAGGATACCAAACATTAGCATGAAAAATGTTTTATAAAATAAATAAATAAATAAATAAAAAATAAATATATATTTAAAAAAAAATCTAAAAAAAAATAAACAAGTTTTTTGTTTTTGTTTTGTTAATTCAGCAATATTGTTCCCATTTCAATTATAATGTGAACAATAATGCTGCACTAACGATTTTTGTATGCGTTGCGTTTGTTAAAAAAAGCGACATTTTCCCCCAAAAAAAATGTAACAAGACCCCATTTCTAATTTTTTTAGCAAGCGCACCCCATACAAAATATAACCGCAAACGATCGCATGTTAAAATGGGAAAAAAAACACTTTACACATAATAAATTATTGAAAAGTCTAATTTTATTGCATTTTTTGTTATAATATACAGACATGACATAACATATACATATAATAATGACATATTATGAATCTGCCAAGTCTGCCGGAAAGAACGATATATAATATGTCTGGGTCATATATCAAAATATGGCTACAAAACGCGGTTAAACATGATGAGCGAAAGCGGTAAAAATGACCTCAGCACAGAGGTGTGAAAAGCCTCAGCAGCGAAAGGGTTAAATGCAGCATATTAGGATGTTTTAGGAGGGAAATTAATTCTCAAATCTCAATCAGAAGCAGACACCACCCCCACCCCCTCAGTATAGTGTACAATGTATCAAATTGATTACCAGACTAAAAACACCTGGTGTTATGCCCGTTTGTGAACAGAGGTCATTAAGGCTAGGGTCAAACGAAAGCATTTTTACACGCGAACGTAAAAAAGTGCGTCCGAACGAATTGACGTATTTTTTCACGGAGTGCGCGAAAACGGTCATACGATGCGCATTTTTCGTGCGTGATTTTTTCAGATCGTCAATAAAACTCTTTTTGCGTCTGGACGTTATGTAGGCTGGACATTAGCAGTGTCTGACGTCTCCTAATCACGCACACATGCCGCTATGCCGCAGCTGCGCACTCTGTACGTCCGTATAGCGGTTCGGCGTTCTCAAAAAAATGCGTTCATTTTCTACTTGCGTTGCGCGGCCGGACTTTCGTGCGACCGTACTTCGTATATTGGCCGTCATTGCCGTCATTTGCTGCTAGTGCGGCCGTAATTATGTGCGCCAGAATGCACGTTAAAAGTGCGCTGGTCTGACCCCAGCCTTAGAGTTGATAATCTTTCAACGTACACATTAGTTTTTAATTCAATATCTAATAAACCGTTGCTTATAATATTCTGCAGTAAAGAGTCTCTTTATTTCTAGATTTATTAGTATTTTTTTTAGCATTTTCTATACTTTTTTCAAATTTATTTTTTTTTTTAACTCGAACCGAACACACCCAAAAAGTTTGAAGTTCGCTAACTTTCGAACTGCCAAAGTTTGGGTCGAACTCCGAACCGTCCGAACCCGAACAGCTCATCCCTAATAGAGATCACTATGTATGTCCGTCCTGTTAATCACAGCTGTGTTAGAAGGTTAACGGCAAGAACGTTCGATCCTTGGTAGACACACTGTTTTTTCCACTGTTGTTCCCCTTCCTCCAGTATCACTACTCGGAAATAAAGGGAGGGGGTAGAGGTGAAGGCTAGGGGAGGAAGAGGTACTCACATATTCTGGTGTCTAATGTCCAGACACCCGGTATTAAAGCCAACCAGTGAATTTTTGGAGCACTGGTTCTCCTTTCTGCTGGCTTCTGCAATACCCACTGGCTCCAAACGTGACACAATTATTATGGCAGGATACAGCAGAAGCGGAGCCGCAGATGCATGAAAGGTGGTGATAGTGAGTTCCGGACTAGGGATGAGCTGTTCGGTTCGGACGGTTCGGAGTTCGACCCGAATTTAGCCTGTTTGATTAGATCGCGAACACCGAACATTTCCAGGTGTTCGCCGCATGTTCAACCACAATGCATCACAATGGACCACAATGCATTTTCCCACTGGCCTGAAGCTCACAGGTCTAGTGCAAGACAGGTTCAACAGTATGCCAATCACGGCTCAGAGTCCTGATTGGGCAAATTTTGCCCAATCATGGGCTCACAGAGCTAAGTCCCGCAGCACACTATATAACGTTTCCACGCATAACTACAGCACGCATTTTGAGAGGAGATTTCAGAGGAGATAGTTGTGTGTTGTTACTGCCGGTCTGCCACGCTACTGGGGGGTCTCATTTCTACCAAATATCAGGAAATTTAGGTGATGTGTGTCTTGTCATTGTGCCAGCAAGTTTTTTTGGGGTTTACAAATTTCTTTAAAACATTTGTGAATTGAGGTGATCTTCTGTGTCTTGTCACACAGCCAGCAAGTCTTTTTGGGGGTTACAAATTTCTTTAAAACATTTGTGAATTGAGGTGATCTTCGGTGTCTTGTCACTGTGCCAGCAAGTCTTTTTGGGGGTTAAAAATTTCTTTAAAACATTTGCGAAATGAGGTGATATTCTGTGTCTTGTCACACAGCCAGCAAGTCTTTTTGGGGTTACAAATTTCTTTAAAACATTTGTGAATTGAGGTGATCTTCGGTGTCTTGTCACTGTGCCAGCAAGTCTTTTTGGGGGTTACAAATTTCTTTAAAACATTTGTGAATTGAGGTGATCTGTGTCTTGTCACACAGCCAGTACCACGCAGTATTTTGGGTGTCACTAATTTCTACAAAACATTTGTGAATTGAGGTGATCTGTGTCTTGTCACACAGCCAGTACCACCAGTGGTGTATTTAGGTTTTGTGCTGCCCTAGGCCTGACTAAACTCGTGCACCCCCTAATTTAAATTTGAGACACCCCTTCCTGTCAAGGCCACACCTCTTCCTAGTTAATCCCCACCCTTCCTCTTTAAGCTCCACCTTTTCCTCCTAGAGCTACGCCTTTTCCTCTCTTTATATTAAAAGTGGATACCAAGTGCCTACTTGTATATTTTGTATACCATTTCAAATGTATCTATTGAGATAAATAAAATTATGAAATGTTTAAATGCAAGCATTTTTACAAAGAACAGCCATGCATGTTAAGTATACTGGATCACAGCCACTCTAATTGGTTGAACAATAAAATCCACAGAAACGTGCACGTATCACAGAGCTGCACAGCAATAAAACCCACAGAAATGTGCACTGTGTATGAGCATATCACAGAACTGCACAGCAATAAAACTCACAGTAATGTGCAGTGTGTATGAGTGTATCCCAGAGCTCCAAGGCAATAAAACTCACAGTACTATGCAGTGTGTATCACAGAATCCACAGCAATAAAACTCCCAGCAATGCAATGTTTGGTGTGTGTAGGCGTATCAGAAACCACAGCAATAAAAATTCCAGCAATGCAATGTGCAGTGTGTATGAGTGTATTAGAATCCACAGCAATAAAACTCCCAGTAATGCAATGTGCGGGTCAGCGTATCAGAATCCACAGCAATAAAACTCCCAGCAATGCAATGTGTGGTGTGTATGAGTGCATCAGAATCCACTGCAATAAAACTCCCAGCAATGCAATTTGTGGTGTGTGTCAGCGTATCAGAATCCACAGCAATAAAACTCCCAGCAATGCAATGTGTTGAGTGTATGAGTGCATCAGATTCCACTGCAATAAAACTCCCAGCAAACCGAGTGTATATGAGCACACAGCAATTATTTATTCTACATTTACCGGCCTCCGTCCGCGGTAGGGCTGTGTGCAGAGTCAGCAGGGACTGTGTACAGACTCAGCAGGAGGTCCCTCCAGGCCATGTTAGGATCGCGGCTGTGCCTGTGCGTGGAGCCATCTTGTCAGCAGTGGGGTGCCACTGCCAGAGGGTGCACCGTGGCTTTGATTCCCTTCCTGGTGGGTGTTCAGTCCAGAATAGAGTGACGTGACAGTCCATGTTAACGAAAGGGTGAGCAGCTGCGTGCATGTCACGTGGTTCAGCCAGTCAGGTGGTACTGAGACTCAGTACCACCTGACTGACCGGACCGAGTGTGACCTGCACGCACGCAGCCTCATCAGGAGCCAGGCAGCTCAATGATAAATTTCTATCACTGCAGTGCTGGTTAAGGAAAGGTCCACTTTAAACAGCAGTAAGCAGACAGGGCTTCATATTCTGCTGATACCCCCCCTTTACCTGCCGTTTACTGTCATCTTCTCTCTCTGGACACAAATCACATCCCCCTCCTAGAGCTGCTGCGTGGCAGGGGAGGAGCTATGGAGGGAGGAGAGGGGGATTTTTATTCTATTCGATTTTATTCCGTATGCAAATGCCATGCTCCGCTGCTCGTTGTTTCAGAACACAGCTCAAAGCTGACACACAGTGACAGTGGCACCTCCTAGTACCCCCTACTGACACCCCAATAATCACTGGTACCTGGGGCGGCCCGCCCTCCACCACTCCTCTAAGTACACCACTGCTCTGGTGATATGCTCACACACAAGTTTGGCGAACTGCCAGCAAGTACGGTGCTGTTTGAAGGCAGTGCAAATCCCCATAGAGAAGTAATGGTTAATCTATTCAGAGAACACCAAACAGCAGAGAAATGACAGTGAAATACCCTGATGTTCGGTGGTTTCAATCAGCAGGTTCAGGTATTCAGGCGAACCCCATAGGTTTCAATGTTAAAAATATTCCCGTTTTTATGCAATATCTAATAAACCACTTATTTTAATCCGCAGTAAAAAGTCTTTATTTATTGATTTTCTTTTTTAGTACCATTTAGTAATTTTTCAGAATTTTTTTGGCAAAATCCCCCCCCTTTTCTTAATATCGGTTCTTCTTTTTCTGTAACAGAACTTTTTATTATCAATCATAGGATCTTATATGTAAATTCCAGACATTTTCGTTCAGTAGTTCTTTTGAAAACAGCAGGCCATGGGTTTGCGGTGGCAGCATACAGCGGCCGAATACATGCACTTTGGGGACCCTGCGGTGAATGGTGAATTCACTGCAGGGTGGGGAAATTTTATTCCCCGAAGTACAGAGAACTACAGAACACCAAAATGCTGGCGTCATTTCGGTGCTCTGTGAGTAACCCAATTAGTGGTGAGGTTTTTTGTTGCCCCCTGGAAAGTGAAAGCCTAGGCGTTGCCTACCCAGGACATACTTGAAAATTAGTGACATCTCAATGTTCCCATCCTGGTAAAATAGTTTGCAAAAGTAAAAAAAAAAAAAAAAAAATTTTTATTTTTAGGGGTGGGGCCACCCGGCGGGCCGCCGCCGCCCCCTGGAGAGTGCCGCCCTAGGCCTAGGCCTTGTTGGCCTAGGCCAAAATACACCAGTGAGTACCACGCAGTATTTTGGGGCTCACTAATTTCTACAAAACATTTGTGAATTGAGGTGATCTGTGTCTTGTCACACAGCCAGTACCACGCAGTATTTTGGGGCTCACTAATTTCTACAAAGCATTTGTGAATTGAGGTGATCTGTCTCTTGTGACACAGCCAGTACCACGCAGTATTTTGGGTGTCTTTAATTTCTACAAAACATTTGTGAATTGAGGTGATCTGTGTCTTGTCACACAACCAATACCACACAGTATTTTGGGGCTCACTAATTTCTTTAAAACATTTGTGAATTGAGGTGATCTGTGTCTTGTCACACAGCCAGTACCACGCAGTATTTTGGGGCTCACTAATTTCTACAAAGCATTTGTGAATTGAGGTGATCTGTCTCTTGTCACACAGCCAATACCACGCAGTATTTTGGGTGTCTTTAATTTCTACAAAACATTTGTGAATTGAGGTGATCTGTGTCTTGTCACACAACCAGTACCACACAGTATTTTGGGGCTCACTAATTTCTTTAAAACGTTTGAAAATTGTTATAATCCGTGTGTTCTCACTGGCTGCCACCCATCAAGGGGTCTCACTGATTTATAGGAGGTTTCACTGACACCCATCAAGGGGTCTAACTGATTTATAGGAGGTGTCTGAGACTTGTAATCTGTGTCTTGTCACTGGCTGCCAGCTATCAGGGTGTCTCACTTAGTTATACCAGAGTTCTTTAAATCTTTATACCAGAGTTGAATCAGAGTTCTGTATATATTAATCTATATATCACTCACCATGTCTGAAAGAACAAAAAGGACAGGCAGACGCTCCCAGACACAGATAAGAGGGCAAGCAGCCCCTGTGTCGGGATGCTGTGCCTCTGGTCATGGTGGACGTGGTGCATCCTCTGCAGGGGCACGCTTGTCCTTTCTAACTGGTGCTGCCGTCTTAAGCAGCAGCAACATACAGAGGACTTGGTGGATTGGCTACCCAGGCCATCCTCATCCTCCGAGTCCTCTGCCAGCCAGGCTTCTAGTGCTTTACAGTCCACCTCAGCTGCCAAAGCATCTAATGCAGCCTCCATGTCCACAGTTACTCCTGCCGTAGCCTCGCTATCACACACGGAGGAGTCAGCTGAATTGTTTGACTACAATGAGAGTGACATGCTGCTTGAGAATGTGCAGCAAGTACAGTGCTCTGTAGGGTTGTGCGTTTCGGGTTTCGGAATTTCGGAATTTTCACGAAATTTCCCGATTCGTGTTTTCGGATGCGGACGATTTTCCGAAAATTTTTAGATCCGAAAACGGCAGATCTGAAAAGTTTTCCGAGCTGAAACTAAATATTTTTGGAATTTTTGAATGGACTTGAAATGTGTCAAATCGAAATTTATTGCTTTGAAACGAGGAGAACAGACGTCCCGAAAAAACGAAAATTTCCGAAATCACGAAAAGTCGATACAAAAAACGAGCAAAGTGACACGAAAATACGAAAAATGGTCGATATTCCGAAAACATCTACAATTCCGAAAAACGAAAATTTCCGAAATCACGAAAAGTCGATACAAAAAACGAGCTAAGTGACACGAAAATACGAAAAATGGTCGATATTCCGAAAAAAAATGTACACGAAAAACGAGTCGAGCCGAACCGAATCGAAACAGAAATCGGTCGAAACGAGCCGAATCGAAAAGTTTGAAAATCCAAAAAATCGAATCGAACCGAAAAAAAAATCGGTGCACAAGCCTAGTGCTCTGATTCAATCTCTGAGGTTGAGGAAGGGAGTATAAACAACCTAGAGGAAGGGGGTGCCAGTGATGACACACAAATACCTGGCACTCATGTTGCCCCAGCAGCTGCAGCATACTGCCAAGTTGGCTCCAGTGATGAGGAGCTAGGGGGTGATGATGACAATGATGATGAGGTCACTGACTCCACCTGGGTGCCTGATCGAACAGCGGAATTAAGTGAGGAAGAGGGGGAGGAGGAGGCACAGCAAACACGAGGCACAACATCCTCTGTGACCAACCGTAGCACTAGCCACGTCACATGTCAGAGCTGCTCCGGTGCCGAGCGCTGTTGTCTCAAAGAACACATGCAGGAACTCTGTTGTCTGGGCGTTCTTTAAGAAATGTGCAGTAGAGCGCAGCATTGCTATTTCTAATCTATGTCAGATGAGGCTTAAGCGTGGGAAAGATACCGGTCACTTGGGTACCATGTGCTTGAGGCGACATATGAACAACTGCCACACATCCCGTTGGTGCAAAACTTTGCGTAGGTCCTCCTCCTCATCTGTCTCTACCCCCACTGTATGTCCTGCCATATCATTGCCTACAACCTCCACCGACAGGGATGATGCTACATAGGCTTGTGCACCGATTTTTTTTCGGTTCGATTCGATTCGATTTTTCGGATTTTCAAACTTTTCGATTCAGCTCGTTTCGACCGACTTCTGTTTCGATTCGGTTCGGCTCGACTCATTTTTCGTGTACATTTTTTTTTCGGAATATCGACCATTTTTCGTATTTTCGTGTCACTTAGCTCGTTTTTTGTATCGACTTTTCGTGATTTCGGAAATTTTCGTTTTTCGGAATTGTAGATGTTTTCGGAATATCGACCATTTTTTGTATTTTCGTGTCATTTTGCTCGTTTTTTGTATCGACTTTTCGTGATTTCGGAAATTTTTGTTTTTTCGGAACGTCTGTTCTCCTCGTTTCAAAGCAATAAATTTCGATTTGACACATTTCAAGTCCATTCGAAAATTCCGAAAATATTTCGTTTCGGCTCGGAAAACTTTTCGGATCTCCCGTTTTCGGAGCTAAAAATTTTCGGAAAATCGGCCGCATCCGAAAACACGAATCGGGAAATTTCGTGAAAATTCCGAAATTCGAAACCCGAAACGCACATCCCTAATGCTACAGTAATGGATGTACCAGGTCCTTCCTCAAAATGTGACATCATCCCAGCAGTTGAAGATTTACACAGTCAGATTACATTGCTGCAGCTGCTGCAGCGAAAGAAAAAATATAGTCCCAACCATCCCCAAGCACAAAGTCTAAATGCCAACTTAGCAAAATTACTCGCTTTGCAGCTGCTGCCTTTCCAGCTGGTGGACTCTGCTCCCTTCCGTGAATTTGCTGAATGTGCTGTACCACAGTGGCAGGTTCCAAAACGCCATTACTTTTCACACAAGGCCATTCCAGCACTATACCAGCACGTGGAAGACAATGTTATCCAGTCATTGGGAAAGGCAGTCAGCAGCAAGGTGCATGTGACTTTAGACACGTGGTCCAGCAAGCATGGACAGGGTCGTTACATTTCCTTCACTGCACACTGGGTAACTCTGATTGCAGCTGGGAGGGATCCAAGACGGGGCTCTGTGCTGGAGCTTGTTCATCCACCACACCTCCAGAAAGCTGCTTGTATGAGGTCTGTCTGCTCCACCATCACCATCTCTCCCTCTTCCTCCTCCTCATTCTTCTCTGTCTCTGGCGAAGTGGCAGTTAAACCGACGCATGACAGGGTCTACGCAATGGCTCAAGCAAAAATATGCCATACTGTGCTTGAGCTGGTTTGTTTAGGGGACAGGAGCCACACCGGGCCAGAAATTCTGTCAGCTCTGCAGGGGCAGGTGCAGAGATGGTTAACACCACGCCAGCTTCAGCTGGGAATGATCGTCTGCGATAATGGCAGCAACCTTCTCTCCGCCCTACGCAAGGGTAAATTGACGCGTGTACCATGCCTAGCACACGTAAATCTGGTGGTACAGCATTTCCTAACCAAGTACCCAGGGCTGCCAGAGCTTCTCATCCAGGCCAGAAAAGTCTGCAGCCACTGCAGACAGTCATTCCCAGCAAGCATTCGCCTGGCAGAAATTCAAAGAGAATTCCACCTTCCCACAAACCGTCTGATCTGTGACATGCCCACCAGGTGGAACTCGACATTAGCAATGCTGCAGCGTCTGCACAAGCAGCAGAGAGCTATCAACGAGTACCTGAGTATGGCACAAGGACAGGTTCAGGTCAACTTGGTTTCCCCCCCACAGTGGCTGATGATCAAGGATGCATGCACTGTACTGTCACCATTTGAGGAGGCAACGAGGATGGTGAGCAGGGACAGTGCATGCATCAGTGACACAATTCCTTTAGTGTTCCTGCTGGAGCACACTGTGCAGGGAATTATAGATGTGGCTCTAGAGGCATAGCAGCAGGAGGAAGAGGAGGCCTTTCCTAGCTCTCAAGGCCCCAGTCTTTCTGCAGACAGCATTCCAGCGGGTCCTACTCAGATCAGACAGGAGGAGGATGAGGAGGAGGAGGAGGCAGAATATTTAAGTAGTGGGGGCATTGAAGGTGGGGATTCCTCAAGGGAGGGTTTTGTGTGCCCAGAAACACAAGGGCTAATGCGTGGCTGGGAGGAGGAAGTGCACGATACAGTCATCCTCATTGACCAGGAAGACTCCTACGCTGCATGGGCTCCCTAATGATGGAAAGCCTGCTAAAGGACCCCAGGATTCATGCTATCAAGGAGAGGGATCATTACTGGTTGGCAACCCTTCTTGATCCACGATACAAGGGTATAGTTGCAGAGCTCATCCTGCCCGCACAGAGGGAGCACAGGATGAAAAAACTTGAGGACGCTCTAAGGCGACACTTGTGTAACACCTTTCCAGGCACTGGTAGATTACCAAGTGCTGACACACGTGCTTCTGAGGCTGCGGATGATCAGAGGAATATTGGTGAAGGCCAGGGCCGCTTGACTAATGCATTTTTAAATTTTTTTAGTCCTCGACACCCAGGGACGTCAAATGTAGGCACCCATTGCCAGCGTCTTCACCATATGGTGCAGGACTACCTAGGGGCAAGGGCAGACCTGGATACTGTTGTGGACAGAAATGTATATATTCGCTTTTATAATATTCAAAGGCTTAGAAGGAGGCCTAGAAAAATGCTCATTTGAGTAGTTTTGATGGTTAATCAAGATTTATGAATCAAATGCATATTATTCTTTAAAACGCTATCTTAGCTCATTGTTTTTGTACGCACATGAAGTTTCTTGTCCTGTGTCTCAAGAAGAGAACATCTTGGAGGTCATCTTGGAGAATGTTTTGGGAACATCCCAGAACGTCCTGTAACGAACGTTCTTGACGGCTAAAGGAACATCCGGAGACACTATTGTTTTATTTTCTTTATCTGTTATTAAACAAAGTCTGTAATTTCACAATATAATGACGAATAGAATGTTGGGCAACAGCCTGTTTTCGTTACATACGAGGTAGCATAAAAGCCTTGTAAATCAATAAAGGACTCAGAGAAGTCATTGGCTTGGAAGCTATATAGACGTATTCATTGTCTGTGTGATTTCTTTATGCGCAAAGCTATCTGAGTTCTCCACCAAATTAGAACAGAAACTGGCATCCGAGGACGGACTCCATTGTCCATTGCAATTTGACACCCACCGTGGAGCCCTGGGTTTCGCTTTCTCCAGTGTGTCACCGACGAGGATTTCCTGGCAGGACCACACCAGAACCGGAGCCTGATCAACTTTGTAACCTCACAGGTAAGATACCTTTTGATATCTTATCAGTGACGTGTTCTGGTCTGTGATCCTGCCCCGGGAAACACCGGTGTGACGCTTGGGAAAAGCATCAAAAGTGGGGTTTTATTTAACTTTGCCCAGGTGCCCGTTATACTGACCCACGACCGCATGCCAGTTGTCTGCTTGTTTGTACATGTCTGTTCACGATTCTTTGAATTGACGGCATATTTCCTGATAGAAATTGTATTTTGGTTGGTTGTTAATCAGAGAGATTATCGCGGACCTGTGGTAACAAGTGGGGTGTAGCAAAACCATTAATAGATTTATTTAACCAATCCTTGTTAACGGGAGTCGTCCCAGAAGACTGGAAGTTAGCAAATGTTGTGCCCATTTACAAGAAGGGTAGTAGGGAGGAATCGGGGAACTATAGGCCAGTTAGTCTTACGTCAGTAGTGGGGAAATTAATGGAAACCATGTTAAAGGAAAGGATTGTTGAACATCTAAAAACACATAGATTACAGGATCAGAAACAACATGGGTTTACCTCAGGGAGCTCATGCCAAACTAATCTTATTGATTTTTTTGATTGGGTAACAAAAATAATAGACACAGGTGGTGCAGTAGACATTGCTTATTTAGATTTCAGTAAGGCTTTTGATACTGTTCCGCATAGAAGGCTTATCAATAAATTGCAATCTTTGAGCTTGGATTCCAATATTGTTGACTGGATTAGGCAGTGGCTGAGTGACAGACAACAGAGGGTTGTGGTAAATGGAGTTTATTCGGCGCAAGGTCTTGTTACCAGTGGGGTACCTCAAGGGTCAGTACTTGGACCCATTCTCTTTAATATTTTTATTAGTGATATTGCAGAAGGTATTAATGGAAAAGTATGTCTTTTTGCTGATGACACAAAGATTTGCAACAGGGTTGACGTTCCTGGAGGGATTAGCCAAATGACAAATGATTTAGGTAAACTAAAAAAATGGTCGGAGTTGTGGCAATTGAGTTTTAATGTGGATAAGTGCAAGATAATGCACCTGGGACGTAAAAACCCAAGGGCTGAATATAGAATATTTGATACAGTCCTAACCTCAACATCTGAGGAAAGGGATTTAGGGGTCATTATTTCAGAGGATCTAAGGGTAAGTAGTCAATGTAATAGAGCAGCAGGAAATGCTAGCAGAATGCTTGGTTGTGTAGGGAGAGGTATTAGCAGTAGGAAAAGGGAAGTGCTCATGCCACTGTACAGAGCACTGGTGAGACCTCACTTGGAGTACTGTGTGCAGTACTGGAGACCGTATCTCCAGAAGGATATAGACATCTTAGAGAGAGTTCAGAGAAGGGCTACTAAAATGGTGTACGGCTTGAAGGAGAAAAGTTACCAGGAAAGGCTTAATGATCTTAACATGTACAGCTTGGAAAAAGACGAGACAGAGGAGATATGATAGAAACATTTAAATACGTAAAGGGAATCCACAAGGTAGAGGAAGGGAGTATATTTAAAAGGAAACAAAATAGCAAAACAAGAGGACATAGTCTTAGATTAGAGGGGCAAAGGTTTAAAAGTAACATCAGGAAGCATTATTTTACTGAGAGGCTGGTGGATACATGGAACAGCCTTCCAGTAGAAGTGGTAGAGGCCAAAACAGTAATTGAATTTAAGCAAGCATGGGATAGGCATAAGGCTATCCTAAACAAAAGATAAATCCAGGTAAAGTATCCATGTAATTGGGCAGACTAGATGGGCCAAAAGGTTCTTATCTGCCGACATTTTTCTATGTTTCTATGTTACCTGGTTAGCTATCTCCAGACGGTAACAGGTGATGTGATGCAATAGGCGCATACCTGGTATTAGGACTTTCCTACAGTAACAGGTGAACACAAGCTTGGTGGTAGGACGCGATATATCTCTGATTGAAGTATAGTTTGATTGACAGTCAGAGGTTTTTTTGTGAGTACTGGGATAGATGATGCATTAGGCGTATCTATTAGGAACTCACAAGAATATATATATCTAGTAGGTACAGTGACGCGGTAAAGGAAGCACCTGTAGGATATATATGCTGCGGTAGAGAGGTGCTAGCTACACCTTTTCTTGCAGGGTCCTATATTTGGAATATAGGGGAGGACGAGACGCTTTATTGTCGTGGTAAAAAGGCCACGATAGATATAGGTCTATCCTCATTTCTGACTGTTGATAAACTAAGTGAATTGAAGAAGTGATCAGGAAACAAAGCTAACAATCTAGAATGGGAAATGATCAGAGTAGCCATACTGGTTGGTTGTCACCATGCAAGTTAGTTGAGGAAAGGACAGGCAGAAGTAATGTGACAAACCTAAAGATGTTAGGCAAGATTTGCGAATTAGATAATCCCAGATTACAGGTATAAAACGAAAGGAAAAACATGTGTTGAGAAATAAGAAAGGAATGTTGATTGATAATGGTTTATGGAATGTAGCACAGGATTGGTATAGGGTTGCAAAAGAAATTAAGAACGAAGGGTGGATATAAACAATAGATAAGAAGAAAGGAAAAACGAATTACTATTATGTTACTCCAGGTTCTGAGCCTCCTTCCTATAGTAAGGTATCCAAAAAGAAAATAATAACCCCAACCCAAACGACATATGCCCAAAAACAGCCGACAGGTCTCTACCCTGTTTTATGTATCGATGGGTCGTACTACACCACTCGTCCTGTAACGTCCTCATTAACAGCCACATGCCAGGTACCAACAATATACCCTATAATGATTCATTTGCTCAATTTAGATACCACTCTCCACACGATAGACCGGACCGGTGACCCGGGTCACCCACCTTTCTCCAGTCATTCTTATGACTCAGTAAATCATACTGATGATTCCCTAACGTCCCACATAGGGATACTTACAACCACACCCCAGGTCACCCGTAGCCAGCCCATGACTTTTCCACCCCAGCACCAAGACCTCATCACCTTTCCACCCCAGCAAACCGACACCAGATGTCCTTTCTACCAAAACACCCAAGACATACCCCCGACTCCCAAGAATAATATCACCTGGACATAGCAGCCCACTTTCAGTATGACAGCAGGCACCGTGGAAGGGGAGCCTGGTGGGGAGGGGGGGCGTCCACCAAGAACCTGTTTTACTTGTGGAGAATCCAGCCATTTCAAACAGGATTGTAAAGAACCCCGCAGGCGACGGCCCCCACCCAAAGCCCAGATGCCGCCGATGGCCTTTAGCAGGATACTGCCATTGTATCTGATAATTTCCCACGACCCACTATCCCTGGCTTAGGCCTTTCCCCCAAGATGATGTCTGACCAAACAACCAATATATATATATATTTGTATATATACTGTGTGTTTTGTATATATTTTTGTGTATATACTGTGTGTTTTTTTGTATATATTTTTGTGAATATAGTGTGTGATAAGGATGTATATGGATGTATATGTGTATGTGTATAGAGTATGAGTAAATAAAAAAGGTATAGATTTAATCGGCGGTTGGACAGGGACTATTAGGGGAACGGATGAAGGCACGGCTCGTCTCCAGGGGTACACTTGGGAAATGTGCATTTTTAGGGGGGACTGTTGTGGACAGAAATGTATATATTCGCTTTTATAATATTCAAAGGCTTAGAAGGAGGCCTAGAAAAATGCACATTTCCCAAGTGTACCCCTGGAGACGAGCCGTGCCTTCATCTGTTCCCCTAATTGTCTCGCCAGCCATCCCAAATCTTCGCCGGAGGTTGAGACGAGAAATTCCTATAGAATAAAACCCCTGTGTAGTCCGGGCTTCCGTGCATGGTCGAGACTGGCGGGTCAAGAGTCGGGCTTCAACTCGTCTTGCAACGGGTCACTAACCTTGGCTTAGAGCAAAATCATAGACGGTGTTCTTGAGATAGGGGATGCACGGACTCATAATTCTGTGGATGACTTGTTACAGGTGGGCGGAGTTTGTCATACCTCTTATTCACAGGAACCCCCAGAAATTCTAGACTAGTATAGGAAGTGCCAATATTCTCCCCAGTGTCCCTACACACTTGATTAAGCAGTACAGGTGTAGTGGATTCCACAGTTCTTTCGATAACCTTTTTAATGCAGGGTAAAACACAACATCCAATCACCGTCAACAGAACCATCATTACCAGGATAACTATCCCTATTTGTGTGAGGATCTTTTGCCAGGCACTCATCCAACTAAAATACTGATCCCATGGATCAGTAATGCCAGAGTTTTTCTTCAGTTCCTAAGACAGGTCTTCCAATCGTTTAATGGCTTTAGTGACTTTGCCAGTGGGGCCTGTGTTATCCGGGATAAAGGTGCAACAGGAGCCACCAGTACCTTTCAGCATCATACAGACCCCACCCCTCTCTGCCAGTAGCATATCGAGGGCCATTCGGTTCTGGAAGGTCATTGCAGAGGTCGGGCCTAGCTGGTCGGCCAAACCCTGGAGGGCATCTCGGGTATAGTTAACAAACCTCTGTTGGTTGTAATAGATGTAGTTAATCCAATCAACATTCTTGTTGATGGTTACCATGGGGATTAAAGATTCAAATCCCGCCTTTACCTGGTCTCTAGCTTTGAACTCATTAGGCACCCCCCTTGGGACTCCTATGACATCAAGGTAGATGTGGGGATCGAAACTGCCAGGTACAGAATTCGCCTCTCTCCTTTGTCTAGTGAGTCCGGGGGTGTGGGCATTAGGCAGATCATCATCAAAGGGCAGGATGTGGAGGGGCATGATGGCTTTAGCCAGAGCACACTCACCGTCCCACGCACCTACCAAGCGGGAGCGGACACGCATGTCATCGCAGATCCAATAGACATCTCCCAGGGAGATCACCTGGTTTTGCACCTTCTCCTTCTCCACAGTGCTGTACTGCGCACAATAGCCTTCTGTGAAGTTTCCAACTACCCGGCCACCGGTTCCCCAAGAGGAGTGACAGGTGTAGTTCCCGGGGTAGATGGTGATACTCTCTGAGAGTCTGGGGTTTCGTTTCTGGAGGGGGTATTTGGACTTCCATTCTTTGCAAGCATCGTGACTTAGAGTGGTGTTGGTAAACAAACTGAGAAAGCAATCCTCGACATCCTCGGGGATATTGAGAGGTACCGTACCTAGATGAGGCCTAGCAGTACCACACACATAGCAATTGGTTCTTTTGTGGGACTGAGCGGTATATTTCATCCATTCTAACCAAACATTCATATCTGAGTATCCCGTTTCAATGGCCATAGTATCCTCGAACGTGGGATCAGCGATGGCCACTATACCATTGGGAGAGATCATCATGTGGTGATTAAGGGGTTTGGATTGTTGGTGCGGAGGGACCCAGTCAGGGGCAAGGTACATATCCCGTAGGCAGAATTTTCCCAGGGTCTGCGGATTCTCTGAACCCCCCTTTACCCACAAACCCAGAACATAGATACCTGAATCCCCGGGTCCTGGATTTTCTAGGGTTAGAATTAGTTTCAGTGCTGTTGCCCCTGTTCTAAACCGCACCTCCCCATCATCATCTGGCTCCTGTAATTCATACTTGGGGCAGGTGTTTGGGGCCATTGTCAGTGTCATACGAGCGAGAAGTGATTTACTATTTTCATCTTTCTTATTTAAGGAGATCTGTGGTTTATGTCCCCAGGGAACTCCTGTATTCCATCCCACCGATGCCCAACTACCGCACTCCTGTCCCCAATAGTAATTGGTAACGCACATATATATGTCATAATCCTGTGGAATCCCATTTCTCCAGATACATTGCAAGCAGGGGCCTGGGCATGGGTGTATATCACAATAGTTAAAGGTGTATGTAACCACGCGAGTGTTAGATGAATTATACCAGAAAGTGGTTAGTTTGTTTTCGGCGGCAGTAGTATTCATTGCGTGGCCCATGACATGGGCATTGTCCGCCAGTTGTCCCAGGGCAGCTTCCACCTGTCACGGTTCCCAGATCCCACCACGCGGTACTTAACACCCCACATTCCACAGAGCCCAGAAGCTACCAACAGGGTAGCCGTGAAAGATCTCTAACTGTCTGGTCCTTAGAATTGGCCAGGTAAACTAGCTAGACAGAAAGGGTTAACTACACGGGGAGTAGTCAGCCGAGCCAGAATCAGGAATACAGAGTTCAGAATGGTCAAATGGAATAGCCAGGTCGATATCAGAGCAGTAGCGTAGTACAAGAAAATGGTCTAGGGCAACAGAAGGCAGAATAGTCAGAAACAAGCAGAGGTCAATAACGGGTTAATTCAATATAGCAGTCAGGTACAAGGACCTCAGGTATGGATAACCACGATCTGGCAACTGCTGAGAATACACTGAGGGTTTTTAAAGACCTTCACCAGGCCACGCCCCCCACTCAAGCCGCGCCTCATGCAACCACCTCCCTGCCTGTCTCCATTTAAACCGGGCATTGGTCAGCGAGCAGCATCAGACATGCTGCCCTCAAGCACACAGGTAGGGCTGGAAGCTCCCAACGTTACACCACCTGGGCTCTCATAACCGCTTGTACCATAACATCAGCTGCCTGTCCCAGTATAACAGCTACATTGTGCCCCTGGATTCCCACCCCCAAATGAGAAAGATATACACAATCATGTTTGTTTTGTTGTCTGGTCCGCTGTTGGTGTACAGGTCTTTTTACAGTGGGAGGCGTGGATCCAGGTGGCTTTTCCTTCCAATTTTACTGAAGTTGCAGTTGTGAGGAGGACCTGGAAGGGACCGTCGTATCTGGGCTCAAGTGGATTCTTTCGAAGAAGCTTCTTCACTAGTACCCAGTCTCCCGGGACCAGTTGATGAGTGTCGTGGATACTTTCAGGGTCTGGAATGCAAGAGAACACTTGACCATAGATATCAGTTAATATTGTTGAAACACTTGTGACATAATTTATTAGACAGTCGGACTGTAATTGCAACTGTTGAGGGAAACAGTATTCTGAAAGGTGACAGATTGTGTAGACCGATGAGAGCATTCATCATTGTATTTGAGAGGTGTGAGGGCCCATGTGCCTATTGTACTACAGCCGGATAGAGTGCCTTAGGTAAGCACACTCTATCTCTTAGTTCTGGGTTACTAGTAGTGTGACTAGCTGCTCGAGTTCCTTTTCCTGTGTCTGCTAAATGATTTAATATCAGCTTCTGGTGTACTAAACTTTCCATGTGCATTTACTTTTATTGCTGCAACCTGTGTGAGTGCGTGTAGTTGCGCTTGTTTTGTTTCTTTTCCTTCTTCTGGCAGAAAGGGTGGGGCCGAGGGGGGAAGTTGAACAGAATTGATTAAAAATCACTCATAGTTAACAGCATACCAGAAGTAGAATCACAATAGAATCACAATCAGAACCACCCCCACCCCCCTCAGGAAAAGAAAAGAGAGTAGCGGGGTAAGACACAGAGAGCAGTGGAGAGCAACATTATCAGGGCGCAGGAGGGAATATCGCCGGCGCAGTAGGCTCGCAGAAACGTCATGTCGCGCCAACACCCAGGGCTGCTGACCCCTACCCGTGGTGTGCAAATTAACAATTAATCAGCAGGCATCATTAGACTGTTGTAACTAATATTCTCAGTCATTAGAGAATAGTAGGTTAAAACTTTCCTGGCATTAGTAGCTTTATCTCGTACTTAGCAAGGTCACACTCCGACTGTGTGGTCGTCAACAACTAGAAAATCCTCTAAATTAACTAGGAAATAAAACCCTGCAATCTTCTGATACGGACAGTACACCTTATCTATTTTAAACCAAAATAAGCTATTGCAGCAGGGAAAAACCCGCTCCACGTTTAAACTGCATAGAGTTGAACATTCCCCTGTTCTTGTTTTTATTTTTGTTCTCTCAGCAGGGTTAAAATATCTGATCTTCACGGTCATAGGAAAAAAGAGGAATCAATTTAATATTTCTAGTTTCACTTTCTCGTCTGCGTCTTGCTTCCCTTTTTTTTTTCTTTTTCCACATAAAAAAAAACATTATTCGAGATATTTTAAAACCCACTTTGTTTTCTTAACATTTAACACTTAATTCTACCCGGCTCCGTAGCACTCTGTCCTGCAGAGCAATACTGATAGAATACGGAGCCTCTCTCTCCCGAGAATATTTCGTATAAAAATATCAATCTGCAATTATAGATACTGTGTGCATACTATGCATCATGAACCAAATTAAATGGCATCTAAAGTACTATCGCAGGAGGTAAACAAACCTGCTCTATCTAAAATTGCATAGAGTTATACATTTGTTAACTTGCAGTTGCACCCCCCTTACTGGAGCTTCTGCACCCGCTGCCCCTCCTTCTCCCCCTGGCAGTAATCTCCATGGTTAGAACTCCAAGGCTAACAAACCATCCTGGGCAAAATCCTGTTTACCCTCAACCAAATAAAAACATAACGCAATAGAATACAGGATATTTTTAGTGTAACTTGTATTCCATATTAAGGGGCATTAACAAATCTACCATGAGATTCAAACCTGATGCAAAATTAGGTGGGTCTGGAAGATCACTCTACAATTATGCAGCAAAAATACACTTTATATATATATATATATATATTAATTATATTATATTATACCGTAAGGAAAATTAGTAACCATCAGAAAACAATTTTCTTTGCATCTACAAAGCGCCAACGAGCGCCGTGGTGCTGCACAAAACCTTAAATATTTAAAACCGTGATCTTTTTGCAGAAAAAACCTCTTAACCCTGTCCTGCAATGCAAAGCTGATATAAACGCTATAGACATACATCAGTAATTCAAGAATAACAATTTTGCATACAGATGTCTATACTTCACATATACACTATAACAGTAAACAACGCATAATCTCTCCTGGCAAACACCCAGCAATAGAATCATATCTCAAACAAAGCAGTTGTTATGTCTCTCCTGTCTACTTTGTTTGTTGTCTTCGCTTACCGTGATTTACATCTCCGACATACATACAGACATACAAACATACATGTCCTTCTTATTGCCCTTACTGGCAAGCAACCTATAGTTGCGATCTCTAGGATAGACTTTCCTAACCTCTTCTCACATTGACTCATAAACTATCATCCCCATCTTATAGATTATCAGATTCTGCTTTAAAATAACTTTCATCCCACTTATAAAAATTCATCATTTTGTTTGCATCCATTTACACGAGTCGGAACAGGCATCCCTGACCAACCGCCGATTAAATCTATACCTTTTTATTGACTCATACTCTATACACATACACATATACATCCATATATACAAAACACACAGTACATACACAAAAATATATACAAAACACACAGTATATACACAAATATATATATATATTGGTTGTTTGGTCAGACATAATCTTGGGGGAAAGGCCTAAGCCAGGGATAGTGGGTCGTGGGAATTTATCAGATACAATGGCAGTATCCTGCTAAAGGTCATCGGCGGCATCTGGGCTTTGGGTGGGGGCCGTGGCCTGTGGGGTGCTTTACAATCCCGTTTGAAATGGCCGGACTCTCCACAAGTAAAACAGGTTTTTGGTGGATGCCCCCCTTCCCCACCAGGCTCCCCTTCCACGGTGTCTGCTGTCATACCGAGAGTGGGCTGCTGTGTCCAGGTGATATTATTCTTGGGAGTCGGGGGTATGTCTTGGGTGTTTTGGTACAAAAGACATCTGGTATCTGTTTGCTGGGGTGGAAAAGTGATAAAATCTTGGTGCTGGGGTGGAAAAGTCATGGGCTGGCTACAGGTGACCTGGGGTGTGGGTGCAGGTAACCCTATGTGGGACGTTAGGGAATCATCAGTATGATTTACTGAGTCAAAAAAATGACTGGAGAAAGGTGGGTGACCCGGGTCACCGGTCCGGTCTATCGTGTGGAGAGTGGTATCTAAATTGGGCAAATGAATCATTATAGGGTTTATTGTCGGTACCTGGCTTGTGGCTGTTAATGAGGACGTTACCGGACGAGTGGTGTAGTACGACCCATCAAGGGAGCACAGGATGAAAAAACTTGAGGACGCTCTAAAGCGACACTTGTGTAACACCTTTCCAGGCACTGGTAGATTACCAAGTGCTGACACACGTGCTTCTGAGGCTGTGGATGATCAGAGGAATATTGGTGAAGGCCAGGGCCGCTTGACTAATGCATTTTTAAATTTTTTTAGTCCTCGACGTCCAGGGACGTCAAATGTAGGCACCCATTGCCAGCGTCTTCACCATATGGTGCAGGACTACCTAGGGGCAAGGGCAGACCTGGATACCTTTCCAGCAGATGATCAACTGGCTTACTGGGTGTTGAGATTGGATCACTGGCCAGAACTTAGCCAATATGCTATGCAGCTACTAGGTTGCCCTTCATCTAGCTTGCTTTCCGAAAGGACGTTCAGTGCCACTGGAGGTTTTGTCACAGACAAAAGAGTGCGTCTGTCCACCGACTCTGTAGACCGGCTGACATTTATAAAAATGAATCAGTCTTGGATCAGCAGCTATCAATCCCCTGATGCTGAAGTAATGGAATAGATCGGGGATGTCCTCTTCTGCATTCACAAAACCTCCAGCACTGAACTCTTCCACAATACTACAAAAGGGTTACGGTGTGAAGGCACTTGCTGCCATGAAAGGCACAATATTTGGCTGCACTGACGTCTGTGCCAGATTTATATCATTTTAATTTTTTGAACCGCAGGGTCCAACACTGCACTCTTCCACAATACCACAGAGGGGTTAATGTATTATGATGGCACTTGCAGGCCTGGCACCAAATGCACAATATCTGGGTGCACTGACGCCTTGACCAGAATCATATCTTTGCAATATAGGACCACATGGTCCACCCCTGCATTCTTCCACAATACTACAGAGGGGTTACTGTATGATTATACTTGCTGGCCTGGCAGTCTTGCACCAAAGGCAGAATATCTGGATGCACTGACGCCTTAACCAGATGCATATCTTTTTAATATAGGACCGCAAGGTTCTCCCCTGCATTCTTCCACAATACCACAGAGGGGTTACTGTATGATAGTACTTGCAGGCCTGGCACCAAAGGCACAATATCTGGGTGCACTGACGCCTTGACCAGAATCATATCTTTTCAATATAGGACCACATGGTCCACCCCTGCATTCTTCCACAATACCACAGAGGGGTTACTGTATGATGATACTTGCTGGCCTGGCACCAAAGGCACAATATCTGGGTGCACTGACGCCTTGCCCAGAATCATATCTTTTCAATATAGGACCACATGGTCCACCACTGCACTCTTCCACAATACCACAGAGGGGTTACTGTATTATGATGGCACTTGCAGGCCTGGCACCAAAAGCACAATATCTGGGTGCACTGACGCCTTGACCAGAATCATATCTTTTCAATATAGGACCACATGGTCCACCCCTGCATTCTTCCACAATACCACAGAGGGGTTACTGTATGATGATACTTGCTGGCTGGCACCAAAGGCACAATATCTGGGTGCACTGACGCCTTGACCAGAATCATATCTTTTCAATATAGGACATGGTCCGCCCCTGCATTCTTCCACAATACCACAGAGGGGTTACTGTATGATGGCACTTGCAGGCCTGGCACCAAAAGCACAATATCTGGGTGCACTGACGCCTTGACCAGAATCATATCTTTTCAATATAGGACCACATGGTCCACCCCTGCATTCTTCCACAAAACCACAGAGGGGTTACTTTGTGATGATACTTGCTGGCCTGGCACCAAAGGCACAATATATGGGTGCACTGATGCCTTGACCAGAATCAAATCTTTTCAATATAGGACCACATGGTCCACCCCTGCATTCTTCCACAATACCACAGAGGGGTTACTGTATGATGATACTTGCTGGCCTGGCACCAAAGGCACAATATCTGGGTGCACTGACGCCTTGACCAGAATCATATCTTTCAATATAGGACCACATGGTCCACCCCTGCATTCTTCCACAATACCACAGAGGGGTTACTGTATGATAGTACTTGCAGGCCTGGCACCAAAGGCACAATATTTGGGTGCACTGCCACTGACGCCTGTATCAGATTCATATCCTCAGAGGGGTTACGGTGTGACGGCACTGTTGGGGACGCTAAAGGACCAATTTTGAAGCACCTATTGCTACTTTCATCCAAAGCCTGCATAAGTTTCACAATAATTTAGCCCAAAAATATCAGTAAACGTTTTCTGCGTGTACGAAAATGTCTCCTCTTTTCATACAGACTGCCGCCCCAAGCAGTTGTTTATGGTTAGATTAAAGTAAAAGCATTTACCGTCATATGAAACGTCATTTTTTTGTTTTTAAGTGTTTCTATACATCCTAGAAATCCGCCACTTCACGGGCAGGTTATGGGGACCTCCTAGGCACGATATTTGAAGGAATTTTTCATTTTTATTTTTAACCCTTATTTCATGGAAAACTCACTGTCCCTTTAAAAACGTTTTTTTTAAAAACTTTTTGTCCTGATTTCCTGTCCCCCAGGGCACTACCCGGACCCCCATACACCTTTTATGGCAAATATCTAGCATATATGCCCTCTTGGAGGGCACTCTAAAAACTGAATTTTCAGCCCCATTGACTTGCATGGAGTTCGAGTTCGGGTTCGGGTTCGGACCCAAACATATGGGAAGTTCGAGTTCGGGCCCGAACCGAACTCGGGGGGTGTTCGGCTCATCCCTATTCCAGACTACCGCCTGGCAGACTAATCAGTTCAAGGCATCCAATACCTCCTACTGTATATGCAAATGACACCCAACTCTACCAGTCTTCTTCTGACCTCTTTCCACCTGTCCTGTCCGGTATCAGCAACTTCCCGGATGCCCTCCCACGACATTATGATTAATAGGACCAAGACAGAGCTTACATTTATTCTCCCTAATAACTCCACCACCCCTATCCTCTCCATTACTGGTGATAGCATCAGAATATCTCCTTCCCCTAGAGTCCACTAGGTGTAATTCTTGACTCCTGCTCTCTCCTTCACCCTCCATTTCCAGGCTCTTTCTAAATCCTGACACCTTCACCTATGTAACATTGCAAAAATCCATTTATTCTTAAGCCAAGATGTCACCAAAATATTAGGTCATTCCCACATTATCTTTTGTCCTGACTACTGCAACAATCTACTCTCTGGACTTCCTTTGTCTAGACTCTCCTTCCTCCAATATATCATCAATCTCTCCTCCCAACTAAGGTACCTTAAGCAGTGGTCTGCATCACCATCTACTCTTTGCCAAACCGTTCACTTGACTTGACTCCCATATAGGGCTCGAGTCGAGCAGGAACCCCGCACTTCTCCTGTAGTGGGAACGCAGCGGGAACGTTGTTCCCACGTTGATCCATAGGCAGAGAAGCACCCACGGTGTGTGTTTTGAGATCCAGGTCCTCTGCTCAGTGGGTCCGGCGCACAGTGCACTCTGATGACGCATCAGACTGCCGCGCTGGACTCACTGTCAGGTGGCCAGCACGTGTGGAGACCAGCCCCCTCCCACCCAGACCAACAGTAGTGATGAGCCGAACACCCCCGTGTTCGAATCACATTCGAACTCAAACTATTTCAAAAGTTCGAATACGAACACAATTCAAACTCAATGCAAGTCAATGGGACTCGAACGTACGAATTTTAGAGTGCCATCCAAGAGGGAATATATGCATGATATTTGCCATAAAAGGTGTATGGGGGTCCGGGTAGTGCCCTGGGGGACAGGAAACAAGGACAAAAAGTTTTAAAAAAATCATTTTTAAAGGGACAGTGAGTTTTCCATTAAATAAAGGTTAAGAATAAAAATGAAAAATTCCTTCAAATATCGTGCCTAGGAGGTCCCCATAACCTGCCCGTGAAGTGGTGGATTTGTAGGATGTATAGAAACATTTAAAAAAAAAAAATGACATTTCAAATGAAGGTAAATGGTTTTCCTTTAATCTATTCATAAACAACTGCTTGGGGCGGCAGCCTGTATGAAAAGAGGAGACATTTTAGGACACACAGAACAAGTTTAGTGATTTTTTGGCTAAATTATGGTGAAACTTATGCAGGCTTTGGATGAAAGTAACAATAGGTGCTTTAAAATTGGGCCTTTAGTGTTGGCAACAGTGCCGTCACACCATAACCCTTCTGTGGTATTGTGGAAGAGTGCAGGGTTGGACCCTGCGGTCAAATATTAAAATGATATGAATCTGCTATAGGCGTCAGTGCTCCCAAATATTTTGCCTTTGTGCAGTGGTGCAGAGTGCAGTGGTGGAGGTTTTGGTAATGCAGAAGAGATCCCCGATCTATTCAGTTACAGCAGCAGCTATAACAAAACCGGGTCAGCAATGTTTAGGCACTTGTACTGCGCTACTGTATATGGTGAGAATTGGCGCACACCAGTAGCAACAGGAAGCAAACAGAACAGGCAGGGAATACACAGAGAGACTAGTCAAATGGCAGGCAAAGTCGGCAAGAGATCAGGTCCTCAGAACATGCAGGGTCAGTAACAAGTATACAAACTGATTCGGTAAGCTAGCAATGCAGGAATAAAGGCTGAGACACACTGAGCATGTAGCGACGCAGAGCGTAGCGAAGCAAAGCAAACATTTTGCAGGCTTGACTTCTCTCCGCTCTGCCTCGCAGCGTGGCTACACTGCATTACGTTTGCTTCTCACCGCACTGGACAGGAATCCACTAACTAATTTAAAATGTACACACAAAACCGTTTTATTTTCACAAAGCACATGTTATAAAGGCAAAAAAAGGTTTCTGCTGAATAAAATACATCAAAAATTACTGTTAATTTAATAGGAATAGTATAAAAATATATAAAAGGTAACCCCATATCATATATATTAAAGGGACACAGAGCGCTGTGTATAGAGTAGGGATGCATTGATACCACACACAGACATATACGTATATATCAACACGCAGACCTATATATATCAACACGCAGATATATACATACACCCACCCACAGACCTCAGACCATATATACACATACGCACATGGGGGGGTGGCATGTGGACAATCTCAACTAAATGCGCCCCCCCCATTTGGCTGATCCCTCCAGAAGAAATGTTGAACCCGACAGAGCAATATATATATTATTCTCTGCTCTATCGGGTTCAACATTTCTTCTGGAGGGATCAGCCAAATGGGGGGGGGCAATTAGTTGCCAAAATGTGTGTGTAATACAAGTCTGGATATATTTATTTATAAGAATATAGATATGTATCTTATCTATATATATATATACATATATATCATACCTGCCCTTACCTTCCCCTATAAATTTGCTAAAAATATACACACAAAAAAAACAAACCACTGCCTGAGACCCCGCGCAGTCCACATGCCACCCCCCTCTATCTGGCTGAATGTATCTAATATATGTAATTAAATACATTCAGCCAGGTAGAGAAAGAAAAAAAGTTTCATTTTATGTTCCCGGGGACATTTAAAAATGTCCTCAGATTTTATTTTTTTTAGAAATGTGTCGCCTTACTTTAGCCTGGTGGTCAGTGGGGGCTCCCTGGATCCTGGTTGTGGGGGGGGGTGTCTGCCATGGCCGCAGGTACAGTGGCTCCCTTTGTGCGCTGCCTGTCTCTGCCACATGCACCCGGGCGGCTAGCCCGCACAGTCGCAGCTCTGTCATCCAGCGGCCGCATGCTCCTCAAGGGGATCCTTGGGAGGCCCCGAGAGGCTGCCCTCTACAGCGCCTGATTAGAGGGCTGTGTCTGCCTGATGTTTTAGTAACAGGAATGTTTTATCCCATAGGCTTCAATGTTAAAAATGTACCCGTTTTAAATCAATATCTAATAAACCGTTGCTTATAATATTATGCCGTAAAGAGTCTCTTTATTTCTAGATTTTTTTAGTATTGTTTAAGCATTTTTTATACGGTTTTCAAATTTCTTTGTTTTTTCGAACTTTTGCCGAACGTCCCAAAAAGTTCGAAGTTCACGAACTGTCAAACAGCCGATGTTCGATTTGAACTCCGAACAGATCGAACCAAACAGCTCATCCCTAACCAACAGCAGTGCCCCGACCCAGATCAGCAGCAAGCCATGATCCCCATATCTGCACACCTGTACCAAACGGCCCGACGGTGATTTGCCCCCCCCCTCCCTGCACAGAAGGTAAGCAGGAGAGGGGGAAATAATGCAATTGTATGGGCTTTTTTCTGGTGGTACATGCCGGTAGACAGTACCGGCACCTCACCAGCCAGCAGCCCGAACGAGCAGAGGAGACAGAGCGTGGCGCTCACAACACGGTCCGACACCTCTGCAAGTAAGAGCCCTGGCAGAACACTGTCCTTTCTGATCTCTGTTGAACAGCTGCAGCCTTTTAATGCGCAGTGGCTGGAGAGTTCAACAGAGCTCAAGCAGGACAGGTTTCTGAAAAAAATAACACAATTATGGGAAATACACTTTGAAGCAATTGGCAAATAAATTTATACCAATGCACTTAGACAACACAAAGTGTTCTCAATACAAATATAAAATTATCGGCACTTGGCAATGAAATTTGTACCAATGCACTCACACAGCATAAATTGTTGTAGGCTTATAAAGGTGTCTTTGCTTTTGTTACCCCTCCGCTCATAAATGGTCGCACTCCTGGTTCACCCGCCGCCACAGGACCACTAAAAGAAGTCGAATCCAATAAAAAAGCGTTTTATTCATAACACAGCATACAGTAATTCCAACGCGTTTCGTCCATATATAGAAAGGACTTCATCAGGGAAACAAAAATGCATGAAGTACATTCCCCTCCCAACCCTTGAATACAAATACTTTTCAAAAATCTTAAAAGGACACAGTTGAAGGTAATCACATAAACGATCAACAGCTTGAATTCGTCGTAATTTCCATTTCCGTGCGCTTCAGCTACCGCGCATGTCCGGAAGTCTTTCTTAGGCAGAAGTGACGTATCGGACTTTCTTTGTGATTGATGTCCTTAGAATGAAGGTGCGAACCAGAGGCTTCACTTCTCCGATCGGCGGCGCACATTCATAAACACAACAGGGTTGTCAGAGTAACCAGTCCACATGTCTTTCTTAACCCTTCATTGCCTGGAGAAAAGGTTCACCCTAAAATACTCGACATATTACTTTTTAAAAACTCAATTCATAAAACATATACCATTTTTAATCTACAGTTTTTATTCATATATAGTTTTTTATATCTAAGTCCACATTGAGGCCACCAGATTTCCATGTGCCCATTCTGTGTATCCATTCAGTTTCTTTTCTTGCCAAAGTTCTCACATAATCACCCCCTCTCCAATCCTTTTTAACAAGTTCAATACCTATTAATTTGAAACTTTTCATTGTGAAGACTGAACAGTTGTTACAGTGTACTGGGACACTATGATCCATTTTTCCTCTTATGTTCCCTAGATGTTCTAATACTCGCACTTTAAGCATCCTGGTGATTCACCCTACATATTGTACCCCACACTGGCATTCTAACAAATAAATGACTCCACTGCTGTTGCAATTGATAAATTGCTTAACACTGTACTCTTTACTAGTAACATTACTTCTAAAGCTGATGGTTTTTCTTTCTTGAGCGACACACGCTCTACACTTCCCACATTTAAAAAAACCTTTTGGTCTTTCAGCATTAAAAATGCCTTGAGGTTTTTCTCTTATATCTGTCAATAAGCTAGGAGCAAAATGGTTCTTCAAATTTTGGGCTTTCTTAAAGATAACTATAGGTGACTTGGGAATAACATCTTTTAATACAGGGTCCACACGTAGAATGGACCAATGTTTTTTCAAAATTTTTCTTAGTTCACCTGCATGTGGATTAAACTGTGTGATAAAGGCGTATTCAAATTTATTTCTATCATCTCTTATTTTTTACTTTTCTACTAAATAGATCGTTTCTATTTCTACACCTTATCACTTCTAAATCTCTCCCAAGTTTATCTTCTTTATAGCCCTTCTGTCGATATCTATTACAGATTAACTTTGCCTGACAATCAAATTCAGAGGGGGGAGTGCAGGGAAGGGCGAGGGGGGCTGTGCAGGGAAGGGAGAGGGGGGCTGTGCAGGGAAGGGAGAGGGGGCTGTGCAGGGAAGGGAATGGGGGCTGTGCAGGGAAGGGAGAGGGGGCTGTGCAGGCACTAAGTGAGGGGTTGTGGAGGGATGGAGGGTTAGTTTTGCTGTTGGGTCGAGGGCCTCCAGGAAGGGGTTAAGTGGAGGGAGATGGCATTCCATCAATATTCCTGACGGCACACAGTTACACAGACTTGGCAGAAACCTGATCTGTGAAATAGAAAAATAAAATCGTGTAATCAAACTTAGGTTGAAAGAAATCACTGAATCTTAAGTGTAAGTATCCCAAAAGGCAATTCTTCCCATTAATGTCTAAACAAACACTCAAAAAATAACAAAATCATGGGAAATACACTTTGTGTTGTCTAAGTGCATTGGTATAAATTTATTTGCCAATTGCTTCAAAGTGTTCTCAATACAAATATGAAATTATTGGCACTTGGCAATGAAATTCGTACCAATGCACTCACACAGCATAAATTGTTGTAGGCTTATAAAGGTATCTTTGCTTTTGTTACCCCTCCGCTCATAAATGGTCGCACTTCTGGTTCACCCGCCGCCACAGGACCACCAAAAGAAGTCGAATCCAATAAAAAACGTTTTATTCGTAACACAGCATACAGTAATTCCAACGCGTTTCGTCCATAGATAGAATGGACTTCATCGGGGAAACAAAAATGCATGAAGTACATTCCCCTCCCAACCCTTAAATATAAATACTTTTCAAAAATCTTAAAAAGGACACAGTTGAAGGTAATCACATAAACGATCAACAGCTTGAATCCGTCGTAATTTCCATTTCCGTGCGTTTCAGCTACCGCGCATGTCCGGAAGTCTTTCTTAGGCGGAAGTGACGTATCGAACTTTCTTGGTGATTGATGTCCTTAGAATGAAGGTGCGAACCAGAGGCTTCTCTTCTCCGATCGGCGGCGCACATTCATTGTCAGGATGCTGGTTCCGGGGTGGCAGTTTTAACTCATTATGCGGTGATATGTAGGAGTCACACGGGTTACAGGGCACAGAAGGATTTATTAAATAAACAAAACAGGAAGCAAACGGATGAAACAGAATAACAGGCAAGCAACAGATTCTATAGGTTGGTTCCAGGGGTTGCTTGAAAACAGAGTTCCACTTGAGAGTGGGGGGGTCCACTTGAGAGCGGGGTGTACTTGAGAGCGGGGCTTCCACTTGAGAGCGGAGTACCTTTTGAGAGCGGGGGTTCCACTTGAGAGCGGGGGTTCCTTGTAAACAAGCAGAGTTTTAGTAAGCTGGAAACAGGATGACAGATATACAAAGCTCTTGGGAGAGCAGGCTTCTTCTTTTACAGACAAGCTGAACAAAATAATGAAGCAAGGTGTTGTGTGTGCTCCACCCTTAAATAGTGAGAGATTGAACAGAAGGGTAGGAGCACCTGTATCTGCTATGGTGAATGGCAAGGTCCAAAATAGTGCACAAATCAAAGCTGAAAGGGGGCTGCCAGGTTATTGGCAGGAAGGAGCAGTCTTTGGTTTATTCTTCTTGCGCCGCCTGCTGCTAGGACCATGACATTCATAAACACAACAGGGTTGTCAGAGGAACCAGTCGACATGTCTTTAACCCTTCATTGCCTGGAGAAAAGGTTCACCCTAGAATACTCTCCCGACATCGGGAAAAGCAATAAAAATATATTACTTTTTAAAAACTCAATTCATAAAATCATAAAACATATACCATTTTTAATCTACAGTTTTTATTTATATACAGTTTTTTTTATATCTAAGTCCACATTGAGGCCACCAGATTTCCATGTGCCCATTCTGTGTATCCATTCAGTTTCTTTTCTTGCCTCACATAATCACCTCCTCTCCAATCCTTTTTAACAAGTTCAATAACTATCCATTTGAAACTTTTCATTGTGAAGGCTGAAGAGTTGTTACAGTGTACTGGGACACTATGATCCATTTTTCCTCTTCTTATGTTCCCTAGATGTTCTAATACTCGCACTTTAAGCATCCTGGTGGTTCGCCCTACATATTGTACCCCACAGGGGCATTCTAACAAATAAATGACTCCACTGCTGTGGCAATTGATAAATTGATAATTCAATGGCTTCTGAACAATTTCTCTTTATCCTTGTGATTTGGCTTTTGGGAACATTGTCAAGCCATTGGGCTGCATGAGAACTCTTCCTATCTATTGCAGTGTTAGCACTGGTTTCTTTAAAAAAAAAATTCGTTTCAAGTTTACCATTTTATATATATATATATAGTAAGATAAAAAAAATCAATGCTAACCCTTTCAATCCTTGAGGTAAACGAAAGATTAAAATCATTAACATTCAATGAATGAATGAAAGTCTCTAATGCTTCAAGATCTCCCTGCCAAATGAGGATGATATCATCAATAAATCTCCGCCAGAGGATGAGGTCGCCCCCGGTCACACCAGACCACACGTGTCGATGTTCCCATCTATCCATGTTGTCTAAGTGCATTGGTATAAATTTATTTGCCAATTGCTTCAAAGTGTGTTTCCCATGATTTTGTTATTTTTTGAGTGTTTGTTTAGACATTAATGGGAAGAATTGTCTTTTGGGATACTTACACTTAAGATTCAGTAATTTCTTTCAACCCAAGCTCGATTACACGATTTTATTTTTATTTTCTATTTCACATGTTATATGTGTCTTCCTTTAGTGTTATCAAGGGGGATTTTTTTAATTAAAATGCAAGCCATCTTCAGTGTATTAGAGAGGATAGATGCAGATGGAGAAAAGAACTATTTTCAGATTCTCCAAATAAAAAGGAAATGGCCCCAGATTTGAATAGGTTGTTCGTACATATGGAGCACCTAATGATAAAGGAAACAAAAAATGGTGGGAAATTTCTTCCCTAGAACAATATGTCCAGTCAGATATAATACCAAGAGGGTTAAGAGTCAGCCATTCATTGGCTTATGGCCAAGAGGATGAAAAACTTACGAGTGAATGGCAGAACGCCTTTAATGAATGTTCATTTAAGATGATTAATTCCCTAATTGGTTACCAGAAAAGAACATTGGCAAAATTAGAGGATAATATAGGTGAGGTAGAAAAATCTATTATTGATATTAACACACCAATTGTTGTACAAGAAAAGTATGACTCGTTAAAAATAAACATCAAAAAAGTAGATGATATAGTGTAGTAGGTGATAACTTTTGAGTCCCATTGACTTGCATTGAGTTCGGTTCGAGTTCGAACTCGAACTTTTGAAATTGTTCGAGTTCAAATGCGAACCGAACACGGGGGTGTTCGGCTCATCACTATTTGTAAGATTGTGTATACCTCCTTTGCTTCCATATCTGGCTGCA
This sequence comes from Leptobrachium leishanense, assembly GCA_009667805.1. NCBI lineage: Eukaryota > Metazoa > Chordata > Amphibia > Anura > Megophryidae > Leptobrachium > Leptobrachium leishanense. Next base: position 112,476,170 of record CM019070.1, read on the forward strand.
TCTATATAAGACTGCTAGCGCCACAGGACAATTAAACTCTCTTGGTTCAAACTACTGAATGGAGCTTGAATAAAAATCCATTAAATGTCTTTTTTTCCCAGTCCCGCTAAAACCCCCCCCCCCAAAAAAAATCAGTCCGCCCACGGATTTCTGCGCGTCATTTTGTGCTCAGATTGTAATACCAGCGTTAATTTACGCACGTTTAACACTGCGCGCAAAAAAAAATAGCGTTGCGCGAGCGTTTTTTGCATAAAGAATGTGATAGAGCCCCATAATTTTCATATAGTGCCATCATGGGTGTCTGCAGAATTTGTTCCGGGGAGGGGGGGCAAAATTTTAATGGCATCCATATTCTGCTCTTTTGACAATGTCATGAAGGGGACAGTCATAAAATAAAGCATAGTAATACAGAGGCTGTGAAACATGATGCAAGTCTAATAGAAGAATAAAGGTGTGTTTGATCTGAGTGTTGCATTTTCTAGTCTGTTAACGCTATTCAATGCACCACACTAGTCATACACCCAGGATCAAGTCACTAAAGTAAGTTTTTTTTTTAAGGCTACCTCTGTATACACAAACTATGACACCCCCCCACTGATACTGACACACACACACACACCAGCCCCCCTTCCTATACATACATACTAATATTAATATATATATACACACACACATACACATACACATACACACCAGACCCACCCCACATAAATAAATAATACATTTAATAAAAAATCATTTTGCCCCTCTCCTTACCTTTAAGGCAGGGAGAGGGGGCTACACTTGTAAAGGGGGCCAGAGCGTCTCTGCTCCTTGCCGTGGTCGGCCGGGGCACTTGTCCTTCTGTAAGCGTGGGGCATCGGCTGTGAGAAGGCAACACATGTGCCACCCCCAACGTGGTTCCGGCATCAGTGCGACATCCCCACTGTGCGCCCGGAGCCCGTACGGGGGATGCATGTGCACAGAAGGCAGTCCCAGAGCGCTGTGCAGAGTGCACCTGCCTTCGCATGCCGTGGTGCCCTGGGCAGAGCACGGCATCCAGAAGCAGAGGCGTACCAAGGTCATAAGTCAAATCAAATCGATTTCATTGCGAATTCAATGTTAAGGTCCACGATCCGCAGACTCTCACCCAGCTGATGGGCTGAAACACTGAAAACACAACAAAGGTCAATTTGTTTCGATTTCACAAGTCCCAGGATGCCATAATTCCCTCCAAATAAACTATATAAATAAATATATCTTAACACCCCATCGAGGATAGTGAATTATACAGAGGACAGCCTCCACATGAAATTACATCATCTACACCTAACGTTAAGCAGGAAAGATCTTAATTTTTTTTATTTAAAATATTACATACATTTTGAGGACATTACAGCAGATATAGATACCAGAGCGATGTACACAAAGCATCAAGAGTAAGAAAAGAAGAGGCTGGCTTTGTGAAGAAATCATCATATTAAAGAATGTTTGACTGTGGATAATCTCTAGCTCAATGGCGCAAACAAAAGCCAAATATGCCATCCCCCATGAGATAGCAAGAGGGGGGAGTGCTGCCAGCGAGTGTGTGAGCCAGCCTGAAGAAGTATGTGGGGGCCGGAGCAGGGTCCCCCTCTCCTCTTAGATTGTAAGCTCTGCAGCAGGGTCCCCGCTCCTCTTAGATTGTAAGCTCTGGAGCAGGGTCATCATCCCCACTGCCCAGGCAAGACCCTGCCTAGAACGCCTGTATACTGCCAATATTGCCCTGGCCTGCACCTCATGCAAGCTCTGTGAGCTTAACACAGGCCACCACCAGATTGCTATTCATCATTTTGTGTCCCTCCTCCCCAGACCTCAGATCAGGGGCCTCTCAAAGAAAGACAGTGGCATCAAGCTTAATAAAAATGTATTTATTTGAACATTATCACTTTTTTTCTTGTGTCCAGCAAGCATCCCAGCCTGTGACCCATAGGAGCAGCTGCACCTGCATTTCAGTCCTGCCTCTCCCAGTGTGCAAAGTCAAAGTGAGTGGGAGCATGTGGTGGATTGGAGTTGGAGTAGGGATGTGACGCTAGTGCAGCCTAGTGGAGAGCCAAGGAGCAGTGAATAAATTATCATAATTTAAGCCTGTTGATCCAGGGGGGGGGAAGTGCCCCCCTTGCCCCATCCTGCGGACGCCCATGAGCGCCATCCAAACCTTCTTGAACTGCAAAGATGGTGCACAGCAGTGGCTAAAATCAGCATTTATTAAAATAAATCATAATAAAAACAGAAAATAGCTACCAGAACGCGTTTCACCGGATGGCTTATTCAGCTGGAGGACACCAGCTGAAGAAGCCATCAGGCGGAATGCGTTCTGGTAGCTATTTTCTGTTTTTATTGTTATTTTTATTTTTTTAAGCTTCAAGTTTATGGGTTTTTCAATACAGAAAGGAAAATGCAGACCAATAAATGCAATAAGGAATACAAAACATCAAATATGCATCAGTGTAAAAAAAAAGAAAAGAAATAAAGACATCCTACCACAACCTGTTAGAGCGATTAAATAACAAAACCAGGACACATATAAGAACATCCAGAGCACATGGTAAGGCTTAGAGTGTGCAGCACTTTTCACAAAACCTGAACTCCATATCACAGGGGTTAAATAAACAGTTAATGCTCAGGAGGCTGAGAACAACGTGGTACCACCCTAGAGGTCCAATAGAACCATCTCCGAGTGTGCTGCACATACTGATCCCGAGATTCATAAATCAGAGCATCATATGAACGAATCAGGTCAACCTCATGCAACCAGTCCTTAAGTGGAGGGGTGATTGCTTGTTTCCAGTACCTAGGAATGATGCCTTTAGCAGCATTGATGAGCCGGATTGCCAGAAAGCATTTGTAAGTTTCTAAACCGAATGGTACATGGTGCAACAGCTAAGCCTCCGGCCGAAAGTTAGGGGAGAAATAATCAGACGACTCACGGTATCATGGACAGCATGCAAAAAAGGTAGCAGCGTTGGACACTGCCAGCAAATGTGCAGGAAGTCCACATCCGCGGCCCCACATCTCCAACAGCAGTCATCCATGGCAGGGAACCAACGTCGTAGGTGGCCAGGGGTCTGATACCATCTAGAGAGGACCTTGTACGCAATTTCCTGCGTTCTTGTAGCTGTAGCTTTTTATTTATGTATTTTATATTGTGATTTGGATATTAAATATACCTTTTACCTGATATTTCGATATTTTTATGGTATTACCTATCTGTGAAAAGTGGCTTTCCTAATTGTGCCTTAAACAATTTAAACACGCTGGACCCCTAGAGCTCGGTGTAGCTCTTTAGAGGGTGAGTAACACTCTTTCCCTTGGGTGCTGTATGTATCTCAAACTAAAGTTTCAGTACTATGCCATGTGAGCTTTTCCTCTTCTTTTGAGATCCAAAGGAGAGTAACATCAAAGGACTAAAGAAGCTTGGTGACCTTTGGCTGTCGAACTGGCCCAAAACAGTTCGAAGGGCGATTAAAATAGAGCTAGGGAGCTCTTGAAAAGCGTGAGTGCATGAGACTTTGGATACAGTATATATAAATTCAATATTGTTTGATCTGCACTATTGCATTTTCTTCTCGTTTTTGTTTATTGGAGGTTTTATTTGTACAACCACGTATCTCCATCAGAGGATTTTCCTCCGAGTAACTATCCCCCCACGGAAACGTAAGAATCTTGCCATCTCTCTGTACAATTTTGTGGTGGTGTGGGGGGCACATGAGTGTCTACTAAGGAGCGCTGTTCTTTCACTTGGCTTACATTTTTTACTGTTTTTGTGGTGAGGGAAAACACCATATTTTGCTTGAACGTGTAGCGATCCGTATTACTATCTAAGCGCCTTTCTTACATCCTACCTTCTGTTTTTTATAATATATTACATATTGGAAATATCAGTTTTACATACACTGTTGCACAAAATGTTATCCTGAAAAGGAATGGCTTACTTATTTTCTGGAATAATGAACAATACCTCCACCTGCACATTTAATGGATTTCATTTTTATATATTTAGGGTGGAACATATCCAATATTAAATAAAATACAAATAGGGATATTGCACAAGTGCAGATTAACAAACCAAAGATGATTGCAAGTTACACTGAAGGGAGATGATTTATTAAATATATGCAGGATTTGTTTGAAATGCTTCTCAAATATTACAGGAGACACTAACTATATATGTGCAGTATAAGTCAATATTGGCACACAATTATTATGTCATATAGATCTACTAGCTGGATGCCCATGCTTCGCAACGAAACGTCGGGCTATGCAGGAGATATTAGGTTCACAATCCGTTGTCTTAATGGTGGTTGGTGATTGAAACACCTAAGGAATGATAATAATAATATCAAACAATAAAATAGATGGGCTTAAATCCCACCACCAACCCAGTTTTTTTTTGTCTATGTAGCCGGGCTAATCACTTGCATAGCATAGACTTTCAATTTGTCTCAGATCAATTTATTTATTTATTTTTTTTTTTTATTTTATAAAGGATTTTACCAGGAAGGATACATTGAGATTTCTCTCGTTTTCAAGTATGTCCTGGGTTCAAGTACATTGAAGTGTTACATTTACAGAAATACAAAGTAATACAATGTAAGATATTAACAACACAAATATACAGATTAACAGAAAATAAATATGTAGGAAATATAGTCACTAGGTTACATGTTTACAGGTGCATTCTGTATTGAGGTATGTTAACAGGGAAATTTTGAGTGACTTAAGACTGGTGGAAGATTTGATGGTGTCTGGGAGGTTATTCCATAATTGTGGTGCTCTGTAGGAAAATGAGGACCGAGCCACTGTCTTTTTGTCCAGGACCTCCCTGTAAACAACATTCCTGGTTTTACGCTCTGGCTGAAGGAGGACCAGGCTGTCAGGTGAACTGACTCTGGAGCCCGCCACATAAAACTGGCCATGGGAGAAACAGTCACTCATCAGATGCACACCAGCCACTTTCAAAGTCTGTCTCTTTGCCTTATTGATGGTGATGGGTAGCACACCTTAACAGGAAATTGTAGACGTTTGAACTCAAAGTGGTAGTCTGATGGGATCAGAGGAATTCTGGGTATGAAAATGGATTCTGCTTTGACCCCGCCATGATACTCCCTATCCTGTGGTAGACCTGTCCCTGCACTTTGAATGTTGGCATAAAATTTCCCTCCTTCACCTCTCTGGCTCCAAATGACGTCATTTGGAAGCATCCGTTGTACTTCCGAGCAGTAGAAAGAAAGTGCTCTGCCATTGGAGGCTGGTGTCACGTGGTGTGTGCGGTTCAGATGTGAGCCCAGCATGCGGCGACACAGAAGGGAGGCCAGACAGGATATTAAGCAACGAATATAACTTTAATCTATATATATAAAAACGCGAAAGTCCTGACTGACTGACTGACTCCTCAACGCCCAGCTGAAACCAATTAACCTAGGAACGTGAAATTTTGAAGGTGCACTGTTTTTATGATGTAGGCACCCACTAAGGAAGGATTTTTGGAAACTCTGCCCCTAAAGGGGTGAAAAAGGAGGTTGAATATTTTAAACAGGATACCTATAGCTCAAAAACAGAAGATGTTACAGATGTGGAAATCGGTATTTAGATTCGTCTTGAAAAATAAAAAACTATGTATTTTACCTTTTTTTAAAAAAAAAAAATATATATAGACTGGGGGGGCCAAAAAGGGGGTTGAATATTTTAAATATTTTAAACAGGATACCTACATCTTAAAAGCAGAAGATGGAAAAGACATGAAAATCGGTATTTAGATTCGTCTTGAAAAATAAAACACGGATTTGACCATTTTCTGAAAATTCTATGGGGGCCCAAAAAGGGGGGTTGAATACTTTTATCATAAACGCGAAAGTCCTGACTGACTCATCAACGCCCAGCTGAAACCGTTTAAACTAGGAATGTGAAATTTTGAGGGTGCACTGTTTTTGTGATGTAGGTGCCCACTAAGAAAGGGTTTTTGGAAACTCCACCCCTAAGGGGGTGAAAAAGGGGGTTGAATATTTTAAACAGGATACCTATAGCTCAAAATCAGAAGATGTTACAGACGTGAAAAATCAGTATTTAGATTTGTCTTAAATAAAAAAACACATATACCATTTTCTGAAGATTCTATGGGGGTGGCCAAAATGGGGGTTAAATACATCTATATATATAAACGTGAAAGTCCTGACTGACTGACTCATCAACGCCTAGCTGAAACCGTTTAAACTAGGAATGTGAAATTTTGAGCACTGAAGCACTGTTTTTATGCTGTAGGCGCACACTAAGGAAGGAATATTGGAAAATCCACCCATAAGGGGGTGAAAAAGGGGGTTGAATATTTTAGACAGGATACCTATAGCTCAAAAACAGAAGAAGATACAGATTTGAAAATCGGTATTTAGATTCGTCTTGAAAAATTTAAAAAAACACATGTATTTTACCTTGTTCCTAAAATTCCTTGGGGGGGCAAAAAGGGGGTTGAATACTTTTATCAGTATACCTATATTTCAAAAACCGAAGATGTTACGGGTGTGAAATTTGATATTTACAATCTTCGTGGAAAAAACCAAACATGTTTTTTGCCATTTTCCACAAATCCAATGGGGGGGGGGGTCGGGGGAAAGGGGTCTGAATATTTTTATCATTATACCTATATTTCAACAACCAAAGATGTTACAGACGTGAAATTTGGAATTTACAATCTTCTTGAAAAATAAAAACAGGTGTTTTACCATTTTCCAAAAATCCTGTGTGGGGGGGGTGAATTAAAGGGGGGGCTGAATACTTTTAAACAGGATACCTATATTTCAAAAACAGAAGATGTTACAGACGTGAAAATTGGTATTTAGATTCGTCTTGAGAAACAAAAAACACCTATTTTACTATTTTCCAAAAATTCAGTGGGAGGGGCAAAAAGGGGGGGGGGTTGAATACTTTTATCAGTATACCTATATTTCAAAAACCAAAGATGTTACAGGTGTGAAATTTTGGTATTTACAATCTTCGTGAAAAAACAAACAAACATATGTTTTGTCATTTTCCACAAATCCAAATAAGGGGGGGTCGTGGGAAAGGGGTCTGAATACTTTTATCAGTATATCTATATTTCAAAAACCAAGATGTTACTGGTGTGAAGTTTGGTAATTACAATCTTTTGAAAATAAAGAAACACGTGTTTTACCATTTTACAAAAATCCAAGTGGGGGTAAAAAAAGGGGGTGAATACTTTTAAACAGGATACCTACATCTCAAAACAGAAGATGTTACAGACGTAAAAATTGGTATGTAGATTTGTCTTGAGAAACAATAAAACACCTATTTTACCATTTTCCAAGAATCCCTGGTGGTGGGTGAAAAAAGGGGGGTGTATGCTTTTCAACATGATATCTATATCTCAAAAACAGAAGATGTTACAGACGTGAAAATTGGTATTTAGATTCGTCTTGAAAATAAAACACGTATTTTACCATTTTCCAAAAATCCAGTGGGGGGGCAAAAAGGGGGTTGAATACCTTTTTCACTATACCTATATTTCAAAAACCAATGATGTTACAGACGTGAAATTCGATATTTACAATCTTCGTGCAAAAAAACACCATGTTTTACCATTTTCCGAAAATCCAGTTAAGGCTAGGGTCAGACTAACGCATTTTTCACGTTGTCCGTGAAAAAGTGCGTTCGAACAAATGGACGTATTTTTTCACGGAATACGCGATAGCGGTCATACGATGCGCATTTTCGTCCGTGATTTTGTACGGATCATCAATAAAACACTTTTTGTGTCTGGACGTTATGTTAGCCAAACATTAGCAGTGTCTGACGTCTCCCAATCACGCAAACACGCTGCTATGCGGACGCAGTGCACTCTGTACGTCAGTAGTAGCGGTTTGACGTTCTAATGCGTTCGTTTGCCACTTGCGTTGCGCGGACGAACTTTCGTGCGGCCGTTCTTCGTATGTTACCCGGCATTGGACGTCATTTGCTACTAGCACGGCGTGATTTCGTGCGGTTAAACGCACGTTAAAAATGATTTCGTCTGACCTTAGCCTAAGGGGGGTGGGGGAAAGGGATGTGAATACTTTTATCAGTATACCTATATTTCAAAAACCAAAGCTCTTACAGTGTGTGAAATTTGGCACTTACAGTCTTCTTGAAAAATAAAAAAAAACACCTGTTTCACAATTTTCTGAAAATTCCATGGGGAAGCCAAAATGGGGGGTTAAATACATCTCATATATATATATATATATATTACATGAAAGTCCTGACTGACTCATCGATGCCCAGCTGAAACCGTTTAACCTAGGAACGTGAAATTTTGAAGGTGCACTGTTTTTATGATGTAGGTACCCACTAAGGAAGGATTTTTGGAAAATTCACCCATAAGGGGGTGAAAAGGGGGTTGAAAATTTTAAACAGGATACCTATAACTCAAAAACAGAAGATGTTACAGACGTGAAAATCGGTATTTAGATTAGTCTTGAAAAATAAAAAAAACACGTATTTTACCGTTTTTCAAAAATCCAAGTGGGGGGCGAAAAAAGGGGGTTGAATATTTTAAATATTTTAAACAGGATACCTATATCCTAAAAACAGAAAATGTTACAGACGTGAAAATTGGTATTCAGATTCGTCTTGAAGAGTAAAACAACACGTATTTTACCATGTTCTAAAAATTCCTTGGGGGGGTAAAAAGGGATGTTGAATACTTTTATCAATATACCTATATTTCAAAAACCGAAGATGTTACGGATGTGGAATTTGGTATTTACTATCTTCGCGAAAAAAAAACCAAACATGTTTTTTGCCATTTTCCACAAATCCAATTGGGGGGGGGGGGGGTCGGGGAAAGGAGTCTGAATATTTTTATCATTATACCTATATTTCAGAAACCAAAGATGTTACAGACGCGAAATTTGGTATTTACAATCATCACGAAAAATAAAAACAGGTCTTTTGCCATTTTCCAAAAATCTCAAGTGGGGGTGAAAAAAAGGGGGGCTGAATACTTTTAAACAGGATACCTATATTTCAAAGACTGAAGATGTTACATACGTGAAAATTGGTATTTAGATTCGTCTTGAGAAACAAAAAACACCTATTTTACCATTTTCCAAAAATTCAGTGGGAGGGGGCAAAAAGGGGGGGTTGAATACTTTTATCCGTATACCTATATTTCTAAAACCAAATATGTTACAGGTGTGAAATTTGGTATTTACAATCTTCGTGAAAAAACCAAACATGTGCTTTGTCATTTTCCACAAATCCAAATAAGGGAGGGTCGTGGGAAAGGGGTCTGAATACTGTTATCAGTATATCTATATTTAAAAAACCAAAATGTTACAGGTGTGAAGTTTGTAATTACAATCTTTTGAAAATAAAGAATCACGTGTTTTACCATTTTCCAAAAATCCAAGTGGGGGGGTAAAAAAAAAGGGGGTGAATACTTTTAAACAGGATACCTACATCTCAAAAATCGAAGATGTTACAGATGTGAAAATTGGTATGTAGATTTGTCTTGAGAAACAAAAAAACACCTATTTTACAATTTTTCAAAAATCCAGTGGGAGGGGGAAAAAAGGGTGTTGAATACTTTTATCAGTATACCTATGTTTCCAAAAACCAAAGATGTTATAGGTGTGAAATCTGGCACTTACAATCTTCTTGAAAAATAAAAAAAACACATGACACCACGACATGCTCATTCTAAGAAATGACTAGGGTGTTAGTCGCCATGGTTAAACAATATGGTTTGAAAAGAGGTTGAAAGAAACAGTGAAAGGAATAATGTTTGGAACAACAAATCATGCATTCAAAGCTCATTTAGAAAAGAGAATTAGTTTTGTTGCACTTAAATAATTATTAGTTTTCCATTTTGAACTGTGTACTAATGAATAAAACTAAATACACATTATTTTCTTTCTAAAGGACACAACTGCTTCAAGATTCCAACAGTTTATATTTTTTCGAAGGTTATTCAGTGCGCTTACCTACATTATTGTTTGCAATGGTAAGTACTTGTTATAATTCAAAGTGTACCGTAGTTGTAGTTTCTCCATCTACCAAGAGAAAAGCCAGGGTTTTACTTAAAGGGGTAATAATCAAGTTTCTTCTTTAAGCACCTAACAATGGGTTTCTGATATGAATAGATGTTTGTAGATGTGTGAAGAAGTCCCCTACCTTGAAGAGAATTTTCTCACATTTCTCTCTAATTTACACGTGATCAGCATAGTAACACAGTCATTATTTTGGATTTGTCTTTTAACCCCTTCGCTGCTGCGCCATTTCACGTCTGTGTGCTGAGCTCATTCTTACCGCTTTTGCTCATCATGTTTAAATGCGATTTGAAGACACGTTTTATTATACGACCCAGACATATTATATATCCTTTTTTTCGGCATACTCAGCAGATTCATAATATATCATTATTATATGTATAGGTCATGCCATGCCTGTATAGTATAACAAAAATAATGCAATAAAATTTAAATTTTTAATCAACTACAGTGTGTAAAGTTTTTTTTTTTCACATTTTATCATCTGAGCCTCTGTGGTTATATTTTCTACGGAGTGTGTTTGTTAAAAAAAAAAAATTGAAATGGGGACTCTCATTTATTTGGGGGGAAATTACGTGATTTTTAGCAAACACCCCCCAGACAAAAAAATTGTTAGTGCAGCATCATTGTTCACATTATAATTGAAATGGGAACAATATTGCATATGAACAGATTACAGGTCAACAGTCCAACAGCCTCCCCCGTAGTGGCAGTGCTAAAGCGCCATCCTGAGCCTACCCTCCATGGAGTCCATAGTGCTAGCGTTAATGAGGTGATACACAAGACCACGTGCACTAAGTCCACTTTCCAGTTGGCAGACAAGTAGATGGCGTCACTTGCTGGCCAGAAAGTGCTACTAAATCTGCATAACTGTATAATATACCTTTGGCTTTGTTTATCTTTAAATGAAAAGACGGGAATTCCAAAAACTTAAATATCAACCTGTTTTAGCTCCTTATTGATATTGTAATGATCACATTGAGATTACAAGCAATGCAGATTTCAAAAGATACCAATATAGAAATAGAAAAAAAACTATGTGCACTATTCCATAGCTGGTGCTAATGTAGCATCTCAATATGTAATCATTAGTGCTAGCATCTTGATGCTAAACTGCTAAAGGTTTTGCACCATGCAGCTTGCATAAGCTTACTGTACTTAGTGTCTCCTATGTACAAACGAGGCAGCGCTACTTCACACTCTCAAGGGAAATGAACACAGGGAAGGAAGAGAACAGGGTATATGAAGTATCAAGCAGTCAAAAAATAACTGGATGTACCAATAGATTCAAGAAACACATAAAATCAATGGAACATACATTGATGAGTGGTGAAAAGTGTTCTGGTTAGTGGAAATGGTTTCTGTACGTAAATGTTCTTTCTTCTGTCTGAGGATGTATATCCAACTTGTATGATGAATACCTCAAAAAGGGAGAGACAAATACGTAGTGCAATACTGTGTGTCCAGAATAAACAGTATATATATATATGTTTAAAGATAGTAGAAAAAAGGACTCACATTCTTCAAGAGCTTCCAGCCCTCATGTGTCTGCCTTCCAGGTTGTTATAGGCCAACCGGTTTGCCTTCGGACTCACAATTCAGAACTCCATATGCAGTATAGATCACCTCAGGCACCTCAATGGTGGCAAAGAGTATGAATACCCGGAGAATGGATCAAATAACCTGAAAATGTGGTTTATTATTCCCAAAAGGGAGTGAGTACAGGAGAAAAAAACAATTGGTTTAAAATAAACTAAAATATAATGATCATAAGGTCAAAGGCTAAACGCATTTCGTGCCACTAAGGGCGCTTCTTCAGTAGCAGGTAACAAGAGGGAGGAAAGGGAGGGTTACCGTCCACCTCTCAGTCCCAGCTTTTATGGCATGGGACATAAGGTGGAACACCTGTCTTCAAAGCTCGAAAGTAATATTTCCGGCACACACTGATGACGTCATCCGGAAGTGGAGGCTGCAGACTCTCAGTGTGTACCGGAAATTCGAGCTGGAGATCGCGGATTCGGCGATCTCTCTATATGCAATGACTAATCCATCCTCCTTCAAGTGGGCATAAATGGTAAAAGCCAAAAATTATTTCCTCCAAGAATTCAGCTTTTAGATCGACTTGAGCCATTGCACACCAAAAAACGGACTTTCTATACATAAAAACAATATGTCCATGTGTGTATACAACATAAAAAAGAAATTGTTAATTGGTACTTCAAATGGTCCGTTCAAGTATTACTGTTAAAAGGATAAACAGATATATGTAAAAACTCCTGGGCTAATAAAAAAACTAAAATACAATAAATAAGTGGACAAACATTTATGGTGGTGAATAAACCAAAAGGTAATCGTGCTTGGACGCAAAACTTACAGTCCAAACTAAAACTGCAAAATATCCTCTATGTCCAAACTAAAACTACAAAAACAAGATTACACAGTGGATGGTCTAGATAGAACACTCTAAAGTGTATAACCTCTCCATATTATGGAAAAAATCTTACACTGGAAGAACAAACACTTCCCAACTCAACCTAAAACCTAACGTAAAAGGAGGAAGATGTAACAAAGGAGGGGCGGACAGAAGAAAAAGAAATAACGGATACTAAATGTTTGTCCACTTATTTATTGTATTTGTTTTTTTATTAGTCCAGGAGTTTTTACATATATCTGTGTATACAATACTGTGCGTGTCATTGCTGTGGAGCTCATACACACTGCGCATTACTGTGAGTTTACTGTGAGAGTACCCCCACCTATTTTTCCAGAAAAAATGCACTGGACCTAGGTATCTAGAGCTACCGAACAAGAAAATATATCCCTAGACTATCAGGGTAATTCAAAGAGATTCGAAAAGTCACCGCACATTCGGTGACTATTCGTGCTCTTCAATTCCTTTTGCCGATCCCATTTCGGCGACCCTGGGGTGTATTCAGAAAGCACAACAGGGTCCCCGAATTGTAGGGAAAAGTCACCGCAAACCCACCGAAAACTAACCGTAAAACCCACTGAATGCCCACCGAAAAGCAGCAAAAACATCTGGATTAACCCGTGGAAGACGCCGGAAAAACCCGAGCAGGAGCCGATCACACACAGTGAAAAAGCCGACACCGCAGACGAGGGAGGTGAATAAATTAGCAAAACAGTTTGCATGAATGATTGAAAAGTGAAACGCTGTTTGCAAAGAAACTACTGAGCGAAAATGTCTGAAATTTACATATGAGGTCCAGGCAATGATAAAAAGGGCTGTTACAGAAAAAAATCAGTAAAGTAAAAAAAAAAATGTAAAAAAAAAATTGGACTTTTTAAAAAAAAAATACAGAAAAATGCTTAAAATATCCTAAAAATCTAGAAATAAAGAGACTCTTTACTGCAGAATTTTATAATGAATGGTTTATTAGATATTGAATTAAAACCGGAATATTTTTAACATTCTCCTGAATAAACTTGACAAATTAAACCACTGAAAGGCAGGGCAATTTGGGAACCTTTCACTGCTGGTTTTTGTTCTCTGAATAGCCGAAGCAGTGCTTTTTCCATGGGGATTTCACTGCCCTCGAACAGGCACCGAACAGGCACCGAATGGCAGGGCAATTCGCCAGGATTTGGTGAATTGCCTGCTCTCTGGATAGCCGAATGGCCAAGACAGGTAACCGAACGCTGAAAATCAGCGTTCGGTTACCTTACTCCAGCCATTCAATCTCTTTGAATAACCCTGTATTTATTTTTAAAAACACATGGACAGTATTAGAAGATATACTGATAAATGAAAGACTCTACACCAATTATAAATATTGTCTTCTTTATTAGTTATTTAGCTAACAAAATGTACATGGGCTGAAAAAAAGAATAATGAGCACATGACCCGGTTGGAAACACGGGGATAATATATATGAGGGGTCCTTGATACAACAGTGTAAGTTTTTCGAAAAAATATGACTTTTCAGTTTAGTAGCATCTAAAATTCAACAGTGTAAAATATAAAGCTATATAACAAAACTACTGCAACTTTATAACCATTTCCTATTGTCTGTTTCAGCTGCTTTACATTTTTCCACTGCAACATGCTGGACATATCATTATTCCACATCTACCACAAATTATGAACAGGCCAGAAAATATTGCCAGAAATTCTACACTGATCTTGTGGCAATACAGAATAAAAAAGAAATTGAATACCTTGAAATAAACATCCCCCACAACCCAACATATTATTGGATAGGAATACGGAAAATAAAAGGTCTGTGGACTTGGGTGGGAACCAACAAAACGTTGACAGCTGAAGCAACAAACTGGGCAGATTTGGAACCGAACAATCAAAAGACCACTGAAGACTGTGTAGAAATTTATATTAAGCGGTCTCCGGATGCAGGGAAGTGGAATGATGATGACTGCAGTAAAAAGAAGAGAGCCCTTTGTTACACAGGTAAGAACGACGTTTGTGTATGCGTATGTAGGAGCTCTGTGTTACATAGCGAGATGGCAGTTTGTGTGACAGGCACAGAAATTAGAAGTCATGTGTATGGGGATACTATCAAAACTTAGACAACCAGAATATTTCAAAAAGCGATGGGGGATTTTTTGTGTGCGCTTTGTCAGAGAATAGACAGGGCATTTCTTTTTTACTAAATCACCTGTTACACAGCAGGGTATACATAGCATCTGGGTCGATGGAAAAGCCATTTGCTACAAAGGTGAATGTTTTCTCACAAAATGAAGAATTCATTGGCACACAGAGAAATCCACATGCCCACCCTGATATACATGCACAGATACAAACGTGCACACACTAATACACAAAGAGTTGGACTTAAAATTAGGCACAGTAGGCTTGTGTTTACAGGTACTTTCCACAGTGGTCCGTCAGTTTTTTTTTAAAATTCTGTGATGTTCATTTTCTTAAATATTTGTTAAAAAATATCTTACACACCACTTACACAACAACTAGGGCTGTCAAATATAGTCGTTCTCCTGATGCATATCGATGCTGCCTTCCACGATTCTGCATCAATGGACTCAGACATTTATTTATTTATTTATAAAGTATTTTACCAGGAAGGATACAATGAGATTTCTCTTGTTTTCAAGTATGTCCTGGGTTCAAGAACATTGACTTGTTACAGTTGTTCCAGAAATACAAAGTAATAAAATGCAAGATATTAAAAACAACACAAATATACAGATCGATTCATTGGCCACACCCCCTCCAGCTCATCCGTCATATTAGGAAGTGCCAGTTCTGCCTTTTGTCTCCCAACAGGCAGCACAGGCTGAAATCTGCTCTCCCATGTCTGTCACTGCCGGGAGACTTTGCAGAGCAGCATCAAACTGTGGCTGCTTCTCCGACACTGGCTGCCTCACCTCCGATCCTATGAGGCACCTGCCGGCAGTGTGTAGGGCATTCCTAACCTTAACCCTGCATGTGTCTGGGGGAGAAAGAATTAGACAAGTCTTTTTATTTTCAAAGTAATTGCTGAGTGACAGTAGCCAAAGGGACCTATTGGAAGATCAGCACATTAAACAGTGAAGTTTCTCTATAGACCCCTCTACATAACATCCTCTGCTCCACTTTGCCTCCAAGATCTTAGAACGCCTATAACCAGCTCACCAGTTTTCTTGCTGCTAACTCTCTACTCAATCCACACCAGTCTGGCTTTCGCTCTCAACACTCTACTGAGACAGCTCTGACCAAGGTGACTAATGATTTAGTTGCGCTAAAACCACTTCTCCCTACATATTCTTCTCAACCTCTCCGCTGCCTTCGATACGGTTGACCACCCTCTCCTGCTCCTCACGCTGTGTCAGCTTGGACTCAGTGATGCCACTCTCTTCTGGTTCTCTTCCTATCTCCTCTTGCTTCTTCAGTGTCTCTTTTGCCGGTGCCTCCTCACCACCAGTGCCTCTCAGTTGGGGTGCCTTAAGGCTCTGTTCTGGGTCCCCTACTCTTCTTGATCTATACTGCCTCTCTGGGCAACCTCATCTCTTCCTATGGACTCAATTATCATCTCTATGCTGGCGACACTCAAATATAAATTTCCTCTCCTGATCTTTCTCCTCCCATGTTGGACCGTGTTATAGCCTGCCTTTCAGCTGTCTCCAACTGGATGACTTCATGTTTCCTAAAGCTCAACCACTCGAAAACTGAACTTCTCATCTTCCCTCCCTCTAAAACCTCTATTCCTGCACCGATCTTCCTTCAGGTGAATGGTGCCACCATTTCTTCTTCCTCTCAGACTCGCTGCCTTGGAGTCCTCTTGGACGATCTATCCTTTACTCCTCACATTCAGTCCTTAAAAAACATTGCACGCAGACTTAATCCAAACTCTACTTAAATGCTCATCCAAGCTCTTATTATCATAATAATTGCCAAAAAGGCCAACAGTGAAAATTGGCGCTACTTGCTTATCACCCAGTATCATACAGTATATCCTCGTGCCGCTCAAACACCCATGTGCACCCCACACATGAATATATAAATCAAAAACAATTGGACGTCAATCCCAGTGTGAGCGCACAAACTTAACCCCAGTGATATATCCACTGCACTGGAAAAAACACTTATCTGCTTATGCAGATTCTCATACACAGCCCTTCATTCAATGTAAATTATCCTGTATTTAAATAAGTACAGAAAAAGACCATATAGTGCAATATTGTCTGTAAATCAATTAAATGTCTTAAATATCAGCGTTATCTTTTTATTTTATTTTTTTTGAGAAAGGATTTTACCAGGAAAGATACATTGAGATTTCTCTCGTTTTCAAGTATGTCCTGGGTGGCGAGCATGTACCGTTAGGTGTCTTGCCCAAGGACACTTACTGGAGAGGTGCTCGTCTGGATTGAACCCATGTCTCCACAGGCTCTCTCCACGCAGAGCAGTGATATTACCTCTACTCCACCCAGCCGGTACATATTGAAGATTTTGACGCACAAAGGGGGAGCCCCAAATGGCTCTAATATCAGGCCTTCTGACCACTTATTAGAGGGTCACACCCGAACTTCTCAGACCAATGTGTTCTGCTTGGAGTATATTTTACCACTGGATCACTTCAATGAGAAGAGAAACTCCATTGCGCAGATATAGCCATACTCTTTATCAGAAATGGAACTATATGGAGAATATACTCATAAATTATTGAGCCTTTTTCTTTAAGTGGCTCAGTATGGAAGCATTAAAATGACCGAGCGATCAGAATGGATTTCCACATGGATTTGGCTCCACCAGGAAGTTTACATCACCCACGGAAAAAAGGATAAATTTGATCCTCGGTACCAATGGAGATTAATAAGAATATTAAAATATAAAAACAATTTGTTGGTTGCTATACGACCTTCTTTATATAATAAAAAATTTTAAATACAAAAAAATATATAAAAACAAATAGCATCTCAGAAACGCATTTCGCTTGTACACACTGCAGGCTTCCTCAGTCCGTCTCTTATTATCGCCTTGACTACTGTAACCTCCTCTCTGCCCTTAAGAGATCCCAGATTCTCCCTCTGCAGTATATAATGAATGCCGGTGCCAGACTCATACACCTCACCTCGCGCACCTCCCACACCTCACTCACCCCTTTGTCAATCTCTACACTGGCTCCCGGTATCCTTTAGAATCCATTTCAGAATACGGGTGCTCACGTACAAAGCTCTCCACAACCGCGCACCTCCCAACATCTACTCCCTTATTAGAAGGTATACCCCTTCCCGACCACATCGCTCTGATGCTATCAGTTCCTCGTACTCACACCTTTAGGACTTCTCCCGAGCTGCCCCCTTTCTATGGAACTCCCTCCTCCACAACATTAAACTCAAAAAGACATTACTTTAGAGAAACCTATAGGCTCACTCCATGATCCCTCGCTGTACATCTCTTGCTCCATCTTCCCAATCAGCCCACATGCGCCCCGCTACTACACATACTCCAGGTACCCTCACCTACTGGGTCACCCCCTCTCCTCTTAGATTGTAAGCTCTCGAGCATGGTCCTTCCCTTCTACTGGTCGGTGTCTGTAACGTGTATGTATATTCGTTTTTCTGTCTCTCCCATTGTACAGCACTAAGGAATCTGTTGGTGCTTTATAAATGCTTGTAACTGTTACTGTAACTGTACCTTCTGCTCTATGCCTAAGGTTTAACTCATGAGCTGCCTGGAGACACAGATTACAGGTCACTGTGCTGAAGAATGCAAGGAGAGTGTGGACAGCAACAGGCTAAGTGGCTATGTTAGTTTAATTCTTGGATACCTGACATCCTCAAACAGATCTCCACCTGTTTGTATTATTACAATGATCCATGTGAGCACCAGAAACAAAACAAATATGCACCTGGTACTCACATGGTTAATTAATATTATCAAATCTAATGTGTTAGTGTGTAGTATACAGTATAAATGCATGCAGTTTTCTTACAAGCATAAATACACTGCACACGTTACTGTGAGTTTTATTGCTGTGGAACGCTGTAATACACACCACACATTACTGTGAGATTTATTGCTGCAGAACTCTGTGATATGCTCATACACACTACACATTACTGTGAGTTTTATTGCTGCGGAGCTCTGTGATACAGTAATATGTGGTGTGTATCACAGAGATCCACAGCAACACAATTCACAGTAATGTGTGGTGTGTATCAGTGTGAGTTTTATGGCTATGGAGGTCTGTGATACACTCTGCATATTACAGTGAGTGTGTGAATCTGTGAGCCTAAAATTATTGGCAAATTGGGCAGTAATCGTGATGCATTGTGATGCGGAATCAGATTAAATTGTTGACATGATAATCGTGATCGAATCGTGAGACCAATGAAGATGCACAGCCATAACAACATCTCTATCCACAAACATCCAGTCTCATACACACACTTACAAATTTTGTTACAATCAGCCAGCCCTTATGCACACATTAACTCATCACACTCAACCAGGGGTGGACTGACTCATCAGGCACTGGAGCACTGCCCAAGGACCCAGATGGGGGAGGGGCCCAGGTTGGGGTCCCTACAGTCCACCCTGCAGTGCTGGAACGTTACTGGAGCGTCATGGAGATTTCCTCCCCAGCTTGGAGGACGCTCCACGAATGTCCTGTATCCCTGCAGTGCTTTGTGCTGATCTGGCAGCGAGCAGGGGATGCAGCCACAGCGGGCTGACATCGCATGCGCGTGATGATGACACAATCTTGGATTTCCCCTGTATCTCGAGACTCGTGTGTCCTATAAAAACGGCTCTGGTGTCACTGGAAATATCAAAACATGGCCTTTCCAATGATACCCTATATGACTCTTTGTTATTTAATTTTGTGTAAAAATAAATCAATAAATAAATAATAAATTTTAAAAAATCCTTTTCTTTTTCTTCTAAAAGCAGCACCATTCTAAAAAACAGCGGCATTGTTTTTATTCCCCTTATAACATAACCCAAATCCTTAGTAATTTGGCAGCTCAAAACCAAATAGTGAACTGCTGGTCCTTGGCGATGTTGATTGGCTGAATCCTAAAAACAATAAACATTGCTCACTGTTTAAGGCTTTGCAGTTAACAGAATTACTCTCCTCCCCCACTCGCATTAATATGAAAAGCCCTAACCATACCTTGCTGGACTGGATTCTCTTCTCGTCTCCTGATAGAATACAGGAGGCAGGCGTTCTCGCTAATACTTTCAGTGATTACTGCCTAGTGTGCTGTGTGTGCAAAATAAAGGCCACAAAATGTCCAACGGTAATAATCACCAGGTCTTTCAAGAAATGTAATCTTCCTAAATGATCTCAAACAGCTCCCATGGTACAGACTAAACCTAATCCCAGACCTGGACTCTGCAATTGAATACTTTCAGTCCGAGCTCCTGCAAATCTGGAATACCCATGCCCGGCTGCGTAAAGTGTGAGTAAAAGGGGCCCATCTCCCCTGGGTTACAGCTGACCTCACGCAAATGTATCAGCTTAGAGATTCACTTTGGTCAAATTTCAAGAGTACTGGTTCAATGAACAATCACTGGGAATACCGATAATGGCGCAGTGCATGCACAAAACAAAAAAAAAAAAACAGGCTAAAGCCCAATACTTAAATGAGAATCTAAACAATAACATAATCAAACCCTAGAAAGTTTTGGAAAATCATAAGTAACATACAATCACCCCCCATCCACTCCCGTCCCAACCAGCTGTTGTCAAAGTAAATGGCCAAACCTTGCAACACCCCCTAGATGTAGGAAATGCCTTTAATAATTATTTTTTTGGTTGCACCACCACGATTGCTAATCTAGCAAATGACACGCATTCAGAAAGGCAGCACGCAGGTCAGGTCCCTCCAACCGTGCAGAGACCCAGTATCAAAGAGAAATTCCATTTTAGACCAGTGCCTGTCATTGTTGTTACCCAAACTCTGGAAGTCTGCAAGGGTGGTACCTATCCATAAAAGTGGAGACAATACTTTGGATACAACTACCGCCCAATATCATTGCTCCCTATAATGTCAAAAATTTTTGAAAAATGTGTCTACACTTAATTATGTGATTATTATCAATATTGGAACTATTTAACCCCAGATCAATCAGGCTTTCATCCAAATCATTCAACTACAACCGCCCTTTTAAAAGTTTGCAATGATATCCAAGCTGGCATGGAACAAGAAAACCTAACTGGAGCCATCTTCCTTGATTTTGCCAAAGCCTTTGACACCGTACACCATGGCATCCTATTACAAAAACTTAAAAACTCTGGTATTGGTGATCGCACACTTACCTGGTTTCAATCATATGTATCTGATCGGTCGCAATATGTGTCCATATTATAAAGATGGTGCTAACTAAATCAGAGCTGTTGTAAACTTACCAGAGCAATTATAGTCTATGGAGCTGTTAAGTTTACAATTGCTCTGGTTAAGTTATCACCAACTTTGTAATGCTGTCCTATAGAGGGCCATTTACATTCATTGAGCTAATGTTAGCGCTCACCTGTGTGAGCGTTAACGTTAGGCTTGGTTGCCCTAGCGCGGGCGAACCATATTACAATCCAAAAAAGACTCACAATTGCATGGAGTCTCTAGAGAGAACCCTATTTCCGGCTATCGGGACTTCGTTCTTCATATTACAATCCAAAGGCTAACAGGTTAAAAAACACGTTAGCGATTCAGATCTTGCGCTTTTCAGTGTGAGCTTACTGTACTTTGCGCTCCCTATGCTTAACATGGGGAGTGCAAAGTGTTAATTAGGATTAGGATTACAAAGCCATAAGGCTAATTACTGTCCTGATGCGGTTAACTGAAAAGTTAACCACAGCTAGGACTTGGTGCTAACTGGATTTACGGTGCTGAGTTACGGTGCAGGCTGCTGGATTAGCGCCTGCACCGTAATATCACGCTAAAACGGGGATGCTAAGGAGAAACCTGCAAGCGCAGATTTTTCTCCTTAGCGTCCCTGTTTTAGCGTGAACATTGTAATAGGGCCCCATGGCTCTGGTAAATTTAAAACAGCTCAGGTTAAGTTAGCACCAACTTTGTAATATTGCCCGTATTGTTTTAAAGGCTTGAAAACACAGGAGATATTTTATAGAGTGATGAAAGAGATCAACACTCAATATGTTAACTTTTCTTTTGCAAACACGAATATCTGTGTGTCATCCCATGATTATTTACAATGGACAATATTACAAAGTTGATGATAATTTAACCAGAGCTGTTGTAAACGTACCAGAGGATTTATAGTCTATGAAGTAGTTGGGCTAAATTACGATCCTAGCGCTAAAACGCGGGCGCTAGGGAGGAAAAACTGCACCTGCAGTTTTCCCCCTAGTGCCCACGTTCTAGCGCTAGATTCCAATGCAGGCACTAAAAAAAGCTGCCTGCATTGCTTACGGGCGTTAAGCCCCGGGATGCGTGCGACAGCGCTAAGCGCAGCCATTCGCATCCTCTCAATGGAGTCCATATGACTCCATTGAAGCAGACGCCTTGCGAGATCCAGCCAGTCAGCGTAGTGATACGCAGGGGGAGACTGGGGGGACTTTTTCCCCTAGTCTTTCCCTGCTCCTGCCGGACAGAGGAGGCGGACAGAGCCGCGGTCCTCGACCGCGGGACAGAAGGGGAGTACAAGATTATTTTTTTTATTTTTTTGGCTGGTGTTAACGGAATCTGCAGAAGAGGAATCCGTCAACACCAAGTCCTGGCTGTGGTTAACTTTTTGTTAACTGCGGCCGGACGTTAATCAGCATTAGGACTTTGTAATCCAACGCTGATTAACACTTTGCGCTCCACATGTTAAGTATAGGGAGTGCAAAGTACAGTAACCTCGCCCAGAGAAGCGCAAGGTACCAAACACAAACTAACCTTGTTAGCGTTTGGATTGTAATTTGCGTTAATTACTTGTGCTAACGTTAACGCTCACGCAGATGAGCACAAACATTAGCAACAAGTATGTAATGTGGCCCATTAACTTTATAACAGCTCTGGCTAAGCTAGCACCAACTTTGTAATATGGCCCAATATTTCTTCAATTTCCAACAGGAATAAAAGGGGTGTTTATAAAATAATGATTTAATTACTTTTTCCCTGAGACAGCTTCCTGCAACGCAACAACATGCAGTGGTCATGGAGAATGTATTGAAACAATCAACAATTATACCTGCAGCTGTGATGAAGGTTTCTTTGGGTTTCATTGTCAACATGGTAAGTTTAAAAAAAAAAAAAAAATGCGGTTTGGCATTGGATATTTTCCTCAAATAAACTTACATAGGATCAATGTGGAGGGTTATCCGCTTTCAAGTAGAGCCATTGATGATTACGACTGTATACGCAATTTTTACGTATTGAGTCACTCTTCCAGACAAGACATTAATTATCTTTGCATGTCAAATGTTGCACAAGCTTACTGTACTTATCTTCTCCTGTACTCAACATACAATGTGCAACAGCCGTAAGCTATTCCAAGATGCAACAAAAGTCAATGGGTGCACAGAAATCTTCTAAATTGCACAGCTCCTGTTTCAGTAGGTTACTTAAAACTGATGGATTCAATACTTTGTATTCAAGCTGTTAATCTGCTGCTAGATGGAGAAGAGCGAGCTACTCCAACATAACTCATTCTTCTCCCAGAGCTGGCATTAAAGAAAAAATTACTAATTACTACAGATTGGCTAAACAAAAATTTAGCTACTCCTAAAAGCTGGTGCTAACTGATTCCGCTATTGCAAAATTATTTAGCACCTCCTAAACCACCCCAATAAATCCAATACTTGCCTTTCATCCTGTGGCGAGAAGGGTGGCCCGATCTGCCACTTCTCCTGGCAGAACAGACAGAGTGAGACTGGAGACAAATAGTCCCCACTCTCCCTACACGATCACTGCGCAGAAGCGCTAATGTGAGTATCATTGAGGGTAGGGCTAATTTCCCTGGCAAGGTGGTGAAGTAGCGCCTTCCCCCGAATCTAATGCTATAATGTGGAAGCTATGGGAAACCTGCAGGCACAGGTTTTCCCCGTTAGCATCCCCATTTTAGCGTTAATTTCGTAATCTAGCCGTAAGATTTTTCATCCATTGGTTCCACCAAAGAATTTATTGTTAACTAAGAAACGGTCATGTCTTGCTTTATATTTGATGTTCACTCATATAAAAAAAATAGCAAATGCTTTATGGAACTCCATGGCAAACACATATTTTACTGTGGTGTATTTTTTTATATGTTTTACAATTACTTGTTTTATTTCTGGCCTCTGTTTTGAATGCAGTTGTGATTTGTGAACATTTCAAGGATCCACCACATGGCTCAGTTGAATGTGAGCATTCAATAGAGAACTATAGCTATGGCACAGCTTGTAATTTCAGTTGCTCTCAAGGGTGGCTATTACAAGGCTCCGGGACAACAAAGTGTGGACCTTTGGGCCAGTGGGAAAATATGATCCCGACATGTAAAGGTGAGTTTGAAATTATCATTATGCTCTTTTCTTTCGGTTAAGTTAGGAAGCCTTCATAAAAGAGATATGAAAAGGGTGAAAGCAATTAATCATACAATTTTATGAGTATCCTTAATAAATGGGAATTTCCAGTTTAACTTTGTTGCATCCCTCTCAGCTCAGAGACTCCTAATAACCTACCACAGCGATAATTAAATAATACAGGTTGAGTTGTGGAGGAGCAGTGGCTGGGATCTGAGTCATAGTAGAAAGAGGACTCCAGGTTCCTTCATTCACAGCATTCCTGACACAAATCAGCGAGATGCACTGTACCAGTGATGTGCGGTGAGGTCAATGGCTGCTGACGCACTGACTAGTATCAGAGCCAGATATATATGGGTTACGTTGGTTCAGTGCTCCCCAGGATCTGGCTGTTCAGTGCTCCCAAGAAACTGACTGCTGTCAGTGCTCACCAAGAACTGGCTGCTGTCATAATACCAGTGTGCCATATACATTCCAGTGTGCCATAACACCAATGTGCCATATACATTCCAATGTGCTATAATACCAGTGTGCCACATACATGCCAGTGTGCCACATACATTCCAGTGTGCCACATACATTCCAGTGTGCCACATGCAGACCAGTGTGCCACATGCAGACCAGTGTGCCATATACATTCCAATGTGCCATATACATTCCAATGTGCCATAATACCAGTGTGCCACATACATTCCAGTGTGCCATATACATGCCAGTGTGCCATATACATGCCAGTGTGCCATATACATGCCAGTGTGCCATAATACCAGTGTGCCATATACATGCCAGTGTGCCATAATACCAGTGTGCCATATACATGCCAGTGTGCCATAATACCAGTGTGCCACATACATTCCAGGGTGCCACATACATTCCAGGGTGCCTTGATACCAGTGTGCCATAATACCAGTGTGTCATAACACCAGTGTGCAATATACATTCAAGTTTGCCATAATACCAGTGTGCTATATACAGTACATTCCAGTGTCCCCTAATACCAGTGTGCTATATACATTCCAGTGTCCCATAATACCAGTGTGCTATATACATTCCAGTGTGCCATAATACCAGTGTGCCATAATACTGCTGCTGTCTGTCAGGCTCGCGCCATGAAGGAGTCATGGCACAGCCTCTGTGTGGTGATATATAATCCCAAACGCTGGGGGTGAGCAGGTAGACAGATACTGGAGAAGGTATATGCACAATAAAGCTTGTATTGTAGAATAGTACACAGCAGTCTAGCACAGAACAGGCTGTAACACAGAAAACACAGGCATGTGGATGATGAGCCACGTAGTCTCTCTCTAGATCCTCTTGAGGAGAAGCAGGAGCCTTTGGTAACAGTACCTTGATAGAAGGTCACTTCTATGAGAGAGCTTGAGGGCTGGGAGCCACTTGAGAGTCTCTGGAACCACTGGATAGTGGGCCACACAGTGGATCTTCCAGCAGGCAGGAACCAGGTGATGCAAACACAGCAAGGAACGAATAACTGGTTTACACGGTACAGCAGATAAATCCAGAGACTAGCAATAAAAAAAGGGGGCTCTCAGAACCTCTGACAACAAGAAGGGAAAACACAAAATGAAAGAGCGATGGGAGGAGGGTGTGGTCTGGTTATATGCAGAACCCAGGATCAGGCACCAGAGTTAACCCTTAGGTGGGAAGCAGGTATGGAGAGCTAGTGACCCAGGCTGGCCACAGCAGGTTCTCAGGGCTGAGGCATGACACTGTCAAGGCTTCCCAGGATATTTGCTGCTCTCCAGGATGTGCCTCCAGGCTCCAGGCACACAGCCCTGCAGCAGGCCTCCATGACTGACGACTGACGAGGTGCTTTCCCATTGGCTCAAGCAATTAAATTTTTCTCAGTGCCTCTCAGAGGCACTGAAGAGCGTAGTATCAGGAAGCAGCTTCAGTCTGAATCACTCAGCTTGAGCTACACAATTAGCGTAACGATCAGCAATGCAAATTGAGTCGGCTAGGCTGGCTCAGTGCTGCCGCTGCTGTCTGTGTGATGATTCACACACACAGCAGCCGGCAAACTGAAAGAAGAAAAAAAAAGAAAGCGGAGGACAGAGAAGGACGGCGAGGTAGCATGGAGCAGGTGAGTATGTGAACTTTTTTAAAATATAAATATTAATTTTTACAGATTAAATACTATAGGCTCTATTACATTCTTCATGCCAAAACGGATGCAGAACGCGTAAATTTTTGCGCGAAGCGTTAAACGGTAAAGTGCGTAAAACAACGTTGGTGTTACAATCCTCGTGCATTTTTTCATCTGTCAAAAAATAACGCGTGTAAAATGGATGCATAAAATCACGCGCGCAGCAACGTTGCGTGCAGAAATCAGTGTGCAGACTGTTTTTTTCACACGATTCAGCCAATCAGAATTAAGAACCACAATTGTCTCACGTTACGTTTTTGCGCCTGTCAAAGTCAATCCGGCCATATATGCTGCATCAATAAAAAAAGACGCACAACCTCTCAAATTTATTGGTTTGGTACGTGTAGAATGTGTAACTATACATTGCTGCGTATTTTTTTTCGGGCTGGTGTATTTGGTTTCGGCCAGGTCCGTTAGATTTCCCTTTAACACCAGGTTTTAGGAGTTACTAAAATTATGCGCGCAAAGGCTGTGCGTTACAAACTGTGCATAGATTGTAATAGCATCCGCATACCAGTGCACAAATGCATTTGCGCTCACAATGTTAAGTATAGGACGCGCAAAGTACAGTAAGCTCGCGCAGTGTTCGCACAGGTTCACCCACGGTAGACGTATATGCGCATTTGTTGCGCTGAGATTGTAAAATGACGTTCTGCGCAAAGGGTTTTGCCCCTCACGTTAATGCGTTTTTGAGCGGACGCAAACGTATGCGCAAAGAATGTAATAGAGCCCTATAAAGACAACAGCTGCAGCACATTAATTTACTGGAGGCCTTGCCTCACCTGCCACCCACTGCACGTCTCTGCACTGTACCCCCATCTGCAAAGCAGGGGGAGAAAAGCTTTCTTTAACAGCTTCTGAATAGCTTTAACTAAACGTGCACAGCTCATTTTCACATGCAAATGACAAATGGGGCAATAACATTTAGAATTTTATGAATATGAATCCTACCGTTCACATCCTTTTGTCTATGCTGTTACTTGGTTTACATTACCTTCTTGACTAGAGCATCATTTTTGAGATTTGAACAACATATCAATTTATATTCAGTGGGCTCTATTCCAATAATGGTGCATAGTAATAAATCTGGTCAAGCCAAAAATTATGCCCATGTTGCAGTATTATTAACATGAAAAAATGTTTTCAAAAACATTAAGCAAGGCATTTTAAAAACCAATAGGTCTTGCAAGAAAAATTGCATTCCTACTTCAACAAAAAGGGTTTTTTGCAAAAGAAAAAAATAATAATACTTCAGTACCCTGGCCTGGAGAAGACTTTGTCACGTTTTATTGCATGGGAAAAAATAGAAGATAACGGGCCCTATTACATTCCTCGCTCATACTTTTGCACCCGCGCAAAAACTCATTAACGCAAGGGGCAAAACCCTCTGCGCAGAACATCGTATTACAATCTCAGCGCAACAGACATGCGTATACATCTACTGCGGGTGAACCTGTGCGAGCTTACTGTACTTTGCACGTCCTATACTTAACATTGTGAGCGCAAATCAGTTTGTGTGCTGGTACGAGGATGGTATTACAATCTATGCGCAGTTTGTAACGCACAGCCTTTGCGCGCATAATTTTAGCAACTCCTAAGGCTAGGGTCAAACGAACGCATTATTCGCAGCGACCGTCAAACAGTGCGTCCGAACGCATTGATGTATTTTTTCACGGAATGCGCGAAAACGGCCATACGATGCGCATTTTCGGGCGAGATTTGTTACGGATCCAAACCAGGAAACTTTGGGTGTCTGGCCGGACAAGAGCAGCGTCTGACATCTCCTAATCACGCACACTCGCCGCTATGCGGACGCAGCGCACTCTGTACGTCAGTACTAGCGGTTCTGCGTTCTCGAAAAAATGCGTTCGTTTGCCGCTTGCGTTGCGCGGCCGGACTTTCGTGCGGCCGTACTTCGTATATTGGCCGTCGCTGCCCGTCATTTGCTGCTACTGCGGCCGTGATTAAGTGCGCCTAAACGCACGTTAAAAATGTGTTAGTCTGACCCCAGCCTAAAAGCTGGTGTTAATGGCAAATTCTATCAACCTGGCCGAAACCAAATACACAAGCCCAAAAAAAAATACGCAGCAAAGTATAGTTTCACATTCTACACATACTAAACCAATAAATTTGAGAAGTTGTACATGTTTTTTTATTGATGCAGCATATTTGCGCAGATTGACTTTGACCGGCGCGAAAACTTAACGTGAGACAATTCTGGTTCATAATTCTGATTGCACACTGATTTCTGCACGCAACGTTTTTGCGTGTCCGTTTTACGCACGTTATTTTTTGACTGATGAAAAAATGCATGAGGATTGTAATACCAGCGTTGATTTACGCGTGTTAACGTTTAATGCTTCGCGCAAAAATTCACGCGTTTACCGTGCGTTTTTGCGTGAAGAATGTAATAGGGCTCAACAGGTTTTCTAAATCGTTAACGTTCGGGATGTGATATGGCCAGCCTAACATGCGTTAACCTAATTTTACCGAGCGCTAATGCTCACGTATGTGAGCGCTAGCGATAGTGTCAAGGAGATGATAGAACCCGAAATGTGCTGTGCACCTAGTATTAAAATAAAAAGTGGGGAATATAAAACATTGTTTTAAATTGACATTATGTCAGTTGAACCCATTTTATTTTAGACTAGGTGGAAAGCCTGCCCAGAGGGCAGTCTATTGTTGTTGTCGCCAGCTCAGAATTCACGTCCACATAGTTTTTTTTCAATGTCCTATCCAAGAGTATCTCTCTATATAAATACGTTTGTAACGCGACCATCGCCATCCCATCCCATCCGCAACAGGAGGGCCGACTGAGCAGCTGTGATGGGTGCGCGCACAGCTGACAGCGCATTACAAAGGCATTTATATATTAGAGCAGGTTCCTCTTCCCTCTTAGATTGTAAACTCACGGGAACCGGACCCTCAGATTGTAAACTCGTGGGACCCCTTAGATTGTAAACTCGTGGGGTCCCTTAGATTGTAAGCTCATGTGGCCCCTTAGATTGTAAACTCATGGGGCCCCTTAGATTGTAAACTCATGGGACCCCTTAGATTGTAAACTCATGGGATAGATTGTAAACTCATGGGGCCCCTTAGATTGTAAACTCATGGGGCCCCTTAGATTGTGTTGGGCTTGGGCGGGCATTTTTTTTTGTAGCGTATACATTATGCGTATATTTAATGGCACGTGGTATGCATGGCATGTCAGGCTGCTATTTAGGCACACTGGTATTATGAGACACTGGTATTATGCATGGCAGACTGGTAATATGGCTGGCAGACTGATTTTGTGCATGGCAGACTGGTATTGTGCATGGCAGACTGGTAATATGGCTGGCGAACTGGTAATATGGCTGGCGAACTGGTAATATGTCTGGCAGACTGGTATTGTGCATGGCAGACTGGTAATATGGCTGGCGAACTGGTAATATGTCTGGCAGACTGGTATTGTGCATGGCAGACTGGTAATATGGCTGGCAGACTGATTTTGTGCATGGCAGACTGGTATTGTGCATGGCAGACTGGTATTAAGGCAGGCAGACTGGTATTGTGCATAGGCAGACTGGTAATATGGCTGGCAGGCCAGGCACAGAGGAGAACACGGAGGAGATGCTGGCCGGGCATGGAGGAGAACATGGAGGAGATGCAGGCCGGGCACGGAGGAGATGGAGGCCGGGGGCGGAGGAGATGGAGGCCGGGCGCGGAGGAGATGCAACAAAACAAATCTGATCCATTGGAGAGGCGCTGTGCTGTGGATTTGTTTTGGATTTGTTCTGTCCCTCGTGCACGCCGGCTGTGCGCGTGCCGCGGCCGTTGGATGCGCGCGCAGCCAACCACCGCAGGTTGCGCTCGCATGCGCAGAAGGGTTTTTTGGCGACGGACACGCCAGCCCTTACCGTTTTACAGTATAGTATAGATACGTTTGCATGTTTTAATCTTCCATCTTTCATTTCAGCTGCTAAGTGTGAACATCTTAAGGCTCCTACGCATGGCTCAGTTGAATGTCCATGGACAGAGTTCAGCTACAACACAACATGCAAGTTCAAATGTTGGGAAGGATGGGTATTACAAGGTTCTGTTATAACAACATGTGGTCCTTCGGGCAAATGGAGCACTATGATCCCAGAATGTAAAGGTAAGTTTTACAGAAGAGCATGCACTTTTACAAGTTATGGCAATTACCTACAAAGAGAAGTTTAACATTTAACAATATTGCCAATAAATACACACGCACAAAATCCAGAAACAAACCACTAAACAGAAAGAAACATGAAAACTGGAAATTAATTATAACTAAGCCAAAGCCACTTACTATTCTGCTTCCCTAAGCAAAGCTGTGAGGTGTGGATGCTTTAGACTTTAACCAATACTCACACGATGAAGTTCAGCAGATAGCTTCGACTCAGAAAAACTGACACGTAGAAAGATGAATCCAGTTGAGTTTAATGATCAGACTGATAATCCAATCTAATCTTGTTAATGTACAGCTTGCAGGTAAAAAGTCATTAATTTTGTCTAGCAGTCAGCACAGAATGGCTGCTATGTAACCACGAAGTACCTAAAAACACACTGAGCAAAGGGGTGGGAAACTAGCTGATACAGAAAAGCTAGGGAAACCCAGAAGGGACAAAATAGGTATGAAATCAAAAGCATGTGAGCAGCAAAGGCAGATTCAACACAAAACAGAAAAATATAAAATAAATCCTAAATCATGGGGCATGACACTCCCCGTCTGAAATCTTTAGATTTAAAATAAACTAACAGTATAACTTTAAATGTCCTCCTGGAAACCCAATGCAGAGACCTGAAAAACAAAGGTACAGCAATCAACAATACACTTTATAGTCGGTAAGTAAGTCGACAGTCTTAAACATAGGCCATAGTTCCAGATGCAAAGAGTAGTTTAACAAGTTAACTCATCTTCGTGCTAGGGAAGCCGTACTAGGCCAAACTTCCACCAACACAAATGTAATCCAAATGGCTGTATGTGGAAAGACTTCTGAAAAACCACACGCTTCCCCCTGTGGCGTCCATTGAGGAGTATAAGTACAGTTCCAGGAGTGATGGAGGAGCGCAGGTTGCATTTGTGCTGGCTAAAAGGCTTCTTGCCACGGCTTAACAGTTTCCTTGGAACATCTTCAGAAGGATAATAGTGAGGCATTTTACGCAGTTTGACTACACATGTACCGCCATTCTTATCCCCACCGACTGTCTTTGACAAGGTAGCTCTAGCCTTCTCCTTTTCCTTCCTTTCAATCTTAATTTCTGGGGCTTTGTACTTGCACTTGTAGAGAGCTTTTCTGGCAGAAATGGAACATTTCCCAATTCTGCGGACCAGCACTGGATTCTGGCTGGCATGGAGCTGGTTCATCTTCTTCACAGCCTCAGTTTTCTTCTTTGAGGTGTGCTTTAAAGAGGCAAATCGAGCAGCTGCTTGCTGTGGATTGTTAGGTAGCTTTTCTCTAGGCGTACGATAGGGTAAGGGTGCTACCCAGCTATTGGCATCATCCTGAGCAAATTGTTTATCCATCGTCTTGAGGAATTCCCTATCTTCTCTTGCCAGTGCCAGTTTGCTGTCATCATTGGTAGAATTGAACACTGTGGCTCCAAAGGTGTTATCCCAGGACTGAAAGGTATTTAATTTATCTTGGTCATCATGCTGCCATTCGTTGCTGTTCAATTTCTCCTTCACTCTGTAATGGTGTGGGCACGGTTCAAGATAGGTGTTTTGACCATATGGTAAGATATGTGTTTTGTAGGAAGCAGTCTTGGTAGGCACCTTCATTTCCTTTATACAAACATTGCCTATGATAACCCAACCTAGATCAAGGCGTTGAGCGAATGGAGCATCATGTGGACCATTAATTTGTTGCCGTACTTTATGTACTCTTAGGATATCTCTGACCAGGAGAATTAGGATATCTGCATTCTTGTCAAGGGCTGGTATTTTGTTAGCTATAGCCTTCAGATGAGGATGGTGTAGGGCAGCTTCTGGTGTAGGGATCTCTTGCTTGTTAGATGGGATCTGGTTGCATTCGAGAAGGGGGGTAATTCCAGATTGCCACCAAGAGAAGCTACTATGAATCCGCTGGCTCTTCTTCCAGAGACCTCTGTAATGCCACTACATGTACCTAAAGTATAAGGGTAGGAATCTCCTTTTATGTTGAAAAGATCAAAAAGTTCTGTTCTTGCAAGGGACCGATTGCTCTGATCGTCCAGGATGGCGTATACTTTAGCAGACTTTCCTGGGTGATCCTTGTGATATATGTTAACTAAGCATATTTCAGCACAAGACTTGTCGCAAAGATCTTCACCGCATACTGCTGTACAAGAAGAGGACACTTTGGTAACTTCCTGATCTGTAGTCTCCCCGCCGTGTGTCACGGTGCAGCCAGGGGGTTGACGAGCCCAAGGTGTGGTTACACAAAACAGCCAGATAATTGGGGTTGCAAAGTATAAAGGTTTATTACCAAAAGGAACAGAAGTAAATCAGGTAAGGGGACAATGAATAAGTAATAAAACACAATGGAAACTGGTGGAAAATATAATATAAACAGCGGGCAGGGTACACTGAACGGATGGGACAGGACACTGAATGACACAGACACCGAACACAGGGTAACACAGGGGTTAACAGAACAGGTACTTACTGGATACACAGGGGGCAGATCAGAAGACACAGAGGGTAGAAGGAACGAATAATAATAAGCGAGGTATCAGGAGGGCTGTAGCAGTAGGGTGGTCATATCAAGCAGAGGTCTTGGCAGGCAGCGGGCAGAGAGTGGTCAAGTCCATAGCAAAAGGTCATACACAGAAGGTCAATAGATGAGGGTGGTCTCCACAGGTTACTGCAGGTAGATGGATTCCACAGGATGCAATGAAGGATGAGGGTGGTCTCCACAGGTTACTTGCAGGTAGATGGATTCCACAGGATGCAATGAGAGATGAGGGTGGTCTCCACATGATACTGCAGGTAGGTGGTTTCCACAGGATACAATGAGGGATGAAGGTGGTCTCCACAGGATACTGCAGGTAGGTGGTTTCCACAGGATACAATGAAGGGCTTTGTGCAGAGCACGCAAGACAGGCACACCATGAAGCTTCTAGGGATAGAAGGGTAATGCAGAAGCATTGCATGAAGGGTGAGGCCTGTTTTTATGGGTATGCAGGCCCAGCCCACACCTGAGGCTGGAGAGGTGTTGGGAAAGTCTGGGACGGATTACTGAGTGTCTGGACATCAGTCCAGACAGTAGAAAAAGCGGGAATGGATCTGATTCTTTAAAGACAGCGTCTTATTTGCCTTTTTTCCGGCGTCTGCGGCGCGAACCGTGACACCGTGCATTAACCCAGGAGGGGAGTCTGTTGATGTTGTAGGCATGTACTGAGATGGATGTAGCGCCTGCACGTGATCCACACTATCGCATTCTATGCAGTTGATAGGAAATTTGCAGTCTTTGGCAAAGTGCTCAGTAGAAGCACAACATCTGAAACATACACCATATGTCTTTAGGAGCTCGTTGCGCTCTTGGAGTGATTTCTTTCTGAAGCCGATGCACTTTTTGAGGGGATGTGGCTTCTTATGAATAGGACAAAGGCGGTTAGGATTTTCAATCTTTTCACCTTGTTTGCACACGTCAGGAATTGAGGTAGGAGGGGAGAGGAAATTAGTCTTCTTCACTGATACTGGACCCCTGCTGCCTCTGCGATTAAAATGCGAGCTGTCGGACATCTGAGGAAGGAAGCCCGGAGCGTGGAACTCGTTGTATGAAAAAATGGGGTCATTCTTCGTTTCTGCAATGTCCCTTATGAACTCACAAAAGTAGGAGAAAGGTGGAAAGGAGATATGGTACACTCTTTTATACTTTGCCCCAAGTGCAGTCCATTTTTTTTGGATATTGTATGGCAACTTGATAGCTATTGGGTTTACCCCACGAGCAGTGTCCAGATAGCTGAGGCCAGGTAGGAAAGTGCCTGTCTTGGCCAGTTGCAGCTCCCAGAGAAGGTCACTGAGCTCCAAGTATCTCTGATTGTCCTTGCCAGAAATCTTTGGGAAACAGTGCAGGCGATTCAACAGAGCGTTCTCTATGGCTTCAGGGCTGCCGTAGCTTTGATCAAGCTTTTGCCAAGTAGCGTCGAGTCCTGACGCTGGATTATTGATGTAGACAGCTCTGAGTCTCTTGACACGTTCTGTAGACTGTGGACCAAGCCATCTGATCAGCAGGTCCAGTTCCTCGGCAGGAGTAATGCCAAGATCACTAATTGCATGTTTGAAAGGCACCCTTCCAGCTTCTGTAGTTTTCAGCCTGGTCATCAAAGTTCGAAAGGCTGGTCTTGGTGAGTTCACGGCGAGCCATGTATTTAGCAAACTCAAACATGTCGGTTTTCTCTGACTTTGGGCAGGGAAATGAAGTTTGAAAAGCATTTGCTGTATTCTGATTAAGCGACATAGGGTAGTATGCGGTTGCATCTGTATTTAGCCCTGGAGCCGGTTTAGCGTCCATAGACTCAGGCAGGCATAGTTGTATAGCTGTATGGTTGCTAGGATTTTGATGAATTGCTGGAGGGTAGAATTGCATCTGAGAGTTAATGCATTGGAAATGCTGTTGCACTAGGGCGTGTGAAGGGAGGTCAGGGTCAATAGCTAGTAGAGTATTGTACTGACCTTGGATGCAGGGTACTGCTACAGAGACTTTTCCCTGTTTTGAAAGGTTGTCACAACTGTCAGGAATATTTGATGTTATGAGAGATTCGCTGTATTGCTTTAGTACATAGTCTCTGGTGCGCTTAACGGAATCTTCTGTATCCACGTTGCATAAGCTGGTGCTGTCTTTTTCACTTCCCGCAGCAGCCTGCTCTAGGATTTTTAATGTTGCTACGGCATGCTCCTCAAGTTGACGCATGCTCCTGACTACCTCAGCTAGCATAGCAGACACTTCAGGCAACCTTCGCACTGTGGTAACAGCCTCTTCAGTGCTATGTCCCGGTGAATCGTAGGTGAGTCTCTGAGGGGGTCGGATAGAGCGTTTAGACTCTGATTCAATCATCTCCCCTTCGGGTGGGAGTGCCACATTTACAGGCTCAATTCTTTCGTCCACAACTGGAGCAGACACCTCTTCTGAATATGAGCCTTCCAGTGAAGGCATAGAACTATAATCTATGGACACATCTTCTGGAACTACAGGAATTTCCAAAGTCTCAGGAACTTCCAATCGGAACTCAGGAGCCTCGGGCCTCAGGTTACTTTCCCACCGTTCAGAGGCTGGAATGACCTCTTCAGGCTCAGGCGAGCGCACCCAGTCCAGACAAAAACTTCCTTCCTAACTGTCTCCTTCACTATCTTCAACAACCCGTGTCTGCTGAGACCGAGTAATAGGAATCGAGCGTGGAACAGGCGGGTTCGGCAAAGAAAGTCAGATTTTTGTAAACTGGCAGACCCGGCAGTTGCTTGCAGACAATGTAGACTTGAGAACTCCATCCATCCGCCAGCTTATGTCTTGCAGAAACACCCAAGTTCTTCAGCAAAACTCTTATCACCAGGTTGTAGATCCTGTATACGAACGCTCAGATCATAGTTCTGCTTATTCCTCTGTTCTCTGCTTCCTGAAGTCGAACGGGCCTGGCCAAACGCAGCAGCCAAATTTTTCCGGAGTCTATCCACATAATTTTTATGAGAGGCCGCAGACGTCTGATCAAGAGATAACCCAAATGCCAAGTCAACAGGCAGTCGAGCTTCTCTTCTGAACATGAGACTGTACGGTGAGTATCCAGTTGCGTCACTCTCCGTACTGTTATACGCATGCACCAGCGTAGCTGTGTGGCGACTCCAATTCTGCTTCTCTCGGTTTGACAGTGTCCCCAACATATTTAGCAGCGTGCGATTAAATCTTTCGGGTCGGGCGTCACCTTGAGGGTGATATGGAGTGGTTTGGGTCTTCTGGATTCCTAACAGTTCTAGCAATTGCCCAACAAGCCGGCTCTCAAAGTCTCTGCCCTGATCCGAGTGGATTCTCCTTGGTAGGCCATAATGAACAAAAAACTTCTCCATCAAAACCTTTGCCACTGTAGGAGCACGTTGGTCTTTAGTAGAGAAAGCTTGGGCATAACGTGTGAAATGATCAGTCACTACTAGAATATTTCCCTGCCCACTAGCATCCGGCTCTAAGCACAGGAAATCAATGCACACCAAATCCATAGGTCCTTGACTTTGCAGGTGGCTCATTGGAGCAGTTCAAGTTGGTAGAGTCTTTCTCTGACTACACCTCAGACATGAATGGCAGTAACTTTCAACTTCAGATCTCATACAGGGCCAATAAAATCTTTCTCGCACTAGCTTAAAAGTTCTCTCTGCACCCAAATGCCCATGGTCATCGTGTAATGATCTCAGCACACCCTCACTGTGTTTGGTGGGAAGGAACAACTGTTGTGTCTCTTCAGCATTGTTCGAGGGGCCCCTTCGGTAGACCACCCCATCCAACATCTTCAGTCGTTCCCACTCTTTGTATACAAATCGGGCTCCTTCTGGGGAATTTGTCAGTAGAATTTCCCTTTGGTTCGTGTTTATGGCCTTCACTGTTAACGCAATCAGAGGATCTCTAGCCTGATCGGCTCTCAAGTCCTGTTTCGAAAAAGTAGGCAGACTTTCATCCCTCGGCTGTGTAGGATTACAATAAAACTCTGGAACAGCTGCGGCCATAACTCCTATAGCTTCTGCTTCAACTACTCCCTTGACCCGGTGCTCTGCTCCTTGACATAAGGCTTGCACCCCATCTGGAGTCAGTTGAGTCCATTCTGTAGTGTAGGGTCTTCTTGACAAAGCATCTGCATCTCGGTTATACACTCCAGGGCGATACTTAAGGCTGAACCGAAACCCTGACAGAGCGGCCAACCACTGATGTCCCGTTGCATCCAGTTTCGCCGTAGTAAGGACGTACGTAAGAGGATTGTTGTCAGTCTTTATCACAAATTCAGCTCCATACAGATAATCTTTCAGCTTGTCTACTACAGCCCACTTCAAGGCTAGGAACTCTAATTTGTGGGTAGGATAATTATTCTCTGAAGGCGTAAGGCTTCGACTCACATACGCCACAGGCCTCAATAATCCACCATATTCTTGATATAAGACTCCCCCTAGACCTTCTCTGCTGGCATCCACATGCAATTCGTACGGTTTATGAGGATCAGCGTAAGCCAGGACAGGAGCTTGAGTTAGGCTTTCTTTCAGCTTCATGAAAGCACTTTCGCATTAATTAGACTATTCTTCTTGGATGGATTCTCGAGCCTTCCTTGGCCCCGGAGCCGACGAACTTCGATCAGAAGCCTTGGAGTCTTCTTCTGCATCTTCCTTCTGTAGGAGCTTATTCAGGGGTTGAGCTATCTTGGCAAAACCTCCTACGAATCTTCGGTAATATGAGCAGAACCCCAGGAAAGATCTAAGTTCAGTGACATTTCGGGGTCTGGGCCAAGAAGCTACGGCTTCCAACTTTCGAGGATCCGTTGAAACGCCTTCTGCTGAAACAACATGTCCCAGGTACGTAACGGAAGGTAGACAAAATTGACACTTCTCCAGAGACAGTTTCAACCCTTCTTCGTGGAGTCGCTTCAAGACCTTTTCCAACCGCTGCTCATGTTCTTCCAGAGTCTTCCTGAACACAATAATATCATCAAGATACACCAACACTTAGATCAGGTTCATGTCCCCGACTGTCTTCTCCATTAACCGTTGGAATGTGGCGGGAGCCCCCGTAAGGCCTTGAGGCATTCTGTTGAACTCAAAGAACCCCAGTGGGCAGATGAACGCAGTCTTCTCTTTGTCCTCAGGATAAATTGGTATCTGATGATACCCACTTCGCAGGTCTAGTACACTAAACCATTTTGCTCCAGACAAACACTGTAAGGCATCTTCTATCCGAGGAGTGGCATATTGATCTGGAATGGTTCTCTGGTTTAGTGTGTGATAGTCTATACATAGACGGATAGAACCATTCTTCTTCCGAACCATCACTATTGGAGAAGCGTACGGACTCCTGGACTCTTGAATCACCTTAGTCCTCTGTAGTTCATTCAGCTGTTCTCGTAGATCATCCAAGTCTCCCAGCGGAACTCAGCTTGACCTTTCTCGAAACGGCTTATCTTCCTGTAGTCGAATGCGATGCTCAGTACTCCTAGCTAAACGCACGTCGAACTCATCCTTTGAGAACAAGTCCCTCCATTTTAGGATCTGGGACTGAAGACGTTTCTTCCATTCAGGTGAGATGGGAGCGTCCTTAAGATAGAACCTTTCAGCTGGAATCTCTTTAGTTACTCCCCCTCCTAAATCGGTAGGGGAGAGAGGTATAGCGGACGCTACTTGCCCGATGGGCATTCGTGCTTTCAGGATCAGTGGAGAATCAGACACATTACACACACTAACTGAGACTCTTCCTCGTGTCCGTTTCAAAGCTCGTGTGGAGATTATCTCAGAGATTACTTCTACTCCGGCTTCATTCCCATGACTGAGATCAGTTTCCAGTACCACATAGGGACCCGGTTGTGATCCGTTCAACTTGACTGAAGCCCGGAAACTCGTCACTTCTCCTGATTGCAGAACCTTCTCTGTTCCTCCCAATCTCCACAGACACCCCACTTCGGCAGGTGCCCTCTGTTCTTCAACCATTCGCTGATAGACCGGACGTAACATCGGGTGCACTCCTCTGGTAGAACCTTCTTCCATTACTATCGGAGTCAGAAGACGTCTCACCAGATCAGTATTCATCTCCAATATCATAGAACTTCTGTTGGCCCCTGAAGGCCGAGGACACACAATGGCCAATGCATCACAACCTCCAGACTGTCCAATAACTTCGGATCCAATTTCTAACTTCACCTGTAGATATCCATCATAGGGAAGCTTCTCAGTTCCGATACCCCAGATCTCAAGGTCCTTTATTTTCTGTAGAGGTATGTGCTTCAAGTGCTTCTCGTAGAAGTCTCGATAGATCAATGTCACTTGAGCCCCCGAGTCTAACAGGGCTTTAGTGTAGACTCCCTCTACTTGGATTGGAACGATGGGAGAAGGACCTATCAGCTGGTCAGGAAACTTTGTCGTAGCCAAAGGAGGTTTAGACCCAGTTCGCTGTACCCTGGCCTTTTTCTTGACTCGTGGAGGTTTTGGTTGTGCATTGTTTCCCCATGACATAGGACCAGATACTAAGGGAGTGACTCTTACAGTCCTGGTAGGCTCAGCAGTTGGCAAGACTCTGGGCCCTCTCGGCCTTTCGGTTCTGGCTTGAATTTTGGAGCGGGTTTCAACCATTGGGCACCTAGTTTGCTCCTTCACTTGGGCCCTCTGGCTTTTCCCGCCTGTGAGGTAGATAGCAGCCCTTCCAAGGCCTTTAGGAACTCTTCCACTTTATTTCCTTCAGGACTTTGGTTTTTGCACTGTGCTCGGAAATGACCCATATCCCCACAACTGAAACATCTCTTCTTTCAAGACGGAGGTGCACTTGCTTGTGGTGATTCGGTATAAGGACCCTGGCCAGACAACACAGCAACTCCAGTTGTCCGCATATCAGTAAGGAACTTCTGCATATCGGTCTGTGTCTCGGCCACCTTCAAAAGTACTCGGCACAGGTCCGTGTGCGCCTGTTTCAGTTCAGCTTGAGCTTCTTGCACCTTCTTGACAGCCTTGTGTATTTCACTATATGTAGGAATGGTTGACTGTTTTTCAGTACTCTCTGTGGATATTGGAACAAACAGATGCTCTTGTCCGTCAACTTCGGATCCATAAGTGTCCAACGAATCATCTTCAGTTTGCAGATATTCGTTATGCTTTCTGGTTGTGCGTAAACTCTTTCTCCTCTCCTTAAGGATTTCTCTTCCAGTAGAGCCTCTTCTTCTCTAATAGCTCGGATCAGTTCCAGGTATTTCAATTCTCGGTTACCTTCTCTGGTTCTCAGCTGTAGCATCACAGGATCTAGAGATTGAGCGCCCCTCAATATCTGCTGTATTCGGATTTTATCTATTGTGGCCGGTTCGGCCCCTTTCTTAAGAAGTATCTGGTGCAGAATCTTATCTAGGCGCCTCATATATTCAGTCATTCTCTCACCTTTTCGCTGGTAAGTATGTTCATACTGGTACATGAGCTCCGCAGCCTTTTCTGTTCCCCCAAAGACTTCCTGTAATACGTTTAGGTAATCTAAAGCAGTGCAGTCTTGCTTACTCAACTTCAGGTTTCTTACAGCCTCTGACGCAAGTCCGTTTAAGCTCTCAGTAATTCTTTGCTTCTTCTGCACTTTAGGGTCGTCCCACTCATCCAGAGCATGCATCGCCTGTTCTACCCATTCTTCAAAGGTTTCTTCTCCCGCCGGAGTTGGTACGTTTCCTGTAAAATTCCTCAACCGTCGATAACCAAAGTTAGTGTGTGGAGGGCTTGTTCTTTGGCATTTAGCCAGCAAATCTCCAATAGCCACTATAAATTCAGGCCCGATCATGGCCAGCGGACTGGGCGCGGGAATACTCGTGGGATCGCCACGTGGCGCACTTGGCTGAATCAGTTGAACTTCCACCTCATCGGTCAGCTTCACGCTCACGCCCTGAAAACATACTGGAACACCCTTTCTCCACTCAAAAAGAACATATGTGTGAGAGGTATCCAGGTTCGCTTTAATGTCCAGGATTAACCCCCGATGATCTGGTGTCAGCACGGCCATGGCCCGGCGAATCTAATCTTCGGCCCAAGTGTCTGCAGGAATATCCATGACTATGCTTAACTCTATCTGGCTATTTTGCTCCTCACACCATTTGGCAGCAGTGCCTGGATCCATAGTTAACCCTTTAATTGCGATTTTATTACAGAGACTGGAATCCCAGACGAGCCCCCACATGTAGCGCTCACCCCCAAAGGAGCCGCTGAATTAACCTCGGGTTAGTCTCCCCGCACTAGGGAATAAATATACACCAGCACTGTTGTGGATTTTATAGATTATGTACTTTACTGATCCCAATAAAGCGGCATACAGTATATAATGTGGATACGGTATATGAATGACAGGATTTCGCAATGCGGGAAATACACGCGGCGGCAAAAAGAAAAGTTTAACCCCTTCAGTTCTGGAGTGTAAGTCCTGTGAAAGTAATGTCTCAGAAAGGTGTGTGTGTGTATGATCTTGTGTACCCGGGTACTGTATTCAACTGGCCAGTGAATGGAATGAGCAAATCTTCGACTTGTGACATTGGGGCCCTGTAGATTTAGACAATAATGCAGCGTGCTTGGTTAAACTTGGACTGGTGGCCTGGAAGGCAATCTGGAAGGCAATCTGTTCCGCTGCCCAATCAAGGATGTCCGCTTTAGACTCTCTGGGACTCTGTGCCCCCGGATCCGCTTCCCTTGCTTGTCCGATCTCCGCAATGTGAAATACGGCCTACCGCCTGCACTCCCAGTGGATCATCGCGGTCTCCTTACTCGGGGTCCAACCGGAACTTTGTGTCTGTACAAAACCTCTCAGCGGTGTGTAGGTAGGTCTCTGGCAAGTCACTGTCCCGATCTCCAGCACCCGCGAGGCAGCGCCTGCTCTCCGGCCTGGTCTCGATCTCTGGCAGTCTCATGTGCGTCTTCCACCTTTCGCCACTCGGCTCACACTGGCTGCGGATGTCCTTACTTTCTCTCCCACCCACTTCCTGTCTCCACTGCAAAGCACAATGGAAATTGTAGTCCCATTTGTGTCCAGCATAGCTCATATTGCCCCTGTCTCCCTCTGGTGGCCACAACAAGTAAATGCAGCAAGTACAATTTTAAAGCAGCGCTACATTCCCCCCCCTTGAACTCTTGGGTCTCTCCAAGGAAGTGTAACAATTACATGACATTCCAGCATTTACATTAGGCAATATATATAGGTTCAGTAGCAAACATACAATGGGTCAGATATACATCCTCAAGTTGACGCATGCTCCTGACTACCTCAGCTAGCATAGCAGACACTTCAGGCAACCTTCGCACTGTGGTAACAGCCTCTTCAGTGCTATGTCCCGGTGAATCGTAGGTGAGTCTCTGAGGGGGTCGGATAGAGCGTTTAGACTCTGATTCAATCATCTCCCCTTCGGGTGGGAGTGCCACATTTACAGGCTCAATTCTTTCGTCCACAACTGGAGCAGACACCTCTTCTGAATATGAGCCTTCCAGTGAAGGCATAGAACTATAATCTATGGACACATCTTCTGGAACTACAGGAATTTCCAAAGTCTCAGGAACTTCCAATCGGAACTCAGGAGCCTCGGGCCTCAGGTTACTTTCCCACCGTTCAGAGGCTGGAATGACCTCTTCAGGCTCAGGCGAGCGCACCCAGTCCAGACAAAAACTTCCTTCCTCACTGTCTTCTTCACTATCTTCAACAACCCGTGTCTGCTGAGACCGAGTAACAGGAATCGAG
This sequence comes from Leptobrachium leishanense, assembly GCA_009667805.1. Classification (NCBI taxonomy): domain Eukaryota; kingdom Metazoa; phylum Chordata; class Amphibia; order Anura; family Megophryidae; genus Leptobrachium; species Leptobrachium leishanense. The sequence goes on from CM019070.1 coordinate 112,518,723, forward strand.
CGTGGAACAGGCAGGTTCGGCAAAGAAAGTTCGTCTCCAACTGGTATTCTCACAGCTTCTCTTAAAGGCAACAGATGATTTCGGTGCCAGTTTTTTAGAGGCCCCGCCTTTCCATCCGGTCAGATTTTTGTAAACTGGCAGACCCGGCAGTTGCTTGCAGACAATGTAGACTTGAGAACTCCATCTATCCGCCAGCTTATGTCTTGCAGAAACACCCAAGTTCTTCAGCAAAACTCTATCACCGGGTTGTAGATCCTGTATACGAACGCTCAGATCATAGTTCCGCTTATTCCTCTGTTTTCTGCTTCCTGAAGTCAAACGGGCCTGGTCAAACGCAGAAGCCAAATTTTTCCGAAGTCTATCCACATAATTTTTATGAGAGTCTCCCTCTGGTGGCCACAACAAGTAAATGCAGCAAGCACAATTTTAAAGCAGCGCTACCAACGTTTTACAGCGCGTTCCTACACATTGTAAAACGCCCAGGTGTGAACAAGCCCCATAGGAAATCATGGTATTTACGTGTTTAGGTGTTTTACAGCGCACAGGAACGCGATGTAAAATGCCCAGGTGTGAAAGGGGCCTAAGCTGCCAGTTCAACTCAATCAGCCCATTCACAACTATAACAAAAAACTTTGGTTTTCTTGGGTTTTGAAAAATACGATCAAAAAGATGACAAACCATTTAATGACCAATAATCAAGCTTTCTATTTCTCAGTAATCGAATAATCTGTCACTCACAAATTCAGACAAATTATTCCAAATATGAATTTTCATACGTCAATGAGAATATGTGAAGATTAGTTCATAAAGTGGGATCCAGGTTTTTTCTACCATCAGGCTTCTCCAGGGAGACCCAGAGAAATATTTCCCATTCCTTCCCAAACACCAAAAAAGGCCATGGTCACCCTGTTTCCTTTGTGGTGTAGTGGGATATTTCCACCTGGTGTATCTGGACAATGATGTCAGTATGGTCTGTGAATTGAAAATAGGCATCCAGTACAAAGGGCACTGATACCAAGTACACTATCTCTTCACAGCAAAAACCAACTGCATTGCACCATAGTTTGTTGTCTAATATCCCCTGGCAAAACATCAAGTAAGAAATAAAAGGAAAGTGATGCTATAGGTGAGAGGGATATAAGATGAGATAATTTATAGATAAGAAAAATGGAAGAAAGACTGACAGGGTTATTCAAAGAGATCCGAATTGTGGCTGAAAGATAACCGAACACTGAAATTCAGCGTACGGTTACCTTTCCTGGCCATTCGGCTATTCAGAGAGCAGGCAGTTCGCTAAATGTTGGCGAATTGCCTGCTCATACAGTGGCTGTTCGTTACCAGTTCGAGGGCAGTGAAATCCCCATAGAGAAGCAATGCTTCGTCTATTCAGAGAACACAAAACAGCTGAGAAAGTTTGCCGAAATGCCCTGCCATTCGGTGGTTTCATTCGACAGGTTTATTCAGGAGAATCCCATAGGCTTCAAAGTTAAAAATATTCCCGTTTTAACTCAAAATCTAATAAACCGCTATATTCTGCAGTAAAAAGTCTATTTATTTTTAGAACTTTAAGGATCTTTTAGGCATTTTTCGTGTTTTGTTTTGTGAAATTTATTTTTGTTTTTTTTAATTGTTTTTTCTTTTTTTGTAACAGCCCTTTTTATTATCATTCATTGGATCTTATATGTAAATTTCAGACATTTTTGATCTGTAGTTTCTTTGCAAACAGCGTTTCACTTTTCAATCATTCAAGCGTGCTGTTTTTTTTTTTAACTCCATTCGTCTGCGGTGTCGGGTTTTTGCGGCGGCTGCTCTGCGCTCTGATCGGCTCCTGCTCGGGTTTCTCCGGCATTTTCGGCAGGGTTAATCCAGATGTTTTTGCGGGTTTCGGTGAGCATTCGCCTGGGTTTTGCAGTGAGTGTATGGCAGGTTTGCGGCGGCTTTTTCCTGCACTACGACAGCCCTGTGGTGCTTGCTGAATACACCGCAGGGTCGCTGAAATGGGATCGCCAAATCGCACCGAATTGAAGAAGAACAAAAAGTCACCGAATGTGCGATGACTTTTCGCTTCTCTTTGAATAACCCTGTAAGTTACAAGAGAATGAATGAGGGACATGTAGGACTGGGGATGACTGGGATGAAAGACACAGAAGTTGAAATAATTGGAACGAGACATTTCTTTGTCAATGGGAAATACACATGGGGCACTATTCCGTGCCTGGTGCTAAAATGGGGACAACCTCGCCTGCAGGTTTCTCTGTAACGTCCCCACTTTAGCACCATATTCCGGGGCAGGTGCTAATACAGCAGCCCTCCCGGAAAACACAGCATAACCCTCCATGATACTTGGGGTAGCGCTTCCATGCCGCCGCTGCGAGTATCACCTCCTGGAGTCCATAGGACCAGGGGTCAAGTCGAGGGGGAACGCGTGGGAACGGAGTTCCTGCACTAATTTTGCAGAGGGAACGGAGTTCCCTTTGGTCCCATACTCTATAAAGCTTGTAGTCAGGTGTTCAATCATATATTTCTCTATCAGATATTTTTGCTATATTCCACATATTTATTTATTTATAAAGTATTTTACCAGGAAGGAGACATTGAGATTTCTATCGTTTTCAAGTATGTCCTGGGTTTAAGAAATTGAATTGTTACAGTAGGTACAGAAATACAAGTAACACAAACGGTTAGGCAGGCATATTATGAATATATACACACACAGGCAGGTACAGTAGGTACAGAAATACAAAGTAATAAAATGCAAGATATTAAAAAAACACAAATATACAGATTAAGACAGAAAATAAATATGTAGGAAATATAGTCATTATGTTACATGTTTACAGGTGCATTCTGTATTGAGGTATGTTAATAGGGAGCTCTCGAGTGACTTTAGACTGGGAGAAGATTTGATGGCGTCTGGGAGATTATTCCATAACTGTGGTGCTCTGTAGGAAAATGAGGATCGAGACACTTTCTTTTTGTATTGTGGTATTGCAAGTAAGGTGCTGGTCCTGGATCGGAGGTTATAGGATGAGGGAACTGCTGAGGGAAGCAGCCTATTCAGGTAGGGTGGTAGCTTTCCAGTAAAGCTCTTAAACACCAGGTTGGAAAGGTGAAGGGTGCTTCTGGATTAGAGCGATGGCCAGTTTAGGTCTTTTAACATGTCACAATGGTGGGTCATGTATTTACTTTGTAGAACAAAGCGACAGAATGAGTTATACAATGTAGTAAATTTCTGAAGGTGTGTTTGCGGGGCAGCTGCATATACTACATCTCCGTATTCAATAGCCGGCATAAGCATTTGTTGTACAGTCTGCTTTCTTATTGACATATATACATAAATATATCAGATCTGAGTGTGTTTGTGTTACGTGCGAGGTGAGAATTGCTTATTGGGAGACAGAAATCCTGGCGAGTTCCCACACTTCTTTTTTTAGGACTTGATCCCTGCATAGGACTCTATGGACGGTTGAACTGCAGCCAGGGAGACCTGCGTGATCTCGCTCTCGCGAGTTCGTGGAGTGAGACTGAGGACTAATTTTCCCCAGACTCACTCTGGTACTGATAGATCTGAGTGTGTGTTTATGGTAAGTGTGAGATGACAATCGCTAATTGGAGGACAGAAATTTTGAGTTCCCACTTCATTTTTAAGACTTGACCCTTGGTAAATATCACTGTTCGGTGCAATTTCAGAGCAATTTATCTATTCGTAAAGCTGTCAGCAGGGACGTAACTACCAGGAGTGCAGAGGGGGCCACCGCACCACTGAGTGGACCAGTGCATGTTGACGGGAAGGGGGGGCTAAATATGTTTTTGCCTGGGGGGGAGTCATGGTTCCTGCACCTAGGCCCTGAAGTTTCTAGTTACGCCTCTGGCTGTCAGTTTGCTAAATACAGGTGAACTGACGGCAAAATAAGGTGCTATTCGCTGGCACCGAAATTGGCCCATAGAGAACTAACGATTCATCTATTCACAGACCTATTCACAGATATTCCATGATTTTCTGTGTTTCAATCCAATAGGTTTAAACAGGCGAATCCCATAGGTTTCAATGTAATAAATGGAATATATTTTGTAATATTTATTTATTTAACTTTTAAAAGATCTTTCTGTATTTTTAGACAATTTTTTTAGTACTCTTTGAAAGACTTTTAAAAAAAAATTGTAACAGACCTTTTCATTATTGTTAACCCTTTCCCTGCTGACAACGTGTGGGAGACATCATGGAGTGTCCCTACTGTATGCAGAGGATATCCCCCACACGTCATCCGATCACCGGGGGTTTTCTCCCAATACTTACCACTCTGTCCAGGGTCCCGCGGTGGTCGGACTTCCTGGAAGTCAGACTCTGATTTTATACCCCTCCCGACGCAATGATGTCAGCTTCAGTGATCCCCTCGGCAGAGCTGGAAGAGCGCCTAAAAGAGGGGATGGGGTCCTTTAGTCATAGTCTGACTTTTCCAGTGATGCCTCTCTTTAACCCCTTAGGTGCCGGTCCACGATCGTGAGAGGCGAGATCCTGCCAGTCATGTGACCCGGCAGCAGAAGCCTCCATGGAGTCCAATGCCCTGTAGCGGCCGCTAGACTCCAGGATGATAGGGACAGCGCTAAAGCGTTGTTGTGAGCATCCCCTCCATGGAGGCTTCTGCTGCCGGGTCACATGACCTGCAGGATCTCATCTCTTCGTGATCCTGCAGGTCGGCAGAGTGATTGTGGAGGGAGACTGGGGACTTTTTTCCCCAAGTCTCACTCTGCTCCCAGTGGCCAGCAGCAGCGGATCGAGCAGCCGTTCTCGCTGCAGAATGAGAGGTTAGTTTTGATAGGGGGGGGTCCAGCTGCTGTTAACTGATTCTGCAGAATCAGCACCAGCTCTAAGCTGTAGAAAACTTTTTAATTAGCGACAATTGTGAGTAATTAGCGCTAGGACTATGTGATCCTAACACTAATTACTGATTGCTTACACTTTACACTCCCCATGTTAAGTATAGGGACCGCAAAGTACAGTAATTTCGCAAAAAAAAGTGCTAATACCGATTCGCTAACGGATTTTTTTTAACCCGTTAGTGATCAGGAGTTGATCTATGCGGTATGCTATCACCTCACTTAACCTAGCACTAACACTCATTTATGTAAGCGCTGGCGTTAAAGTAGTGAAAGTGCCCATAGTAAAGAAATATCTGATAGTATTAAAGCCCACAGACCTACACCCAAGGAATGTGAGTAAACCAAAAAAGTGTAAATAGAGCTGAGAATAAAATCAGGGCCGGATTAACATAGGGGCTGATGGCGCAGATGCTCCAGGCCCATGCGCCGGAATAGGCCCAGAGAAAGGATAACTATGTCTGCTGTGACAGACTATGGGAATCTGTGTATGTTAGCAGGAGGCTGACTGATGCAGTATTTCCTGGTCAGTAAGGGGTTACACCTTCCCTGGCAGCAGCCACAGCTGCAACTCCTTAACAAGCCAATATAGCAGTTCCCAGCACAGAGGAACAGTGGCGACTCTAGGAACAATATTTAGGGGGGGCACAGAAGATACCGCAGTCAAAACTGGGGGGGCACTAATAATTTTCACCACTAAATCATACCACTGAATAAAACTAAGGGCCCAATCACCTGGTGTGAATTAAAACACCATCACTAAAGGAAAAATTTAGCTCGAGTCGCTAAAACTTAGTGCCTGACGACCTACTAACAGATCACCTTGTCTGCAGTAGTCCATAAACAAGGTCGTTTGGCGCACGCTAGGAAAACTCTAAGACCTGGGCTGGGACCCAGCGCTAATGCAGTTGTATACAGGACATAACTGTTTTTTATTTCCAGTGCAGAGTGCCGGGCCATACCTATCCCCTGCCCTCACAAGCTTTAATATGAACACATCCAGTGAATAACCTCACACCCTGCATTATTAAAATCCTCCATGGTGGCCGCATCATCCATGTTTTGATGCACACATATATTAAGGCTGATGGGCATTGCATGATAAATGCCACCCAGCAGCATGTAGAATCATTACACTGCATTTAATGGATCCAAAAGGAAGGCCAGGTGAGCCACATTAACTTCCCTGCTGCAGCATATAAATAACACATGTTTCAGGGCAAGACTTATCCATGTGTCACTTTAAACATGGTCCACACGGTCACCCTAATAATCAACCACTTCCATACTATGAATAACCTCCAGCATAAAATGTTTAAAATTAGGCAATATATTAGGATATATGTGGATAAAGGATACATTTATAATAGAGCCTACTGCAACAGCAATGACAATGCGGACCAGATCCATTGCTATGGTGTATGGGGCCAAGAGAACACCTGTGCTGCATTCCTTTCAAATGCCTGTTAATTTTGGGTGAGGACCTGTTTTTACAGTTTTTTTGGAGATAGCACCAGGGTTGAGCAGTAGGTAAAATGTTGCAATTAGCACCCCTAAAAAAATTAGCGCTGGCACCAAGTGATCTGTTAGCTGCAAAAGCGCTAGAGATCTCTAGCGCTCTCTGTGTTAAGTAAAGGACGCGGAAAGTACAGTAAGCTCGCTGTACAAATCGCTAATAGCAACGCGCTAAGTGATTTTTCCCATTTGTAGCGGGAGGCAAACGATCTGTTGGTCAGGTGCTAGACTCAATTAACCTGGCGCTAACGCAAAACCATGCCAACGCAAGGGTTAGCTCACACCAGGTAATAGTTCCCTAAATAAGTATATATATAAATAAGGTTCCAAAACCCCAGAGTAATGTGACGCGGTGAGTAATGTGACGCAATGAGTAATGTGATGCAATGATGCCTTTTTATTGTACTAACCTGATACTTTATTTGCCGCAATTCGGCAGTTTTCGCTGAATGTCTGATTGCTGCTTCAGCGACTCCACTTTTAGCAAATTACAGTGAATATTCACTAAATAGGAATTCACTATATTTTCAGCAAAATGAATTCCCCCGAAATGTGATGAAAAGCAAAGGATCTAAAGATGATTAGACGCTTTAGATTCTAACTTCCATAATAACCCCTAAAATGCTATATACCCAGGGAAATACAATAAAAATAATAAACAATGTGGCATTTAGCTACCCACTTAACCCCTAATATGCCATTATTCATGGGAAAACATGAAATGAATACTGTGCAGCATGTAGCCTTAAGATTAAGTGTCCGTTATTATTTAATGTTTTATGACTTTTATTTCAAACTGAATATGGTCATGTTGGGTATCATTGGAAAGGCCAGAATCTGCCCTTTCCAATGACACATAGGTTGTCTATATACGCTGCACAGGGACGGAGATACAGCGTTTCGAAAAAGTGTGGGAAGCTGGATGCTGATTTTTGGTGGGGGGGCACATGGGGGGGCAAGGAATAACCTAGGGGGGGGCAGTTGCCCCCCTTGCCCCCCTGTAGAGTCGCCTATGCAGAGGAAGGCCGAAAAAGATTGCGTTTGAAAGAGTGAGGTGTGGAATGCACAGTACTGCAGAATTCCAGGCTGGCTGGCACGTATGTAAAAAGGGAGAGAGTTTTAGTTTATACTGTGGCAGAATAGCTGCCCCAGTATCCCGTAGTGAGGGGACAAATTTGTTTAGTTAGACTCCTAAAGGAAGGAGTAGGCCAATTTGTTTGTGGTTAATTTTTGCTTGCTAATACAAGTGTACACGGTGTTTAAAGAGACTTTGTTTTGTGGCGTTCAATAAAAGAGGTACACCTCCAAATCCTGTGCTTCTCTGAGCACAAGTGGTGACAGCAGTGGGATATTTGCCGTGCCAGCTCCACTTTCACAGAAGCCTTAAAGGTACAGAACCCACTATAATGGAGGATGTTGTAAAAGCCCTAGTGCAAGCTTCAGCAACCCAACAGGAGACCAACAGGCTTACTGCAGCCTCCGCTGCAACCTCAGCTGCAGCTCAGCAAGAGACTAACAAGCTCCTGGTCTTGCAGGTTGAAGCCTTGGGCGAAGCTGAAAGGATGGACCGTGCCATGTTCAAAGAGCTCTTGGACCGCATCAGTACCCTGGGGGTGACTGCACCAGCAGAGGGTGTAAGCAGGATACGGGCAAGCAGCTGCCTACAGAAGATGACCCCAGAGGATGACATGGAATCCTACCTTCTAGCGTTTGAGTGAACAACTATACGTGAAGCCTGGCCTGTGGGTCAGTGGGCCGGAATTATTGCCCCTTTTCTCCTTGGTGAAGCACAAAAGGCCTATTGTCAGGCACTCTCACGTACCCGAGGGTAGAAAGCGGTATGCCCTAAGAGATAACAGGTGCCCCGAGCGCTAGAGAGATACCAGTCCTTGATATGGCTGGGTTTAAGCAATAGCGAGGGGTACACTGTAGTCAGGCCAACACATGTAAAAACCAGGGTGTACTAAGGAAGGCAGTGCCAGTATAGCGAGAAAATCTTAATGCGATACCAGTCCTTGAAATGGCTGGGTTCCGCAACAACAGGAGGTGAACCTATAAGGCAGGGACACACGAGGAGGATAGGAACCAGTCCTTAGAGTGGCTGGTGTAAACGCTGCTAAGCAAGTATATCAGAAACCCAATAAAGGTAAAGGCAAAAAACGGAGTCGAGTATCAATAGCCGAGTCAAGGGGTATAGAGGTACACAAGTCGAGATAGATAGCCAGGTCATACACAGAAATACGTAAAGAGTGAAATAAATGAGCACTTAAGGGTCAGACAAGCAGAACCACGAAAGGGCCTCGAGGTATGGTAAAAGCAGGTTTAAATCTAGCGCCCTTACTGCCGATTGGTCTACTGAGGTCACATGGAGTGTAGTGACGTCGCGCCGCCGGAGGAGCTAACTACGGAACCACCGGCGGCGCGTGCGCGCATACAGCGCAGAAACCGGATGCGGAGGAGACGCCGACCCCGGAGCCGTGAGGGGGGGCGCCGGGTCGGTAAGCGCCGCCGAGGCATGACAGCACCCCCACCGCGAGGAACGCCCACCGGGTGGCCAGGAGCCGGCGATCGGGGAAACGACGATGAAATGCGGAGACCAACCGGGGAGCATGAACGTCACGTGACGCAACCCATGTGCGATCCGCGGGACCATAACCGGTCCAATGAACCAAATACTGCAACCGATTCCGAAAACGACGGGAATCCAGAATGGATTTGATTTCATACTCGGGAGTCCCGTCCACCACCACAGGAGGAGGAGGAGGAGAGTCAGAGCGAGTAAAACGGTTACACGAGAGCGGTTTCAACAAGGAGACATGAAAGGAGTTCGGGATACGTAAAGAGACGGGTAACTGCAGTGCGTAAGATACGGGATTGATACATCGGAGTATTCTATATGGACCGCTAAATCGAGGTGCGAATTTCATGGAAGGAACTTTCAATCAGATGTGGCGTGTGCTGAGCCAAACCCTGTCGCCTACATGGTAAACTGGTGAGGGTCTGCGCTTGCGGTCGGCCGACCGCTTCTGAACCAAAGAAGCGGACTCAAGATTCAACCTAGTCTTCTCCCATATAACACAGAGATTGCCTAGGTGTTCCTCCAGGGCAGGAACGTTCTGGGACGAAAACGAGGATGGAAAAATGGTGGGATGCATACCAGTGACCATTTCAAAAGGAGAATACTTAGTTGATTGTGATGTGGCATTGTTATATGCAAATTCTGCCCATGGTAACAGAGTAAACCAATCGTCCTGTGAGTCTGAAATAAAACATCTTAAATAAGTCTCAAGCGTTTGATTGGTTCTTTCGGCTAATCCGTTCGTTTGCGGGTGGTACGCGGAGGAAAAGGACAGTTTGACCCCCAACTGGTGACAGAAACCTCTCCAAAACCTAGAGATGAACTGAGAACCGCGGTCCGAGACAAGGACTTTCGGAATACCATGAAGTCTAAATATTTCTTTGGTGAAAATCTGTGCTAGTTCACTGGAGGAGGGGAGTTTCCTTAATGGAATAAAATGTGCCATTTTAGAGAAGCGATCCACAACCACGAAAATCACAGTATGGCCAAGTGAAGGGGTTAAATCTACTAGGAAGTCCATAGCTACATGAGACCATGGACGCTCAGGGACAGGTAGAGGCTGGAGAAGACCGGTAGGACTCAGGCAGGAGGATTTAGAACGGGTACAAACAGAACAGGTGGTCACGTAGTCTTTAACATCACTGAGAAGAGTAGGCCACCAAAGGTCCCTTTTAATTAAGTCTAGAGTCTTTTTTACCCCGAAATGTCCAGCGAATTTAGATTCATGAAAGAGGCGTAATGCAGTAGGTACCTCTACGGGGGGAACAAATAGTTTGTTAGGAGGTGTAGACGGAGGTGCTAGAGACTGCTTAGACAATAAGAGGTTCCAAAAAGGAGATTCGACCTGTACACTCAGGGAGGCTAGGATTTTCTTTTCGGGAATTATGGGAACAGGTACTGATACCGGAGTAGACAGGGGTTCGTGCTGTCTGGAGAGTGCATCAGCCTTAATATTTTTAGACCCGGGTCTGTAAGTAATGGTGAAGTCAAATCGGGTAAGGAAGAGGGCCCATCGGGCTTGTCTGGGATTTAACCGTTTAGCTTCGGACAGGTAAATCAGATTCTTATGGTCCGTGATAATGGAAAACGGACAGTTAGACCCCTCCAAGAGGTGACGCCATTCTTTTAAGGCTAGTATAATGGCTAACAATTCCCTGTCCCCAATGTCGTAACGGGCCTCGGTGGAGGATAATTTTCTAGAAAAAAAACCACAAGGTTTCATAGGCTTGTCGTCAGCCGGATGTTGGGATAATACAGCTCCTACCCCAGTCTCTGAGGCGTCTACTTCTAAAACGAAGGGTCTATTGGGATCAGGGTGGTGGAGGATAGGAGCAGTGGAAAAGGCCGTTTTTAACCTTTCAAAAGCCTCCGAGTCAAGGGGTATAGAGGTACACAAGTCGAGATAGATAGCCAGGTCATACACAGAAATACGTAAAGAGTGAAATAAATGAGCACTTAAGGGTCAGACAAGCAGAACCACGAAAGGGCCTCGAGGTATTGTAAAAGCAGGTTTAAATCTAGCGCCCTTACTGCCGATTGGTCTACTGAGGTCACATGGAGTGTAGTGACGTCAACGCCGCTGGAGGAGCTAACTACGGAACCGCCGGCAGCGCGCGCGCATACAGCGCAGAAACCGGATGCGGAGGAGACACCGACCCCGGAGCCGTGAGGAGGGCGCCGGGTCGGTAAGCGCCGCCGAGGCATGACACCTATTATGATCTGGACGAAGAGGCCGCTGCAAGTTACCCCCAACTAAAAGCAGAGATCCTGGCCCGGATGGGTGTGACAACCAATGTGAGAGCCCAACGCTTCTATAAGTGGCAGTTTAAGGGAGATAAGGCACCCCGTTCACAGATGTTCCGGAGAGTTAAACCCCTGCTCAGATCGTGAAAACCCTGGTGCTAGACCGATACCTGAGAGCCTCCGTGAATGGGTCAGTCAAGGAGACCCCAGAGCCTATGACAGCATGGTCGCACAAGTAGAAAGATACCTGTCTGCAAAGGACTTGGAGAGATCTCCTACTAATTCGTTTCGTTTGCCCCAGAGACCAAGACCCCGGAAAGGTGGACTTGAACCGAATTCTGGAACGGAAAAACGCCTGCGCGAAACAGACTCTGAGGACCGTACTCCCACAAAAGACCTATTGAGAAGAAACTCTATAATCTGCTTTGAATGTGGCGCAAGAGGACATGTCAAGGCAAGGTGCCCTAACCTCCCAGAGCCAATGCAATGTGGCTTGGGGGAGAACCCCTTAAACTTTTGTGGACTTATATGTCTAGCAGGCCTGGTAGAGGGTGCACATACCTTTAGAGTGACTGTAAAGTTAAATGGTCGTGAGACAGGAGCCCTTGTTGACTCTGGTAGTGCCTTAACTCTGGTAGCAGGCGGCCTAACCAAGTCTCCACAGGTACAACACCATAAAACAATGGGGGTACTTTGTATTCATGGATGTACTGTACGATATCCTACAAGCAATATATAGGTTTTTGTACAAGGAAAACTGGTAAGGATATCAGCAGTAGTGATTCCTCGACTACCCTATCCCCTAGTCATAGGAAGGAACTTCCTGGAGATCCACACCCTCTTGCAACCCCTGGTGGGAACCGAACAAGGGTCACTTAGGGATGAACGACAAGTTTGTGGTTTAGATTAACTTTTTCCCTTCGCTCACCCTGATTTGTATGTTGGTAACCCAAAAAGAAGAAAAACCAAGAGAGAGTGCAGGGAAAGCAAATTAAGGTTTAACAGAGCCGTGAATGAAGCATTGTTGAATGAGCAGGGGAAGCGGACTAATAAAGGTGTGGCAACACAATGTGGTGAAGATGAGGTAGAGGTTGAACAAACAGAACCTGCTACAGAACCGGATTATGAGGTTGAGATGGAAAACCCAGAAACAATTGATATGTCCACTGGTAACTTTGGGCGAGATCAGTCGAATGATCCATTGTTACAGAATGCCGGAAGTAGAGTGGTAGAGGTAAATGGTATACCCATGGAGGGTTTATGAGGGACACGTATCCATGTTGCATCCTAAAAAATGATGTCCTTTACAGGCTAACCTCAGATGAAGGTCACGAGGTTGAGCAACTGGTGGTGCCGTCCTCCTATACTCGGAAGGTGCTTGACTTCTCCCAAACTCATTTACTGGGTGGACACTTGGGGGTGAAGAAAACACAAAGGGTTCTCAGACACTTCTTCTGGCCAGGGGTATATAAGGAAATTAAGAGGTATTGTGCTTCTTGCCCAGAGTGCCAGTTGTCGTCAGTTAGACCCAAGCTAAGGGCCCCGCTCATACCTCTCCCGATAATCAAAGTACCCTTTGAAAGAATAGAAATGGATCTAGTGGGTCCCCTAGAGAAATCGGCCAGGGGTCACCGGTATATCCTGGTGATTGTCGATTATGCCAGCAGATATCTGGAGGCCATTCCACTGCGCAAGGCTAATGCTAAAAATATAGCAAAGGAGTTGGTTCAGGTTTTCTCACGGGTTGGCATACCCAGAGAAATCCTTACGGACCAGGGTACACCTTTTATTTCCCGTATTATGAAGGAGTTATGTCAACTGTTTAACATACATGCTTTGAAAACGTCAGTATACCACACCCAGACAGATGGGTTGGTAGAACGCTTCAATCATACCCTGAAGGGGATGTTAAGAAAAGTAGTTAGTAGAGATGGGAAAGATTGGGACCTGCTGCTTCCCTACTTATTGTTTGCTGTAAGAGAGGTTCCGCAAAGCTCCACTGGTTTCTCCCCATTTGAGATTCTGTATGGTCGACACCCCAGGGGTATATTAGATATATTGAGGGGAACCTGGGAAGAGCAGGTGGCCCAAGGCACGAATTTAGTTCAACATGTGGAACAAATGAGGGAGCGCATGGCTCGGATTGCTCCGCTTGTTCACGAGCACATGAAACAAGCCCAGGATGCCCAGAAACTTCACTATGACAAAAAGGCAGTAGCAAGAGAGTTCAACAAGGGAGACAGAGTAATGGTGCTGGTTCCCACAACTGAGTGTAAGCTACTAGCTCAGTGGCAGGGACCCTACGAAATTCTGGATAAAGTAAGTCCGGTAAATTATAGGGTTAGTCAGCCTAACCGTCGTAAGAAAGAGGCAATACTGCACATAAACCTCCTTAAGCGTTGGAGGGATAGAGAAGCATGTGTGGTCGCTGTGGGTGACCCAATGGTTAGTTGGCAGCCCCCAGAACAACCGGTGATGATATCTTCTGATCTAACACCAGAGCAGGCAGAGGAGGCTAGAAGCCTGATGGAGAGGAACGAGGATGTCTTTTCATCGCTGCCAGGCAGAACCCAAGACATTGCCCATGATATTGAGACGGAACCAGGGGTTACCATAAGGGTTAAGTCTTATAGAATCCCTCAGGCAAAAAGGGAATCCATAATAGCCGAAATCAAGAAAATGCTTGACCTCGGAGTGATAGAGGAGTCTCAAAGTAACTGGTCCAGTCCGATCGTTCTAGTGCCAAAACCTGATGGATCAATTAGGTTTTGCAATGACTTCAGGAAACTGAATGAGGTCTCTAAGTTTGATGCCTATCCCATGCCCCACATTGATGAGTTGGTGGAGCAACTAGCAAAGGCCAGATTTTTCACGGTTTTAGACCTGACGAAGGGTTACTGGCAGATACCATTAACTAAGCGGGCCAGGGAGAAAACCGCATTCTCCACTCCTGATGGACTATTTCAGTATAGAATAATGCCTTTTGGCCTGCATGGTGCTCCAGCCACATTTCAAAGATTGATGGATAAGTTGTTGAGAGACCTCATACAGAGTATGTGGCAGCTTATCTGGATGACGTGGTTATCCATAGTCCTGATTGGGAGACCCATCTAGGGAAGGTACAAGTAGTATTGAATACCTTTAGAGGAGCCGGTCTGACCATCAACCCAGCTAAAAGTACTATAGGTTTGGCAGAGGCCAAACACTTGGGCTATGTGATCGGCAGGGGAATAGTGAGACCCCAAACAGTTAAGATAGAAGCCATACAAAGCTGGCCCAGACCACTGCGAAAGAAACAGGTCCGAGCCTTTTTGGGTATTGTAGGCTACTACCGGAGGTTAATTTCTCATTTTGCCACAAGGGCTGCTCCGCTCACAAATCTTACGAGAGCGAGGAGTCCTGACACTGTAAGATGGGACAGCAAGGCTGAGGAGGCCTTTGCTGACCTGCGTGCAGTCCTTTGTACTCAACCTGTTCTCGTGGCACCGGACTTTACCCAAGAGTTCTTCCTTCAGACAGATGCCTCTGAGGTTGGTCTGGGTGCAGTTTTGTCTCAATATGTTGGCGAAGAGGAACATCCAGTTTTGTATTTGAGTCGGAAACTGCTGCCTCGGGAACAACGCTATGCTACGGTAGAAAGAGAGTGCTTAGCGATTAAATGGGCCTTGGAAACGCTCCGCTATTACTTATTGGGCAGGCGCTTCACCCTTATCACTGACCATGCCCCGATGAAGTGGATGCATACCAATAGGGAGAAGAACTCTAGGATTACTAGGTGGTTTCTGTCCTTGCAGCCATTCAGCTTTGTGGTACGACATAGGGCAGGTCTCCTTCATGGCAATGCCGATGCTCTGTCTCGAGTGCATGGACTGGCTGAGGTGGCCGCTTCACATACCTGTGTTATGCTGGGGAGGGGGATGTGTGACAGAGTGTGGGAATCTGTGTATGTTAGCAGGAGGCTGACTGATGCAGTATTTCCTGGTCAGTAAGGGGTTACACCTTCCCTGGCAGCAGCCACAGCTGCAACTCCTTAACAAGCCAATATAGCAGTTCCCAGCACAAAGGAAGGCCGAAAAAGATTGCGTTTGAAAGAGTGAGGTGTGGAATGCACAGAACTGCAGAATTCCAGGCTGGCTGGCACGTATGTAAAAAGGGACAGAGTTTTTGTTTATACTGGGGGCAGAATAGCTGCCCCAGTATCCCGTAGTGAGGGGACAAATTTGTTTAGTTAGACTCCTAAAGGAAGGAGTAGGCCAATGTGTTTGTGTTTAATTTTTGTTTGGTAATACAAGTGTACCCGGTGTTTAAAGAGACTTTGTTTTGTGGCGTTCAATAAAAGAGGTACACCTCCAAATCCTGTGCTTCTCTGAGCGGCCCTACCACACTGCATTGATGGGCATTTGGACCCCTATATCTCCAACTCCGTAGCAGTTACAGGGTCATGTAAGGTATCTGTAAGGATCCTGATCCATGCAGGGCAGCACCCTTCCAAATCCTGCACTTCGTATCATTCCTGTTTCCAGCGCCGTGTTCCAGCAGCTAAATAGTTAATGCACCAAAACACACACTCACACACTCCAGGTCATCTGACCTCTCTGGAAATAAAAGTGCCACACCCCTTCTGTTCCCTGCTTAAACATTAGTTGTATCTGCTCTCAGCAAGAGAGAACCTGTGTTGTAGCTCCCCTGTGGTTTTCTGAAAACCAAAACTTGCCATTGAACCAAACCTGTGTCTCCTGATTTTTCCCCGCTTCACGTTTATTTGCTTTTTGCTGCCTCCAGTAGCAACCTCACCGCAGACCCCTGTTTTGGCATCGCCGCATCCTGGGCTCAGAATCCTGCAATTTCTGTACCACCCCGGTACAGTACCTGACAGTATCCCTGGAAAGAGCATGGCCTTTCCAATGATACCAAACTTGACCAAGTTTTTTTTTCTAGCAATAAAAATAAAATAATAAATATTTCTTTATTTTTTCTTTCTAACACATCAATATTTTTCACTTTTCAATTATAAAGTGAACATTGATGCTACAATAACTCACCATCTCAAGTGTGGAGGTGATGGCACAATCCATTATTATGAATTGTTACATCAAAAACCTAAACCGCCGCACTGCAGCGAAGTGCACTGGGGGAAGGGGCCTTTGGAACCCTGCGTTCAATGACACCTCCTTTGACCTCTTATATCTACGCTGTCCTCCAACCCTAAACGGCTCTGGTCCACCTTCAACAGCCTCCTCTACCCACCTGCACCTCCCCCCTCAGCTGCCTTCAGCGCTCAAGACCTGGCAGACTACTTCCTCAGTAAAACTCTAACTATCAGAAGCAACATCCCAAAACAAGATAGTTATCTGTCACCTCCACTCCCACAGGTCCCCTCTGCCACCCTCTGCCGCTTCCTCCCAGCCACTGAGGAGGAAGTCAATTCCTTATTGTCCTCCTCACATCTCACCACGTGCCCGCTCGACCCCATTCCCTCACATCTAATTCCTCCCCTCTCCTCCTCCCTCACCCCTGCTCTCACACACATCTTCAACCTATCTCTCTCCACTGGCTCCTTTCCATCCGCCTTCAAACACGTGCTAGTTACCCCTTTACTAAAGAAACCATCCCTAGACCCCAACTCTCTATCCAACTACCGCCCTGTATCCCTGCTTCCCTTCACATCAAAGCTCTTAGATAAACTAGTCTTCAACTGCCTCTCCCTCTTCCTGTCCTCCAATTCCCTACTTGACCCCCTGCAATCTGGCTTCCGTCCCCTACACTCAACTGAAACTGCCCTCACCAAAGTCACCAACGACCTCCTAACTGCTAAAAAACACGGCCACTATTCTATTCTCACCCTGCTTGACCTCTCGGCTGCTTTTGACACTGTTGATCACCCCCTCCTTCTACAGACCCTCAACTCTCTGGGTCTCGGTGACACTGCACTTGCTTGGGTGGACTCCTATTTATCCAACAGGTCCTTCTGTATGTCCTTTGCTGGTAACTCCTCCTCTTCATTGCCTCTATCTGTTGGTGTACCTCAAGGCTCTGTCCTTGGTCCTCTGCTCTTTTCCATCTACACCTCCTCCCTGGGCAAAATCATCAACAGCTTTGGCTTTAATTACCACCTCTACGCTGATGACACTCAGATCTACCTCTCTACCCCTAATCTCTCTCCCCCTGTCCTTTCAAAAGTCAGTGACTGTTTATCTGGCATCTCCTCCTGGATGGCCTCCCACCACCTAAAGATCAACATGTCAAAGACTGAGCTCCTACTTATTCCTCCCTCCAATGCCTCCCCACCTCCTGACTTCTCTATCACGGTGGAGGGTATCACCATCTCCCCATCAAACCAAGTTCGCTGTCTTGGAGTTACACTTGACTCTGCTCTTTCCTTCATCCCCCACATCCAGTCTCTTTCCTCCTCCTGCCGATACCAACTGCGTAATATTTCCATAATTCGGCCATTTCTTACTGCTGTCACCACAAAACAACTCATACACGCCCTGGTAATCTCCCGACTCGACTATTGCAATAATCTCTTATCTGGCCTCCCTCTGTCCCGCCTCTCCCCCCTACAATCCATCCTGAACGCCTCCGCCAGGCTAATTCACCTCACCCGCCGCTCTGTCTCTGCCGCTCCCCTCTGCGAGTCCCTTCACTGGCTCCCCATCCACTGCAGAATTAAGTTCAAAATCCTTATCCTTACCTACAAAACCCTCACTAACTCAGCGCCCCACTACCTGTCCTCACTAATCACCAAATACACCCCAGCCCGCTCCCTAAGGTCAAACAGTGACCTGCGCCTAGCTTCTCCCCGCATCACCTCTTCCCATGATAGACTGCAGGATTTCTCACGCGCAGCCCCCACTCTCTGGAACGCTCTCCCTCGTACTGTCAGACTTTCCCCTAACTTCTCTTCCTTCAAACGCTCCCTTAAAACATTCCTATTTAGGGAAGCCTACCACCCAACTCACTGACGCAACCATCAATCACTCTCACCTTACAGTCCTCTCCTCCTGTTTCCAACCCCAACCCTCCTAGATTGTGAGTTCCTACGGGAATAGGGCCCTCATCTCCTCCTGTACTGTTTGTCAAATGTTGTTCAATGTATTGTAACCCTGTCTATACTGTGTTATTGTACAGCGCTGCGGAATATGCTGGCGCTTTATAAATAATGAATAATAATAATAATTGAACAGGTCAGAGTCTGGCCTTTGCATTGATACCAAATGTGACCATGCAAAATCTAACAGAAAAGAAAACAAAACAAAATTTGTTTTATTTACATACTTTTAGTTAGAAAGCGATGGCATTGTCCATTTGTCACGTATAAAATGTGCAATACCACTGTCATTACTCACCTTCTCATTTCACATGCAGGGAGCAAGGTCAGTGTTTTATACATAGTTATATTATTCATAAAACACCATCTTCCAAAACACAAGGGAAATATTTCATTTTTTTCTTCCATTTTTTGCTTCAAATTGAATATTTTCTCAGAAAAATGCAGTATCAGGATCCTATTTAAATTTTTTAACAAGAATTCCCTATAGAATATATGACCACAAAGGTTTGGATAAAATGCGAAAAAATTATTTTACGCGCAGCAAATGATTGAAATCGGAATGGAAATTTACTCACACAGTATCTGTACTATTAAGTAACCTAATATATGTTTTCATTTCACTAAATTCCAAAAAAGCCCACCAAAATCTTCAGCTCCAGGCCATAGAGCTCTTAATCCAGCTCTGAAAAAGATTCTCTGGTGTTCATTAGGGATGAGCATTCGGTTCGGATCAGTTCGGAGTTCGATTTGAACATCGCCCGTTCGGCGAACTCTAAACATTTCCGCGTGTTCGCCGCATGTTCGCCCACAATGCACCACAATGGACCACAATGCACTTTTCCACTGGCCTGAAGCTTGTAATTGGCTACAGCCTTGCACCTGACCACAGGTCAGGTGCAAGACAGGTGCAAGACTATGCCAATCACGGCTCAGAGTCCTGATTGGGCAAATTTTGCCCAATCATGGGCTCACAGAGCTAAGTCCTGCAGCACACTATATAAGGCTTCCCTGCCTGCAGCCCCAGCGTGTGTATTTGCAGGAGTCAATCAGAGAGGAGAGGAGATTGTTCTGTCAGGGTGTATCACTGATGTTGTAGGAGATTTCTGGGAATTAGAATCTGTCTTGGCACTGCCAGGCTGTCAGGATCCCTGGCTGTAGCCATCCTGAAACCCCCCCTGGTGGTTCACTTCCATCCTGTTCCTGCCCTGCAGCCAGCAACCAGCATCCAGCAGTGTAAGAGTTAAACACCAAACACATGTGACTCACGAAATAAAGGGCTTTGCCCCGCACTCACACTTTGCTGGTTCATTACAGCTCATGCTCACGAAGAGTGAACATCGTTGCTTTGTTGCTACCTGATCCTGATTCCCCATTTCTGGTTCCTGCAATTACAACCATCATCCCCATCATCCTCTGCAATCAACCTGGTTAGTCTTTATTTCCATTCACCCTCC
This sequence comes from Leptobrachium leishanense, assembly GCA_009667805.1. Classification (NCBI taxonomy): domain Eukaryota; kingdom Metazoa; phylum Chordata; class Amphibia; order Anura; family Megophryidae; genus Leptobrachium; species Leptobrachium leishanense. The sequence continues at coordinate 112,538,446 of CM019070.1, forward strand.
ACCATCCATATCCTCGGTTTATCAGTGCAGACCACTGCATCCTGGGCTCATACCCCTGCCATCCAGGTGCCACCCCGGTGCCACCCCCACGTTTCCTGACACAGGCTATCAGGGACAGTGTGTTGCAGTGAGTTGTAGGAGATTTCTGGGAATTTGAATCTGCCTTGGCACTGCCAGGCTATCGGGGACAGTGTGTATCAGTGAGTTCTACCAGAGTTCAGCAAATTTGAATCTGTCTTGGCACAGTCTGTTATCAGTGTGTATCAGTGAGTTATACCACAGTTCAGCAAATTAGAATCTGTCTTGGCAGGGTCTAACCCTGCACTCTTCCACAATACCACAGAGGGGTTACTTACGGTGTGAAGGCACTTCACTTGCTGCCACCAAAGGCACAATATTTGGGTGCACTGCCACTGACGCCTATACCAGATTCATATAATTTTATTATTGGACCGCAGGGTCCACCACTGCATTTTTCCACAATACCACAGAGGGGTTACGGTGTGAAGGCACTTGCTGCCACCAAAGGCAAAATATTTGGGTGCACTGACGTCTGTACCAGATTCATATCATTTTAATATTTGACTGCAGGGTCCAACCCTGCACTCTTCCACAATACCACAGAGGGGTTACGGTGTGACGGCACTGTTGCCGACACTAAAGGCCCAATTTTAAAGCACCTATTGTTACTTTCATCCAAAGCCTGCATAAGTTTCACCATAATTTAGCCAAAAACATCACTAAACTTGTTCTGCGTGTCCTAAAACGTCTCCTCTTTTATACAGGCTGCCGCCCCAAGCAGTTGTTTATGAATAGATTAAAGGAAAACCATTTACCGTCATTTGAAATGTCATTTTTTTGTTTTTAATTGTTTCTATACATCCTACAAATCTGCCACTTCACGGGCAGGTTATGGGGACCTCCTAGGCACAATATTTGAAGGAATTTTACGTTTTTATTCTTAACCTTTATTTCATGGAAAACTCACTGTTCCTTTAAAAATGTTTTTTTTAAAACTTTTTGTCCTTGTTTCCTGTCCTCCAGGGCACTACCCGGACCCCCATACACCTTTTATGGCAAATATCTAGCACAGGGGTCAAAATTTCCACTCGCCCCCTCGCAATTTGCGAGTAGAAATTGGGGGAGGGTGAGTAGAAATTGGCTTGTAATCAGAATGCCAGTGTCGGCATGGAGCCATCACTGGTATTCCCTTTGAGGCCCTCCAGTGGTGTAGTGAAGGAGGGACACGTGCGCCTGGTGGGGGGGCAGCGTAAGCAGGGACGGACTGACCCAAACGCTGGGAGAGATGTGCTTTCTATAGAATAGCTATCTGGTAGAATTTATGTGTACATGGGTGTGTGTGTGAGCTGGTTGTATAGGCGTGTGAGACCTGAGTGTGTATATGTGCGTGTGAGCTGAGCGTGCATATGTGCGTGTGAGCTGAGCGTGCATATGTGCGTGTGAGCTGAGCGTGCATATGTGCGTGTGAGCTGAGCGTGCATATGTGCGTGTGAGCTGAACGTGCATATGTGTGTGTGAGCTGAGCGTGTATATGTGCGTGTGTTCTCAGCGTGTATATGCGCGTGTGTGTGCTGAGCGTGTATATCTGCTTGTGAGCTGAGCGCGCATATGTGCGTGTGAGCTGAGCGCGCATATGTGCGTGTGAGCTGAGCACGCATATGTGCATGTGAGCTGAGCGTGCATATATGCGTGTGAGCTGAGCATGTGTGTGTGATAACTGCATATATATGTGCTTGTGAGCTGAGCGTGTATGTGCATGTGCACATACATATATTAGTCAATGTTAGTCCAGATGCCAAAATAACGAGTATAGCAGTATGTAGCGATACCTTTTTATTGGACCGTTAGGCCATTAAAAAAGTATCACTACGTACTGCTATACTCGTGATTTTTTTAATAAACTTATATATATATATATATATAAGTTTATTATTGCAAAGGTCATTTACACATTCCAGCAATTCAAAGAACTGCATCACAGAGCTCATGTGCTACATTCCCCATATGCAGCACAGAACTCTGGGTAAGATATGCAAAGGGCATCTGAAATTTCTAAATTTTTTGCATCCTGGGTATATGTGTATATACATAGGTAGGAGCTTTATATATCTGAGTGGCATTGATACAGGAATACGTAGTGTGTAGGAGTGTATCAGAGCACCACAGTATTAAACTCACAGTAATGTGCCGTGTATGAGCGTATCACAGAGCTGCACAGCAATAAAACTCACACTTATACACACCACACATTACTATGAGTTTTATTACTGTGGAGCTCAGTGATGCGCTCATACACACTGCACATTATTTTCCTTTAGGTGTACATTGCTTTGTTATGTTGTTAATGATAATTTAAGAGAGTGTGTTTATGGGTGGAGTTAAGGGTAGGGGTTGGGTGGGGCAACTGGTGGCGAGTAACTCTTAAGGCCTGGCTAGTAGCTCAGGACCTGAAATTTTGAGCCATGATCTAGCATATATGCCCTCTTGGAGGGCACTCTAAAAATCGAACGCTTGGGTCCCATTGACTTGCACTGAGTTCGGATCGTGTTCGCGTCCGAACTCGAACTTTTGAAATTGTTCGAGTTTGAATGTGAACCGAACATGGGGGTGTTCGGCTCATCCCTAGTGTTCATGTATACGACTATAGCCAATATTTTTTGGAACACAAAGGCGCCCACATATATTTACAAAGGTGTTTTTTTTGATGACTTTAAGATTAATTGTTTCTGACTTCTTTCTGAATGCAGTTGCTGAGTGTGAATATCTCAAGGCCCAGTACATGGCTCAGCTAAATGTGAGCATCCATTGGCAAAATTTAGCTATAGCACAACTTGTGAGTTCAATTGCTTTGAAGGATGGAAGTTACAAGGCTCTAATACGACTACCAGGGTTATTCCGAGAGGTGAAAACCAGGAGAGTGACTGGAGAAGTAAAAATTCTAGGTCAAAATAGCCAAACCAGAAAAATTCTCCGATTTATCTCACTTTTCAAATCGGCTATTTTGACCTAGAATTTTCACTTCTCCAGTCATTCTCCTGGTTTTCACCTCTCTCTGAATAACCCTCTAAGTGTGGTCATCTGGGTCAATGGACAGATACTATTCTGACTTCGTTAATGTATAAAGCAGCTTTCAGAAGAGACAGAGATAGGTACTCACAAAGTAATTTGATCTGATAGTTTTACTCAAACATTTCCAAGCATCAGCCATGGAGAATCTTTCAATGTCCTTATTGGCAGGATGAATGAATAGATCCCAGGGTACTGAACTTGGTCAGTTAGCTCTGGAACTGCATATTCTTTTTACCTAACAGAAAACATCTCACACACATAGAATAACTTCAAAATGGCGGTGGCAGTTGCTCAGCAGTGAGGACGATTCCATTAATATAGACAACTAAATATAACAGAAACGATGTTTAAAGAAAGATTATCAGGGTTATTTAGAGAAATGTGAAACTCTGGAGAACTTTTGGAGAAGTGAAAATTCTCAGTCAAAATAGATGATTTGGAAAGTGAGATAAATAGGAGAATTTTTCTGGTTTGGCAATTTTGACCTAGAATTTTTACTTCTCCAAAAGTTCTCCAGAGTTTCACCTTTCTCTGAAAAACCCTGTAAGCTTCCTTAGGCTGACTAATTATGACATGTCTCCTTAAATGAAAACAGATATTTATCACTTAATTTTTATCTTCATTCTCTCTTTCCAGCTGCTAAGTGTGAACATCTCGAAGTTCCCACAAATGTCTCAATGGAATGTGAGCATCCATTTACAGAGTTCAACTACAACACAACATGCAAGTTCAAATGTTGGGAAGGATGGGTATTACAAGGTTCTAATACAACAACGTGTGGACCTTTGGGCCTGTGGGACAATATTATACCAACATGCAAACGTGAGTGTAATATAGCAGCATGCACTTTACTAGGATATGGTAATTTTCCACAAAAATAAACTTACCTTTTTACAATATCCTCAATAAATATGTATGTAGGCACAAAATACAGGAACAGACTATGCCCAAATCACATACAGTAAAAGCTGCTAATTCACCTCCCATTGGCATTCATTAATGTCTAACTAAAAACCTCTGCTTTCTTTTATTCTGAAAAGTATGAGCCAAAAGATGACATGCTGTTTTAGGCTGGGGTCAGACGAGCGTAGTGTTCACGTCCGTGATTGTGCCTAAAAGTACGTCCGTGATAGCATGACAGCCCATTGGAGCCTGACACATGAAGTACGTCCGCACTGAACTGTGGACGCACAACGGCCGCGGCCCACGGACGCAAGGCAGGCAAGAACGTACAACCCCTAGAACGGCCGCACAAAGTGCACTGCGTCCGCAACGTCCGCATAGCTTTGTGTGTGAGTGATGGAACGTGGTCAGACGGACTGCATTTATACGTCCAGCATTTTTCACGGACAAAATGGTTTTGCTTTTTAATTTATTTTCCCTCCTACATCCGTCAAAATATACGTCAGTGAATAAACGGACTGTGTGGCCACTACTGTGTCTTCTGTACTGACGTACGTCCGTGTGCACGGACGTACAGTCCGTAGAAATCAAGCTCGTCTGACCCTAGCCTTAATGTCCAATAGCCAAGTTTTCCATTTCACACTTTTACTCTAGAAATAAAAAAAACACCTTACAAATTACTCCTAATAAACCTTTCAGTCAATGAAAATAGGTGAAGACTACCATAGTTCATAACTTTAGGTCCAGATCTTCTTTATACAAATATTGCACTGTATCCCCCTCATTTTTTGACAGTTTATTCACATACGGAGATACATTCTTTAAGTATGCACAAACCCCATGGTGATGAACCGAAGATGCACGTTTTTAAGTGTGTTTTCTACTTTTAATCCATTACAGGTGCACCATTTCTTTTTCCAACATTCTACCAAGAAAAAAAATTGAAGGGAGTGGATTTAGGCTAGGGTCAGACGAGTGCAATGTTCACGTCCGTGTTGCCACACATTTTAACGTCCGTGGTAGCATAAAATTATGACCAATGGAGCCCCACACACGAAGTACGTCAGCACAGAAGTGCGGACACACAGCGGACGCGACAAACAGACAAGTTAGGCAAGAACATAAAACCGCTAGAATGGACATGCGGAGTGCGCCACCGCCGCAACGTCCGCATAGCTTTGCGTGTGAGTGATGGAATGTGGTCAGACGGATTGCATTTATACATCCAGCATTTTTGACGGACAAAATGTTTTTGCATTTTAATTTATTTTCCCTGCTACATCAGTCAAAAAATACGTCAGTGGAAAAAACGGACTGTGTGGCCACTACCTTGTTGTCAGTCAGACAGTACGTCCGTACTGCACGGGCCCACAGGCCGTACAAAATGCACTCGTCTGACCCTAGCCTAAAATATTAATCCTGTCTAATCTCCCAGCCCCTCTCCTCCTTTTAATCCTAAATATAAAGTTAAATTTGCATTTTGTTTTTAATACGAGGTATTCCCTCAGTGCTGTTCTGACAGTCTGCTTCTTCCACTAAGAAGATAAAAAGAAGAACTCTGGGTAATCCAATTCCAACAAGGACAATACATTTAATATGACGCAGGCAATGTTTTGGGTGTTCTACAGCCTGTTTCAAGCCGATACATCCAGGGGACAAGTCCTGGGAAAAAAAGTGAGGGAACTCACCCACGAATTCCACAACCCCTATTACCTGAAGAAAAAATATATATATCACGAGTATAGCAGTACGTGTGATACCATTTTTATTGTGTTAACATTACATTTAAAAGACAAGCTTTCAAGAGTGTAACTTCTCTTCAGGTCTGGAAACTATACTGATCAGTGAAAGGTATCACTACGTACAGGTATACTCGTGATTTTGGCAACTGGACTAACACGTCATATATAATATATATATATATATATATCACATACATATATATACTGTATATATCCAGGCACAGACCCGCCCATAATTATATACATAGGCACAGACCCCCCCAGAATTATATACACAGCACTGGGCCCCCAGAATAATATACCCAGCACTGGACCCCCATAATAATATGCACAGCACTAAGCCCCCATAATAATATACCTAGCACTGGACCCCCAGAATAACATACACAGCACTGGGCCCCCAGAATAATATATCCAGCACTGGACCACCAGAATAATATGCACAGCACTGAGCCCAGAATAATATACACAGCACTGAGCCCCACAATAATATACACACCACTGAGCCCGCAGAATAATATACACAGCACTGAGCCCGCAGAATAATATACACAGCACTGAGCCCCCAGAATAATATACACAGCACTGGACCCCCAGAATAATATACACAGCACTGAGCCCCCAGATTAATATGCACAGCACTGAGCCCCCAGAATAATATACACAGCACTGAACCCCCAGAATAATATGCACAGCACTGAGCCCCCAGAATAATATGCACAGCACTGGACCCCCAGAATAATATACCCAGCACTGGGCCCCCAGAATAATATACACAGCACTGGACCCCAGAATAATATACCCAGCACTGAGCCCCCAGAATAATATGCACAGCAGTGGACCCCAGAATAATATACCCAGCACTGAGCCCCAAGAATAATATGCACAGCACTGAGCCCCCTGAATAATATGCACAGCACTGAGCCCCAGAATAATATACACACCACTGAGCCCCAGAATAATATGCCCTGCACTGAGCCCCCAGAAGAATATACACACCACTGAGCCTCAGAATAATATGCCCTGCGCTGAGCCCCCAGAAGAATATACTCTGCACTGAGCCCCCAGAATAATTTACACAGCACTGAGCCCCCAGAATAATATACCCTGCACTTTATATTTCCCCAGCTCACGTGGATATTATTGCCCCCAGCTCACACATGGAATTTTTTGCCCCCAGTTCACATGGATATTATTGCCCCAGTTCACATGGATATAATTGCCCCCAGTTCACATGGATATTATTGCCCCAGCTCATATGGGTATATATTGCCCCAGCTCATATGGATATTATTGCCCCCAGCTCACATGGATATTATTGCCCCCAGTTCACATGGATATTATTGCCCCAGTTCACATGGATATTATTGCCCCCAGTTCACATGGATATAATTGTCCCCAGTTCACATGGATATAATTGCCCCCAGTTCACATGGAATTTGTTTGCCCCCAGTACACATGGATATTATTGCCCCCAGCTCACACTTGGATTTTTTTGCCCCCAGCAGCTCACCTCTCCTCTCTGCAGTGGGTGTGGGTCTGAAATGATTGAGCTGGCCGCACATTGCTGGCGGCCGCGTGCTTTCCTGCTACGAACGGCCGCTGGCAGGAAGTGAGGTGAGCGGCCGCACTTCCAGCCAGCGGCCGTTCGTAGCAAGAAAAACACACGGCCGCTGGCAGGAAGTGCGGCCGCTCACCTCACTTCCTGCCAGCGGCCATTCGTAGCAGGAAAGCACGCGGCCGCCAGCAATGTGCGGCCAGCTCAATCGTTTCAGGGTTGGGCCACAGCAGGAACCTGCGTTCCCGCAGCGTTCCCGCAGCGTTCCCGCAGCATTTCCGCTGTGGGAGAAGTGCGGGAACGCTGTTCCCGCGTGTTCCCGCAGGTCTCGAGCCCTGGATATATCTCCTTTGCCACATTAAAAATGTGTTTTTCGTGTTGGAATTGCCATGCTATGTTTTTCGTGCCTTGTTCCATTTCTGTGAGGAAAGTGGGGTTTGTGAGGGTCCTGAGAACGAGAAACAGCACTAGTGGCCTGCTCTACGGTGGGTGCCCGCTCAGGTCTCAGCTTGCTTGTGCCATTACAGGGACGAATGCTCCATATGCAAATCAGCCTGCTCTCACCCAGAAAGGGTGGCCAGTACTGATTGCCAAGGACGTCATCCCTGCATGAGAGGTGCAGCAACCTCGTCAGGAGGGTATAGCTGACAACCCTCAAGGCACATCAAGCAAGTGGTCCACGTCTGGATAACCCTGTATACTTATAGTGAGGACAGGGGGGTTTGTGAGGGTCCTGAGAATGAGCAACAGCACTAGTGGCCTGCTCTACGGTGGGTGCCCGCTCAGGTCTCACAAGGTTTTAGCTTGCTTGTGCCATTGCAGGGACGAATGCTCCATATACAAATCAGCCTGCTCTCACCCAGAAAGGGTGGCCAGTACTGATTGCTAAGGGGTGTCAGCTATACCCTCCTGACGAGGCCTAATAAGGCCGAAACGATCGTCGGGGGTTGCTGCACCTCTCGTGCAGGAATGACGTCCTTGGCAATCAGTACTGGCCACCCTTTCTGGGTGAGAGCAGACTGATTTACATATGGAGCATTCATCCCTGTAATAGCACAAGCAAGCTAAAACCTGGTGAGACCTGAGCGAGCACCCACCATAGAGCAGGCCACTAGTGCTGTTGCTCATTCTCAAGACCCTCACAAACTCCCCTTTCCTCACTTGTTCCATTTCCACAGAAGGTCACACTCATACAAACCCCCATCCATACAACGCACAACCCACATGCACATTGCTATGTTAAAGAATTTATTTATTCACACAATTTCAAAATAATGATTTTACTGAGTTAAGAAAATCTACTCGGGCCCAGCAGCGAATTGGGGAATGCATTGTACCTCCTCCAGACTTACAGATGGCAACCACACTGCTACAGCAGCCATCACCGACTCATTGCAGCTAAGGCTCCGCCGTCGCACAGAAGGTCCCTGTGGCACATGTGGAAAGCTGATGATCATTTTTCAGTTTCAGAAGATACTGTACAACACTGATACACTTGTACACTCTGCACATTACAGAGGTCCACAGCAATAAAACCCGCAGTAATATACCGTGCATATGAGTGTATCACAGAGCTCCACAGCAATAAAACTCACAGTAATGTGCAGTGTGTATGAGCCTAGATCACAGAGCTCCACAGCAATAAAACTCACAGTAATGTGCGGTGTGTATGAGCATATCATAGAGCTCCAAAGCAATAAAAACAATTATATTTAACTTATTTATTTATTAGACTGAAGTTATATCAAAATGCAGTATTTTATTAAAATATTTAATTAAAAGAATTATAATATAAATAAAATATAAAAATATATTATTAAAATAATTATATATTAAAATTAAATGAAAAAATTAATGCGTTAGTGCAGCGGCATTGTTAATTGTATAAGGGGGATAATCCCCCTGCTTTAAGAACAAAAAACGATATCTTTTTAACTGTTTTTAATTTTTTTATTTAACCCTTTCGCTGCTGAGCCATTTCACACCTCTGTGCTGAGCTCATTTTTACCAGTTTCGCTCATCATGTTTAAACGTGATTTGAAGTCACATTTTATTATACAACCCAGACATATTATATATCGTTCTTTCCGGCAGACTCAGCAAATTCATAATTTATCATTACTATATGAATACGTCGTGTCCTGCTTGAATATTATAACATAAAATGCAATAAAAATTTAATTTTAAATCATCTACATTGTGTAAAGTGTTTATCTGTTTACATTTTATCATGCGAGTCTTTGCGGTTATATTTTCTATGGGGTGCGCTTGTTAACAAATTAGAAATGGGGACTCATTACATTTTTTGGGGGGGAAATTACACGTTTTTTTGCAAACGCCCCTATAGACAAAATTGTTAGTGCAGCATCATTGTTCACATTATATTCTCCACCATAGGTGGCAGCTAAGGGTTAATTCAAGAACTGATGTCATGTGCGCGATGACACCAGTCGTCAGGGGGATATCCCGGATGCTTGGCCGACATCCAAGATGTCGACCAGCTCCGGGAGGGGACCACGAAATGGTGCATGTTGGCGCCATATCGCAATCCAGCCCCCTAGGGGTTGAAGACAGCCGCTGCTTGGAAGGGCAGACTGTGCCCTCCCAAATGGTGCCTGCCTTTAGACTGTGGCCTGCACGATGGGGAGGGAGAGCGGTCCAAAGAACCTCCCCCTTCCCCTTCAGGCACCTTCCCCGCACTGGCGGGGGTGCCTGTAATAGATGTCATCGCTCTGGCGATGGCCGATCGTCGCTGCAAAGGTAGGACGCGCTCAGCGTGTCCTCTGCAGCGAAGTGCACATGCAGCAGGACGCACTGAGCGTGTCTTCCGCATGGAAAGGGTTAATATTATTTTTTAAAATCTTTTTGTTCTTACACATTACATAGTAGTGTTTGATACCATTGCAAAGGCCAGATTCTGGCCTTTCCAATGACACCTAACAGATCCTTGTATCTCTTATGGATCTGGAGATACAGTAGTCTAAAGGAACCTTGGAATGGGAACCTGATGGGCAGGGGAATCCCAGAGGGTGATGTCATCGCGCTCATGCTCCTGCAACATGGGGGACCGCCCCACAGCTAGGACTGATGTCAGCCCAATGAGGCTGAAGCCCCTGCTCAATGCCAGATCAGCACCAAGCAGTGGCCCAACAGGACGGATGTGGAGCGTCCTGTGGCTGGGAAGGAAATCCCCATGACGCTCCATGCACGTCCAAGGCCAATCCGGACCAGGTCTCCCCCATCCAGGCCCTCGAACGGTGCCCGGGTGCCCAATGGGTCAGTCTGCCCCTGTCTATGAGCCAGCCGTGGCTTATTTATTGACCTCGCTCTATAGTGTCTCTGTGTACTGACCCCAGCTTTTTTATTGACCTCGCTCTGATAATCTCTCTGCGTACCTGTTACATCCTCAGCCCCCACTGTGCCCCTTACAGGGGTCTGGGCAAGAAGGGGGACCACTGGCTGGCCTGGTGCCAGCCCTTTCTGCTGGCAGATCGGCATCTGAGGGGGCGGGGTCAGGTATGGTTACCAGGAGCCGCAGGCTTTAAAACAGACCTCTAGGAGTTGCCTCATCGCCCTGTTGAGGAGTCTTTTTCACACACCGCTACTTCCTGAATCTATTTGAATTTACTGTTGACGACCCTGCTTTGTATTTGATTCCTGCTCCTGTTATTTGACCCGGCTTGGCTTTTGACTACTCTCTTTCTATTGTGTATTTTACTTTGTTCGTTTATTTTAGTGATTTAACCACATGCTGATTGCTGTGTTGATCGCTCGCTGTTTGGGTTCTGTCCCATCACTTTTGGGGTTATCGTTTGTAACCCTCCGGGGTCCCTTTACCTAGGCTACTACTCATGTTAATGTTTTTGCAAAGACCACGATAACAAACTATTGTTTATTTCTGTTTAATGTTATTTCTAATCGCATCTCTGTACATATTAGCAATAACAATCTTGTATGCAAGTCAGTACCTTAGAAGAGTCACCAGGTATCTACTAATCCTAAGTATTTACCAGAACGATTGGTTTCTGCATCTCTGACTGCCCTGCACCTTGAATACTTCACGGACTGTCGTTCCACGTATGCTGTTTCTGAGCGTGTCCTAGGTAATCTGTTGGTCTCGAAACCTTCAGAGCTTAAAGACAATTCAGTTAGTCCTTGTGTCTCTTTGGCTATTAAGTTACAGTCTGTAGTTTATAAACCTTTTGTATTATTCAAGCCGATAATTCTGCCCTCAAGGATCTCAACTCCGCTACTCGTGTGGCAGCGTTACCGCTACCGTTACAGTACCAACCCCAGCTATCTATACTACATTTAGAAACATAGAAACATAGAAAAATGTCGGCAGATAAGAACCTTTCGGCCCATCTAGTCTGCCCAATTACATGGATACTTTACCTGGATTTATCTTTTGTTTAGGATAGCCTTATGCCTATCCCATGCTTGCTTAAATTCAATTACTGTTTTGGCCTCTACCACTTCAACTGGAAGACTGTTCCATGTATCCACCACCCTCTCAGTAAAATAATGCTTTCTGATGTTACTTTTAAACCTTTGCCCCTCTAATCTAAGACTATGTCCTCTTGTTTTACTACTTTGTTTCCTTTTAAATATACTCCCTTCCTCTACCTTGTGGATTCCCTTTACGTATTTAAATGTTTCTATCATATCTCCTCTGTCTCGTCTTTTTTCCAAGCTGTACATGTTAAGATCATTAAGCCTTTCCTGGTAACTTTTCTCCTTCAAGCCGTACACCATTTTAGTAGCCCTTCTCTGAACTCTCTCTAAGATGTCTATATCCTTCTGGAGATACGGTCTCCAGTACTGCACACAGTACTCCAAGTGAGGTCTCACCAGTGCTCTGTACAGTGGCATGAGCACTTCCCTTTTCCTACTGCTAATACCTCTCCCTACACATCCAAGCATTCTGCTAGCATTTCCTGCTGCTCTATTACATTGACTACTTACCCTTAGATCCTCTGAAATAATAACCCCTAAATCCCTTTCCTCAGATGTTGAGGTTAGGACTGTAGCAAATATTCTATATTCAGCCCTTGGGTTTTTACGTCCCAGGTGCATTATCTTGCACTTATCCACATTAAAACTCAATTGCCACAGCTCCGACCATTTTTTTAGTTTACCTAAATCATTTACCTAAATCATCAACCCTGTTGCAAATCTTTGTGTCATCAGCAAAAAGACATACTTTTCCATTAATACCTTCTGCAATATCACTAATAAAAATATTAAATAGAATGGGTCCAAGTACTGACCCCTGAGGTACCCCACTGGTAACAAGACCTTGTGCCGAATAAACTCCATTTACCACAACCCTCTGTTGCCTGTCACTCAGCCACTGCCTAATCCATTCAACAATATTGGAATCCAAGCTCAAAGATTGCAATTTATTGATAAGCCTTCTATGCGGAACAGTATCAAAAGCCTTACGGAAATCTAAATAAGCAATGTCTACTGCACCACCTGTGTCTATTATTTTTGTTACACAATCAAAAAAATCAATAAGATTAGTTTGGCATGATCTCCCTGAGGTAAACCCATGTTGTTACTGATCCTGTAATCTATGTGTTTTTAGATGTTCAACAATCCTTTCCTTTAACATGGTTTCCATTAATTTCCCCACTACTGACGTAAGACTAACTGGCCTATAGTTCCCAGATTCCTCCCTACTACCCTTCTTGTGAATGGGCACAACATTTGCTAATTTCCAGTCTTCTGGGACGACTCCCGTTAGCAAGGATTGGTTAAATAAATCTGTTAACGGTTTTGCTATTACATCACTGAGCTCTTTTAATAATTTAGGGTGGATCCCATCAGGCCCCATTGACTTATTTGTCTTTACTTTAGACAGCTGCTGTAGAACCTCCTCCTCTGTAAACTGATATGTAATTGTCTCGTTAGTGTTTCCTCCTAACTGAGGTCCCTTTCCTTCCTTTTCTTCTGCAAAGACTGAACAAAAATATTCATTGAGGCAGTCAGCAAGACTTTTATCCTCTTCTACATACCTTCCTTCCTTTGTTTTTAATCTAACTAATCCTTGGTTTACTTTTCTTTTCTCGTTTATGTATCTAAAAAATGTTTTGTCCCCCTTTTTTACTGACTGAGCTATTTTCTCATCTGCGTGTGCTTTGTAAGCCCTTTTAATTTGCTTTGCCTCTTTTCTTCGATCTCCCAGCCACCTCGAGGACTGGATGCCCTCTGTCTCTCATATGTATATATATATATATATATATATATATATATATATATTAGTTTATTACTGCATCACAGAACTCCTATGCTACATTCCCCATAAGCAGCAGGGAACTCTGGGTAAGACATGCAAATGACCTCTGTCTCACTTTTTTGCATCCTGGGTCTGTTGTCACACAGAACCCTTCAATCAATGTCATGCCATACTAGATGTTTTTTTTTTTTAGCAGAGATCAGGTTTATGCAACTCGCAGCAGCATGGAAGCATTACCGCAAGTATCGCTGCGGTTAGCACTGCGTTCCGGGGCGAGGTGCTGAGGTAGCGCTTGCCCCGAATACCAGGTTAACATTGGAACGCTATGGGAACATCTGCATGAACTATGGAATTGTGCCCTGTTTGTGGTACATGTATACAAATAGCCAGTTTTTTGTGGAACATCAAATCTTTCACATATTTTTGCAAAGGTGTTTTCATAATGATTTTAAGATTAATTGTTTCTGACTTCTTTCTGAATGCAGCTGCTGTGTGTGATTATCTCAAGGCCCCAGCACATGGCTCAGCTAAATGTGTGCATCCATTGGCAAAATTTAGCTATAGCACCACATGTGAGTTCGATTGCTTCGAAGGATGGATATTACAAGGCTTTAGTACAACTAAGTGTGGTCATCTGGGTCAATGGACGGAAACAATTCCGACATGTAAAGGTTAGTTTAAACAAATCTATACTTCCTTAGCATAGGTGTTCACAGGGGGGGGGGGTGTCTGGTGTGCCGAGACACACCCTAATGTTGGATGGAGAGGTCCTCTTTCCCGTCCTACATTGATATTTTAGATTCCCTTATCTGGTTCATGATAAATAACCTTACAACTGACTGTATCTCCGATTACAGGCTTGTTATTTCTAATGAAAAATGTGCATTTTGTGCAAAATATTCTAAACATAATTTTAAAAAATGTTCCTTTGGTGCACACCCTATGCAATGGGTTGCACACACCAGTGATCCTTAGGCTAAATAATTATGAAATGTCTCCTGAAACAGAAATACATAACCATCTCTTAATTTAAATGATTAAATATATTTTTATCATCCTCCTTTCATTTCCAGCTGCTAAGTGCGAACATTTCGAGGCTCCCACACATGGCTCACTGGAATGTAAACATTCATTTACAGAGTTCAGCTACAACACAACATGCAAGTTCAAATGTTGGGAAGGATGGGTATTACAAGGTTCTAATACAACAACGTGTGGACCTTTGGGCCAGTGGGACAATATTATACCAACATGTAAAGGTAAGTTTGACATAGGAAGCATGCACCTTTTCTAGGTTATGGCAAGTTTCAAAAGAATAAAAGCATTTTAAACAAGTGCCAATAAATATGTATGGACACAAAATACAGAATGAAACCACAGAATAGACAGAAATGTGAAAAATGGAAATTAACTGCAACTGAACCCAAATCACTTACAGTAAAAACTGTTCATTCAACTCCAATATGTAACAAAAACCTTTATTTTCTTGTGTTCTGAAAAGAATGATAGAAAAGATTGCATGCTTTTTAAAAGGCCATTTCTGCCTGTATGCTAATAATGCAGATTCGGTGCGACATTGTGCGAGATAAAGGACACTAGCTAAAATTCAAAACCTTTCATTGCAACAATATTTCTGTATAGTTAATTGAGTACATGAAAAATGACGAGAGGGGTTATTCAGAGAGCATCGAAATGTCACCGACATTTCGGTGCTCTCACGTTACCCCGCTCTTCCCTGCACTTCGGGGAATCAAAGTTCCTCACCCTGCGGTGTGTTCAGAATTCACTGCAGGGTCCTTGGAGTGTAGGGAGATTTTGTCGCAAACCCTCCAAACACTCACCGAAAACATGCAGAAACCGCCGCAAAAATCACGCCGGAAAAAGCCGACGAGCTGTTGATCACAGCGTAGACCAGCCGCCGGAAAAACCCGACAAGCTGATGAACGGGGTATGAAAAATAACAGTACGCTTGAAAGTTTCAAAATTGAAACACTGTTTGCAAAAAAATACTGAACGAAAATGTCTGAAATTTACATATTTATTTATAAAAGGATTTTACCAGGAAGGATACATTGAGATTTCTCTAGTTTTCAAGTATGTCCTGGGTTCGAGAACATTGATTGGTTACAGAAATACAAAATAGTAAAATGCAAGAAATTAACACAAGACCAAATATACAGATTAACAGAAAAATAAATATGGAGGAAATAAAGTCATTATGTTACATGTTTACAGGTGCATTCCGTATTGAGGTATGTTAATAGGGAAGTCTTAAGGGACTTTAGACTGGGGGAAGATTTGACGGTGTCTGGGAGGTTATTCCATATTTGCGGTGCTCTGTAGGAAAATGAGGATCGAGCCATTTTCTTTTTGTATTGCGGTATTGCAAGTAAGGTGCTGGTCTTGGATCTGAGGTTATAGGATGGGGGAACTGCCGGGGGAAGCAGCATATTCAGGTAGGGTGGTAGCTTCCCAGAAAAGCTCTTAAACACCAGGTTGGAAAGGTGGAGGGTGCGTCTAGAGTCCAGTGATGGCCAGTTTAGTTCTTTTAACATGTCACAATGGTGTGTCATGTAGTTACATTGTAGCAGAAAGCGACAGAATGAGTTATACAATGTAGTAAGTTTCTGAAGGTGTGTTTGCGGGGCGGCTGCATACACTACATCTCCGTTTTCAATGGCTGGCATAAACATTTGTTGTACAATCTGCTTTCTTACCGCGGGGCTCAGGCAGGATTTGTTTCTGTACAGGGCACCTAGTTTGGGGTAGAGTTTAGATGAGAGTTTTTCGATGTGGGGGCCAAAAGATAGATTTGGGTCTAACCACATACCTAGGTATTTGAGAGAAGTGACTGTGGTCAGCGTGCTATTTGATTTTGTCCCAACACATAGATGGGGTGTTTGCAATTTGTGTCTTTTAGGTGCGGTTCCAAAGAGCATTGTAACAGTTTTGTCAGTATTTAGAAAAAGTTTGTTATTTGCGATCCACTTTTCTACCCCTGTGAATTGTTCTTGCAGCACAGCCTCCAGCTGTGGGAGATTTGGTTTGCTGGTATAGATTACAGTGTCGTCTGCATACATGTGTACAGTTGAAGCTTTGCAGACATTGGGCAGATCGTTTATGAATATTGTGAATAGCAGGGGGCCAAGTATCGAGCCTTGTGGTACACCGCACGTGACTGGGAGGGGGAGGGAAGTGCTGTCAGAAATGGACACAAATTGAGACCTATCAGACACATATGATTGGAACCAGGTTAACGTACTATCACCAATACCAGAGTTCTTAAGTTTTTGTAATAGGATGCCATGGTCTACTGTGTCAAAAGCCTTGGCAAAATCAAGGAAGATGGCTCCAGTTAGATTTCCTTGTTCCATGCCAGCTTGGATATCATTACAAACTTTTAAAAGGGCAGTTGTAGTTGACTGGTTTGGACGAAAGCCTGATTGATCTGGGGTTAAATAGTTCTGATACTGATAATAATCACGTATCAGATCATATAAGATCCTATGAATGATAAAAGGTCTGTTACAGAAAAAAGAAAAAAAACGCTTTAACCACTTCAATGCGGTGGACTCGCTCAGCGCGTCCTCCGCATGGCTGCTGGTATGCGGAGGACGCGCTGAGCGCGTCCTCCCTTTGGGGTCAGCGTTCGGCCAGGTTCCGGCCGATCGCTGGCCCCCCCGGTGCGGGCTGACATCCTCGATGTCAGTCCAGCATCCGGAACCGCAGCCGCTGAAATTAGGTGTCATCGCGGCAGCGCGATGACACCTAATTCAGGCGCCCCCCCCCCCGCATGTGCGGAGGAGACGCCTGAAAGGGAGGGGGGAGGTCCTTCGGACCTCTCTCCCTCCCGATCGGCGGCGTTGCGGGGGTTAACCCAGGCACCATTTGTAAGGGCACAGCCTGCCCTTCCAAATGGTGCCTGGCATTAACCACTGGGGAGCTGGATCGCAAATCGGCGCTGAAAAGCGCCGGTTCGTGATCCTTTCCCGGAGCTGGCCGACATCTTGGATGTCGGCCAAGCCTCCGGGAGCTCCCCCTGAGGACTGGCGTCATCGTGCATAGCATGATGACGCCAGTCCTAGAGTTAACCCCAAACTGCCACCAACGGTGGAGATAGGGAGTTCCAATGAACTCCCTATCTCCCGATCTGTGGCAGCTAGGGGTAAAGTTTGGTATGGTTGGATCGGCCAGAGCATGGCCGTTCCAACGATACCAAACTCGAATGTGAAAAAAGTTTTTAAAAAAAATTAAAATTAAAATTAAAAATAAAAATATATTTAAAAAAAATTATAATAATATTGTTCCCATTTCAATTATAATGTGAACAATGATGCTGCACTAACGATTTTTGTATGCGGTGCGTTTGTTAAAAATCGCGTAATTTTCCCCAAAAAAAAATGTAACGAGTCCCCATCTCTAATTTTTTTAACAAGCGCACCCCATACAAAATATAATCGCAATTGCTCGCATGTTAAAATGTGAAAAAAACCACTTTACACATTGTAAATTATTGAAAATACATATTTTATTGCATTTTTTGTTATAATATACAGACATGACATAACGTATACATATAATAATGACATATTATGAATCTACCGAGTCTGACGGAAAGAACGATATATAATATGTCTGGGTCATATACTAAAATAAGCCTTAAAAACACGTTTAAACATGATGAGCAAAACCGGTAAAAATGACCTCAGCACAGAGGCGGGAAAAGCCTCAGCAGCGAAAGGGTTAAGAAACAGAAAAAATATTTTGCTGAAAAATGCCGAAAAGATCCTAAAAAAAATCTATAAAAAAAGACTTTTTACTGCAGATTAAAACAATAAACAGTTTATTAGATATTCAATTAAATTGGGAATATTTTTAACATTGAAGCTTATGGGGTTCTTCTGAATAAACCTGCCGAATGAAAACACCGAACAGCAGGGCACTTCAGCAACTTTTCACTGCTGTTCGGTGTTCTCTGAATAGATTAAACATTACTTCTCTATGGGGAATTTCACTGCCCTTGACCAGCACCATACGTGTAGGCAGTTCGCCAAACTTTGGAGAAACTGCTTGTTCTCTGAATAGTCGAATGGCCCTGAAATGTTACCGTCGCTGAATTTCAGTGTCCGGTTACATTTCAGACCTCTCTGAATAACCCCTTTGGTTTACTTTATTTTAATGTTTTAACTATCTCAGAACAACAGTTTCTGTGCAACATTTCTATTGTACTCTATATTTAATTGTTAAAGGAACACTACCACCATAAAAATTTTAAGTCCACATTGTGTTTATTTTATTTCCTGATATCTTACATGTGCTTAGTTTTTCTTGTCTGTTTAGTTAAGAAAATATTTTATTCTGTGTCACTGGGTGCATCCATTGTGTGACCTTTTGTGTTGTAAACTGCCCCCCCAGTATCTTTCCCTCACTTAGTCCTCCATGGATGGCATTGGCCATATAATGAAATCTATTGGTCCATCACCAACTCAAATCATTGAATTGTGTGGAATGTATTCATTCAAAGGACATCACCCACCAGGGGGTAGATTAGAAGTCCATTAAGCTCCATGTGATATCTCATTCAGCTGCCATCTCTTATCTCAGTTAGCCTTGAGAACAATAACCTCCTGCTGCCTTTTCTAAAATTTCCCTTCTCCTTAACTGTTAAGTAATGTAGATTAAATAAGCAAGAGGCACAAAGCAAAGTTTTTGGTGATTGTTGCAATTTTCATTTAAAAAATAGATGTTACTTAATGGGACATGCATGCTTTGCTAGTGTGCTTTTAAAAACGTGCAATGTCTTTTGAATGAGTCGGTAGTCTCCTTCAGCAGGCATAAAAAGCAAATAAATATGATATTTTTTCCTATTTACCTGATCTTCTTTCTTGGTGTCTTCCACACCCACCTCAGGCGGCATTTTAAGCTAACCAATCAGTGCCTATACCTAGGTATAGCTAAAAAATGCACTGAGCATGTGGGTCTGAGTTGCTTCTCCTCCCTCCTGCACTGTGAGCTGAGGGGGGTGGGGCTGAACTTACACCCCCAGCTACTGCAGAGACATGGAAGGAAAGAAATCCATACACACGGGAGAAAAAGAGAAGGCAGAGGGACAACAAAGAAAAGCAGAGAGACAGCAAGAAATGGTAAATTGAGAAAGACAGCAAGATAAAGCAGAGAGCGCACAAGAAAAGGTACAGTGAGAGAGCGAGTGCACACAAGAGACAGCACAAGAAAGAGTGTGAGCGCAAGTGAGCGTGTCAGTGAGTCTGTGTGAGCGAGCGTGAGTCTTGCTTTCACAGTTGCAGAGATGCTAATATTCAGTTACTCGGTTTCCCCAGTCTGAGGTCCTGAGCTGCACAGCTTGTGTTAGTTCATACAGTCACAGGTATTTAAAATGCGCTAGTAAGTTCCGTAGCGCTGTACAATGGGAGAGGCAGAATAACAAATATCCATACAAAATCAAGGATGGCAAGTGTAGCGCAAAGGATGCTCCGATGGTAGGAAATCTATTGGTTTTTTTTCAGTAAAACCTCAAGGGGAGCAAGAGAGAAAATATAATGGTGCAGATTGTAGCAATAACTTAAGGCTAGGGTCAGACGAATGCATTTTTCGCGTCATCCGTGAAAAGGTGCGGTCGAACGAATGGACGTATTTTTTCACGGAATGCGCGAAAGCGGTCATACGATGCGCATTTTCGTACGTGATTTTGTACGGATCATCAATAAAACCCTTTCTGCGTCTGGACGTTATGTTGGCCGGACGTGTGCAGCGTCTGACGTCTCCCAATCACGCAAACACGCCGCTATGCGGCCGCAGCGCACTCTGTACGTCAGTAGTAGCGGTTTGACGTTCTCGAAAAACTGCGTTCGTTTGCCACTTGCGTTGCACGGACGAACTTTCGTGCGGCCGTTTGTCGTATGTTCCCCGGCATTGGATGTCATTTGCTGCTAGCACGGCCGTGATTTCGTGCGGCTAAACGCACGTTAAAACTGCGTTCGTCTGACCCTAGCCTAAATGATATCACATGAATCAGTCTCTCTCACATTAGTCTGAGCCAGCTGGCTCTAGGATCTTGTGCCTTTGGGTTGTTTGTGGCCACCCAACAGCCCTCTGGATTTTTCAATCAACACTGGATCTTGAATAGAAATACATAGTGCAGACTGTTCAGATGGTTCTTAAATATAAAGTGAGGGAATGGGGTCACTCATGTGATTCTGGACCTAATCCAGGTCCGAAGAGTGCAAGTCTGGGTGGTTTAAATGGTACAACCTCCGAAAAACCAGCTTCCATTGGAATGAAGTAAAATTCAGCAGTAGGATAAAATAAAAAGGATCTTTATTCCATAAAACATTTAAAATTAAATGAAATTGACAAAACGCATTTCACCTAGGACATAGCATCCCTGTGGCTTCATCAGTTGGCTCTCAACCCTTACTGTTATTTACTTCCTTAAATATACAACATCCTCAAACATTAACCAATGAGCACTGTTGGTATGAGCGGGAAAAAGAGTAAGGTTCTGCCTTCCATTTTTTTACTTTCGTTTTACTCGTTATTATTCCTTAAGCAGTGATTGTTGTCGACATAAGTGTAAAAGGAAGAAATCATCCTTTCTGCTTTCCCTTTTGTTTTAATCCTCCAATGATTTGGTTGGAAACGAGCTCAGTTCCCTCCTCCAGTCGGGTCTTGCAGTAAGACCTAAGATTGAACCAGAGTCTGCGCATGTCTACATTCCCATCAGTGTCGATGACTTACTTCCGGTCACGTACACGGATGTAGTAAACCACCCAAATGTACCTCCGATTTGTTGGTACTGTCATCGGTTCTGATCATACAAATCCACGTCTGTAAATGCCCCCATTTGAGCTAAGCTCAAAACTGAAACCACGAGTCTGCGCTCTCGTGATCATTCCACGTCATCCACCTTGCAACTCTGATCAATTGATAAAATATGATTGTTACTGTTTATGATTGTAAAAGTTAGTTCCTAATTCATGTGAGCAATCCATATGGTTTTAAGGTTCCCTTTATATAGGAATCCATAAATATAGAGCCCCACAAAAATATAAAATAGGATCTAATAAAATTTACAACATGATGACCTCAATTATATCCAATAATATCGCTAAGAAACATTGGTATCTTCTACGACAAGATCCATTATTGAAAGAAATTGTAGAAGAAAAACCCAATCAAGGGGCAAAAAAATCTTAAAACCTCCTTGGTCAAGAACTAAATGGAAAAAATGCAGTCATGAACAGATGTTTAATCTTCCAGGAGGTTTTTATCAATGCGGAAATTGCCCAATAGACATGCGCATTCGTTTTAGTACTAAAACGATTTAGTCCGAATTTTGGGATAATTTAGTTTTCGTATGACTCAAGAGAAACGAAACTGCTCAGTACAAAAAACTAAAACTAAAATAAAATGCATTACATTTTAGTTTCAGTCCTTTTTGTGATATTACATTGAGTGAAGGAGACCAGCAATGAAGAGTGCAACATCGCAACATCCGAAGTTCTGCACCCTCCACATGCCAATGCAGTAGGATGTTCTATACAGAGAGGGGCATTCATTATTGCAGGAGGATGTTCTTTACATTATACAGAGAGGGGTATTAATGCAGGAGGATGTTATTTACATTATACAGAGAAAGGTATAAATTAAGGAGGATGTTCTATACAGAGAGAGTCATTAATTAATTCAGGAGGATGTTCTATATATTATACAGAGAGGGGTATTAGTTAATGCAGGAGGATGTTCTAAACATTATACAGAGAGGAGACTTTTTTTTAGCCCTTTAAATCCAGTGGCTGTGAGCGCTGAGATCGGCTGCTTGTTACATTATCTCTCAGTACAATGTATCAGGCTCAGCTGTTACAGTAACTAACTGTAACAGCGCTCAGAGTTTCAGTAAAACAAGGAAATAATATTGTTCTAACCTTTTTATATATAAAAATATTATTTACTAGTTTTACTGAAACTCTGAGCGCTGTGATGAGCAGCAGTCAGTTACTGTAACAGCTTTGCCTGACATGGGGAATTGTATTTCAATGTTGGTGCTAACTTAACCAGAGCTGTTGTAAACTGAAAACCTCCATAGATTATAATAGCTCTGGGAAGTTAGCACCAGCTATGTAATATGGCCCACATTGTGCTGAGAGTGAGAGATACTGTAACAAGCAGCGATCTCAGCCCTCTGAGGAGCGACTACATTAGTAATTGTATCCACTGGTTTTCGGATGAATGAAATTAGTTTTCATACTAAAGAACTGAAAACAAATTTCTTTAGCAATTAAATAAATTGCATTTTAGGACTAATCCATTAGTTCAAAATTAAATTTTGTGCTGTGCACATGTCTATTGCCCAACATTCAAGGCTTTGCATCAGGGCAAAAAGACCTCTCCATCATTTGAAGATAAGAAGGGTAAAGAGTATAAAATCAAGGATGTAATCACTTGCAGGACTAAGAATGTAATACTGTATATCAATTAATTTGCCCATATAGCCTTCAATATATTGGCCACACAACAAGACCCCTGACAGTTAGGATAAAGGAACATATATATGTAGCGCTCACCCCCGGAGGAGCCGCTGAATAAACCCGGAATTTGTCTCACCGCACTAGGAATCACTATACACCAGCACTGTTGTGGATTTTCTAGTTTTATATACTTTACCGAATCAATAAAGTGGCATATAATACATATGTACGTTGAAGGAAAATAACAGGACTGCGCAACACGGGAAAAACACGCGGCGAAAAAGAAACGATTAATACCCCTCAGTTTGCGAGTTTAAGTCCCATTCAAAATGGCTCAAAAGATAGTGTCTTAGGGTACCCGGGTACTATATTCAACTGGCCAGTGAATGAGCAAAATTATCTTCGACTAGTCAACGTTGGAGCCCTGTGGATTGAAGTAATTAACCAAGTGCGCACTATCGTTTCGGAACCATAGGCCTTGAGGCCTCTCACCCATCCGACGAACAAAGTGTCCAGAACCGATGACTCGACCAAGGATCTCTCTTTGCGACTGTAACCCGGTGCCAATGAATCCGCTCTCCGGATCGCCGTTCTCTGCTACCAGAATCGATCCGCCGCTTGCATCCCCAATCTCCAGTACCCAATATGGCAGTGTCCACACTCCGGCCTGGTTGCGATCCCTGACAGTGTCCTGCGTGAGTCCTACTCCTTCCGTCGCTCTACTCGCTCTGCCCGTGTCTTGCACGAGGCTTCGGATTTCTCTCCTCGAGCCAGTACGCCCACTTCCTGTTCCCTTTGCCAAGGTTTCTGGGAGATGAAGTCTTTTTAGTCCAGCATAGTCCATAACGTTTCCAGGCTCTGTCTCCCTCTAGTGACAGCAACAGTCAA
Organism: Leptobrachium leishanense; assembly: GCA_009667805.1. Taxonomy (NCBI): domain Eukaryota; kingdom Metazoa; phylum Chordata; class Amphibia; order Anura; family Megophryidae; genus Leptobrachium; species Leptobrachium leishanense. The sequence goes on from CM019070.1 coordinate 112,562,353, forward strand.
TTACATAGAGCCAAACTAATACAGCGCTACACTCTTCCCCCCTAAACTCTTGGATCCCTCCAAGGGTGTGTAACGGATACATAACATTACAATATTCACATTAACCAATACATTCAGGCTCAGCATCAAACATATAATGGGTCAGAAATGCATCCTCAATTTGACTCCTGTCCCTAGCTACTTCAACCAGCATAGCAGACACTTTGGGCAGCCTTCGCACACTTGTAACTGCTTCTTCTGTGCTGTGTCCCGGTGAATCATATGTACAGTGGCAAGAAAAAGTATGTGAACCCTTTGGGATTACGTGGAGTTTTGCATGAATTGGTCATAAAATGTGCTCTGATCTTCATCTAAGTCACAACAATTTGAAAAACACTGTCTGCTTAAAATAATACAACACAAACATTATATGTTTACATGTGTTTCTTGAACATAACATGTAAACATTCACAGAGTAGGGTGGAAAAAGTATGTGAACCCCTAGCCTAATGACTTCTCCAAGAGCTAATTGGAGCCAGGAGTGAGCCAACCTTGAGTCCAATCAGTGTGTGATATTATTGGATGTGTTGCTGAAAGCTGTCCTGCCCTTTAAAAACACACACCAGTTTTGGGTTTACTGGTTTCAAGAAGCACTGCCTGATGTGAACCATGCCTTGCAGAAAAGGGCCCTCAGAAGACCTACGATCAAGAATTGTTGACTTGCATGAAGCTGGAAAGGGCTACAAAATTATCTCCAAAAGCCTTGATGTTCATGTGTCCACGGTAAAATAGACTGTCTACAAATGGAGAAAGTTCAGCACTGTTGCTACTCTCTAGGCGTGGTCGACCTGTAAAGATGACTGCAAGAGCACAGCGCAGAATGTTTAATGAGGTAAAGTAGAATCCTAGAGTGTCAGCTAAAGACTTACAGAAATCTCTGGCACATGCTAACATTTTTGTTGACACATCTAGAATAAGGAAAACATTAAACAAGAATGGAGTACATGGGAGGACACCACGGAGGAAGCCATTGCTGTCCAAAAAGTATATTGCAGCACGTTTGAAGTTTGCAAAAGAGCACCTGGATGTTCCACAGCACTACTGGTAAAATATTATGTGGACAGATAAAACCAAAATTGAGTTGTTTGGAAAAAACACACTTCACTATGTGTGGAGAAAAAAAGGCACAGCACATCAACATCAAAACTAGGGATGAGCTGTTTGGTTCGGACGGTTCGGAGTTCGGCCCGAACTTTGGTTGTTCTAAAGTTCGCGAACTTCGAACTTTTTGGGTGTGTTCGGTTCGAAAAAAAAAAAATGAAATTTTGAATAAAGTATAGAAAATGCTTAAAAAAATACTAAAAGATCTAGAAATAGACTCTTTACTGCAGAATATTATAAGCGACGGTTTATTAGATATGGAATTAAAAACTAATGTGTACGTGCACAGATTCTCATTCAACTCTAAGGCTAGGGTCAGACGAACGCATTTTTCACGTTGTCCGTGAAAAAGTGCGTTCGAACGAATGGACGTATTTTTTCACGGAATACGCAATAGCGGTCATACGATGCGCATTTTCGTCCGTGATTTTGTACGGATCATCAATAAAACCCTTTTTGCATCTGGACGTTATGTTGGCCGGACGTGTGCAGCGTCTGACGTCTCCCAATCACGCAAACACGCCGCTATGCGGCCGCAGCGCACTCTGTACGTCAGTAGTAGCGGTTTGACATTCTCGAAAAAATGCGTTCGTTTGCCACTTGCGTTGCACGGACGAACTTTCGTGCGGCCGTTCGTCGTATGTTCCCCGGCATTGGACGTCATTTGCTGCTAGCACGGCCGTGATTTTGTGCGGCTAAACGCACGTTAAAACTGCTTTCGTCTGACCTTAGCCTTAATGACCTGTGTTTTTCAAACGTCATAACAACAACAGATGTTTTAGTCTGGTTTAATCAATTTGATACATTGTAGACTATACTGAGGGGGTGGGGTAGTGTCTGCTTCTGATTGAGATCTGAGAAGTGCTAATTTCCCTCCTATAACTTCCTAATATGCTGCATTTAACTGCTGTGTGAAAAAAAATACAACACTTCCTCATTGCCCGCTTTTAACATCTAAAGCAATGTTATTTTTCACCTCGGGATTAAACATTCACAGGGTTATTCAGAGAGCGGTGAAAAGCAGGAGAATAACTGGAGAAGTGAAAATTCTAGGTCAAAATAGCCAAACCAGAAAAATTCTCCCATTTATCTCACTTTCCAAATCGGCTATTTGGTCTAGATTGTTCTCTTCTCCTGCCAGTTCTCCTGACTTTCACCTGTCTCTCAGGGTTGTTCAGAGAAAGGTGAAAACCAGGAGAATGGCAGGAAAAGAGAACAAGCTGGACCAAATAGCCGATTTGGAAAGTGAGATAAGGCTAGGGTCAGACTAACGCATTTTTCACAGTGACCGTCAAAAAGTGCGTCCGAACGCATTGCCGTATTTTTTCACGGAATGCGCGAAAACGGTCATACGATGCGCATTTTTGCGCGTGATTTTTTACGGATCCAAACCAGGATACTTTGGGTGTCTGGACGTTATGTTGGCCGGACATGAGCAGGGTCTGACGTCTCCAAATCACGCACACACGCCGCTAGTGGACGCAGCGCACTCTGTACGTCAGTACTAGCTGTTCTGCATTCTCGAAAAAATGCGTTCATTTTCCACTTGCGTTGCGCAGCCGGACTTTCGTGCGACCGTACTTCGTATATTGGCCGTCATTGTCCGTCATTTGCTGCTAGTGCAGCCGTGATTAAGTGCGCCTAAACGCACGTTAAAAATTCGCTAGTCTGACCCTAGATTAAATGGGAGAATTTTTCTGGTTTGGCTATTTTGACCTAGAATTTACCATTCTCCAGTCATTCTCCTGCTCTTCACCGCTCTCTGAATAACCCTGACAGGGTTATTCAGAGAAAGGTGAAACTCAGGAGAATGACTGAAGAGAAAATTCTAGGTCAAAATAGCCAAACCGGAAATTCTCCCATTTATCTCACTTTCCAAATCGGCTATTTGGTCTAGAATTTTCCATTCTCCTGCTTTTAAAATCAGTAAACTTTTTCTGCGTGTCCGAAAATGTCTCCTCTTTTCAAACAGACTGCCACCCCAAGCAGTTGTTTATGGATAGATTAAAAAGGAAAAGCATTTACCGTCATTTGAAATGTCATTTTTTTGTTTTTAAGTGTTTCTATACATCCTAGAAATCCACCACTTCACGGGCAGGTTATGGGGACCTCCTAGGCACGATATTTGAAGGAATTTTTCATTTTTATTTTTAACCCTTATTTCATGGAAAACTCACTGTCTCTTTTAAAAAAAAAATTTTAATCTTTTTTTCCTTGTTTCCTGTCCCCCAGGGCACTACCCGGACCCCCATACACCTTTTTATGGCAAATATCTACTCTAAAAACTGAATTTTCAGCCCCATTGACTTGCATTGAGTTCGAGTTCGGGTTCGGATCCGAACATATGGAAAGTTCGGGTTCGGGCCCGAACCGAACTCGGGGGGTGTTCGGCTCATCCCTAATCAAAACCTCATCCCCACTGTAAAACATGTCGGAGGGAGCATCATGGTTTGGGGCTGCTTTGCTGCCTTAGGGCCTGGACGGATTGTTGTCAGTGATGGAAAAATGAATTCCAGAGTTTATCAAGACATTTTGAAGGAAAACGTAAGACTATCTGTCCGCCAACTGAAGCTCCGCAGAGGATGGGTGATGCAACAGGACAATGACCCAAAGCATACAAGTAATTCAACAAAGGAATGGCTTCAACAAAACAAAATAGCCTTCTGGAGTGGCCCAGTCAGAGTCCTGACCTCAACCCGATTGAAATGCTGTGGCATGACCTTAAGAGAGCGATTCAAACCAGACATCCCAAGAATATTGCTACACTGAAACAGTTTTGTGAAGAGGAGTGGTCCAAAATTACTCCATATCGTTGTGCAGGTCTGATCTGCAACTACAGGAAACGTTTGGTTGAGGTTATTGCTGCCAAAGGAGAGTCAACCAGTTATTAAGTCCAAAGGTTCACATACTTTTTCCACCCTGCACTGTGAATGTTTATATGTTCTGTTCAATAAAAACATGAAAACATATGTTTGTGTTGTATTATTTTAAGCAGACTGTGTTTTTCAAATTGTTGTGACTTAGATGAAGATCAGAGCACATTTTATGACCAATTCATGCAAAACGCCACGTAATCCCAAAGGGTTCACATACTTTTTCTTGCCACTGTAAGTCTCTGAGGGGGCCATATTGAACGTTTGGACTCAGATTCAGTAATCTCCTCTTCAGGTGGAAGGGCCACATCTACAGGCTCAATTCTTTAATTTACAACTGGAGCAGATACTTCCTCGGAATATGAGTACTCCGGTTAAGGCATAGAACTGTAATCTATGGATATTTCCTCTTGAGCTTCAGAAATTTCAGATGTCTCAGATACTTCAGGTCTGAATTCTGGAGCATTAGACCTCAGGTTACTTTCACACTGATCAGAGGCCGGAATAACTTCTTCAGGTTCAGGTGGGCACACCCAGTCTAGTCAAAAACTTCCTTCTTCACTGTTCTCACTTTCTCCAACAGGACGCAACTGCTGAGATCGAGTAACAGGAGCCGAACGAGGAACAGGCGGCAAAGAAAGTTAGTTTCCAACTGGTATCCGTACAGCCTATCTCAAAGGTAGCAAATGATTTCTATGCCAGTTCTTTAGAGGTCCGGCCTTTCCATCCGGACGGATTTGGTACACTGGCAGACTAGGCAGTTGCTTGCAGACAATGTAAATTTCAGAACTCCATCTATCGGCCAGCTTGTGCCTTGTAGAAACACCCAAGTTCTTCAACAAAACCCTATTGTAAGTCCTGTACCCGAACTCTCAAATCGTAATTTCGCTTATTCCTCTGTTCTCTACTCTCTGAAGTCAAACGGGCCTGTTCAAATGCAGAAGTCAGGTTTCTCCGGAGTCGGTCCACATAATTCTTGTAGGAAGTGACCAACGTCTGATCAAGAGATAGGCCAAAAGCTAAATCAACTGGCAGCCGAGCTTCTCTCCCGAACATGAGACAATAAGGCGAGTATCCAGTAGCATCACTTTCAGTACTGTTATACGCATGCACCAGCGTAGCTATGTGACGACTCCAATTCTGCTTCTCTTTGGTTGACAGTGTCCCCAACATATTCAGTAGAGTGCGATTAAATCTTTCCGGTTGAGCATCACTTTGAGGGTGATATGGAGAAGTTCGAGTCTTCTGAATTCTTAGCACTTCTAACAATTGCCCAACAAGTCAGCTCTCAAAGTCTCTGCCTTGATCTGAGTGGATTCCCTTTCGTAGGCCGTAATGAACGAAAAACTTCTCCATTAAAACTTTTGTCACTGTAGGCCACGTCTGGTCTTTTGTAGAGAAAGCTTGAGCATAATGGGTGAAGTGATCAGTCACCACCAAAATATTTCCCTGCCCACTAGCATCAGGCTCTAAGCACAGGAAATCAATGCACACCAAATCCATGGGCCCTTGACTTTGCAGGTGACTCATTGGAGCATTTCGGGTTGGTAGAGTCTTCCTCTGAATACACCTCAAACACGAATAGCAGTAACTTTCAACTTCAGATCTCATACATGGCCAATAGAATCTGTCTCACACCAGTTTAAAAGTTCTCTCTGCATCCAAATGTCCATGATCATCGTGCAATACTCAACACACTTTCTCTGTACTTTTCTGGGAGGAACAATTGTTGCTTTTCTTCAGCATTGTTCGAGGGGCCCCTTCGGTAGACCACCCCATACAGCATCTTCAGCCGCTCCCATTCTTTACATACCAATAGGGCTCCTTCTGGAGAATTAGTCAGCAGGTGTATGGGGGTCCGGGTAGTGCCCTGGGATCAGGAAACCAGGACAAAAAGTAAAAAAAAAACTTTCTAAAGGGACAGTGAGTTTTCCATGAAATAAGGGTTAAGAATAAAAACGAAAAAATTCCTTCAAATAGCGTGCCTAGGAGGTCCCCATAACCTGCCCGTGAAGTGGTGGATTTCTAGGATGTATAGAAACATTTAAAAACAAAAAAATTACGTTTCAAATGACGGTAAATGCTAGACTTGTGCACTGATATTTTTTTTTTATTTTTTTTCGGTTCGTTCAGTTTTTGTAAATTTTTGTTTCGGCCGATATCTGTTTCGGTTCGGCTCGTTTCGGTTCGTTTTTCGTATCGACTTTTTTTGTGATTTCGGAAAATTTTGTCTCTTTCGGAACGTCTGTTCTCCTCGTTTCAAAGTATCTATTCGTTTTTGACGTAAACGAATGGTTTTTCGGATCCGATATTTCTGTCGATACGATAATTCTGCCGATAACATAATCCCGGGAAGGATACATTGAGATTTCTCATGTTTTACAAGAAGGATACATTGAGATTTCCCATGTTTTGCAAGAAGGATACATTGAGATTTCCCATGTTTTACAAGAAGGATACATTGAGATTTCCCATGGTTTACAAGAAGGATACATTGAGATTTCTCTGGTTTCCCGGGAAGGATACATTGAGATTTCTCATGATTTACAAGAAGGATACATTGAGATTTCTCATGTTTTACAAGAAGGATACATTGAGATTTCCCATGTTTTTCAAGAAGGATACATTGAGATTTCCCGCGTTTTACAAGAAGGATACATTGAGATTTCTCTGGTTTCCCGGGAAGGATACATTGAGATTTCTCTGGTTTTACAAGAAGGATACATTGAGATTTCTCATGTTTTACAAGAAGGATACATTGTGATTTCTCATGTTTTACAAGAAGGATACATTGAGATTTCTCATGTTTTCCAGGAAGGATACATTGAGATGGGAATGATACAAAATTACAGAATCAGCGATATAACCGAAAAATACGATGTCCGAAATTACTGAAATGGAGCCGAAATTATGAATGGAACGAAAATGAATTTTGATTTTACACATTTCTAGTCCATTCGAAAAGTTTTCATTAAAGTTTGGAAATTTGTTCGGATCTGCCGTTTTCGGATCCGAAAATCTTCAGAAAATCAGCTGAATCCGAATGCACGAATCGGGAAATTTCGTGAAAATTCCGAAACCCGAAATGCACATCCCTAGTAAATGCTTTTCCTTTAATCTATTCATAAACAACTGCTTGGGGCGGCAACCTGTATGAAAAGACATTTTAGGACGCGCAGAAAGTTTAGTAATTTTTTGGCTAAATTATGGAGAAACTTATGCAGGCTTTGGATGAAAGTAACAATAGGTGCTTTAAAATTGGGCCTTTAGCGTCGGCAACAGTGCCGTCACACAGTAGCCCCTCTGAGGATATGAATCTGGTAAAGGCGTCAGTGGCAGTGCACCCAAATATTGTGCCTTTGGTGCCAGGCCAGCAAGTGCATTCATGCAGTAACCCCTCTGTAGTATTGTGGAAGAGTGCAGGGTTGGACCCTACGGTTCAAAAAATTAAAATGATATAAATCTGGCATAGGCGTCAGTGCAGCCAAATATTGTGCCTTTCATGGCAGCAAGTGCCTTCACACCGTAACCCTTTTGTGGTATTGCGGAAGAGTTCAGTGCTGGAGGTTTTGTGAATGCAGAAGACATCCCCGATCTATTCCGTTACTTCAGCATCAGGGGTTTGATAGCTGCTGATCCAGGACTGATTCATTTTTATAAATGTCAGCCGGTCTACAGAGTCGGTGGACAGACGCACTCTTTTGTCTGTGACCAAACCTCCAGCGGCACTGAACGTCCTTTCAGAAAGCATGCTAGATGAAGGAAGGGCAACCTAGTAGCTGCATAGCATATTGGCTAAGTTCTGGCCAGTGATCCAATCTCAACACCCAGTAAGCCAGTGGATCATCTGCTGGAAAGGTACCCAGGTCTGCCCTTGCCCCTAGGTTGTCCTGCACCATACGGTGAAGACGCTGGCAATGGGTGCCTACATTTGATGTCCCTGGGCGCCGTGGACTAAAATAATTTAAAAATGCATCAGTCAAGCGGCCCTGGCCTTCACCACTATTCCTCTGATCATCCGCAGCCTCAGAAGCACGTGTGTCATCACTTGGTAACCTACCAGTGCCTGGAAAGGTATTACACAAGTGTCGCTTTAGAGCATCCTCAGGTTTTTTCATCCTGTGCTCCCTCTGTGCGGGCAGGATGAGCTCTGCAACTTTACCCTTGTATCGTGGATCAAGAAGGGTTGCCAACCAGTATGATCCCTCTCCTTGATAGCACGAATCCTGGGGTCCTTTAGCAGGCTTTGCATTATAAGGGAGCCCATGCAGCGTAGGTTGGAGGTGGCATTAGCTTCTGAGTCATCCTGGTCAATGAGGTTGACCCCATCGTGCACTTCCTCCTCCCAGCCACGCACTAGCCCTTGTGTTTCTTGGCACACGAAACCCTCCCTTGAGGAATCCCCACCTTCAATGCCACTACTACTTAAATATTCCTCCTCCTCCTCATCCTCCTCCTGTCTGATCTGAGTAGGACCCGCTGGAATGCTGTCTGCAGAAAGACTGGGGCCTTCAGAGCTAGGGAAGGCCTCCTCTTCCTCCCGCTGCTCTGCCTCTAGAGCCACATCTATAATTCCCCGCAGAGTGTGCTCCAGCAGGAACACTAAAGGAATTGTGTCACTGATGCATGCACTGTCCCTGCTCACCATCCTCGCTGCCTCCTCAAATGGTGACAGTACAGTGCATGCATCCTTGATCATCATCCACTGCGGGGGGGAACCAAGTTGACCTGAACCTGTCCTTGTGCCATACTCACACAGGTACTCGTTGATGGCCCTCTGCTGCTTGTGCAGACACTGCAGCATTGCTAATGTCGAGTTCCACCTGGTGGGCATGTCACAGATCAGACGGTTTGTGGGAAGGTGGAATTCTCTTTGAATTTCTGCCAGGCAAACGCTTGCTGGGAATGACCGTCTGAAGTGGCTGCAGACTTTTTTGGCCTGGCTGAGAAGCTCTGGCAGCCCTGGGTACTTGGTTAGGAAACGCTGTACCACTAGATTTAGGACGTGTGCTAGGCATGGTACATGCGTAAATTTACCCTTCTGTAGGGCGGAGAGAAGGTTGCTGCCATTATCACAGACAACCATTCCCAGCTGAAGCTGGCGTGGTGTTAACCATCTCTGCACCTGGCCCTGCAGAGCTGACAGAATTTCTGTCTCGGTGTGGCTCCTGTCCCCTAAACAAACCAGCTCAAGCACAGTATGGCATCTTTTTGCATGAGCCATTGCGTAGACCCTGTCAGGCGTCGGTTTAACTGCCACTTTGCCAGAGACAGAGAAGGAGGAGGAGGGAGAGGGGGTGGTGGTGGTGGTGGAGCAGACAGACCTCATACAAGCAGCTTTCTGGAGGCGTGGTGGATGAACAAGCTCCAGCACAGAGCCCCGTCTTGGATCCCTCCCAGCTGCAATCAGAGTTACCCAGTGTGCCGTGAAGGAAATGTAACGACCCTGTCCATGCTTGCTGGACCACGTGTCTAAAGTCACATGCACCTTGCTGCTGACTGCCTTTCCCAATGACTCGATAACATTGTCTTCCACGTGCTGGTATAGTGCTGGAATGGCCTTGCGTGAAAAGTAATGGAGTTTTAGAACCTGCCACTGTGGTACAGCACATTCAGCAAATTCACAGAAGGGAGCAGAGTCCACCAGCTGGAAAGGCAGCAGCTGCAATGCGAGTAATTTTGCTAAGCTGGCATTTAGACGCTGTGCTTGGGGATGGTTGGGACTATATTTTTTCTTATGCTGCAGCAGCTGCGGCAACGTAATCTGAATGCATAAATCTTCAGCTGATGGAATGCTGTCACATTGTGAAGGAGGACCTGGTACATCCATTACTGTAGCATCATCCCTGTCAGTGGAGGTTGTAGGCAATGACATGGCAGGACATACAGTGAGACAGATGAGGAGGACATACGCAAGGTTTTGCGCCAATGGGATGTGTGGCAGGAGGTCATATGTTGCCTCAAGCACGTGGTACCCAAGTGTCCAGTGTCTTTCCCACGCTTAAGCCTCATCTGACATAGATTATAAATAGCAATGGTGGGTGTCACGGAATGGCCCAGGACTCTCAGCCAGGGACAGTTCCTTTGTGACATTTGGGTCACTATAGACTCCTAAGTGCCGTTGCACCAGCAGAACACCTCGTTTTATTTTATTAGATGTGGTTTTATTGTGTGATGTAATAAAAGTGTTCCCCGTATGTGTAACTGTGAAACGTATGTTAAAACCCCCATTGTATGCTTTGCTCGCCGCCATTTCCCAGTGCCTCGTGTATCCGGTCAAATTGATCGGATCGTAAAATGGCCGATTCGGACCATCCGGTCGAATCAAAAAATGGCCGATTCGGAACTTCCGGTTACGAATCGGCACCACCCCGATTCGGAACAGCCAATACGAATCGGGACCCAGGTACCTTTTTCCAGCGAGGGCCAATGAGACTCATGGGGGCGGGCAGGGATTCCTATTGTTCTCTCTCTGTACGAATGTTTATAAATATATGTGATATCCCAGTAAAAGTCAGTTCATCTAGTGCATACAGCTCCGCCTGGTGTCCTTTATTGACGACCGTCCTATTGAGATCCCGCGCGGTCTCAAGGGTACGTTACGAACGAGGTACGATCCCGCTACCCTGTGTCTGCATCTCGAATCAGAACAGAGGTGCATCGTACGTGCATCGACCAAATCGAACGATCGACCACGCTTCGACTCCGCTACCCGATCCGAAGCCGCGGCGCGTCTTCCGCGCATCGGTATACCGAAGCGCTACACTTCCGAGGGAAATCCGAAACGTTTCCCATCCGAACGGCGCAACGGACGAAACGTTTCCCATCCGAACGGCTCGCTCCACGGACGATCCGATCTCTGCCAAGGTCAGTAGATCAGCTGCTCGAGACGCCGAGTGCAGTGACGCTTGGTGGTCGGGCTGATCTCACCCAGGGGTCCCCCTCCACAGCCCGCCAACCCTTCCCCAGGGTCACTCCAGGCCGCTCGAGACGCCGAGTGCCGTGCCACTCGGTAGTCGGGTCGGCGGTAAGCGCAGTGGGAGGAGCAGATAGGAGCACACCCGCAGGCGGACAACACCCATTCCGTCACACTGGTGGCAGCGGTGGGATAAGCTCTCTGCAAACCCCAAGAAGATCCTCACCATGGCGGGGTACAGTGCATACAAACGAGACGTCCTGCGAGGCATGTTGGAGAATCGGGGAGGAGCCCCGGGGTCCAAGAACAAGGACACTCTGATCGAGGAGCTGCAGACACTAGATCAGGGGGCCGCGCCGACTGTGGCACCCCCCGTCCCCGCGCCCGTCCCTGTCCCCGCCGTGGACGCTGGGAGCATCTTCGACCGGAAGGTACGGCGGCGGGTCGCCCTCTTCGGAGCTGCCCCATCGGAGGCTGCCATCCACAACGCGATCCAGGAGATCCGGCAGGAAGAGGAGCGGGACAAGGAGCGCGAACATGAGCTACGGCTGGCTGAGGTGCAGAGCCAACGAGACATCAGCCCTCGCCCGGACCGATCAACCGCCCGTAAAGTGCCCTTCCAAGCATTCAAGGACTTCAGGGAGACGGAGAATGAGATTGAAAGTTTTCTCCAGGACTTCGAACGTCTGTGCCAGGTGCACGAGGTACACCGCGCTGACTGGGTCAGGATCCTGGCTTGCAAACTGACCGGTCGAGCAGCGGAGGCCTATCGCACTGTACCGGACGAGGAGGCCACCAACTATGCCCATGTCAAGCAAGCGTTGTTGAGCCGGTTTGCTGTGACCCCAGAAGCCAGCCGGGCGAAATTCAGGAACTCTCGCCGGCCCAATGGCGCTACCCATGTCAAGTGGGCACACCGGTTGCAACAGGACTTGCGGACTTGGTTCCTGGGCAGTAAAGCGGAGACGGTGGACGACATCACCCAGCTGCTGTTGCTCGAACAGTTCTTTGAGCACACCCCCCCGGCAGTACGTGAGTGGGTGCGGGACAAAAAACCCCAGACTGTGCAGCAAGCGGCTGCCTGGGCGGATGAGTACACCGACACCAGGAAGGTCGCCGGGGGTGAGCGATCCTTGCCCTCCCGACCCGCTCTACCCGCCCCTCCCCCTCCAGAGCTGGCAGTTCGGTGGCCTGCAGCACGTCCAACGAGCCGGCCCAATACTTCGGCCAACGTCCGCTGCTACGGATGCAACCAGGAGGGGCACTACCATCAGAACTGCCCCAACCGACCAGCCATGCCTCGACCCCCCGCCAGACCATCGCCTTCAGCACATTGCTATGACACCGAAGCTCCGTGGCCGGATTCCCCGGAAGAATGGGAACGGTTACATGAAGCTGACCCGGTGCAAGCTGCCGCGGCCGATAATCGCCACCATCACCGTCAGGCTGTGTGGATCAACGGGCGAGCCGCTGAGGGACTCCGGGACTCCGGGGCTACTATCACCCTGGTACGACCCCACCTGATCCAGAGGAACGACCGGTTGAGCCACACCGTCGCGGTGCGGGTGGCCGGAGGGAAGGTACTCCGGCTCGAGACGGCACGCGTCCACTTGGACTGGGGTTCCGGGGAGAAAGTGGTGAGGGTGGGGTTATTAGACCAATTGCCGGCCGAAATTCTCCTCGGCAATGACTTGGGACGGTTGGTCTCCGCATACACCGCAGACGCGGCCGCTCCAGTGACCACCCGGCAACAGAGTCAACGCCACAGCCATGGCACTCCGATTGGGACCCAGGTCCCAACCAAAACCTCCCCGACCCCCCAAACCCCGACGAATCCCAACTTCCCTTCCCCAACCGGACCTCCCTCTCCCATGGAGCTCCCCCGAGACGCTCCGACACCAAACCCAGACCGATCCCACACTAGAGTGCTACCGGGACCGGGCTGGCCAGGGCCTGGGCGACGGGAGAACCGATAGTATAGAGTGGGAGGATGGGCTCCTCTACAGGTACACCGCGAGGGAGGGAACCAAGAAGCAGCAGGTCCCGGACAAACAGATGGTAGTACCCCAGGGCTCTAGACAGGAACTCTTGAGACTGGCACACGATATCTCCCTCGCTGGTCACCTGGGGCAGAAGAAAACTCGACACCGGTTGGCGCGCGCATTCTTTTGGCCCCGCCTCAGTGAGGATACCCGCGAGTACTGTCGTACCTGTCTGGTCTGCCAGAAAACAGGGAAGACCGGGGACCACCCAAAAGCCCCACTGCACCCCATGCCCATCATTCAGGAACCCTTTAGCCGGGTGGCGGTCGACATAATCGGGCCCTTGCCCCGCCCCAGTGCCACCGGTAAGAGGTATATTCTCACCGTGGTGGACTACGCCACCCGGTACCCCGAGGCTGTGGCCTTGGCCAACATTTGGGCGGACACCGTAGCCGACGCCCTCCTACGAGTATTCACGAGGGTGGGGTTTCCTTGGGAAATCCTGTCCGACCAGGGTACCCAGTTCACCGCTGAGCTAACCCAGCAGCTCTGGCGTCTCTGTGGTGTCAAGGCGCTTCACAGCGCCCCATATCACCCCCAGACGAACGGGCTGTGCGAGCGGTTTAATGGGACCCTGAAGCAGCTCATCCGAGCCTTCGCGCACGAGAGGAAGGATTGGGAGAAATATTTACCCCATTTATTATTCGCCTATCGGGAGGTTCCTCAGGAATCCACCGGTTATTCTCCCTTCGAATTGTTGTATGGGCGCCAGGTGAGGGGGCCCCTAGATTTAGTTAGGGCTCAGTGGGAGGGGGAACCGGAGGAAGATGGGGTCCCCGTGCTGAGTTACGTTTTGGAGCTCCGGGAGCGCTTGGCAGAACTCGCGGGGTTCGTGCAAGGGAACATGGAAATGGCCCAGGCCCATCAGAAAACGTGGTACGACCGCTCTGCTTGCAGTCGCTCATTCCTCGTGGGGCAGAAGGTTCTGGTGTTGAAACCACAGCGGCAGAACAAGCTGCAGGCGGCCTGGCAAGGCCCCTACAGGGTGGTAACCCAACTGGGGGATACCACCTATGTGGTTGTCAGCTGCGCAGACACCAGAATCCAGCGGACGTTCCACATCAACATGCTGAAGGCCTACCATGAGCGCCCGGAGACGGTGGACGCCATCTGCGCGCCGGCTACCGAGGAGACTGAACCGTTCCCCTTAATAGAGCTTCCCGGGATAGCCAAGCAGCCTTCAGGGGTAGATCAGGTACAGCTGGGGGAGGAGTTGGGGCCCGATAAGCAGGCGCAGGCGCGGCAGCTACTCCACGACCACCAGGAGATTTTCTCGGCCCTTCCTGGATACACCAGTCAGGCCATCCATCAAGTAGAAACCCCCGGTCAGAGACCCCTTCGGCAACCTGCGTACCGACTCCCGGAGGCTGTCCGCGAACCCATGCAGGCCGAGATCCGGGAGATGCTGGAGCTGGGGGTCATCGAACCTTCGGCCAGTCCATGGGCGTTGCCCGTAGTCTTGGTCCCCAAGAAGGACGGTACCACCAGGTTCTGTGTCGACTATCGGCGGTTGAACGACTGTACCATCACAGACGCTTACCCCATGCCCCGAGTCGACGAGCTACTAGATCAGATCTCCCGGGGTCATTTTCTGACCACGGTCGATCTGTGCAAGGGGTACTGGCAGATTCCCCTTGCCGAGGAGGCGACCCCGAAGTCGGCTTTCATCACCCCGTTCGGTCTGTACCAATTTCGGGTCATGCCGTTCGGGATGAAGAACGCCCCTGCTACCTTTCAGCGGTTAATCGATCGCCTCCTCGATGGCCTCCAGGGATTCGCTTGCGCATACCTGGATAACATAGCCATCTATAGCCAGACCTGGGAGGAACACCTTCACCACGTAGGGACAGTCTTGGGCCGAATTAGGGACGCCAACCTGACCCTGAAGCCAGAGAAATGCAAGGTGGGGATGGCCGAAGTGCAGTACCTGGGCCACCGGGTGGGTTGTGGGATACAACGACCGGAGCTCGCCAAGGTAGAAGCCATCCTAGACTGGCCCACCCCTGTGACCAAGACCCAGGTCCTTGCCTTCCTGGGCACCGCGGGGTACTATAGAAAGTTCGTGCCCCATTACAGTGACCTGGCCAAACCCCTGACTGACTTGACAAAGAAATCCCTGCCCCACCAAGTCCTGTGGTCCCCGGAGTGCGAACAGGCCTTCCAACAACTGAAGGCCGCCCTGACCCAAGCTCCCCTACTGGCAGCTCCCAACTATAACAAACGTTTTGTCGTCCATACAGACGCTTCAATGTTCGGACTGGGAGCCGTCCTAAGTCAAGTGGGGTACGACGGGGGGGATCATCCGGTGGCGTTCATCAGCCGGAAGCTTTTACCGCGGGAGGTGGGGTATGCTGCGGTGGAGAAAGAGTGCCTGGCCTTGGTCTGGGCCCTACGGAAGCTCCAACCCTATGTTTACGGCCGGTCCTTCACCGTGATGACCGACCATAACCCACTGGTGTGGCTCAATCGGGTGGCGGGGGAGAACAGCCGCCTGTTGCGGTGGAGCCTGGCTCTTCAACCGTTTAATTTCACCATCCAATACCGGCCCGGGTCGCAGAATGGAAATGCTGATGGGTTATCGCGGCAATCGGCCCGGGAACCGGGAGACCTGGGAGCACCGACTTCCCCGGTACGACCCGTTGGGGTCAAACCGGGTGCGTCGAACTTTGGGAAGGGGGAGGAGTGTCACGGAATGGCCCAGGACTCTCAGCCAGGGACAGTTCCTTTGTGACATTTGGGTCACTATAGACTCCTAAGTGCCGTTGCACCAGCAGAACACCTCGTTTTATTTTATTAGATGTGGTTTTATTGTGTGATGTAATAAAAGTGTTCCCCGTATGTGTAACTGTGAAACGTATGTTAAAACCCCCACTGTATGCTTTGCTCGCTGCCATTTCCCAGTGCCTCGTGGATCCGGTCGAATTGATCGGATCGTAAAATGGCCGATTCGGACCATCCGGTCGAATCGAAAAATGGCCGATTCGGAACTTCCGGTTATGAATCGGCACCACCCCGATTCGGAACAGCCAATACGAATCGGGACCCAGGTACCTTTTTCCAGCGAGGGCCAATGAGACTCATGGGGGCGGGCAGGGATTCCTATTGTTCTCTCTCTGTACGAATGTTTATAAATATATGTGATTTCCCAGTAAAAGTCAGTTCATCTAGTGCATACAGCTCCGCCTGGTGTCCTTTATTGATGACCGTCCTATTGAGATCCCGCGCGGTCTCAAGGGTACGTTACGAACGAGGTATGATCCCGCTACCCTGTGTCTGCATCTCGAATCAGAACAGAGGTGCATCGTACGTGCATCGACCAAATCGAACGATCGACCACGCTTCGACTCCGCTACCCGATCCGAAGCCGCGGCGCGTCTTCCGCGCATCGGTATACCAAAGCGCTACACTTCTGAGGGAAATCCGAAACGTTTCCCATCCAAACGGCGCAACGGGCGAAACGTTTCCCATCCGAACGGCTCGCTCCACGAACGATCCGATCTCCGCCAAGGTCAGTAGATCAGCTGCTCGAGATGCCGAGTGCCGTGATGCTCGGTGGTCGGGCTGATCTCACCCAGGGGTCCCCCTCCACAGCCCGCCAACCCTTCCCCAGGGTCACTCCAGGCCGCTCGAGACGCCGAGTGCCGTGCCACTCGGTAGTCGGGTCAGCGGTAAGCACAGTGGGAGGAGCAGATAGGAGCACACCCGCAGGCGGACAACGCCCATTCCGTCACAGTGGGGTCTGCTGCACATTTCTTAAAGAACTCCCAGCAGACAGCAGAGTTCCTGCGTGTGTGCTTTGAGACAACAGCGCTCTGCACATCTGATGCCTTGGACTGGCTACTGCTACGGTTGGTCACAGAGGATGTTGTGCCTCGTGTTTGCTGTGCCTCCTCCTCCTCCTCCCCCTCCTCCTCACTTGATTCCTCTGTTTGATCTGGCACCCAGGTGGAGTCAGTGACCTCATCGTCAATGTCATCTTCACCCCCTATCTCCTCGTCACTGGAGCCAACTTGGCAGTATGCTGCAGCTGCTGGGGCAACATGAGTGCCAGTGATTTGTGTGTCATCACTGGCACCCCCTTCCTCTAGGTTGATTATACTCCCTTCCTCAACCTCAGAGAATGAATCAGAGCACTGTACTTGCTGCGCATCCTCAAGCAGCATGTCACTGTCATTGTAGTCAAACAATTCAGCTGACTCCTCCGTGTGTGATAGCGAGGCTACGGCAGGAGTAGCTGTGGACATGGAGGCTGCATTAGATGCTTTGGCAGCTGAGGTGGACTGTAAAGCACTACAAGCCTGACTGGCAGAGGACTCGGAGGATGAGGATGGCCTGGTTAGCCAATCCACCAAATCCTCTGTATGTTGCTGCTGCTTAAGAAGACGGCCAGCACCAGTTAGAAAGGACAAGTGTGCCCCTGCAGAGGATGCACCACGTCCAGAGGCACAGCCTCCCGACACAGGGGCTGCTTGCCCTCTTATCTGTGTCTGGGAGCGTCTGCCTGTTCTTTTTGTTCTTTCAGACATGGTGAGTGATATAGAGATTAAATATATACAGAACTCTGATTCAACTCTGGGTATAAAGATTAAAGATTTACAGAACTCTGGTATAACTCAGTGAGACACCCTGATAGCTGGCAGCCAGTGACAAGACACAGATTACAATTCCCTCCTATAAATCAGTGTGACCCCCTGATGGGTGGCAGTGAGAAGCCACAGATTACAAGTCTCAGAAACCTCCTATAAATCAGTGTGACCCCTTGATGGGTGGCAGTGAGAAGCCACAGATTACAATTCGCATAAATCTGCTAGAAGTATGTGGGACCCCCTGATGGGTGGCAGTGAGAAGCCACAGATTACAAGTCTCAGAAACCTCCTATAAATCAGTGAGACCCCCTGATGGGTGGCAGCCAGTGAGAACACACGGATTATAACAATTCCCAAATATTTTGTAGAAATTAGTGACCCCCAAAATACTTGCTGGCAGTGACAAGAGACAGATCACCTCAATTCCCAGATATTTAGTAAAAATTAGTGACCCCTCCCCAAAATACTGCATGGCACTGGCTGTGTGACAAGACACAGATCACCTCAATTCCCAAATGTTTTGTAGAAATTTGTGACCCCCAAAATACTTGCTGGCAATGACAAGACACAGAAGATCACCTCAATTCCCAAATGTTTTGTAGAAATTTGTGACCCCCAAAATACTTGCTGGCAATGACAAGACACAGAAGATCACCTCAATTCCCAGATATTTGGTAGAAATGAGACCCCCCCAGACCCCCCCAGTAGCGTGGCAGACTGGCAGTAAGAACACACAACAACAATCTCCTATGAAATCTCCTCTCAAATGCGTGCAGAAGCGCTGCGTGGAAACCTTATATACAGTGGCGTAGCGTGGGGGGGGGGCTGGGGGGGCCGTGGCCCCGGGCGCAGTTTTGTTAGGGGCGCATTCGCGCCCCTAAAACTGGCCCGGGGGTTGAGGGACCCAGATGCCGGGCAGCGCGAGAGCGCCTGCCCGGTCTTGAACAGTCCGTCCTGTGAAGTGGATGCGGCTGTGTGCGTGCAGGCGCAGGTCACGTGGTCCGGCTAATCAGGTGGTACTGAGTCTCTGTACCACCTGACTGGCCGGACCGCGTGACCGGCTGCGCACGCACACAGCCGCATCCACTTCACAGGACGGACTGTTCAAGACTGGGCAGGCGCTCTCGCGCTGCCCGGCATCTGGGTCCCTCAACCCCCTGCCGGAGCTGGGGCAACAATCCAGGTGAGAGCTGGGGCAAATCCATGACCTGGGGGCAAATCCATGTGTGACCTGGGGGCAAATCCATGAGCTGGGGGGCAAATCCATGAGCTGGGGGGCAAATCCATGAGCTGGGGGCAAATCCATGAGCTGGAGGGGGCAAATCCATGAGCTGGGGGCAAATCCATGAGCTGGAGGGGGCAAATCCATGACCTGGGGGCAAATCCATGAGCTGGGGGGCAAATCCATGAGCTGGGGTCAAATCCATGAGCTGGGGGCAAATCCATGAGTGAGCTGGGGCAAATCCATGAGTGAGCTGGGGCAAATCCATGAGTGAGCTGGGGGCAAATCCATGAGCTGGGGGCAAATCCATGAGTGAGCTGGGGGCAAATCCATGAGTGAGCTGGGGCAAATCCATGAGTGAGCTGGGGGCAAATCCATGAGCTGGGGGCAAATCCATGAGTGAGCTGGGGCAAATCCATGAGTGAGCTGGGGGCAAATCCATGAGTGAGCTGGGGCAAATCCATGAGCTGGGGGCAAATCCATGAGTGAGCTGGGGCAAATCCATGAGTGAGCTGGGGGCAAATCCATGAGCTGGAGGCAAATCCATGAGTGAGCTGGGCAAATCCATGAGTGAGCTGGGGCAAATCCATGAGTGAGCTGGGGGCAAATCCATGAGTGAGCTGGGGCAAATCCATGAGTGAGCTGGGGCAAATCCATGAGTGAGCTGGGGCAAATCCATGAGCTGCGGGCAAATCCATGAGTGAGCTGGGGCAAATCCATGAGCTGGGGGCAAATCCATGAGTGAGCTGGGGCAAATCCATGAGTGAGCTGGGCAAATCCATGAGTGAGCTGGGGGCAAATCCATGAGTGAGCTGGGGCAAATCCATGAGTGAGCTGGGGCAAATCCATGAGTGAGCTGGGCAAATCCATGAGTGAGCTGGGGCAAATCCATGAGCTGGGGGCAAATCCATGAGTGAGCTGGGGCAAATCCATGAGTGAGCTGGGGGCAAATCCATGAGTGAGCTGGGGCAAATCCATGAGTGAGCTGGGGGGCAAATCCATGTGTGAGCTGGGGCAAATCCATGAGCTGGGGTCAAATCCATGAGCTGGGGTCAAATCCATGAGCTGGGGCAAATCCATGAGTGAGCTGGGGCAAATCCATGAGTGAGCTGGGGGGCAAATCCATGTGTGAGCTGGGGCAAATCCATGAGCTGGGGCAATATCTATGTGAGAGCTGGGGCAATATCGATAACGTGTCCACAGGTTGGGGGGGCGCACAATTCTTGGCTGGCCCCGGGTGCTGACAACCCACGCTACGCCACTGCTTATATAGTGTGCTGCGGGACTTAGCTCTGTGAGCCCATGATTGGGCAAAATTTGCCCAATCAGGACTCTGAGCCGTGATTGGCATAGTGTTGAACCTGTCTTGCACCAGACCTGTGGTCAGGTGCAAGACTGTAGCCAATTACGAGCTTCAGGCCAGTGGGAAAGTGCATTATGGTCCATTGTGGTGCATTGTGGTCGAACATGCGGCGAACACCCGGAAATGTTTGGAGTTCGCGAGGAGACCGAACAGGCTAAATTCAGTCCGAACTCCGAACCGTCCAAACTGAACAGCTCATCCCTAGTAGTGAGTATGTGAAGAAATGTAGTTCATCTGCAGGTTTGATGGGTGGAGTAGTGGGCGGGGAGGAGGTGGGGATTATTCAGGAAATGATCTGAAGAAACACCCCTAGCTGAGGGGCGTCGCCAGAGAAGATGAAATGACAGAGTTTAGAGCAACAAAATAACATGTTTTACACATTTTTAAAACTTTTGTCAGGGTCACCCCCTGCAACCTGCACATTCCTGGACTTTGACATTCTACCCTGGAACCTCACCTGCCCTTCATCCTCCCTAATCAGTCCTGCATTTAAGGAAGTCACACCCTCTATCCTGGACGTCTTCATTGAAGTCCCAGACTGAATTGCAGTGCAGAGCTTATCCCAGAAAAGCCTGATCCAAAGCCTTTCCTGAGGACCCTCTATTTTCTGGACATATTCCCTTCAAGCCAGTAACACCCCTGTGCATCCTGATTCCCCCCATCTTGAACCCCTGGCTACCAGACCCCCTTGATCTTGGACTTTGACCACCCTGATTGCCGCCTTGCCTAGACCCCCTGCTTTGCCCACAACCATTCTATTGCCTGCCCCCTGCCTGATACCGTTGCTTCTAATATTATTAGTCTTATATGTTTGTATCTGTATTATTGTTTATTCATTGCTTGCCCCATGTGCTGTTAAGTCCCCTTTGTATCTATTTCCACTCTCACTCTCTAGTCTCTTATTCTCCTCTTGCTATCCCTTATTTCTTATGTTCCTAACCGCTCCCGTATTCAGTTCTCCATAACCTCCCTTCCCATAACTCTCAGCCATCCCTCTGTTGTTTCTACCTCCTTTTCTTGCATCTCCTCTCCTCCCCTGCATCGGGTCCAGTGTCTAGTTCAGATCTGTTGTTTTAGTGCATGTCTTTTATGTTCTGGTGTTTATTATTTAATAAACCCTTTTGTTACCCTGCATACCTGCCTTTTTCACTGCATCCTGGGCTCACAACCCCACCTGCTGCATTAATCCCAGTCTGAACGCATGACAACTTTTATTGATTTATTCTAATTTGTCCAAAGGTATAAAAGTGTTTAAATGTCAATTTAAAAAAACTTTTTCTAGACATGCATATCCCTTTAATGTTAAACATTTTAGAAATGTGACTTTTATACATGATTGTATTTGATTTTGTACATTAGGTGAGACGCAGTTCAACCACATGCCATTAAATCGTGGAAAAACAGTAATCACAATCGGAGTAGCGACAGCTGGTAGTATGCTGATCTCAGCAATTGCTGTTCTATTTATTATGCATCGTCTGAAAAAAGGTAATGTAGATAATCTATAATTAATTACAGATAATAAGAAATCTTGGTCTATGTATAACTGTTCCTGTCACATTTTGGACAACAAACAAGATACAGAGAAGCCCGCTTAATTAAACTATTAGAGATTTGAAAAACACCTAGCTGAAGATATATTAATAAATATGGAGGTTCAGTCATACATTGTGATAGCAAGATGCCTAAGCCTGCCACAATGTCAATGTACTCCATATGGACAACTTTCTCTGCAAATTCCATAATATTCAATATATTATATGACCTGATTCGCCATAGCAGTGCCGTCTATTCGAAATGCACCATGTGCTATTGCTTCTTTTTGGACTTCTGTATGTTATGACCCATACCAATAAAATACACTTGCATAACTGTTAATGTCTTCTACAATTCCATTGTAATACATTTTATGTGAATGCCCTGACGGTACTTGATCTATAATGGTTGCTACTATACATTTTATTCCCCCCTCTTCTTCTTTGTGTACCCCATCCTCACTAAAAATTCTTTAAATAATGCAACAAACTTTAATTTTGAGGGGGGGGGGAAATCACACCTACAAGATATGGTATATAATTACCCAAATTGCCAAAAGATTTTATTGACCATTCTGAATGGGTGGAGAACTGAAAGTATATTTGAAAATGTGTCCATTTAGTATGTCTACTGCTTGATTAATTTAGGCCTAAAATTTAATTCATTTAGGCTGTCAGACGAACGCAGTCTGAGCGCACTCTGCGTGCGTTCATAACGGACAGACGTACTGACGGAAGATACTGTAGACACCACACGGTCCATTTTTCTTGACGAATGTAGACAAAAAGGGAACTATGGGAAATAAAATTAATATGAAAAATTATAAAAATTTGAAAAGCCATTTTGTGCGTCAATGTGCTAGACGTTGCAAATGCGCTGCGTCTGACATCTCATCACTCACACAGAAAGCTACGCGGACGTGGCGCACTCTGCGCGTCTGTGGTAGCCGTTTTGCATTCTTGCCTAACTTGCGTCCGTTTGCCTTGTGCGTGCGCAGTTCAGTGCGCACGTTCTTTGTGTGTGGGTCTCTATTGATCATGATTCTATGCTACAACGGACGTTAAACTGTGTGGCAACACGGACATGATAACTGCGTTCGTCTGACATTGCCCTTACAACCCCCTTCACTATTTGTATAATTAATAACATCTTTAGATTTTTTTTCTCTTGATATTGATTGCCTAAATAATGTCCCAATTGTCTCAGGTAGTATAGAATTGTGAGATTCTATATAATTATATTGATATTTTTCTGTAACTGATTCAGTACAGTATATTGCCTATGATTTTTTTTGTGCCGACTCTTAGATCACTGAGCAATATTCAGAGATGAAATAGATGGATTTGAATGTTTTTTCCCCAATCAAATAATAATGTTTTTTCAACATATATAATTTATGCTTTAACCCCTTCACTACTGAGATCGAGATATCTCTGGCTTCAAAGGCACCAACCGGTGCCCCACGATATCGAAATATCTCGATGTGCAGCACAAAAGCAAATTAAATTTGTTTGCTGCGAACAACTTTTTTTGGTTTTGAGCTGCAGAAGGTGCCCCCAAGGTTTTAGCCCAAAGCTAAAACTGTGTAATATCGGCAAACTGAATGTCCTGACATTGGGCATTCAGCATCTGAAGCAGGGCAAGAAAAAAATTCAAGCTGCAGCTGTAATGACTATAACTCCATTTGGCACCATCTACTGGTGAAATAGGTTATTTACAGTAAGAAATACAATGGGAATATGCCCAAATATTTCTTACTGTATAATTAATTTGATTTTACAAAAAAAACACTGGTTTCTGACAATGGTTGCTTGGTAAATTACTTGGTAGTGAAGGGGTTAAATTCCAAGTTACACCATAAAGAAAAAAGTTAAGATTGAGATTTGTGGTTTATACTGTTTCTAATTTAGTACGTTATTTTTTTTTATAGCTAAACGAAAGAAAAGGTAAGTTGAACTTTCCCAATACATACAATGACAACATTTTCTAATGGGGTTAATTATGGAATTTGCCCTAGAAGTACACATATGGCCATGAGCATTTAGAAGGCAAAACAAAAATGACAAAAAGGAAATCATGTTCATCTTTAGAAGAGTTCTACTTTCGTAACTGTAGCCATTACAGCATTGCCTGATGTGGTGCCTCCTCAACTCAGTGAAAATCACTTACACATTAGTAGGAATGTCAAAGGCGTGGAATAAAGGAATACTCTTTTGTTAAGTGGTTGAGATTTAATATTATACATGTTATGATAGGATCAGTGGTGTATTTAGGTTTTGTGATGCCCTAGGCCTGACTAAACTCGTGCACCCCTAATTTAAATTTGACGCACCCCTTCCTGTCAAGGGCACACCTCTTCCTGGTTAATCCCCACCCTTCCTCTTTAAGCTCCGCCTTTTCCTCTCTTTATATTAAAAGTGGATACCAAGTGCCTACTTGTATATTTTGTATACCATTTCAAATGTATCTATTGAGATAAAGAAATTTATGAAATGTTTAAATTCAAGTATTTTTACAAAGAACAGCCACGCATGTCAACTAAACGGGATCACAGCCGCTCTAATTGGTGGAACAATAAAATCCACAGAAACGTGCACTGCATATGAGCGTATCACAGAGCTGCATAGCAATAAAACCCACAGAAATGGGCACTGTGTATGAGCATATCAGAGCTGCAAAGCAATAAAACCCACAGAAATGTGCAGTGTGTGTGAGCATATCACAGAACTGCACAGCAATAAAACTCACAGTAATGTGCAGTGTGTATGAGCATATCCCAGAGCTCCAGGGCAATAAAACTCACAGTAATATGCAGTGTGTATCACAGAATCCACAGCAATAAAACTCCCAGCAATGCAATGTGTGGTGTGTATGAGTGCATCAGAATTCACAGCAATAAAACTCCAAGCAATGCAATGTGTGGTGTGTGTCAGCGTATCAGAATCCACAGCAATAAAACGCCCAGCAATGCAATGTGCGGTGTGTATGAGTGCATCAGAATCCACTGCAATAAAACTCCCAGCAATGCAATGTGCGGTGTGTATGAGTGCATCAGAATGCACTGCAATAAAACTCCCAGCAAACCGAGTGTATATGAGCACACAGCAATTATTTTTTCTACATTTACCGGCCTCTGTCCGCGGTAGGGCTGTGTGCAGAGTCAGCAGGGACTGTGTACAGACTCAGCAGGAGGTCCCTCCAGGCCACGTTAGGATCACGGCTGTGCCTGTGCGTGGAGCCATCTTGTCAGCAGTGGGGTGCCACTGCCAGAGGGTGCACCGTGGCTTTGATTCCCTTCCCGGTGGGTGTTCAGTCCAGAATAGAGTGACAGTCCATGTTAACGAAAGGGCGGGCAGCTGCGTGCATGCGTGTCACGTGGTTCAGCCAGTCAGGTGGTACTGAGACTCAGTACCATCTGACTGGCCGGACCGAGTGTGACCTGCACACAAGCAGCCTCACCAGGAGCCAGGCAGCTCAATGACAAATTTCTATCACTGCAGTGCTGGTTAAGGAAAGGTCCACTTTAAACAGCAGTAAGCAGACAGGGCTTCATATTCTGCTGAACCCCCCCCCCTTTACCTGCCATTTACTGTCATCTTCTCTCTCTGGACACAAATCACATCCCCCTCCCCTCTCCTAGAGCTGCTGCGGGGCAGGGGAGGAGCTATGGAGGGAGGAGAGGGGGATTTTTATTCTATTTAATTTTATTCCGTATGCAAACGCCCTGCTCCGCTGCTCGTTGTTTGAGAACACAGCTCAAAGCTGACACACAGTGACAGTGGCACCTCCTAGTACCCCCTAATGACACCCCAATAATCACTGGTACCTGGGGCGGCCCGCCCTCCGCCACTCCTCTAAGTACTCCACTGCTCTGGTGATATGCTCACACACAAGTTTGGCGAACTGCCAGCAAGTACGGTGCTGTTTGAAGGCAGTGCAAATCCCCATAGAGAAGTAATGGTTAATCTATTCAGAGAACACCAAACAGCAGAGAAATGTCAGTGAAATGCCCTGATGTTCGGTGGTTTCAATCAGCAGGTTTATTCAGGCGAACCCCATAGGTTTCAATGTTAAAAATATTCCCGTTTTTTATGCAATATCTAATAAACCATTTATTATTTTAATCTGCAGTAAAAAGTCTTTATTTATTTATTGATTTTTTTTGTTCCTTTTAGTGACTTTTCAGAATTTTTTGGGCTAAATTCCCCCCCTTTTTTTAATAGCGGTTCTCCTTTTTCTGTAACAGAACTTTTTTTTAATTATCAATCATAGGATCTTATATGTAAATTCCAGACATTTTCGTTCAGTAGTTCTTTTGAAAACAGCAGGGCATGGGTTTGCAGTGGCAGCATACAGCGGCCGACTCCATGCACTTTGGGGACCCTGCGGTGAATGGTGAATTCACTGCAGGGTGGGGAAATTTTATTCCCCGAAGTGCAGGGAACTACAGAACACTAAAATGTTGGCGTCATTTCGGTGCTCTGTGAGTAACCCAATTAGTGGTGAGGTTTTTTGTTGCCCCCTGGAAAGTGAAAGCCTAGGCCTTGCCTACCCAGGACATACTTGAAAATTAGTGACATCTCAATGTTTCCTTCCTGGTAAAATAGTTTGCAAAAGTAAGAGAAAAAAAAATTTTTTTTTTTTTTTTTTATTTTTTTTTAGGGGTGGGGCCACCCATCGGGCCGCCGCCCCCTGGAAAGTGCCGCCCTAGGCCTGGGCCTTGTTGGCCTAGGCCAAAATACACCAGTGGATAGGATGCCATTCTGTTAGTAAGGTGTCATGTCACATCCTCTGAATCCTGGCAGCATCATTCAAGTACTGTTCATCGCGAGTACTGAGTTTCCAGGAACCACACAGTTAAACACAAACCACCTGACACTCACCTGAATATAGGGCTACGCCCCAGTCCTAAGCATTGGCTTCTGCATTTTGACCTTGCTGCTATCAGCTCAATAAGTCTGTTCCTCTATATCCTGTTTAGCAAAGCAACCTTCTGTCTTCGTGTTCCAAGATCCCTCCGTATGTACCAAGATACCCTCTCAAGTTCCACGTATCCCCTCTCAAGTTCCATGCGCTTCCAAATCCTTGTGTCTGCTGCTGTTAGTGAGTTGCTGTGACTACATTTCCCACAATCCACTGTGTCCAGTCTGGTCAGCCCTATATGTGATTGCCCTTCAGTCTCTGCTCATTGATTCCTCCTGCTTATTGTTAACCACTATCCATAACCCACCCCTGTGTGTTACTGCATCGCCGCATACTGGGCCCATTATCCTGCTACCCCGGGTACCAAACGTGACCTAAGGAAAATGACATTAAGTGCAGTAAAATGACATAGGGCTCAAATTAATTCTATCAGCTGATCGTATGGGAACAAATATCGACTGCTTTGCCCTTATTATTATTTTTTTATTTTTATAGTCTGATTCACTTGAGAAAAAACTTATTTTCCTTCTTGAAATTCATTTATCTACAACTTTGAACATTTGAAATTTCCTTGGATAAGGCATAACGATAAATTCAAATTAAATCGCTAACCGCAAAATGTGTCCACAAAAGCGCCAATTTCAGCTATGGAGACAATTTAAATCAAGCCCCTGGTTAGCCATACTTGTACACCCATGAACTAGGATATTTTGCATCTCAGAGTCGTGCTAAAAATGTGAAACATCAGTGTAGGAACATTTGACACAATCAAGTCATCAAGATACAGAGTAAGAAATTCAACTACTATCATAATATTTTATTTTCATTACAGGAGCAGCCAATATTAAAAGTTTTTTCAAGAGAAATCTTCAAGAAAACTGTATACACCGCTCCTGTTCATGGAAAGACAAAAATGAGAACATTCTTCCCTTTTAGTTTACAATGTCAATGCATCTGTAAACAGTCAGATGTGAATGGATAGAATGCTATAAATATGAGCACTATTTTAACCCTTTCACTGCTGAGGTATTTCACACCTCTGTGCTGAGGTCATTTTTACCAGTTTCACTCATCATGTTTAACTGCGTTTTGAAGCCTTATATAATATGTCTGGGTCATATATTAAAATATCGTTCTTTCTGGCAGACTCGGGAGATTCATAATATGTCCTTATTATATGTATACGTCATATCTTGTCTGTATATTATAACAAAAAAATGCAATAAAATTAGAATTTTCAATAATTTACAATGTGTAAAGTTTTTTTTCACATTTTAACATGCGAGCATTTGCGGTTATTTTCTATGGGGTGCGCTTTTTAAAAAAATTAGAGATGGGGACTCGTTACACTTTTTGGGGGGAAATTTCGCTATTTTTAACAAACGCACCGCATACAAAAATCGTTAATGCAGCATCATTGTTCACATTATAATTGAAATGGGAACAATATTGCTGCATTAATAAAAAAAAAAACTTGTTCATTTTTTTTTATTATCTTTTTAATATTTTTATTCATTTTTTGTTTAATTTTTACATGGTCATGTTTGGTATTATTGGAAAGGCCATGCTCCGGCCGATCCAGCAATACCAAATGTTAACCCCTAGCTGCCACGAATCGGGAGATAGGGGATTCCAATGAACCTCCTATCTCCCGATTCGTGGCAGTTAGGAGTTAACTCCAGGACTGGCGTCATTGTGCTATACACGATGATGCCAGTCATCAGGGGGCATTCCCGGAAACTTGGCTGACATCCAAGATGTCGGCCAGCTCCGGGGGAGGATCACAATTCGACGCCAAATCGTGATCCGGCACCCAAGGGGTTAAAGACAGGCACGGTTTGGAAGGGCAGGCTGTGCCCTTCCAAACCGTGCCTGCCTTCAGCCGCAGAACCCCGGCGATCGGGAGGGAGAGAGGTCCGAAGGACCTCCCCCCCTCCCTTTCAGGCACCTCCTCCGTACTCGCAGGGGGGGCGCCTGAAATAGATGTCATTGCTGCGCAGCAATGACATCTCCTCCCCGGTGTCCCAGAGTGCTGGGCTGACATGCAGATGTCAGCCCGCACCGGGGGTGGCAGCAATCACCCAGAATCCCGGCTGATTGCTGCCTCCTGTGCTAGGACGCACTCAGCGCGTCCGAAGCACAGGAGGAACACTTAGCAGCCAAGTGGTTAAGCATATTTTAACCACTTCCCTGCGGATGACATGTGGGGGATGTCCTCATGCGCTACACGCTATATGCGGAAGACGTTCCCCACACGTCATCGCAAAACCCCGGTCCGCTATCCGGCACCAATCGTCGTTGGAGTGCAGACTTGTCCCGGAGGTGGCTGACAACTTGAATGTCAGCCAAGCCTCCGGGGCCTCCCCCACCAACGTCATCATGCATGGACGCGATGACGTTAGTTGGCAGTTAACCCCCTGTCAAGGGATTGCCCAATGGAAATCCCAATGGTGGAGATAGGAGGGTCCTTTGGACCCTATCCCCTGATCAGTGGCATCTAGAGGGTCATGTCAGAACATGGCCTTTCTAACGAGACCAAACATGACAAGGTTACATGTTAAAATAAAAAATAAAATTAATAACAAATATACATTTTTAAAAAAGTCTTTTTTTTTTTAATGCAGCACTATTGTTCTCGTTTCAATTATAATGTGAACAATGATGCTTCACTAATAAAATTGTTTTTTTGTTGCTAAAATCACGTATTTTCTCAGATAAATACAGTGGGCAATATTACAATCTTAACGCTCACGTTAGCGCTCAGCCATAGAGCAGGCTGCCCGCATTACAATCCGACCACTAACAGGTTAAAAAACCCGTTAGCGCATTGGAGGTTTTACTTTCGAGCGCGAGCTTACTGTACTTTACGCTCCTTATGCTTAACATGGGGAGCGCAAAGAGTAATTTGAGTTCGGATTACAAAGTTCTAATGCTAATTACGCCCAGATGTAGTTAACTGAAAAGTTAGCACCAGCTGTGGTTAACTGTTTCCGCTTCTGCGGAATCAGTCAGCACCAGCTTAAAATCCCCCCAAAAATCAGTTACTCACCACTCATCCCATAGCGAGAACGGCGGCTCGATCCACGGCTTCTGGCTGTCTGAAGCAGCGAGACTGGGGAAGAAAAGTCCACAGTCTCCCTCCACGATCACTCCACGGACCTGCAGGATCTCGCCAGAGGCAAGATCCTGCAGGTCAGCTGACCCGGCCGCACAAGGCTCCATTGGGTCCTATGGATTCCAGGAGGGGACACTTGCGGCGGCACGTTAATGCTGCTTTAAGTATCCAGGACCTAATCGCGGCATTATGGGGCAGGCTGCTAACCAGCGCCTGCCCCGAAATATGGAGCTAAAATGGGAATGCTAAGGGGAAATCTGCAGGCGCACATTATCTACCTTAGCATCCCCATTTTAGGGGGACTTATACATAGAATAATGATGAATTTTGAATCTGTCGATAAAACATGACTTCAAATCGCGTTTAAACATGAGCACAAAATGGTCAAAATGGTCAAAATGAGCTCAGCACACACAGGTGAAATGGTTCAGCAGTGAACGGGTTGCAATAAAATACATTTACTTAGACATGCAGATAGAGGTTTACTATACTATATTACTAATATTTTTTTCTAAAGTTGTTTTAGTCTGAGAAGGACATAATTGAAAGCTTAGTTTGTTGGTTTTATTTACTTTATGAGAACATTAATTCTTGCCATCTTTATCCACTGAGTAGATTGCTGGTACTGTGTAATAATAACAATTAGTGAATTTGTATGTAAACTTTAAGCACTTCATTCTAACCTACCTTATTAGAAAACTTGCTTTCCAAATGTTTTCGGTTTCTCAGAAGAAATTACAGGTTTGAAAGATGTGAGAAATTGTGTTTTGTCATGCTTAAAAACCCTTTCGCTTCCAAGTACTTTTTGATGAATATATTTTTATCATAACAATTTATTTGAAACATGGGATGCAATGTTAACAATTTAAATATTGGGTAAAATAGAAATTGTGCAAATAAATTGTAGTACTGAGAGTTAAAAAATTCAAATACAGTAAATTTGCTCATTTTTAATTAATATATTCATTTATACTTTGCAGAAATATTGTAGAACGAATAAAGATTCTGAAATCTAGATGGTGTCATTTATTTACATAATTTCTGCACTATTTGCATTCAGGGATAAATGGCCTTTGTGTCAAATGCAGTTAATGTGACCATTAAGTAAAGTCTTCACACCTCCTGCTTATGGGGATTTGTAGTGATCAGAGTGATATTATTAGCAATGCGTCTTGCAAAAATACCAAAACAATATGAAAATAATATAAATGGATCATCCAACTGATGAAGCCGGTCCGGAACCGGCGAAACGCGATTTGGAAGATCCCCATATCTTTTACAAGGAATTATTAAAACCATTTTATGCTTCAAAGCAATATTTGCTTTTATTTGTAGTTTTATTTTTTGTAACCATCTGAGTAGATCAATAAAACCCTATTAATTCTGGATATTCCCTGTGCCCCATCATCTGTGGCAAAGGATCCAGGCCAAAGGAGGGTTCCTAGCGCCCTGGCCAGGACTGTACTGGAGACTCCAGACTGGACCTGATTAAAACCAGAGAACGAGCAGAGGAGAAGGACATTGAGGGGAGGCCAACATCACACAGACCAGGAACCTGTATCACAAAGACCCAGCCAGTGTATTTTGGTGCCTATTGAGTATGCGACCCAGATATTTCACAGTTTACATTCCTGATTGACTTACGAAATGCATACAATTACCTATACATCCAGATTCTTGACCACTTCCTACCATTAATACCCATCAGGGGCCATTCAGGTATAATCATATGGTTTTTGGCATTGCAACTGCCCCAGCTGTCTGGCAGAGAACGATGGACAAAGTGTTGGCTGAAATTCCTGAAACACAGTGCCTGTTAGAGGACATGCTGGTGATCGGTAAATCAGAGGAGAAACATAAGCAAAACGTAGAGGCAGTTTTACAGAGACTTAAGTAATATGGACTGAAAGTGAATTTGGCTAAATACGACTTCATGCAGGATCGTCTTGAATTTTGTGCTCATGTGATTGATAAAAATGGACTGCATACAACATATGAGACAGTCAAGGCCTTACAGGCTGCTCCAACGTCACAAAATGTAACACAACTAAGATTCTATCGGGGCCTCTTAAATTATTACAACAGGTTTTTTGACGAATTTAGCATGTGCTTTACCCTTTACACCATCTTCTAGAAGAAAGGGGCGTTGGACGGTTGAATGTGCTTCAGCTTTTCGGAAGTCAAAAGATCTAGTTCGTAGTTCAATGTTTTAAGTAGGCATCGGTTTACGGTCTCTGCTGTTCCACTAAAGAATGGCCTATAGTCACAATAATCTAGATAGTAGTGCACCAGCAGTGGTAAATTGTGGAACAACAAAACACTCAAAGCTAGCGCTTCAATCAAGCTGAATCCTATCGTATAGTGTAAGACATCAAGCTTAAACAAGTCCAAAGGATAGTGCAGCGTACAATCAGTATACCTTTAAAAACTTTAAAATATAACAGATATTCTCTTCTTTTAGGCTAAAAATTAAAACATAAAAACAGCATACCGTAATATTGTAAACAAACATACACTAGTATGATCAAAGATCCAAAGGAATGGATGAGATTAGTCACCAAAATAGAATAGAATTGGAAAATAGAAATACAGATTTAAAAATACAAAGTTTTATTAATACACATAATGTAGTGACCCATACAACACACTGCCAGTCGCAGACGTGAAAGACTCTACAGAAAATGCAAAAAAATACAAAAAATGCACACAGGACCTGGACACACAACTGTTTTTTTTTAAAAAAAGCACATCACTCTGGACCAAACATTGCAGGAGAAATGGGATGACACATCATGGTCCTGCTCACATCTTATTTTTATACAGGATTGCCAGAGAAAGATGTGAACCTGTCTGAAGGTGACCTGCTACAAGTGTGACCGGAACGCTGCAATCCTAAAGATTTCAATATACCCTTGCCTCCAGTTCACATAGTTACGATTTGCATGTGCCGATTGTCAAAAATAAAACAATGAGGCTGGTGCAGTAACAGAGTCCAAAATATGTGCAATATGGATCTAGTTGTATGCGACAGTTCTTATATAGGGGATCCAAAATTCAGACAGGCTAAAAGAAACAGTCCAATTACACTATATACACTAGTGCAACCAAAAGTGAAGAACACAGAAAGTTGAAATCCTCTGGTGTTTCCAGGGAAGAACTCCTAAGGGCTATCTCCAGGACGAAACCTGACAGGGGTCCTTTGGTAAGTACATATTTTTCTCTCACAAAAGACATCAAAAGGATGGTTAGATCCACTTGGAGTATATTGCATAGAAATAAGGATATTGGTCATTCGTTTTCCAAACCTCCTGTGTTTGTTGCCATACGTAGAAATAAAAATATATGCAATATTATGGTTAGAGCACATGCTCAACCTAAAGCTAGAGAAACTTTTCTCTGTACCCCGGTGCATGGAACATATCCATGTTTGCAGTGCAATCACTGTAATGGTATTCTAAGGTGTGATACACGTACGCACGCAGTGTGGAATGGGACAGGTCAGGAGTTTGAGATGGAATTTTCTTATTGAGTTCAACCTTCAGTTCACAAGTGAAATACAACAGCAGAATTTAAATTTCTTGGATATGACAGGGCTCTTTTTTCTGCCAGTACGTGCCAGTACTCAGTACCAGCCCCTACTGGTAAGGCAGATGCTCCTCTGCTAGGATGCGGAGGACATCTGCAGCCCATAGTGGAAATTCTGCTAATCGGTGCCAGCCAGGGCCGGCGCTGCCGCCTACGGCGCAGCCGGGCCCGACCACCAAAGAAATCATTGTGTCTGTCCATACTCAGCCACTCTGCGCTCTGCGGGCGCCACAGCGGACTGAGCTGCTTCTCAGAGTCTAAGTGAGGGCGGCAGCGTGGCAGGAGTGCCTGCCTGTCCCACGTCCTTAACAGGAACACGGCATGCTGTAGTAATTGGCGCCACCCCCTCACGTGATAGCCCGCAGAGCACGAGGTGGCAGGAAAAAGAGCAAACAAGCCTAGTGGAGCCAGCCTGCGTCCATAGAGGATTCTTCTGCTGGGTATGTGAAATTCTGGGCTCTGCTGGGCAAGTGAAACACTGGGTTCTGCTGGGTATGTGAAACACTGGGCTCTGCTGGCTTTGTCAGATTCTGGGCTCTGCTGGGCATGTGAAACACTGGGCTCTGCTGGGTATGTGAAACACTGGCTTCTGCTGGGTATGTGAAATTCTGGGCTCTGCTGGGTATATGAGATTCTGGGCTCTGCTGGGTATGTGAAATTCTGGGCTCTGCTGGGTATGTGAAATTCTGGGCTCTGCTGGGTATGTCAAATTGTGGGCTCTGCTGGGTATGTGAGATTCTGGGCTCTGCTGGGTATGTGAGATTCTGGGCTCTGCTGGGTATGTGAGATTTTGGGCTCTGCTGGGTATGTGAAATTCTGGGCTCTGCTGGGTATGTGAAATTCTGGGCTCTGTTGGGTATGTCAAATTCTGGGCTCTGCTGGGTATGTGAAATTATGGGCTTTGCTGGGCATGTGAGATTCTGGGCTCTGCTGGGTATGTCAAATTCTGGGCTCCGCTGGGTATGTCAAATGGTTTGGTTTCATTAAGAAAAATACAGTTAATTTATATTTATTTTACCTTTACTATTGGTGCTTTTAAAATTTTATTCTTGAAAATTAAAAGAAATTTAGCAGTTTCATGTTGTGTCGCTTTTTTTGGGGGGGGGGGTGCAAGTAGCTGGTCTTGCCTAGGGCCCAAAATAGTCTAGCACCGGCCCTGGTGCCAGCCTGGTGCCAATTGCAGATTTCCCCTGCAGGGAGCTGACATCTTGGATGTCAGCTCCACCTGCAGGACCTATCTCCGTTCAATGACGTCATCATGCATCGGTGTGACGATGTCAGTTGTGGGATTTCCGCTTCCCCTGGTCAGAGTATGCCCTATTCAATGCAGGAGATACAGGGGTCACTTGGACTCCTGTGTCTTGGGACCTATAGATGCTAAAAGGTCATGTGAGGTGTCATTAGAAAGACAACAGCATAGTCTTTCCGATTATGCCAAATATGACCAGTTGTCAAGTAACAATGAAAATAAATATAAAATCCTTTTTATTTACTTTTTTCATTTTCTTTCCTAATGCAGCATTATTTTTCACTTATCATTTATTAAGACAACACTGACGTTGCACTGTGGAGCTCTGTGATATACTCATACACATTGCACATTACTGTGAGTTTTATTGCTGTGCAGCTCTGATACGCTCATACTCACGCACATTACTGTGAGTTTAATTACTGCAGAGCTCTGTGATACTCTCATACACACAGCACATTACTGTGAGTTTTATAACTGTGGAGCTCTGTGATAAGCAAGGTTGTGTATTGTGGGCAACACAATATCATGGCCTAGCCATGGCTTTATACATTTGCTGCACGCTGGTATGCACCCTTGGTTTATTAGTTCATGCGAGTGTACACTACCTTTTCATTAGCTGCTCGCTGCCTGATGCTTTATGATGCTTCATGGTGACTACCCCCACCTTTTTCCTAGAGAAAAAAGCAATAGATATGACTATTCCAAAATAAATGGGGCAGGTAAAACTAATTTGAGTACCACAATCTATAAGAAAGGCACAGCAACTAATAGCCTACTGGACTGGCAGAAGTTCCATTCGACACCCCTCAAGAAATGGATAACATTTGGACACTACCTTTATATAAAGAGAACATGTTCCACACAAGAAGTGTTCATCTCAAAAAGCAAACTGGTTGAGACAAGATTTTCGAGGCAACAGGTCTCCCAATTGGGTCGTAGAAGAAGCCAACCTATAGAAAAGTATAAGACATACAACGGAAAACTCCTCTTGGAGGAAAATGTAAAAGATAAAAATCGATTGTAGCGCTGTGTTTAACCCCTTAATGACCCCTGACGTACCCTGTACGTCCTGTCCTCGGGTCTCCCTTAGACCCGCGGACGTACAGGGTACGTCAGTGGCGCCAAATCCCCCTCCCGCCCGATACTCACCTCCCTCGTCGGATCCCACGGCGATCTGGCAGGGAGGAAGCCTGCCCATGTGATTTACATGGGCAGGCGAGGCTGATGACGTCGCCACGCTGCGTGGTGACGTCATCAGAAGGTGCCCCCATGTGTTTCAATGGAGGGGAGGGGGGGGGGCTCCTTCGGAGCCCTCTATATCCCCAACCATTGAAGCTAGGGAGATGCTGTTTGCACCGCTGGAGAGGGGAGAGCCTCCCCTTTCCAGCGGTCTATGGCATTAACAGTTTCGCCGCCGGATCGCTTTTCGGCGCCAATTGGCGCCAAAACGCGATTCAAACCTGGAGGGGGCTGACATCTTGGATGTCAGCCAAGCCTCCAGGTCCCCCCCACCCACTGACAACCTCACCATATGTGTGAGGATGTCAGTGGGCCAGTTAACCCTCTAGCTGCCATGTAGAGATAAGGGGATCCTAAGGATCCCTTTATCTCCCGATCCATGGCAGCTGGATGGTCATATTTGCCATCATTTAAAAGGCCTGATTATGGCCTTTCAAATGATACCAAACATGACCAGGTTTGGTTTTAAAAAAAAAAAAAAAAAAAAATTAAATAAAAAAAATAATAAAAAAATTAAATAAAATAAAAAAAGTTTATTTTTTAAAAGTTTTTTTGTCTGGGGGGAGTTTAATTAAATAGGACCTAGGCTGTCATCTAAAAATAATTAGCACAAAATGGTCAGAATGAGCGCAGCGCACATAGGTGAACTGTCTCAGCAGTGAAGGGGTTAAAAAGCAAACGCATGTTAAAATTGGGTATTTCTAGTCTCGGGACAAAATTTTGAACCTATTTAGCCGGGGTCTTTTTGGGTGGTTGTAGATTTTGGGGATTAAATTACGAAAAAGTGTGTTTTTACCATTTTTTTCCTCATATTTCATATTTTTTTTAGAGTAAATTATTCGATATGATGGAAATAATGGTATTTCTAGAAAGTCCATTTAATGGCGGGAAAAAGGGTGTATAATATGTGTGGGTCGAATAAACGAGTAAGAGGAAAAATTGTCCTAAACACTAACAGCGCAGAAACGTAAAAACAGCAGCGGTCACTAAAAGACGGATTTGTGTAAAACCGCCCGGTCACTAAGGGGTTAAAAAGACTGTTCTGCTGCATTTAATTGCAATGGCCACCAGAGGGAGACAGAGACCATGGTAAGATTATGCTGGACAAACACAGAAGACACTGAACTACATTTTCCATGATGCTTTGCGTGAGGACAGGAAGGGGTGTGTGTAGGAAAGGAAAGGCATCAGCAGCCTCGTAGAAAGCATGCTCAGAGTGAGCTGGGAGCTGAAAGGAGAAGGAAGCAGGCAGAGCTGTTATGGATCGTGACCAGGCCAGAGTGCAGGGGCTACCTCGCTGGTGCTGGGGGATCGGGACAGTGACCCTGCAGAGATCTGTCTATACCAAGCTGTGAGGTCTGAGGACAAGAAGCTGGTTCCAGAGGACCCCGAGTTAGGAGCACTGCAGATCGATCTGAGAGGGAGTGCAGGCGGTGAGCTGGACATCTTGCGGCAGCTACAGGAAAGCAAGACAGCGGATCCGGTAACCCATAGAATCCCAGTCAAAATCGAGCGGAGGGACGTCCTGGGTCGAGCGGAGCACCAAGTACCTGGCGGATGGGTGAGAGGCCTTCCAGGCCGTTGTGAAAATAGAAAGCACGCTGCTGTTTGTTTCAAAAACCCACAGGGCCCCAACTTGACTAGTCGAAGATACCTCATAAATAATTCACTGAGCAGTTGAATATTGTACCCGGGTACCATCACACACACACACCTACATTCTTTGGGACATAACCTGTACGGGACTCACTCCCCAACCACAAAGGGGGTTAAAGATATATTTTTCTCTTTTCCGCTGCGCGTTTCTCGAATTATGAAGTATTGTATTTCTTTTCCACTGCGCGTTTCCCGCATTACGAAGTACTGTAAATATATATACGTATACCGTGTTATTCACTATATGCCATTTATTCTAGTAAACTATATAATTTATAAAATCCACGACGGTGCTGGAGTATATTTATTCCCTAGTGCGGGGAGACTGACCCGAGGTTCAAATTCAGCGGCTCCTCCGGGAGTGAGCGCTACACGATCATTAGACGTATTGGAAATTTTGATAAAAGATGGTACTTAATATGAACATTTTTGGAAAGATTCTGGTCAGTGTTGACTTGGGACCCTTAACTCAAAGAGGTATTGACATCACATGCAACGATAACAACTTGACGTCGTCACAACATAAAGCACTCATTGGTGAAAAGCCAATATAGATCTGAACGCCGAAACAGCCTATGTGGTTAAATAACAACTTATGTGGAACATATAAATGTGGAAATTGTTCAGCATGCAAATTCATTCAGAGAGAAACTCAAATCATTACGAATGCAAGGGGTGAAAAACAGTGTCTCGTGAAACAATTTTTCAATTGCAGAACAAAGAATCTTGTGTATCTGATCACATGCGAATGCTGCCTTAAGTATGTGGGAAACACATACGATCAGTACAGAGGCAAGTAGATACTCCGTTGGCCAGACACATAGTGAAGATGCACAATAATAACCCTGAGGGTCTGAAGTTTTGTGGAATTAAGAAGATCTATCCATCACAAAGACAAGGAAATTATGGTCACCAATTAAGAAAATGGTAATGATACTGGATATATCAACTAATAACATTGAGTCCTCAAGGATTAATTGAGGGCTTTAGTTTCACTCCCTTCATTGGTACATAGGGTTGTAGTTCATGTATTTAAGTGTTAATCTAGAAATGTGCTAGTATCTTTTTTGGAAAGTACTAATTAATAAAAAGGGTGTCTGACTTTGGGCCCTATTACATTCTTAACTCTAACGTTAGTGCTAAGATATGCAAGCGATAACGTTCGGTTAAGTGATTTTTGCACATGCCCCCTATTCAGGGTCGGATTTATAATTAGGCAGAGTAGACATGTGCCTACAGGCGCCTGCCACAAGGGGGCGCCTTGCTCTGTGTGTAAAAAATAAATAAATTACAATAATTTAGACCACTGTATCTCTGGAGCCCTAAAGGCTAGAGGAACATATGAGGTATCATTGGAAAGGTCAGCTTGTAGCCTTTTCAGCAATACCAAACATAACAAGGTTAGATTTATGTAAAAATAAAATATCTATTAAAATAATATTTTCCTTTTTTTTCTTTTGCTAACACGGCACTATTATTCAGTTTACAATAATAAATAAATTAGAAAGCACGCTGGATGAAGGGCAACCTAGTAGCTCCATAGCATATTGGCTAAATTCTGGCCAGTGATCCAATCTCAACACCCAGTAAGCCAGTGGATCATCTGCTGTAAAGGTATCCATGTCTGCTCTTGCCCCTAGATAGTCCTGCACCATATGTTGAAGACGCTGGCAATGGGTGCCTACATTTGACTTCCCTGGGCGTCGTGGATTAAAAAAATTGGAAAAGGCATCAGTCAAGCGGCCCCCTTCACCGCTCTTCCTCTGATAAACAGCAGCCTCAGAAGCACCTGTGTCATCAGCTGGTAACCTACCAGTGTCTGGAAAGGTGTTACACAAGTGTTGCTTTAGAGCGTCCTCAAGTTATTTCATCTTGTGCTCTCTCTGTGAGGGCAGGATGAGCTCTGCAACCTTACCCTTGTATCGTGGATCAAGAAGGGTTGCCAACCAGTAATGATCCCTCTCCTTGTTAGCACGAATCCTGGGGTCCTTTAGCAGGCTTTGCAGGATAAAGGAGCCCATTGCAGCGTAGGTTGGAGGTGGCATCAGCTTCAGAGTGTTCCTGAATAATCTAAATAAGCAATGTCTACTGCTCCACCTATGTCTATTATTTTTGTTACCCAATCAAAAAAATCAATAAGATTAGTTTGGCACAATCTCCCTGAGGTAAACCCATGTTGTTTCTGGTCCTGTAATCTATGTGTTTTAAGATGTTCAACAATCCTTTCCTTTAACATGGTTTCCATTAATTTCCCCACTACTGACGTAAGACTAACTGAACAAAAATATTCATTGAGGCAGTCAGCGAGACTTTCATCCTCTTCTTCATACCTCCTTTCCTTTGTTTTTAATCTAACTAATCCTTGTTTTACTTTTCTTTTCTCATTTATGTATCTAAAAAATGTTTTGTCCCCCTTTTTTACTGACTGAGCTATTTTCTCTTCTGCGTGTGCTTTGGAAGCTCTTTGCTTTGCCTCTTTCTGCCTAATCTTATAGGTTTGCCTATCTTCTTCACTCTGAGTTTTTTTATAATTATTGAATGCTATCTTTTTGTTCTTCACTATTTTGGCCACTTCTGCAGAGTACCACAGTGGTTTCTTCCCTTTTTTTGTTTTTGCTAACAAGCCGAATGCAATTGCCTATGGCCTTCAATAAGGCCTCCTTTAAATAACCCCATTTCTCCTGGACTCCCTTTAAACTCCTCCAGTCTGATAATGACTCATTCACACAAAATCTCATTTTAGAATAATCTGTTTTTTTAAAGTCTAAAACTTTTGTTTAGTGTGGTGCGGCTCCATCCCTGTTCTTATATTAATTAAACCATACTGATTGGTGATCACTAGATCCCAAATTTTAACCTACAACAACGTCTGATACCAAACCTCCATTTGTGAGTATTAAATCCAATATGGCCTCTTTACGGGTCGGCTCCTCAACTACTTGTGTTAGAGATAATCCCAGTAGGGAGTTTAGAATATTTGTACTCCTGGTGCACCCAGCTATTTTGGTTTTCCAGTTCACATCAGGAAGATTAAAGTCCCCCATGATAATAACTTCCCCCTTCATTTCCATTTTGGCTATTTCCTCAAACAGCAGATTATCTAGCTCTTCTACTTGTCCAGGGGGTCTATAGATCACACCTACACGAGCTACTGTATGATTGCCAAATGTTAGCGTAACCGAAACTGACTCTATGTTCACCTCGCTCACTTTTATTTGGTTTGTTTTTATGTTGTTTTTCACATACAGGGCCACTCCTCCTTTCCTACCTTCTCTGTCTTTTCTATATAAAGAGTACCTCGGTATTGTTACGTCCCAGTTATTTTTCTCACTGAACCATGTCTCAGTAACCGCCACTAAATCTACTTTTTCAGCTGCCATCATTGCCTCCAGTTCATTGATTTTTTTGACTAAACTGCGAGCATTTATAGACACGACTCTGAGCTTGTCATTTTTTACCCCGCATGTTGCTTGCACCCTCCGATTTAGTTTTGGGGGACAATCGGGCATATTGTTTTTTACCCTTTTGCCCCCCCCCCCCTCCTAGTTTAAATATTCCTTTGTGAAACCTTTTAACTTCTCACTGAGAACATATGTTCCCCTATGAGTAAGATGCAAACCATCTTCTTTATACAGTCCCTTTCTGCTCCAATTAGAGCTATCATGGGACACAAAGCCAAATCCTTGCTCCAGACACGATTCCCGAAGCCACAAATTAAATTGCCTAGTGCGCATCTGCCTATCCTGAATGTTATGCACAGGTAGAACTTCAGAAAATGACACAGTGGACGCAATCTGCTGTATTTCACCTACAAGAACACAAAAATCTTCTAAGTCATTTGTCCCTAGATGGACTAGAACGTCCACTTCCCTTTCCTGCTTTGCTTGTTTGATAGCCTTTGCAGTGCCAACACACAGATTCCAATTTCCAGAAAGCAGATATAACTCAGTGATACAGCCTGTCCCTGATAGCTGGCAGTGCCAAGACAGAGATTAACATTTCCAGAAAGCAGATATAACTCAGTGATACAGCCTGTTATGCAACAAACAATCTCCTCTCCTCTCTGATTCACTCCTGCAACAAACACACGCTGGGGCTGCGGGGAAGCCTTATATAGTGTGCTGCGGGACTTAGCTCTGTGAGCCCATGATTGGGCAAAATTTGCCCAATCAGGACTCTGAGCCCTGATTGGCATAGTCTTGCACCTGTCTTGCACCTGACCTGTGATCAGGTGCAAGGCTGTAGCCAATTACAAGCTTCAGGCCAGTGGAAAAGTGCATTGTGGTCCATTGCGGTGCATTGTGGGCGAACATGCGGAAATGTTCTATGTTCGCCGAACGGGCAATGTTCTAATCGAACTCATGTTAGGATCGAACCGCCAGCCCATCGCTACTCTCAGGTTTGTTGCCTCAGGGTCCTCTTGCACTCTGATCTATGCTTTACTGATAAATCTTGCTACTTCCACCTAAAAAACATTGCACGTATCAGTCCCTTTCTTAATCCAGACTATACTAAAATGCTCCTCCAAGCTCTTATTATCTCACGCCTCGACTACTGTAACCTCCTTCCCTCTGGCCTTAAGAGATCCCAGATTCTGCCCCTGCAGTCTGTAATGAACGCCTGTGCCAGACTCATACACCTCACCTCTTGCACCTGTTACACCTACCCCCTTTGTCAATCTCTACACTGGCTTCACGTCTCCTATAGAATCCAATTCAAAACATTGGTACTCACATACAAAGCTCTCCACAACCGCGCCCCTGCCTGCACCTCCTCCCTTATTAGCAGGTACATCCCATCCCGACCACTTCGCTCTGCCAATGATCTGATGCTATCAGTTCCTTGTACCCGCACCCCAAACTTTCGCCTTCAGGACTTCTCTCGAGCTGCCCCCTTTCTATGGAACTCCCTCCCCCGCAACATCAGATTCTCCCCGTTTTTCCAGTCCTTCAAGAAGTCTCTGAAAATGCATTACTTTAGAGAAGCTTATCCGCTCACTCCATGATCCCCACTTGACATTTCTTGCTACATCTTCCCATTCAGCCCTCATGCAACCCGCTACTTCAAATACCCTATTCGCCCTCACCTAACGTGTCACCCCTCTCCTCTTAGATTGTAAACTCTGGAGAAGCGTCCCCTCTCCTTAGATTGTAAGCTCTGGAGCAGGGTCCACTCTCCTCTTAGATTGTAAACTCTCGAGCAGGGTCCTCCTTCCATCTGTTCAGTGTGTGTAACATATGTATATTTGTTATTCTCTTTCTCCCATTGTACAGCGCTAAGGAATTTGTTAGCTCTTTATAAATACTTGTAACTGTATGTTGCACGTTTACAAACAAGAAACGCACACTCTGTTCTTCAGTTACAGACCGTTTATTAACCTGTGTGCCTGTATGAAGTAAAAATAGTGTTTTAATCTCTTGCAATCATGAGGTGTTTACACAGTCTCCTCCATGCACCAGTGAGATTAACCATAGAGCATAACAGCAAATGTCCTTTACCAATATTACTCTATACTAGACATGCAGTTTATGCACACAGTTCTTTTTTACCTGTACTATTACTGCACAGACCACATAACTTTAAAAGGAAACAAAGTAGCAAAACAAGAGGACATAGTCTTAGACTAGAGGGGCAAAGGTTTAAAAGTAACATCAGAAAGCATTATTTTACTGAGAGGGTGGTGGATACATGGAACAGTCTTCCAGTTGAAGTGGTAGAGGCCAAAACAGTAATTGAATTTAAGCAAGCATGGGATAGGCATAAGGCTATCCTAAACAAAAGATAAATCCAGGTAAAGTATCCATGTAATTGGGCAGACTAGATGGGCCGAAAGGTTCTTATCTGCCGACATTTTTCTATGTTTCTATGTTTCTATAACTGACTAAAAGAGCAGAACTAATTTAAAACTATTTACAGAACAGATACACAGAAAATGACACACTCTTTTGTTATGGCTTCACACACACTTCAAGCTTATTCTGCTTGCTGGATCTATGCTTATACTGGTGTAGCGCTCACTCCCGGAGGAGCCGCTGAATTTAACCTCGGGTCAGTCTCCCCGCACTAGGGAATAAATATACACCAGCACTGTTGTGGATTTTATAAGTTATGTAGTTTACT
This sequence comes from Leptobrachium leishanense, assembly GCA_009667805.1. Lineage (NCBI taxonomy): Eukaryota > Metazoa > Chordata > Amphibia > Anura > Megophryidae > Leptobrachium > Leptobrachium leishanense. The sequence goes on from CM019070.1 coordinate 112,605,921, forward strand.
GGTCTCAAATAAACTGGCATATATAAAGCAAGCACGGTATATATATATATTTACAGGAATTTGTAATGCGAGAAACGCGCAGTGGTAAAAAAAGGAAATTTTAACCCCTTCGTTGCCGGAGTGTAAGTCCCGTACAGGTTGTGTCCCAAGAAGGTGTGCGTGTATGTGTGTGTTGGTACCCGGGTACTAGATTCGACTGGCCAGTGAATGGATTCAGTGTATCTTCGACTAGTCACGTTGGGGCCCTGTAGATATAAGCAAACTGCAGCGTGCTTTGGTAACTTTACTGTGGCCTGGAAGGCCTCTCACCCATCCGCCAGACAATCTGTTCCACTGCCAGAACAAGGATGTCTCTCCGCTCGATTTGGCTGGGACTCTGTGCCACCGGATCCGCTTTTCTTGCTCGTCCGTCTTTGCAACAAGATTTTCAGCTTACCACCTGCACTCCCATTGGATCATCGCGGTCTCCTAACTTGGGGTCCAATCTGCAGCTCTGTGTCTGTGCAAACCTCTCAGCGGTGGATTACTAGGTCTCTGGCAAGTCACTGAAACCGATCTCCAGCATCCGCAAGGCAGCACCTGCTCTCCAGCCTGGTCACAATCGCTCACTGTCTCACGTGCTTCTTGCTCTGTTCACCCCTCGGCACGCACTGGCTCTTCTCTGCATGAGGCTGCGGATGTCTGTCGGTTCTCCCCACCCACTTCCTGTCTCTGCCCCAAAGCATGCTGGAAAACGTAGTCCCAATGTGTCCAGTATAGTTTACATTGCGCTTGTCTCCCACTGGTGGCCAAAAATGAGTAATTACAGCAACAGAACTAAAACAGCGCTACACTCTCCCCCTCCTAGAACTCTTGGGTCTCTCCAAGGAGGTGTAACAGTTACATTACATCGGTCAATATATACAGGCTCAGCAGCAAACATACAATGGGTTAGGTATACGTCCTCAAGTTTACTCATGCTTCTGGCTACCTCAGCTAACATAGCAGACACTTCGGGCAACCTTCGCACTGTGGTGACAGCCTCTTCAGTGCTATGTCCTGGTGAGTCGTAGGTAAGTCTCTGGGGGGGCCGGACAGAACGTTTTGGTTCTGGCTCAATCAGCTCCTCTTCAGGCGGAAGTACTACAGGTATGGGTTTCGGTTCTTTCGTCCACAACTGGAACAGACATCTCTTCGGAGTATGATCCTTCCAGTGAAGGCATAGAACTATAATCATAGGACGCGTTTTCAGGAACTACAGGAATTTCAGAAGTTTCAGGAATTTCCAGTTGGAATTCAGGAGCCTCAGGCCACTTTCCCACCGTTCGGGTACTGAAATGACCTCTTCAGGCTCTGGTGAGTGCACCCAGTCCAGACAAAAGCTTTCTTCCTCACTATCCTCTTCACTTTCTTCAACAACCCGTGTCTGCTGACACGAGTAACGGGAGTCAAACGTGGAGCAGGCGGGTTCGGCAGAGAAAGTTCGTCTCCAATTGGTACCCTTACAGCCTCTCTCAAAGGTAGCAGATGATTCAAGTGCCAGTTTTTAAGAGGCCCAGCCTTTCCATCCGGTCAAATTTGGTAAACTGCCAGACCTGGCAGTTGCTTGCAGACAATGTAGACTTGAGAACTCCATCTATCCTCCAGCTTCCCTTCCGAACATAAGACGGTACGGTGAGTATCCAGTAGCGTCACTCTCCGTACTGTTGTATGCATGTAATAGCGTAGCTATGTGACGACTCCAGCTCTGCTTCTCTCTGTTTGATAATGTCCCCAACATATTTAGCAGCTTGCGATTGAACCTTTCTGGTTGAGCATCACCTTGAGGGTGATATGGTGGAGTTCGGTTCTTCTGAATTCCCAGCAGTTCCAGTAATTGCCCAACAAGCCGGCTCTCAAAGTCTCTACCCTGATCCGAGTGTATGGATACGGATATGGATACATGGTAGGCCATAGTGAACAAAAAACTTTTCCATTAAAACCTTCGCCACTGTAGGAGCACATTGGTCTTTCTTAGAAAAAGCTTGGGCATAACGCGTGAAATGATCAGTCACCACTAAAATATTTCCCTGCCCACTAGCATCCGGCTCTAAGCACAGGAAATCAATGCACACCAAATCCATGGGTCCTTGACTTTGTAGGTGGCTCATTGGAGCAGTTCGAGTTGGTAGGGTCTTCCTTTGGATACACCTCAGACATGAGTGGCAGTAACTTTCAACTTCAGATCTCATGCAGGGCCAATAGAATCTGTCTCGCACCAGCTTAAAAGTTCTCTCTGCACCTAAATGTCCATGTTCATCGTGTAACGACCGCAGCACATCCTCTCTGAGATTGGTGGGAAGGAACAACTGTTGGGACTCTTCAGCATTGTTTGAGGGGCCCCTTCGGTAGATCACCCCATCCAACATCTTCAACCGTTCCCACTCCTTGTATACCAATCTGGCCCCTTCTGGGGAATTTGTCAGAAGAATTTCCCATTGGTTCGCGTTTAGGGCCTTCACGGTTAATGCAATCAAAGGGTCTCCAGCCTGATCAGCTCTCAGGACCTGTTTCGAAAAAGTAGGCAAACTTTCATCCCTCAGCTGCGTAGGATTACAATAGAACTCTGGAACAGCCGCAGCCATAACTCCTATGGCTTCTGCTTCAATCCCTCCCTTGACCCGGCGCTCTGCTCCTTGACATAAAGCTTGCACCCCATCTAGAGTTAACTGAGTCCATTCTGTAGTGTAAGGTCTTCTCGACAAAGCATCGGCATCTCGATTATTCACTCCAGGGCGATACTTCAGGCTGAACCGAAACCCTGACAGAGCGGCCAACCACCGATGTCCCGTTGCATCCAGCTTCGCAGTAGTAAGGACGTAGGTAAGAGGATTGTTATCAGTTTTTATCACAAATTCGGCTCCATACAGATAATCTTTCAGCTTGTCTACTACCGCCCACTTCAAGGCTACGAACTCCAACTTGTGGGTAGGATAGTTCTTTTCTGAAGGCGTAAGACTCCGGCTCACATAGGCTACAGGCCTCAACAATCCACCATATTCTTGGTATAGGACTCCCCCTAGACCTTCTCTGCTGGCATCCACATGCAATTCGTACGGCTTATGAGGATCAGCGTAGGCCAAGACAGGAGCTCGAATTAGACTCTCTTTCAGCTTCATGAAAGCACCTTCGCATTGACTAGTCCATTCTCCTTGGATAGATTCTCGATCCTTCCTTGGCCCTGGAGCCGACGAATTTCGGTCAGAGGCCTTGTGGCCTTCTTCTGCGTCTTCCTTCTGCAGGAGCTTGTTCAGTGGTTGAGCTATCTTGGCAAATCCTCCTACAAATCTTCGGTAATAGGAGCAGAACCCCAAGAAAGATCTAAGTTCAGTAACATTTTTCGGGGTCTAGGCCAGGAAGCTACGGCTTCCAACTTTCGAGGATCCGTCGAAACGCCTTCTGCTGAAACAACATGTCCCAGATACGTAACGGAAGGTAAACAGAATTGACACTTCTCCAGAGACAGTTTCAACCCCTCTTCATGGAGCCGCTTCAAGACCTTCTCCAACCGTTGCTCATGTTCTTCCAAAGTCTTTCCAAACACAATTATGTCATCCAGATACACTAACACTTCGATCAGGTTCATGTCCCTGACTGTCTTCTCCATTAACTGTTGGAACGTGGCTGGAGCCCCCGTAAGGCCTTGAGGCATTCTGTTGAACTCAAAGAACCCCAGTGGGCAGATGAACACAGTCTTCTCTTTGTCTTCAGGATGTATTGGTATCTGGTGATACCCACTTCGCAGGTCTAGTACACTAAACCATTTTGCTCCAGACAAACACTGTAAGGCATCTTCTATCCGAGGAGTGGCATATTGATCTGGGATGGTTCTCCGATTTACCGTGCGATAGTCTATACATAGACGGACAGAAACATTCTTCTTCCGAACCATCACTATTGGAGAGGCGTACGGACTCCTGGACTCTTGAATCACCTTAGTTCTTTGCAGTTCATTCAGCTGTTCTCTTAGATCATCCAAGTCGCCCAACGGAACTCATCTTGACCTTTCTCGAAACGGTTTATCTTCCTGTAGTCGAATGCGATGCTCAGTACTCTTAGCTAGGCCCATGTCGAACTCATCCTTTGAGAACAAGTCCCTCCACTTTAGGACCTGGGACTGAAGACGTTTCTTCCATTCAGGCGAGATGGGAGCGTCCTTGGGATAGAACCTGTCAGCTGGAATCTCTTTATTCACTCCCCCTCCTAAATCGGTAGGAGAGAGAAGCGTAGCAGATGCTACTTGCCCGATAGGCATTCGTGCTTTCAGGATCACTGGAGAATCAGACACATTACATACACTGACTGAGACTCTTCCTCGTGTTCGTTTCAAAGCTTTTGTGGAGATTATTTCAGGGATTACTTCTACTCCGGCTTCACTCCCATGATTGAAATCAGTTTCCAGTACCACATAGGGACCTGGTTGCGATCCGTTCAACTTGACTAAAGCCCGGAAACTCGCCACTTCTCCTGATTGCAGAACCTTTTCTGTTCCTCCCAATCTCCATAGGCACCCCACTTCAGCAGGTGCCTTCTGTTCTTCGACCATTTGCTGATAGACTGGACGTAACATCGGGTGTACTCCCCTGGTAGAACCTTCTTCCAGTACTATAGGAGTCAGGAGACGTCGCACCAGATCAGTTTTCGTCCCCACTATCATAGAACTTCTGTTGGCCCCTGAAGGCCGAGGACACACAATGGCCAATGCATCACAACCTCCAGACTGTCTGATGACTTCGGATCCGATCTCTAACTTCACCTGTAGATATCTGTCATAGGGAAGTTTCTCAGTTCCAATACCCCAGATTTCAAGGTCCTTTAACTTCTGTAGAGGTATGTGTTTCAAGTGCTTCTCATAGAAGTCTCGGTAGATCAATGTCACTTGAGCCCCTGAGTCCAACAGAGCTTTGGTATAGACTCCCTCTACTTGGATTGGAACGATGGGAGAAGGACCTATCAGCTGGTCAGGAAACTTTGTCGTAGTAGCAGGAAGTTTAGACCCTGTTTGCTGTACCCTGGCCTTCTTCTTGGCCCGTGTAGGTTTTGGGTGTGCATTGCTTCCCCATGCCGTAGGACCGGATGCTAAGGGAGTGACTCTTTCAGTCCTGATAGGTTCAGCAGTAGGCAAAACTCTGGGCCCTCTCGGCCTTTCAGTCCTGGCTTGATTTCTGGAGCGGTTTTTACCATTGGGCACCTAGTTTGCTCCTTCACTTGGGCCCTCTGGCGTTTCCCGCTGGTGAGGTAGATAGCAGCCCTTCCAAGGCTTTTAGGAACTCTTCTACCCTATTTCCTTCAGGCTTTTGGCTTTTGCATTGCGCTCGGAAATGACCCATTTCCCGACAACTGAAACATCTCTTCTTTGAAGATGGAGACGCACTTGCTTGTGGTGATTAGGTTGAAGGACCCTGGCCAGATGCCACAGCAACTCCAGTTGTCCGCATATCAGTAAGGAACTTCTGCATATCGGTCTGTGTCTCTGCCACCTTCAAAAGCACTCGGCACAGGTCCGTGTGTGCCTGTTGCAATTCAGCTTGAGCTTCTTGCACTTTCTTAACAGTTTTGTGGATTTCACTATATGTAGGAATAATTTGCTCTTTTGCAGCATTCTCTGTGGATTTAGGAACAACCAGATGCTCCTGTTCGTCCACTTCGGATCCATAGGTGTCTAACGAATCATCTTCCGCTTGCAAACATTCGTTATGCCTCACGGGTTGTGCGTAAGCTCTTTCTCCTCTCCTAAAGGATTTTTCTTCAAGTAGAGCCTCTTCCTCTCTGACAGCTCGGATCAGTTCCAGGTATTTCAATTCTCGGTTACCTTCTCTTGTTCTCAGCTGTAGCATCACAGGATCTAGAGGTTGAGCGCCCCTCAGGATCTGCTGCATTCGGATTTTGTCTATTTCAGCCAGTTTGGCCCCTTTCTTAAGAAGTATCTGGTGCAGAATCTTATCTAGGCGCCTCATATATTCAGTCATCTTCTCACCTTTCCGCTGGTAAGTATGTTCATACTGGTACATGAGCTCCACAGCCTTTTCCGTTCACCCAAAGACTTCCTGTAGTACGTTTAGGTAATCTAAAGCGGTGCAGTCTTGTTTACTCAATTCGCAGGTCCCTTTAAGCTCTCAGTAATTCTTTGCTTCTTCTGTGCTTCGGGGACGTCCCACTCATCCAGAGCCTGCATCGCCTGTTCTACCCATTCTTCAAAGGTTTCTTCTCCCGCCGGAGTTGGTACGGTTCCTGTAAATTTTCTCAACCGTCGATAACCAAAGTTAGTGTGCGGAGGGCTTGTTCTTTGACACTTAGCCAGCAAATCTCCAATAGCCACTATAAATTCAGGCCCGATCATGGCCAGCGGACTGGGCGCGGGAACACTCGCGGGATCGCCACGTGGCGCACTTAGCTGAATCAGTTGAACTTCCACCTCATCGGTCAGCTTCACGCTCGTGCCCTGAAAACACACTGGAACACCCTTTCTCCACTCAAAAAGAACATACATGTGAGAGGTATCTGGGTTCGCTTTAATGTCCAGGATTAAAGCCCAATGATCTGGTGTCAGCGTGGCCACAGCCCGGCGAATCTGATCTTCGGCCCAAGTGTCTGCAGGAATATCCATGACTATGCATAATTCTATCTGACTACTTTGCTCCTCACACCATTTGGCAGCAGTGTCTGGATCCATATTTAACCCTTTAAATGCGTTTTTCCAGAGACTGGATCCCGGACGAGCCCCCACGTGTAGCGCTCACTCCCGGAGGAGCCGCTGAATTTAACCTCGGGTCAGTCTCCCCGCACTAGGGAATAAATATACACCAGCACTGTTGTGGATTTTATAAGTTATATAGTTTACTGGTCTCAAATAAACTGGCATATATAAAGCAAGCACGGTATATATATATATTTACAGGAATTTGTAATGCGAGAAACGCGCAGCGGTAAAAAAAGGAAATTTTAACACCTTCGTTGCCGGAGTGTAAGTCCCATACAGGTTGTGTCCCAAGAAGGTGTGTGTGTATGTGTGTGTTGGTACCCGGGTACTAGATTCGACTGGCCAGTGAATGGATTCAGTGTATCTTAGACTAGTCACGTTGGGGCCCTGTAGATTTAAGCAAACTGCAGCGTGCTTTGTTAACTTTACTGTGGCCTGGAAGGCCTCTCACCCATCCGCCAGACAATCTGCTCCACTGCCAGACCAAGGACGTCTCTCTGCTCGATTTGGCTGGGACTCTGTGCCACAGGATCCGCTTTTCTTGCTTGTCTGTCTTTGCAACAAGATTTTCAGCTTACCGCCTGCACTCCCATTGGATCATCGCGGTCTCCTAACTCGGGGTCCAATCTGCAGCTCTGGGTCTGTGCAAACCTCTCAGCGGTGGATTACTAGGTCTCTGGAAAGTCACTGAAACCGATCTCCAGCGTCCGCAAGGCAGCACCTTCTCTCCGGCCTGGTCACAATCGCTCACGGTCTCACGTGCTTCTTGCTCTGTTCACCCCTCGGCGCGCACTGGCTCTCCTCCAAACAAGGCTGCGGATGTCTGTCGGTTCTCCCCACCCACTTCCTGTCTCTGCCCCAAAGCATGCTGGAAAACGTAGTCCCAATGTGTCCAGTATAGTTTACATTGCGTTTGTCTCCCCTTGGTGGCCAAAAATGAGTAATTACAGCAACAGAACTAAAACAGCACTATACTGGGTTTACCTGTATGAAGTAAAAACAGTGTTTTAATCACTTGCAATCATGAGGTGTTTACACAGTCTCCTCTATGCACCAGTGAGATTAACCATAGAGCCGAACACTTCCTGGTACATGACCCTCCACTTCCAACCAGGCTCACGCCATCTGCTGGCTGGAGGTGATACTCACTGCTCAGAACCCTACTATAACTTTGCATGTGCGTTTAAAGCTACTATGCCACACTCTCCCCCACCAAATAAATGTCGTCCCGATATTTCACAATTATCGGCCTTAACTTTAACACAAAACGTTACCCAACCATTTTTCCAATGTATGAGTCTTTTTATAGTCTCTGGCAACAGTCCATTATATTATTCACCATGGTCTCCAGTAATAGTCCATACTGATCTTATGTGCAGTTAGGTTTCTCTGCACAATGCTGGGTTGACCAAGTGTTTCATAGGTCAGTGTTTTCGGCTGTCTTCTCTCTCTTTTAGGGTAGAGTCGCGTTTCGCTCATCTTATCCTGGTCTTCATCCTCCAGTGTATTGTACCTTGTGATGTCCACAGGTGTCATTTGAGGATCTTCCTCTACACTTTCCATTGACGGTGTTTCTATGTCTTCTGCATTTGTTGGCAATACTTGCTCTTCCCTTGTGATCCATCGACACTGTCTTTCTTCTGTTCCCTGTGGATGGAATACCTCAGCTGTTGGATTTCAGCAAAGAATTCACTTGCTGTTCTGGTAATGGCCCACTGTAATGAAATCTCTGGAGTTCTCCATCAGAATCCCACTCGCTGTCTGTGCTTTCTTGTGTCTGTGGAACATTGAGTCTTCTTGTTCTAACTTTGGATTTCTTTGTTACGTCTACATTTTTGTGGTTTTGTGGAGGTTGCTCAACTGGAAGATGGTCACATGGTAAAAGCAAATTCCAGTGCATCACTTTTGTTCTACCAACTCCATTTTCTGGTTTCACTTCAAAAACTGGGATATCTTCCCCTTTCTTTTTAACAACGACATACACTCTATCTTCCCAGTAGGACCGTATCTTCCCTGGGCCTCTTTTCTCACCCACATTTCTTACCAATATTCGGCTGCCCTGTTGTAACTCTATGCCATAGATCTTTTTGTCGTACGGTTCCTTTCCTCTTGCTGCCGTCTTTGCTCCAGACCGAGATGCTATTCCCTTCTTACACCAAACAGGATATCAATTGGTAATCTGGGATACCTCCCAAACAATAAGAAAAATGGCAAATAGCCTGTGGCATCACTGCAAGTGCAATTGTAAGCATGGACTACCTTCGCCAGAGAACTCTTCCAATCAGTTTTCTGATCTTCGGTCAGTGTTCTTAGCATAGAGAGCAAAATTCTATCAAATCTTTCTACCTGTCCATTGCCCTACGGGTGATATGGGGTAGTGTGCGAACCTTTGATTCCACAGTAGTCTTTTAGTCTGGACAATAGCTGATTTTCAAATTCTCTCCCCATGTTGTGGTGAATTCTCTCTGGAAAGCCAAATTTGAGGGCAAACTCATTGAACAGCTTGTCGGCCACAGTTTTTGCTGATTTGTTCGTTGTAGCGTATGCCTGTGCAAATATTGTATAATGATCCATTACAACTAAGATATACTCATATCCTCCTTTACATGTTTCAAGATGGAGGAAGTCCACAGAAACTAGTTCAAACGGATGAGTAGTCTTAATGGTTGACAAGGGTGCTTGGTTAGGTCTGTTTGGCTTCTTCTTCTTGAGACATTCACACTCCTGTTCACAAAGTGCTCCACATACCGTTGCATCCTGGGCCAATAGAACCGCTCTCTGATCAAATTCAGTGTTCTTTCCACGCCGAGATGCCCCATCTCCTGGTGGAGTTCTCTATAAACCAGTGGCCGGTACCTTTTTGGAAGCACTAGCTGGTACCTGGACAAGGTTTTCCTGTGCAAGGTGCCGTTTTGCGCTATGTGAAGCTTTGTCCATTCTCTCAGCAAGGCTTTTACGTCACTATCTTCTGCTTGACTGGCTTTTGCACAGGGTCTGTGATTTCTGGCTTTGTAGTCAAGTATTTTTCCAATCACTGCATCTCTTTGCTGTGCTTCTCTTATTTCTCTTCTTGGGATTGGCTGGATCGATTCAAGTAGTTGATCTCTCTCCCCTTGTTCTTCCATAACCTCTAAGGTTACTGAATTGAAGTACGGCGTTGCTTCCATTTGTTGCATGAGAATTGCTTGTGTAGATGACCTGATAACTTCCTCACTGACCTCTTCAGTACATTGCAGTATTAGTCCATCAATGTCTAGCGGCATTCTCGATAGGCCGTCTGCATCTGCATTGGACTTGCCAGGGCGATATTTGATAGTGAAGTTGAAGTCAGCTAACTCTGCGATCCACCTCTGCCCAGTTGCATTCAGCCTGGCAGTGGTCAGGACATACGTGAGTGGGTGGTTATCCGTGTATACAACAAATGAAGGTGCATGATATAAATAATCCCTGAAACGCTCACATATAGCCCACTTTAATGCCAGGAATTCCAATTTACCTGAATGCATATGATACCTTTTTTTCTGGTGGTGTAAGAGTCCTGGACCCATATGCAATGACCTTCAGTTTTCCATCCCTCCGCTGGTAGAGTACCACTCCCAGTCCTTCTTGGCAGGCATCACAGAAGGGTTGATTGAAGTCTGGGTAATCTAACACTGGCGGATTAGACAAGCAGTCAACTAACTGGGTCAGTACTTCCTGATGTTGGTTTGTCCAGGTGATAGGGGTTCTACTTGGCAGTTGGCCCTCTTTTCTTGCCCCTGACACTTTCTTTTTTTTAGGGGGACCCTTGCCCCCTCGTAGCAGATCTACTGATTTATCACTCGACAATGGAACTGATAGCAAATCATACAGTGGCTTGGCAATGCGAGAAAAGTTCTGGACATAGGACCTGTAATAGGAGAGGAAACCCAATACTTTCCTGAGCTCTCCTACTGTTGCTGGCTTCCTTTCTTTAAGGGCCTGAACTGGGGCCACCTCTGCTGGGTCCATTGTATAGCCGTCTTTTGACACCATCTTGCCCAAGAATCTCATTTTTCGCTTGAACAGTTCACACTTCTTTGCGGTGAGTTTGATGCCATGTTGCTGATACCGATGCAGGACAGTCGGTATATGTTGGACATGGTCCTCAAAAGAATTGCTGTGTACCAGGTTATCATCTAAATAGGGTTGACATATGTCATCTCTAAGTCCTGACAGACAGTCTTCCATACTTCTTTGAAACTCCGCTGGAGCTGAACTTAAACCAAATGGAATGCGTACCCACTAATACAAGACCCAAGGGGTAATGAAAGCTGTAAGGGTACGACTTTCCTCATCAAGGTACCCTTGGTGGTATGCTTTTCCCTGGTCTAATACGGAAAACCAGGAGCTCCCACTTAAACTGTCCAACATGTCCTGGATCCTAGGAATGGGATGTCTATCAGGTATTGACTTCTGGTTCAGCTCTCTGTAGTCGCAGCAGAGTCGCATGCTGCCGTCCTTCTTTCTCACGCAGACGATTGGTGAGGAGTATGGGTTCCAGTGTGATATTGGAATTGGTAGTGTTGATCACTGCGACTGGTATTCGGAATGAATTGCCTTTACTTATGGTCACCAACACTTCATTGATCTGTAACCCTTCGGGCCATAGTGGCTTTTCTTCAGGAACAAACAACATCACAGTCTCTTTTCCTCTCTGTCCCAGATGTGTACAGCATCGCACCGTTGTGACTTGTCCTGGGGGAAGGACCATTCTTCCTCTCCCGGTCTTAACTACACTCCCCTCACAGTCCCACTGACATGAGCGTATTACTTGAATGAGTGCCTTGGCTTCTCTTTGGTCAATACAGAAAGCTTCACTCACCATACTGGTTGTATTAACTTCAGGGACTGCCTTTTGTTGTTCATCTTGTCCTTTGATAACTTCCTCAATTACATTGTAGCCAATTATAGGGTCTTCTGCTACCTGGGGATCACTGGACACAAGTATTGGCACTTGACAACTGGGAACAGAGCCTGTCTCGCTGTTCAATCTGAACTCCACTTCTATCCAGCCAATAAAAGGTATTATGGTTTGATTAGCTGCCATCCCAGTAAGCGTAGCATGTCCTAGTAGCTCTACGATTTGTCTTACCATCGTATGTGGGAGGTACTTGCTTCTCCAGTCTTCATTTATTAAACTGGCTTGAGATCCAGTATCCCAGAGTGCTGTTGTGGGAATATTGTCCAGTATACACTGCACTAAACATTGCTTTCCAATCAACTTTAGCAATTTAGCACTATGTTGTGGGGGTAGATAACTGACTGTACAAAAGTTTGGGTTGGCCCACTTAGGTACCTTCTGTCTTTCTGCACTGCATAACAATTGGTGTTCTTGGGAACAATCTTGATACTGTAGGGACCTTGATTGGTGGGTTGCTGTTGGTCCCTCTACAGCAGCCCGTTCCCGTTTCCCTGAAACTGTCGGGAAGCTCGACATCCTTTGGAAATATGTCCTGTGTTGCCACACCTAAAGCAATGCTTGCAGTTATCTCCTCCTCCCCTTTCCTGGCAATCTCTGCAGCCCTTCTTTCGCATCCCTCTCTCTGTCACCGGCTGTCTCTGATACCCCTGTTTAGTTTCAGAGGTAATGGAGGCCAACCACATCTTTTTCATTTCTGCCATTTCTGTTTTCATCTCTCTCACCAACTCCTGGATCTCTGGTTCTGCAAGCTGTCCTGTGGCTGGGGCCTTTTTCCCTTTTTCAGACTGAGGAGGACCCGCACTGCTTACCAGTTGTGTTGGTGCTAAAGTCTCCTCTGTATTCTGATAGTCTATTTTAACGCTGTCTTTCCACTCTGTCTGTAGTTCATTCATTCTTGTTGTTTTGGCGGTTACATTATTCTTAAGCTTGCGCTGCCTTTCCAACTCCAGACTTGCAGCTTCATTTACTCAGGGCCGGTGCAAGCATTTTTGTCTAGTCAGGCGAAGGTGCGTTTTGGTGCCCCCCCATCCGTGTCATGTCAAGCCAATCAGGATAGAGGTGCCATAATAATCTCTATATATGGACACATACATATATACACACTCTAGTGTCGCACCGATACCACTTTAAGACCGAGTACAAGTACCAATACGTTTTTTCAGGTATTCACCAATATCATGCCCACTCAGATACATATATACAGACCAGAACATGTCCAGATAAATATATATATACACACAGAGACCTCAGACCAGAACATGTCCAGATATATATATATATTGCCCCCAGCTCACATGGATATATTTGCCCCAGCTCACAAGGGTATATATATTGCCCCCAGCTCACATGGATATATATATATAGCCCCAGCTCACAGGGTATATTTGCCCCCAGCTCACATATGGGTATATTTGCCCCCATCTCACATATGGGTATATTTACCACAGCTCACACATGGGTATATTTGTCCCCAGAGCTCACACATGGGTATATTTGCCCCAGCTCACATATGGATATATTTGCCCCAACTCACATATGGGTATATTTGCCCCAACTCACATATGGGTATCTTTGTCCCAGCTCACACATGGGTATATTTGCCCCCTGCTCACATATGGGTATATTTGCCCCCAGAGCTCACACATGGATATATTTGCCCCCAGAGCTCACACATGGATATATTTGCCCCCAGAGCTCACACATGGGTAAATTTGCCCCCAGCTCACATCATTCTTCCCCTCAATTAATTTCACCCCCTCAATTCATTCTCCCCTCAATTCCTCCACCCCTTCAATTCATTCTCCCCTTTAATTCATTTCATACCCCTGCTCACACGCGCACATCACCCCTGATCACACATCACCCCTGCTCACACACACACACACACACACATCACCCCTGCTCACACGCGCACATCACCCCTGATCAGACATCACCCCTGCTCACACACACATCACCCCTGCTCACACACATCACCCCTGCTCACACACATCACCCCTGCTCACACACATCACCCCTGCTCACACACACACACATCACCCCTGCTCACACACACACACATCACCCCTGCTCACACACACATCACCCCTGCTCACACACACATCACCCCTGCTCACACATCACCCCTGCTCACACGCACACAACACCCCTGCTCACACATCACCCCTGCTCACACGCACACATCACCCCTGCTCACACGCGCACATCACCCCTGCTCAGGCATCACCCCTGCTCACACCACATCACCCCTGCTCACACACACATCACCCCTGCTCACACACACATCACCCCTTTTCACACACATCACCCCTGCTCACACACACATCACCCCTGCTCACACACACATCACCCCTGCTCACACATCACCCCTGCTCACACGCACACATCACCCCTGCTCACACACATCACCCCTGCTCACACACATCACCCCTGCTCACACTCACACACATCACCCCTGCTCACACACATCACCCCTGCTCACACACACACATCACCCCTGCTCACACACACACCACCCCTGCTCACACATCACCCCTGCTCACACATCACCCCTGTTCACACGCACACATCACCCCTGCTCACACATCACCCCTGCTCACACGCACACATCACCCCTGCTCACACGCGCACATCACCCCTGCTCAGACATCACCTCTGCTCACACACATCACCCCTGCTCACACACACATCACCCCTGCTCACACATCATCCCTGCTCACACGCACACATCACCCCTGCTCACACATCACCCCTGCTCACACATCACCCCTGCTCACACACATCACCCCTGCTCACACACACACACACTTCACCCCTGCTCACACACATCACCCCTGCTCACACACACACACCACCCCTGCTCATACATCACCCCTGCTCACACGCACACATCACCCCTGCTCACACATCACCCCTGCTCACACACACACATCACCCCTGCTCTCACACATCACCCCTGCTCACACACACACATCACCCCTGCTCACACAAACAAACATCACCCCTGCTCACACATCACCCCTGCTCACACACACACATCACCCCTGCTCACACACACATACATCACCCCTGCACACACACACCCACCCCCCATACTCACACCCACCCACCCCCATACTCACACCCACCCACCCCCATACTCACACCCACCTCCCCATGCTCACACCCACCTCCCCATGCTCACACCCACCCAATGCTCTCATTCACCCATGCTCACACACACAGACACACACTCCATGCTTTACACCCACCTCCCCATGCTCACCCCCATACTCACCCCCTGCTTGCTACTTACCCTAGGATTCAAATCCCTGGCTGCCTCCATGGTTTACAGCTCAGCTGGTCTCTCTCCACTCCCCCCACCCTGCACGTGCTGGACACTTCCTGCACAGGAGCAGGGGAGGGAGGCTCTGCTAGCTGCTGTGAGGAGGAAGGGGGTGGATGGGCGGGCCAGCATCTTCCCATGTGAGCTGTGGTCTGGCAGCCTCGTCTTCCTCCTCCTCTGCACCCCCCCCGCAGGGCCTTTACTTCCGGTTGCAGCGTGGGGAGTGGGATCCCACACGCTGCCGAGTAAATGGGAACCTTGTGCCCGATCCTTGCAAGGCCTCCGCTCGCTGGGTGGTCCAGATTTTTCCGCCCCTCAACTGGCAGAAAGCCAGAATAGTAAGGCAGCCGCCTGTGCTGCCTTACACTAGCGCCGGCCCTGCATTTACTCTTTCAATGAGCACCTCATCAGAAATAGTCAGGTCATCCAGGTAGGGTTTTATTTGAAATTTAATGTGGTCACTTAGCAGTCCTGTGCCCACTGACCTCAGAAACTTCCTTTGCACCAGATCTGGATTGTACTGGTTGTCTGACCCCTTTTCTTTTGATGCAAATAGCAGTCTGTCCTTCAATTCAATAGCACGAAACAAAAAGTTCTGAGCAGATTCTTTTTCTCCCTGGAAAATGTTCATCAATTTCTGATAGAGATCAGATGTATCCTCTTCTTTGTAGTGTCCTTTTAAAATGGTTTTTAATTTGGGAAGAGTCAGGTCACTTTTTATCTCCAGCATATCCCTCAAATTTAATCCAGGGCTGATTGCTTTAATTACTGCCTCGATGATTTCTTTCTCCTGATGTCCTTTTCGGAGCCCAGCATCAATTTGGTGCATCAGATTGGTGTATGACAGCTTATCTTTTTGGCCTCCCTCACCAATCTGCCCGCAGATCCGTAATTCCCTCCTAATGGTGACTTCTGGTATTTTTCCAGATGCTGGTTGCTGTTTTGCACTCTCTGATCCTGTATCTGTTGTCTTTAATCTGGCACTCAGCTTCTTTATTTCCTCCTCAAGGGTTCTCCTGGACTCTTCCTGTGCCTTTTGCATTTGGAGGTACTGTCTTTCATTTCTTTTAATTGAATGAACTCCTGTTCTGTCTCCTTACTACCACTATCTTCACCTTGCAGCGACTCTATGAAGAGTAATAGGTCCTTGACATATTGCATTGCCTCTTCTTCCTCCTGATTTTCCTCAGTCTCATCCAGGGTTTTCTCTGCTAAACGGATTAAAGCTTGCTTGCTTTTGATCTTTTCGGTTTCATCATCTGCCTTATAGCATTTCAAGAATCTGCATGCTTCCACTAACTGTTCCTGCTGCAACTGTTTTAAAGCAGCACTTGCTTTCTCTTGCTCCAGCTCCATTTTGAAACTTGCAAATCCTCTTCTGCAGATTATACAGTGATTCTAGGTTCTTGTTGAGAAATTTATTCCGCCACTTTATCCTGGAAAACGTCTCCTGGCTGGCTCGCCAAAATATATTGCACGTTTGCAATCAAGAAACACACACTCTGTTCTTCAGTTACAGACCGTTTATTAACCTGTGTGCCTGTATGAAGTAAAAACAGTGTTTTAATCTCTTGAGATCATGAGGTGTTTACACAGTCTCCTCCATGCACCAGTGAGATTAACCATAGAGCATAACAGCAAATTAGGGATGTGCGTTTCGGGTTTCGGAATTTCGGAATTTTCACGAAATTTACCGATTCGTGTTTTCGGATGTGGCCGATTTTCCGAAAATTTTTAGATCCGAAAATGGCAGATCCGAAAAGTTTTCCAAGCCGAAACGAAATTGTGACGGAACGGCCGCCACAGGATTTATTTAGTTTAATTTCATTCTTATTTTGTTATATTTCGTTTACCCTTTATTTATAGGAACTAATTTCCTTTGTTAGATTTAGTGTAAAACTGTTGCTAGACTTCTAATTAATCATGTTTTTCCCCTGCACCCATCCTGCTAGTTTATGCTCAGATATATTGTGTGGTTTTAAATGTATTGTCAATCGCTCATTTTTAGTTTTAAATAGACTTATATTTCTTTAGTTAAATGTGGTTTTTAAAAACACTACCCGCCACTAGAGTCAAATGTTTCCTTCTTATAGAATGTACAATAGGTTTGTGTAACTTGTGGATTGTGCAAAAGTGCTTTCTCTGTAGATATCTGTTATCTGTTTACCTATTCTGAAAGGCTGGGAGTCACATTGTCTCAGCCACCCACTATCTGATTCCCTTTACAATGGGTTATGTAAATCACTGTATGTGGTCACTGTGAGGTGAAGACTTCATCTGCATACAACCAGTGGACCCAAGTGAAAACTTGAGAGGACCTGAGAGAAGCCTGCAATGGTCTTGGAACCAACCAATCAGAACCTGGGCATGGCTAGCCCCTGTGCAGAATTCACTCCAGGGGTCTGGGGGCGGTCATGGGAGAGAACAATGGGACTGTACCATATAAAAGGACCATGTATGTTCTGCTTTTCATTAAACATTCTGATTTACCTTCAAACCTGTACTGAGTCACAACTAGTATTTGGGGAGGGCATAATCACTGAAGAAGCCAGCTTTACTGAAAACTTTGCTTCCAGATCATCCAAGGACCGCTGCCAATCTCTCTACCACCTTGCTAGCTCGCTACCTGGCTAAGCTCTCCAGCAAGACTCGGCACCGCAGACGGAGCTACCCCTGCAGGGTAGCTGATCTGTTACATTGGTGGCAGCAGTGGGATCTCCGAGACCAGACAAGCAGGGGGAAATATAGCCGCTGGCTTGACCCCGGTCTCGGGCACCACAACCGCCGAGCGCCTGGAGCAGCACATCACCTGGGGAGATTCTGAGACCAGCCCAGCAGGGGGAAATACAGCCGCTGGCTTGACCCCGGTCTCAGACACCCGGGGATTCGAGAGATTGCTACACCGTCCTACAGCCGTTCACCCCGTATTGCTCAGCGCTACGACGGCTGGAAGCGCACGGTCCTCAAGGAACTTCTCAAAGCCAGGGATAAAGAGGTCAGCGTTAACCAAAGGCTGCCCTCACCAAGGACCTGATGGAGGACGAACAGGCAAGTCTGGCCCTCCACGAGGACTCAGAATCCACAGAATGGCGCCGGGAGGTACAATGGAAGCTGGCCCTGTTCGGAGTCAACCCCCCGGCGGATGTGATCGCTATCATTTTGACAGGGGTCAATCAGCTCAGAGTGACCGAGTTGCGGTACCAGCTCGGGGAATCTACAGCGTCCCAGGAGATACTCCCTGCAGTCGTGGAAGAGGAGTTCTGGGACCAAGGAATGGAAGCACCTGGCCAGCACAGTGATCCAGGTTTCGGCCAGGAGGTGTTGTGGCATAATGATTTGGCACGGCAGAAGCTCTGGAGGGATGTCCTACAGCTTGAACAGGACTACCTGGGAAAGATTCTTCCTACCTTGGGTGAGAAATACTGGAGACTGTGGGACCTGCGGGTGCCATTCCTAGGAGTGCAACCCCAGGTAGAAAGACTATCCCAACTGGAGAACCTGATCCAGACGGAGCTATGGCTGGAGGACGGGTACCGGGCACTGGAATGGTATGCTGCCAACCTGTGTCCAAAGTTGGAGAGGAAAGATCCTACGGAGGGCTATGACTACGGCGGCCCGGGATTAATATTTGACACTCTCCAGGACGACCCCTCCTTTGGCAGTACAGCTAAACTGAGATGGGAAGAGATCCGGGACTTTCGGGAATGTGAGCACCTTGACGACCTCGGGCTGAGCAGTGATCTGGACTGGCTAGCCACCCAAGAGTGGGAGCTGGAGCAGGGATACAGGAGATTGTTTGAGGACGCTCCCCCGCTCGCTCTCACCCCGATGGACATGGCAGAAGAGCTGCCAACAGAACCCGGTGGTGCCAACCTACTTTCAGGATCTTCTGCTCGTTCGGAGCACCAGGGTGAGGAGGCAGTCGGCCCCTCTCCCCAGCTGCAGAATGCATCCCAGGCCTCAACTGCTACAGAGGAGGTGACTATCCTGCAGCCGCAGCGCAGCATGTCGTCTGTGGAAAAGACAGAGGACTCAGCAAGTACCGTTCCTGCAGAACCTGCAGCAGAGCAGAGTGACCAAGTACTTCGGACACCTACCAAGGTCAGTGGAAGTGCACCGGTGGATGGGACTGCGGTCTCCACCAACAAGAGCCATCAGGACAGCGGTCCACTGTGGAAAGAGGAGAACTGGAAGGCAATGGGTGAGATTGAGGCCCACCCAGGCAGATGGCCCGAGGGCTCACCAGGAGACCCCGAGTCCCAATGGAGTGCTCCTGCTCAGGGATGGGTGGAGGAGCTAGCGACAATGTCATGGCCCGCCAAGGAAGAGGCTGCGGTCCTTTCCACGGAGCCCAGGAGATGTGGGGCAGTTTGCCCAGATTCACTGCTTGCATCAGCAGGCACTTCAGCGCATGAAGAGGACAATTTATGTACGGGGGAGCGGTTCCCCAACCCAGCAGCAGAGCTGGCATCGGGACAGAGCTCGGCTACCCTCTGCCCCCAGCTGGAGGCTCCAGAAACCGGGGAGAATATCGGGTGCCAGACGCGGGAGGGGGAGACTCAGGCCCCCCCGTGCCAATTGCTGACATACCCGGCAGGGAATCCCGAACCCCAACCAAGAAGCGCTCCTACCCACGTATGGATAGAGGAGCGGGGGACAGCGGACATGCTACGGCCTGCTGTGAATGAGGCTATGGTCTGTTCCACGGTGCCTGAGAAGTGCAGGTCAGCTAGCCCGGGGCCCTGGCTGGTGGAGTCAGGGATCAAGGATAGCCATTCATACATGGGGGAGCGGCCCCCCACTTCAGCAGAAAAACTGTCGCCGCGGCAGAGGACCGCTAACCTCTACCCCTGCCCTGCCACAGCAGAACTTGAGGAGAAAGAGGAGAACTACCTTCTCACCGAGGAGCCCCAGGGACTGACAATCCGCTCCTCTCCAGAACTACAGACCAAGCTACTGGCCTCCACTGCTACGCAAGAGGCAGAGAGCCTACAACTTCAGCACAGCATGCCATCTGGGCCGGAGAAAGCATCAGACTGGGCAAGTACAGTTCGTCAGGAGCTGTCAGCAGAACACAGTGCCGGTGATGGTGCATCGCATTGCGAGTTCCAGGGTGGGGAGTCAGTCGGTCTCCTTCCACCACCGCAGCGGCTACCCCAGGTAGAGAGTACTGGCGGTACCTCTCCCCAGCGACAGGTAATAATCCCGGAAGGAGAGATGGCAGGTCTTTCTCCCCAACGTTTTGAGCCCCAGCGTGAGGGTGGAGGTGTCCCCTGTGCCAAGCAACGGCATGCTGCTGCGCCCGTTCCCCAGGATGTGGGAGACTCCCATTGTGGAATTGTTGATGGTGCTGGGATTTGCAACTGGGTGACCCCGAGACGCTGGGCAGATGTCCCAGATCCACAACCACTTTTTCTGGAGACACCGGTCACCCCATCTCCCACCCAGCTTCTGACCGAGGCACCAGGAAAGGGTGCTATCGGCCCGTTTTTCCTGCGGCTGACTGTGGCACCGGGAGAAGGTACAGGCGGTATCCCTCCCCAGCGAGTCATGGCCCCAGGAAATGGTGCCAGCAAGGCTGCCCACCAGCGAGGGGCTAGGAGACCAGGAGGAGAAAAAGCCCTCAACGTTCCACCCGGGCCAGTTGTTTCCCCATGGCAGGGTACCAGCCCCGGGTATCTGTATGGTTCGTCGGACACCGGTCCAGACCAAGGGGGCAGTTGGAGAAGCCAGGGGGCCAGCCTCTTCCCTACGGACTATGGACCGAAAGACTATCGGGGGTTGGCAAAGCCTTGCCCCAGCAACCCAAACTTGAGACTTTTTAAAGACACTTGCACCTGGACATCCCCAGGCGGACCCGTAGAGGGTCTCACCGGGTCTGCCATCATGGGACTGGGGGAGCTTTGTGACGGAACGGCCGCCACAGGATTTATTTAGTTTAATTTCATTCTTATTTTGTTATATTTCGTTACCCTTTATTTATAGGAACTAATTTCCTTTGTTAGATTTAGTGTAAAACTGTTGCTAGACTTCTAATTAATCATGTTTTTCCCCTGCACCCATCCTGCTAGTTTATGCTCAGATATATTGTGTGGTTTTAAATGTATTGTCAATCGCTCATTTTTAGTTTTAAATAGACTTATATTTCTTTAGTTAAATGTGGTTTTTAAAAACACTACCCGCCACTAGAGTCAAATGTTTCCTTCGTATAGAATGTACAATAGGTTTGTGTAACTTGTGGATTATGCAAAAGTGCTTTCTCTGTAGATATCTGTTATCTGTTTACCTATTCTGAAAGGCTGGGAGTCACATTGTCTCAGCCACCCACTATCTGAATCCCTTTACAATGGGTTATGTAAATCACTGTATGTGGTGAGGTGAAGACTTCAACTGCATACAACCAGTGGACCCAAGTGAAGACTTGAGAGGACCTGAGAGAAGCCTGCAATGGTCTTGGAACCAACCAATCAGAACCTGGGCATGGCTAGCCCCTGTGCAGAATTCACTCCAGGGGTCTGGGGGCGGGCATGGGAGAGAACAATGGGACTGTACCATATAAAAGGACCATGTATGTTCTGCTTTTCATTAAACATTCTGATTTACCTTCAAACCTGTACTGAGTCACGACTAGTATTTGGGAAGGGCATAATCACTGAAGAAGCCAGCTTTACTGAAAACTTTGCTTCCAGATCATCCAAGGACCGCTGCCAATCTCTCTACCACCTTGCTAGCTCGCTACCTGGCTAAGCTCTCCAGCAAGACTCGGCACCGCAGACGAAGCTACCCCTGCAGGGTAGTTGATCTGTTACAGAAATATTTTCGTAATTTTCGAGTGGACTTGAAATGTGTCAAATCGAAATTTATTGCTTTGAAACGAGGAGAACAGACGTTCCGAAAGAACGAAAATTTCCGAAATTACGAAAAGTCGATACAAAAAACGAGCTAAGTGACACGAAAATACAAAAAATGGTCGATATTCCGAAAACATCTACAATTCCGAGAAATGAAAATTTCCGAAATTACGAAAAGTCGATACAACAAACGAGCTAAGTGACACGAAAATACGAAAAATGGTTGATATTCGGAAAAAAAATTTACACGAAAAACGAGTCGAGCCGAACCGAATCGAAACAGAAATCGGTTGAAACGAGCCAAATCGAAAAGTTTGAAAATCCGAAAAATTGAATCGAATCGAACAGAAAAAAAAAATCGGTGCACAAGCCTACAGCAAATGTCCTTTACCAATATTACTCTATACTAGACATGCAGTTTATGCACACAGTTCTTTTTTACCTGTACTATTAATGCACAGACCACATAACTGACTAAAAGAGCAGAACTAATTTAAAACTATTTACAGAACAGATACACAGAAAATGACACACTCTTTTGTTATGGCTTCACACACACTTCAAGCTTATTCTGCTTGCTGGATCTATGCTTATACTGGGTTTACCTGTATGAAGTAAAAACAGTGTTTTAATCTCTTGCAATCATGAGGTGTTTACACAGTCTCCTCCATGCACCAGTGAGATTAACCATAGAGCCGAACATTTCCTGGTACTTGACCCTCCACTTCCAACCAGGCTCACGCCATCTGCTGGCTGGAAGTGATACTCAGTGCTCAGTACCCTACCATAACTTTACCCTACCATAAGTTTACATGTGCGTTTAACCTCCCTGGCGGTCTGATCTTTTCAAAATTTTGTGTCAAAAAGCGTTTCAATTTTTTTGGGAAGGAAATGTGTTGTTTCATATAGTAGGCCTGTAATTCGTAGGAATAACTCACTGAAATCCGTACAAACAAGTGTCATGTAAACACACGGAGTCAGATAAAGTTTGAAACACGAAATAATAATTTATTATCCCACAAATAATTATCCACAATAATGGAAATAAATAATATTCAATAAAATAATCAAACCAAAACCACTGAAATCTTTCAGAAAACATGTTTGCAATATTAGTGACTGCATATTGCCTCAGTACACGTCCTTGGTATGATATATCTTGAAACATGGGACTGCACAAAGTCCAACGTCACAATCAGGACAATGGAACCTGGTTTCCTTTCAGATTTTCTTGCCCTTGTCATCCCGCTTGGAGCAACACACCACACACATCCTAGTAGGCGCTGACTTCCTCTCTGTTGGTGGGATGTGGTCGACGAAGTGACGACCAGTCAGGCGTTCAGGGTTAACAACACCAACAGCACGGCGTCCAGGTCTACTGCCAGCCACCGGTGTATGATGGTGCAGAAATATACATTCAGAAACCTTCCAAATGTAGTTCGCATGAAGGAGGGTCTGGTCACTTGCCTTTTTCTGCAGAATGTAGGCATTCCACAGGCACTGTTCAAGAAGATGCCTGAAGATCTTCTTGTAATACTTCTTTTGCTGTTTACGCATCGCAGGGTAAAATGTCATTGCTTGATCAGCTCGATCAACACCTCCCATGGTGGAATTGTAATCCACCACTACCTGCGGCTTCATAATGTCTTTGCCACCTCTCGTATGTACCATGACAGTGTAGTTGTCATGGACAGTGCTCATCAGGCAAACATCCTTCTTGTCACGCCAACGCAGTGCCAGCATTTTGCCTTTCTGCCAGGCAACCATGTCTCCAGTCTTCAGCTTTTTACTTCTGAAGATTGGTGGCATGTCGTGCCGGTTAGGTCGGACGGTCCCATATGCGTCTGTCTTGTGCTGCAGGAGACACTCATAGAGTTCAGGGGACGTGTAGAAATTGTCCGTTGTCACACAATAGCCCTGATCCAGCAATGGCTCAATGAGTGACAGCATGGAAGATGTTGCCAATCCAAACTTGCTGTATTTGGTGGCAAATTTCGTCCCTTTGCCCGTTTATATAAAGGAGTTCCAGATGTAGCCGGATGAGGATTCACAAAGCATATAGGATTTGACGCCAAATCGTGCCCTCTTAGATGCGATGTACTGCACCCAGCTCAGCCGTCCCTTGTATGCCATTAGACTTTCATCGATACTGATGTCCCTCTCTGGCACATAGGTCCGCTGGAAATTTGTGACGATCATTTCATACACGTCCCAAATTTTGCGCAGTTTAGGGGAAGGATACGTGGTTTCCTCAAATTCCTCATTGTTCACGAAGTGCAGGTACTTCATAATGAGCGCAAACCGGTACTCTGCAACGCCTTTCTTTGGCACGGTGATGCCAATCAATTTATTGGTTGTCCAGTACCACTTCTGCATCGGTTTAGCGATGACTCCCTGGAGAATTATCAGGGCCAGGAATCTCCAGATCTCATCCTTGGTCACTGGTTCCCACTTTCTGCTACGTGACCACTTCTGCGGCAGAGTAACTGGCTGTTGCTCCTGGTACCGGTTTGTCTCGGTTACAATTTTTTCTATGATCGCATCGGTCAGGAACAAGCGCAGGTATGCCAGGGGGTTGTCGAGTTCAACGTCCACTTTTATACCAGGTGCTCCAGTAAATGGGAACCTTGGGGGCGCTGCATTATCTGCACCATCAATACAGCACCAAGTTGGAACGTCGCTGAGCGTAGCATCAGATTCCTCACAGTCATCACTTTCAGGGTCTGAGGATCAATCGACCCACGAGTCACTGTCGCTCGGTTCCGCAAGCAGTTCGTACTCGCTGTCGCTGCTCTCAGGCTGCGCTGCAGCCGCTTTGGAGGTACAAGCGCACTTTTAGGACGCCATGACCGTAAAAACCGCTGTCAGGACACAGAACCACTCACTAGGGATACCTGGGGGTGAATGACACAAAGTAATCCTGACAGAATGCATTGTACCTGTCAGGATTTTATACAATCTAATTTTTACTTTTTTTTTTTACAGGTTTCAAATTTGCCACCTGGTCACGCCCCCTGTGTCGCGTGGCTCACAGGGAGTGGAACCAGGAAGCAAGTCACACGCCGACGCCGCAATCACACGGAGGTGAATAATACTGTGTGTACAATGCATTAGGTGATTCAGGATAAATCACAAAAATCAACAGGTGTAGAAGAGAAAGCTAAAAGAATACATAACAACTTGAGAAATTCTAGAATTGGTATATAGATATGTAATCCTGTGCACAAATTGTGGGGGTAATCCAAATGAAGTAGTTCAAAAACAGATGTTCGGGATTAACAATCTGATAGATACTAGATGAATAGTTACTAGTATTTTGTTACGGAAAAATGTATCGATGGATACATTAACCTTTAATGTGTCCTAACAAGGCTGTTATACACAAACGTGCTAGTACCAAGGGTACTAGGCTGGCACTTTCCATGGGGCAGCAAAAACCTCACCACTAAAGGGGTTACTCACAGAGCACCAAAATTACGCCAAAATTTCCCCACCCTGCAGTGAATTCACCATTCACCGCAGGGTCCCAGGGAGTCAGCCGCTGAATTCCGCCACCGCAAACTGGTGGCCTGCTGTTTTCGAAAAAACTACTGAATGAAAATGTCTGGAATTTACATATAAGATCCTATGATTAATAATAAAAAGTTCTGTTACAGAAGAAAGAAAAAACGCTATTAAAAAAAAAGGGGGGGGATTTTGCTGAAAACAATTCTGAAAAATGACTAAAAGGTACTAAAAAAATCAATAAATAAAGACTTTTTACTGCAGATTAAAATAATAAATGGTTTATTAGATATTGCATAAAAACGGGAATATTTTTACCATTGAAACCTATGGGGTTTGCCTGAATAAACCTGCTGATTGAAACCACCGAACATCAGGGCATTTCACTGACATTTCTCTGCTGTTTGGTGTTCTCTGAATAGATTAACCATTACTTCTCTATGGGGATTTGCAGTGCCTTCGAATAGGCACCGTACTGGCTGGCAGTTCGCCAAAATTTGTGTGTGAGCATATCACAGAGCAGTGGTGACCAGTGGTGGGAGTGGCGGGGGGCGGGTCACCCCAGGTACCAGTGATTATTATGGTGTCATTAGGGGCTACTAGGAGGTGCCACTGTCACTGTGTGTCAGCTTTGAGCTGTGTTCTCAAACAACGAGCAGCGGAACAGGACGTTTGCATTAGGAATAAAATAGAATAGAATAAAAATCCCCCTCGTCTCCCTCCATAGCTCCTCCCCTGCCCCACAGCAGCTCTAGGAGAGGGGAGGGGGATGCGATTTGTGTGCAGAGAGAGAAAGAGAGAGTAAACGGCGGGTAAAGGGAGGGTATCAGCAGAATACAAAGCCCTGTCTGCTTACTGCGGTTTAAAGTTGAACTTTCCTTAACCTGCACTGCAGTGATAGAAATTTGTCATTGAGCTGCATGGCTCCTGGTGAGGTCCTGCATAGAGGGGGCCAGGCTGCATTCACTGCTTCACCAGTGAATAGGCAGCCCAGGGTAAACAGGGACAGGGAAGAGGGAGTCTTAAAAAAGTGGAAAAGTAAAGAAAAAATACCATAGCAGCATCTTATACCTGCAAAACACACACCCATTCTCTGCTCAGCCACTCCATTCCACAAAACCAGCCACCCAGCACACACGCACAACTCCAATCCACAAAACCAGCCACCCAGCACATACACACAACTCCCATCACACAAAACCAGCCACCCACACACACAACTCCCACCAAACAAAACCAGCCACCCACACACACAACTCCCATCACACAAAACCAGCCACCCACACACAACTCCCTTCACACAAAACCAGCCACCCATACAACTCCATCACACAAAACCAACCCACAACCCCATCACACACCAGCCACCAACACACAACCCAGCCACCAATACGCAACTCCTATCACACAAAACAAGCCACCTAAACACACACACACAACTCACATCAACAAAACAAGCCACGTGTGTACTTTTGTTCATAGCATGAGGATTGATATGTTGTGAGTTTGAAAAACCCCTAAAAATAACAATTATTAAAAAAAATCTACACCCGCCTCTTATTGCACAGCACAGAGGACACATGATCCACCATCGGCAGATTCATAATATATCATTATTATATGTATACATCATGTGTCCTGCCAGAATGCTATAACTAAAAATATTTTTGAAAACATTAAGAAAGTGCGTCTTATTATTTTTATTTTTTTACATTTTAAGGTTGTTTAAAGGGGGGGGGGTGCCAAATATAGGATCTGCCCAGGTGCCAAATGTTCTAGGTACGCCCCTGTGACCAAGACACACGTGGATGTACCACAAAAGAAAATACTGAATAAAAACAAAGAAGTCACAGTCCCAATGCCAGAGGGTCCCTTTAGCAAGACCTCATTGTTCAGTATAAATAAATTGAAAGCTGACAAAAAGGTATCGGCATCATGATGTACAGTATATTTTGATTCATTCAACTATATTTTGTGCTACAAATAAATAGTTTAGTTAACAAGTTCTGTCATGTGTCTCCTCTCCGCTCATAAACATTTATTGACAATGACTATACTGTGTTAATGTTTAGTCAGGTGTGCTACCTATTCATGATGTATAAAAATTTGTAATACTTTACTTACCGTTGACGAACACAGTCAATGGTCCTATGGGTTTGCTGGACAACATACACTGTGTCTCTCACATGTCCCCATGCAGCCATCTTCATGATTTTGTCACTCCCAGATGAGAATAATTGTTTGATTTGTGACACCACCGCAGTCACCAGTGCGTAATTTTCATCTGGGCTGAACCAAGCCCCCCTTTTTTTCACAGGCCGCTGAAGTACAGGTGAGGACAGAGTAGAGGAGGAACTGCCCTCCCTTCTCCTCCCACCCCTCTCCCTCACGTCATCCATTACCACACTACCACACCGCCTCTTGTTCCCCCCTCCCGTCGCCTCTCGCTCCCCCTTCTGTCGCCTCTCACTTCACCCTCCCATTGCCTCTCGCTTCCCCCTCCCATCGCCTCTCACTTCCCCCTCCTGCTGCCTCTCACTTCCCCCTCCCTCCCCCCACCTCTCACTCCCCCCTCCCTCCCCGTCTCACTCCCACGCCTCACTCCCCCCGCCGCCTCTCAATTCCCCCTTCTTCCACCCCTCCCACCGCATCTCACTCGCACGCCTCTCACTCCCCCTCCCACCGCCTCTCACTCCCATTCCCACCACTCCCACACCTCCCACTCTCACACCCACTCCCACCACCAATCTGTCCACTCTCACTATCACAATCTGAATCTCTCCCTCAGTCATTCTCTAAACACGCCACCAGCATGCCAACGCACTGCACCAACACACCACCACACTGAACCAACACTACTGCAACACCAACAAAATCCAACACTCCCACGTCACCAACTTCTGCTCAGCTCACTCCTACTAGGTTTGGAGTGTGCCTGATATGTAGGCAGCTCTCTTTATTGCAGCAGGAAATTGCCTGTTTGAAGTCTGAGATTTGTAAATTATCTGTTACACAAACTCAGGCTATGGCTATGACTGTTACAAAGCCACTGCCACAGAGGCCTCCTAGGAGTGGCAGATGGACTACTGTAGGATCTGGAAGACTTAGAATTGTGGATAGAAGGCATGTCCCACAGTCTGTGGCTCTTCTTAATTCTTTTGAGGCACTTTCAGAGTGTGGTGGTGAGACGGAAGTAGGCTCAGACACCATAGTTGAGGAACCTCCATCCCCTATGCCTAAGGTATGCAGGACTGCAACCAAGAACAATAAGGAAAAGGTGGGACATGATAGAAGGCAATTGTTGCTGGGTGATTCTATCATAAGAGGTGTTGAGCTGGAGAGTAGTGGTTTGGTGAGATGTCTTCCTGGGGCTACTGCTCGTAGAGACAAGAGACGTATTCTCAATATTGTCAAACAAGCAAAGCAGCAAGGGGAAGTGGATGTTCTAGTCCATCTAGGGACAAATGACTTGGCTAGCAATGAGGTTTCTGAGATTAAGGAAGATTTTTGTGTTCTTGGAGGTGAAATACAGCAGATTGCATCCACTGCATCCACCATTCAGGATAGGCAGATGCGCAATAGGGAATTTAATTTGTGGCTTCAGGAATGGTGTCGAGAGCAAGGATTTGGCTTTGTGTCCCATGATAGCTCTAATTGGAGCAGAAAGGAACTGTATAAAAAAGATGGTTTGCATCTTACTCATAGGGGAACATATGTTCTCAGTGAGAAGTTCAAAGGTTTCGCAAAGAAATATTTAAACTAGGAGGGGGGCAAAAGGGTAAAAAACAATCTGCCTGATTGTCCCCCAAAACTAAATCGGAGGGTGCAAGCAACATGCGGGGAAAAAAATGACAAGCTCAGAGTCGTGTCTATAAATGCTCGCAGTTTAGTCAATAAAATCAATGAACTGGAGGCAATGATGGCAGCTGAAAAAGTAGATTTAGTGGCGGTTACTGAGACATGCTTCAGTGAGAAAAATAACTGGGACATAACAATACCGGGGTACTCTTTATATAGAAAAGACAGAGAAGGTAGGAAAGGAGGAGGAGTGGCCCTGTATGTGAAAAACAACATAAAAACAAACCAAATAAAAGTGAGCGAGGTGAACATAGAGTCAGTTTGGGTTACGCTAACATTTGGCAATCATACAGTAGCTCGTGTAGGTGTGATCTATAGACCCCCTGGACAAGTAGAAGAGCTAGATAATCTGCTGCTTGAGGAAATAGTCAAAAAGGCAATGAAGGGGGAAGTTATTATCATGGGGGACTTTAATCTTCCTGATGTGAACTTGAAAACCAAAACAGCTGGGTGCACCAGGAGTACAAATATTCTAAACTCCCTACTGGGATTATCTCTAACACAAGTAGTTGAGGAGCCGACCCGTAAAGAGGCCATATTGGATTTAATACTCACAAATGGAGGTTTGGTATCGGACATTGTTGTAGGTGAAAATGTGGGATCTAGTGATCACCAGTCAGTATGGTTTAATATAAGAACAGGGATGGAGCCGCATCACACAAAAACAAAAGTTTTAGACTTTAAAAAAACAGATTTTTCTAAAATGAGACTTTGTGTGAAGGAGTCATTATCAGACTGGAGGAGTTTAAAGGGAGTCCAGGAGAAATCGGATTATTTAAAGGAAGCATTATTGAAGGCCACAGGCAATTGCATTCGACTTGTTAGCAAAAACAAAAAAGGGAAGAAACCACTGTGGTACTCTGCAGAAGTGGCCAAAATAGTGAAGAACAAAAAGACAGCATTCAATAATTATAAAAAAACTCAGAGTGAAAAAGATAGGCAAACCTATAAGATTAGGCAGAAAGAGGCAAAGCAATTTATAAGAGCTTCCAAAGCACACGCAGAAGAGAAAATAGCTCAGTCAGTAAAAAAGGGGGACAAAACATTTTTTAGATACATAAACGAGAAAAGAAAAGTAAAACAAGGATTAGTTAGATTAAAAACAAAGGAAGGAAGGTATGTAGAAGAGGATAAAAGTCTCGCTGACTGCCTCAATGAATATTTTTGTTCAGTCTTTGCAGAAGAAAAGGAAGGAAAGGGACCTCAGTTAGGAGGAAACACTAACGAGACAATTACATATCAGTTTACAGAGGAGGAGGTTCTACAGCAGCTGTCTAAAGTAAAGACAAATAAGTCAATGGGGCCTGATGGGATCCACCCTAAATTAATAAAAGAGCTCAGTGATGTAATAGCAAAACCGTTAACAGATTTATTTAACCAATCCTTGCTAACGGGAGTCGTCCCAGAAGACTGGAAATTAGCAAATGTTGTGCCCATTCACAAGAAGGGTAGTAGGGAGGAATCTGGGAACTATAGGCCAGTTAGTCTTACGACAGTAGTGGGGAAATTAATGGAAACCATGTTAAAGGAAAGGATTGTTGACCATCTAAAAACACATAGATTACAGGATCAGAAACAACATGGGTTTACCTCAGGGAGATCATGCCAAACTAATCTTATTGATTTTTTTGATTGGGTAACAAAAATAATAGACACAGGAGGTGCAGGAGACATTGCTTATTTAGATTTCAGTAAGGCTTTTGATACTGTTCCGCATAGAAGGCTTATCAATAAATTGCAATCTTTGAGCTTGGATTCCAATATTGTTGAATGGATTAGGCAGTGGCTGAGTGACAGGCAACAGAGGGTTGTGGTAAATGGAGTTTATTCGGCGCAAGGTCTTGTTACCAGTGGGGTACCTCAGGGGTCAGTACTTGGACCCATTCTATTTAATATTTTTATTAGTGATATTGCAGAAGGTATTAATGGAAAAGTATGTCTTTTTGCTGATGACACAAAGATTTGCAACAGGGTTGACGTTCCTGGAGGGATCAGCCAAATGACAAATGATTTAGGTAAACTAAAAAAATGGTCGGAGCTGTGGCAATTGAGTTTTAATGTGGATAAGTGCAAGATAATGCACCTGGGACGTAAAAACCCAAGGGCTGAATATAGAATATTTGATACAGTCCTAACCTCAACATCTGAGGAAAGGGATTTAGGGGTTATTATTGCAGAGGATCTAAAGGTAAGTAGTCAATGTAATAGAGCAGCAGGAAATGCTAGCAGAATGCTTGGTTGTGTAGGGAGAGGTATTAGCAGTAGGAAAAGGGAAGTGCTCATGCCACTGTACAGAGCACTGGTGAGACCTCACTTGGAGTACTGTGTGCAGTACTGGAGACCGTATCTCCAGAAGGATATAGACATCTTAGAGAGAGTTCAGAGAAGGGCTACTAAAATGGTGTATGGCTTGAAGGAGAAAAGTTACCAGGAAAGGCTTAATGATCTTAACATGTACAGCTTGGAAAAAAGACGAGACAGAGGAGATATGATAGAAACATTTAAATACGTAAAGGGAATCCACAAGGTAGAGGAAGGGAGTATATTTAAAAGGAAACAAAGTAGCAAAACAAGAGGACATAGTCTTAGATTAGAGGGGCAAAGGTTTAAAAGTAACATCAGAAAGCATTATTTTACTGAGAGGGTGGTGGATACATGGAACAGTCTTCCAGTTGAAGTGGTAGAGGCCAAAACAGTAATTGAATTTAAGCAGGCATGGGATAGGCATAAAGCTATCCTAAACAAAGGATAAATCCAGGTAAAGTATCCATGTAATTGGGCAGACTAGATGGGCCGAAAGGTTCTTATCTGCCGACATTTTTCTATGTTTCTATGTTACTCTCTCCTTATCAAAATATGCCACACACATGGAATCTCAGGGGTGGGATTATATAGTTTGCAACAGTGGGGCATAGTGGGAAAGCCTCTATTATTGCTTGGCTTCAATGTCAGTCACTTTTTTCACTTGTTCCAGTGCTTTCTTTCTGCATCAATAAAATATTATTTAAAATTTTTCATTAGCTTTTCCCTAAATCCCCAGTCTAACAGTCACTGGTGTATTTTGGCCTAGGCCGACTAGGCCCAGGCCTAGGGCGGCACTTTCCAGGGGGCGGCGGCCCGCACTGGGTGGCCCCACCCCTAAAAAAAAAGGGGTTTTGTGGGTTTTATTGCTGTGCAGCTCTGATATGCTCATACACAGTGCCCATTTCTGTGGGTTTTATTGCTGTGCAGCTCTGTGATACGCTCATATGCAGTGCACGTTTCTGTGGATTTTATTGTTCAACCAATTAGAGCGGCTGTGATCCAGTATACTTGGCATGCGTGGCTGTTTGTAAAAATGCTTGAATTTAAAC
The DNA here is from genome assembly GCA_009667805.1 of Leptobrachium leishanense. Taxonomy (NCBI): domain Eukaryota; kingdom Metazoa; phylum Chordata; class Amphibia; order Anura; family Megophryidae; genus Leptobrachium; species Leptobrachium leishanense. The sequence continues at coordinate 112,638,472 of CM019070.1, forward strand.
ATTTCATAATTTTATTTATCTCAATAGATACATTTGAAATGGTATACAAAATATACAAGTAGGCACTTGATATCCACTTTTAATATAAAGAGAGGAAAAGGCGGAGCTCTAAGAGGAAAAGGTGGAGCTTAAAGAGGAAGGGTGGGGATTAACCAGGAAGAGGTGTGCCCTTGACAGGAAGGGGTGCGTCAAATTTAAATTAGGGGGTGCACGAGTTTAGTCAGGCCTAGGGCAGCACAAAACCTAAATACACCACTGCTAACAGTGCAAGATATTGATATTTAATATGACTAATTAAAGTTGCGCAATGTTTGCAACAGTGATGCATTGTAGGAAAACCTCTAGTATTGGTTGGCTTCACTGTCAGTCACTTTTTTCACTTCTTTTCCACTCTAGTGCTTACTGCTTTTGCTTCAATATAATATTATTATAATTAGCTTTTCCCCAAATCCCCAGTCTAACAGTACAACCTTTGTACAAGATAATATGATTAAATAAAGTTGTGCAATACATGTTGGTCAGTTCACTGTTAAGCAATTAAATAAGCAAATCATCATAATAAACGGATCTGATTTCATTAAAAAAAGATACGTCCGAAGGAACGAATCGTCGGGATTACCGTATCAACCGAAATATTGAATCATCCGAAATACCATACGTCTAGTCAAAACAAAAATCAAAGAACAAGGATGGATCCTTTTAAACGAAAGAACAAAGATGTAAGTGTTCTCCCGACACCTATCTTTAACACCTCTCCTTCAATGTATCAGACGCCACGCGATCGATCTGAGAAGGAATAACACGAACAAGCAGTATCTCGTGTGCAATCATTCTATTGATTTATTCTTGAGATAGGTCTTTTAAAGGTTTCAGGTGGGAGGATACAGGAAAAGAGAAGGGGAGGAATGGGGAGGACACAGGGTGGTACAATATCGGGTGAGACGCAGCTCACCAACCAGAAACATACATTACATAGATTAATTGCATTAAAGTATATTAAAAGATGGGGCTTAGATTAATTAGTAGTGAAAGCCATCACCGCACGTAGCAAGTTATCAATTAACATTGGTCAGGTCGACATGAACTCGTCTTTAGGAACAAATCAATACTACTGTTGAATCGGCTCGGTCAATTGAAGTTATGTCAATAGATGAGATGAGCAGAAATGATCAAGGTACAGAAAAACAGAGTAGCTGAGACAGCAGAATAAAAGATCATCATTAAAAGCAGAATTAGGAATTATGAGCAAGAGGCCTAAATACAGAGAAGACCAGACTAGATTAATGGTCAATGTTAACAGGTATTCAGAGAGACAGTTAGCAGCATATATATCATTAGTAGAATTAATATCTAACAAAAGAGAACAGATGTCACGAAAGAACGAAATTCCCGCCTTATAACAGGAACCGATATCGATCCGAAATCACAAAACTAAAATGAGCCAAAATGAAAAATTTTAAAAACGAAACGATACGAAACGAAAAAAAAAAACACGTCCACATCCCTAATTGGCATCATATTGTACCAGAAAGGGTTACTGTGACCAGCAAAGAAACACCCTGTTCTATTTAAGATACACCCTATAAAAAAACCTACTTGACTTGGTGTGAAAGAGGGGAAATAGTCTGATATACACAGAGTACCTGCCACTGGATGGCTTAACAAAAGAAAAAAAAAATCCAGCGTATAAATCCTAGTCTAGCTAAAGAAAAAACCCAGACTGATTATACTTCCTTAGAAATTTGCCTGTAACGGCAGTATATAGGAGAAAGGGAGCACATACATTTGGATTGCCTCACAATATCACACTGGCATAGGAGGGGTTAATGGCAGCACAGGGGGATCCAAGATGTAAGAAATCAACATTTATCAGTTACACAACAGCATATTGTTCGCTCAGAAGTCACCATATTAATACCATAGGGTCCTGTCATGGAGCTGATGTAACGCTCCATGCTTCGAACCCCAAGAGACTTTATGTTCATTTATATCGTGTGTTTTTAAATATTTTACATTGTTTGGTTTTAGTTTAAATTAGTTTAGTGTAAAATGGCGTAACTTTAGTTTTAAAAATACTATATTCCTGTAGGTAAATGTGTTTTTGTGTAAACAGTAAACAAGCTTTACTGCTGTGTAATTTATGCACCAGGGCTTTTCCCATTATCTAGCTGCATGTTTAATTCAAGGGATCTGTGATAGTGTGTGTTTAATCTGATGTGTTAGAACAATGGATTATACAAATGTTGTGTGAGCTGAAGGCTAAAGAATGTAAAGAATGTAAATAACTGAATGTAAATAACTGACATAATGTAATTAGTATGGGTAGGACGAGGTGCGTCATTTTATGCAAATTATGACTGTTGGACTTCAGCATAAATGGTGGCGTTTTGTTCATTAACCCTTTCGCTGCGGTGGACGCGCCCAGCGCGTCCAACCGCATGGAGCGTTCCATGCAGTGGATGCGCTGAGCGTGTCCTCCCTTTGGGGCCAGCGTTCGGCCGGGTTCCGGCCAATCGCTGGCCCCCCCCGGTGCGGGCTGACATCCTTGATGTCAGCCCAGCACCCGGAACCGCCGCCGGAGTAATTAGGTGTCATTGCGGGGGCGCGATAACACCTAATTCAGGCGTTCCCCCCGCATGTGCGGAGGAGGCGCCTGAAAGGGAGGGGGGGGAGGTCCTTCGGACCTCTCTCCCTCCCGATTGGCGGCGTGCAGGGGGTTAACCCAGGCACCGTTTGGAAGGGCACAGCCTGCCCTTCCAAATGGTACCTGGCATTAACCCCATGGGGGCCGGATCACGAATCGGCGCCGAAAAGCGCCGGTTCGTGATCCTTTCCCGGAGCTGGCCGACATCTTGGATGTCGGCCAAGCTTCCGGGAATGCCCCCTGAGGACTGGCATCATCGTGCATAGCACGATGATGCCAGTCCTGGAGTTAACCCCTAACTGCCACCAATGGTGGTGATAGGGGGTTCCAATGAACCCCCTATCTCCCGATCCGTGGCAGTTAGGGGTTAATGTTTGGTATTGTTGGATCGGCCAGAGCATGGCCGTTCCAACAATACCAAACTTGACTATGAAAAAGTTTTTTTAAAAAAAATTAAAAATAAAAATAACAAAATATTTTTAAAAGAAATTATAAAAAAAAATAAACAAGTTTTTTTTCTTTTTTTTGGTTTGTTAATGCAGCAATATTGTTCCCATTTCAATTATAATGTGAACAATGATGCTGCACTAACGATTTTTGTATGCGGTGCGTTTGTTAAAAATCGCGTAATTTTCCCCAAGAAAAAATGTAACGAGACCCTATCTCTAATTTTTTTAACAAGCGCACCCCATACAAAATATAACCACAATTGCTCGCATGTTAAAATGTGAAAAAAAAACACTTTACATGTTGTAAATTATTGAAAATTCATATTTTATTGCATGTTTTGTTATAATATACAGACAGGTCATGACGTATACATATAATAATGACATATTATGAATCTGCCGAGTCTGACGGAAAGAACGATATATAATATGTCTGGGTCATATACTAAAATAAGCCTTCAAAACGCGTTTAAACATGATGAGCAAAATCGGTAAAAATTAGCTCAGCACAGAGGCGGGAAAAGCCTCAGCAGCGAAAGGGTTAAAAGGTCAGAGAACTCTCAAGCTCAGAGAGAGAGGATCCTGTTGGAACATACAGCCGCGTCTGGTGTTTCATTCAGCGACGCTACACTACACTATCACCCTCAGAAGGTACCGAGCCGCCTTCTGGAAATTCCTAACGGCTCCAGGGCAGAGGAACAGAAGCAGGCGGGTCAAGCTGCTCGAGGCGCTGAGGACAGTGCTCCCAGTAGCCGGGCTGACCGCAACGAAGGGGTGTCTGGAGAGCCAGGACAGACGGAAGAGAACGGTGCCGTCACAGGTCCCTTTTGCAAGACTTCATTTGTTCAGTGAAAATATTTTGAAAGCTGACAAACCAACCAGCAAAGAAAAACTCTGTGCTGTTTAAAATACACCCCATAAAGAACCTACTTGACTTAGTGTGAAAAAGGGGGAAATAGATTGATATATACAGAGTACCTTCCACTGAATGGCTTAGCAACTGCTTGCTTAACACATAAAAATATGAACCTTCATGGGTCCATATATACAGAAAGAAAGCAAAGGGCAGAAACAAAATCCAGCATTTAAATCACAGTCTATCTAAAGCAGTGTTTCCCAAACCTGTCCTCAGGACCCTCCGCCTCGCCAGGTTTTCCAGATGTCTGAAGGACAGCACGGGTGATATGATTTGCTGCTCAGTCATTGCAGGATTCAGTCTGTATTCCCCCAAGGTGATCTGCAAAATATGGCCTGTTAGAGGGTCCCAAGGACAGGTTTGGGAAACACTGATCTAAAGGATAACCCATATTGATTATACTTCCTTAGCAATTTGCCTGTAATGACAGTATATAGGAGAACGGGAGCACAGACATCTGGATTACCCCACAATATCACACTATCATAGGAGCACAGCAGGTTAATAGCAGGTTAATAGCAGCACAAGAGAATCCTAGATGTAAGAAATCAACATTTTTAAATTCCAAAACAGCATCTTGTTCTCTCAACGCGTTTCACTGCCATAGCAGCGTCATCAGGAGCAAAGATAGTGGGTCAAAGCAGATTAGTTACAGAGAAACCTGGTGATTCAGGATACCCTCTCTTGAGGCCGTGGTTGATGACCTCAAATTCGGAGGCCCAAGGGCCGAATCAGGAGGCCTACAATACAGAGCAACAGGGGACCAGAAGTGTCATTGAGAGGACCTTTGGATTGCTCATAATGTGGTTTCAATGTCTCGATCACTCTGGTGGTGCCATGCAATACGAGCCCCCAAAGTTGCCTTAATTGTGATGGCTAGGGTGACCATATCAGCCATGTTTAAAGGGACACATATTGCTATTTCATGCAGCAGGGAGCACAGGGAAAAGTGTTGCCCTGCAGCATATATAATCCAAATGCTGTATCAGTGAAATAAGGACAGCTCACCTGGCATTCCTTTTTGATTTCTTACCTGCAGCATATGGATTCTACATGCTGCGGGGAGGCATTTTTCATGCCTTGCCATCAGCATGATTGAATATCAGTCAATCAGAAGGGCAGTACATGTAAATTGCCACCCAGCCAATGGCTGGAATGCTTTGGTGTGGTCAGGATGGCCGAGACCTCTGCAAAATGCCACCCCTGCCAATGTGCTTCCTGGAGCCATGGCCCCATCGCGACCCATGGGCAGGCCAGCCCTGCTCCCGTTCTCCATTTTTCTTTCATTCCATATCTACATTTTTCACTTCCTATTTCACATACTAATGAATATATTTCCAGACCCCATATCTTACTGCTTGTCCCTCCTGCCGGGATCCACAAGGGTATGATAGGAGAAAGTGAAACAACATGCATGCGCAGACAACCACCTGATTCAGAAGGGGATTCAGACAGGAGATCGATAGGTGCGGCCCATTCACGTGATGCGGAAGGTCGCATCACCACAAACACCGCTGGAACAAAGCCAGCATAAAGGGAACAACAATCAACGGGAATAGGATATCCCACTGAAGAAGCTAGATTGCTACTAGCGAAACGCGTTTGGAGCCAAAATAAACCCATTTTGATTTTAACGTATTGGTCCATCACAGCAAGAAGAAGGTGAGACACCAGGAGAACTCCATTATCGGAGTAACAGTGGAGGTCGCCTTACAGACCTGACTGCTATCCCTTTGAGCCTGAATGAGAGAAGACTCCTCATCACGTGAGTACGATCTTGCTATTATACCTTAACCGCGTGGCTCTCGCAATATTTGAACCATCTCCCATCTATTTTCTCTCGGAGCACAGAAGATTAACACAGAAGATTAACGTGGGACAGACAACTCCTCAGTCCATACTCCTCAGTCCATACCAATCACTTACAGGACCAGATTAAAATCTCTCTGGGCCTGGAGCTGAAGATTTTGGTGGGCTTTGTTTGGAATTTAGTGAAATGAAAACATATTTTAGGTTATTTAGTAGTGCAGATACGGGTATATCTAACCAGGCAGTTACTGTGTGATAAATTTTTCATTCAGATATCAATCATTTAAAGAATGTAAAATTATTTTTTCCCATTTTATCATCAAAACCTTTGTGGTTATATATTCTATAGGGAATTCTTTTAAAAAAAATGTGAAATGGGAACCTGTTACTGCAATTTTAACAAAATTATGAAATATTTCCCTTGTGTTTTGGAGGATGGTGTTTTGAATAATAAATGTATAAAGCACTGACCTTGCTCCCAGCATGGGAAATGAGATGGTAGAATTAGCAGTGGCATTGCTCATTTTATACGTGACAAATGGACACCGCCATCACTTTGGAACTAAAAATATATATTTTTTTGTTTTCTTTTCTTTTAGAATTAATATTGTCATGTTTGGTACTATCGCTGCAAAGGCCAGAGTCTGACCTGTCCAATAACACCTCACCTGACCTTGGGCCCTATTACAATCTTCACGCAAAAACGCACACGCAAATTTGTGCGCCCAGCATTAACCCCTTAACGTACCATTACGTCCTGCATTAGGTGGGCTTTAACGCCGCAGAACGTAACAGTACGTCCGCGGCGTCTGCAGCCCCCCTCTGCAGCCCCACTTGGTACTCGTGCAGTACCCCCGATATTTTTCCCGATACCGGAAGCCGTCATCGAGCTGGCTTGCCGGCATCCGAGGGGCTGGGGCGGCTGTCCGAATGCTCTATCGGCATTCGGACAGGCCCTGCAGCTGCTCTCCGCGATACTTACCTTCCTGGGCGACGCCGGGAAAGTCTTTACGTTGCGCTCGTTGGAAGGACCCCAGCCGCGATCACGTGGGACCATGTGATTGCGGCTGGGGTCCTTCCAATGAGCGCACGCACGCGCAGAAGCTTTCCCGGCGTCTCCCAGGAAGGTAAGTATGAACACAGTGAGCAGGTGCCGGGAACGTTTCCCCGCGTGCGCTCGTTGGAAGGTCCCCAGCCACGATCACATGGTCCCACGTGATCGCGGCTGGGGTCCTTCCAACGAGTGCAACGCGCAAAGACTTTCCTGGCGTCGCCCAGGAAGGTAAGTATCGCGGAGAGCTCCAGGTGAGCAGGGGGGGAGGAATCCATGAGCTGGGGCATATCCCATAAACTGGGGCAAATCCATGAGCTGGGGCAATCCATGAGCTGGGGCATATCCCATAAACTGGGGCATATCCCGTGAGCTGGGGCATATATCCCATGAGCTGGGGCATATATCCCATGAGCTGGGGCAATCCATGAGCTGGGGCATATCCCATGAGCTGGGGCCTATCCATGAGCTGGGGCATATCCCATGAGCTGGGGCATATCCCATGAGCTGGGGCTTATCCATGAGCTGGGGCATATCCCATGAGCTGGGGCAATCCATGAGCTGGGGCATATCGCATGAGCTGGGGCATATCCATGAGCTGGGGCAAATCCATGAGCTGGGGCAATCCATGAGCTGGGGCATATCCCATGAGATGGTGCATATATCCCATTAGCTGGGGCAATCCATGAGCTGGGGCATATCCCATGAGCTGGGGCATATCCATGAGCTAAGGCATATACCATGGGCTGGGGCAATCCATGAGCTGGGGCAATCCATGAGCTGGGGCATATCCCATGAGCTGGGGCATATCCCATGATCTGGGGCAAATCCATGAGCTGGGGCATATACCATGAGCTGGGGCAGTATCTATGTGCTGGGGCATAATCCATGAGCTTGGGCAATATCCATGTGCTGGGGGGCAGTATCCATGAGCTGGGGGGCAGTATCCATGAGCTGGGGCATATCCATGAGCTGGGGCATTTTTATATGAGGTCTGTTCTTATTGGAAAGCGTCACATGACATAAAAAAAGTATCGTACTCGGTATCGGTGAGTACTTGAAGAAAAGTATCGGTACTCGTACTCGGTCTTAAGAAAGTGGTATCAGTGCATCCCTAACGTATACATATACTAATGATATCTGCCGAGTCTGCCGGAAAGAACGATATATAATATGTCTGGGTGGTATAATAATAAGTGACTTAAAACCGCATTTAAAAATGGTCAAAATGAGCTCAGCAAACTTCTAGTTCCCAAACTGCGCCGAAGTTGTAAAATTGCTCCCGTCCTTAAGGGGTTAAACGTTAACGAGCGTAAAAAAAAGCTGGAATTACAATCCTCGTGCCTTTTTTCATCCGTCGAGCAATAACGCGCGTAAAACGGGCGCACAAACGCACGCGCAGCAACGTTGCGCGCAGAAATCAGTGTGCGGACTGTTTTTTTTTCACGCGATTCAGACAGTCAGAATTAAGAATCACAATTGTCTCACGTTAAGTTTTTGTGCCTGTCAAAGTCAATCTGCGCATATATGCTGCATCAATAAAAAATTCACACACAACTTCTCCATTTTATTGGTTTGGTATGTGTAGAATGTCCAACTATACTTTGCTGCATTTTTGTTTTGGGGCTGGTGTATTTGGTTTCGGCCAGGTTGATAGAATTTGCCATTAACACCAGCTTTTAGGCTGGGGTCAGACCAGCGCACTTTTAACGTGCGTTCTGGCGCACTTAATCACGGCCGCACTAGCAGCAAATGACGGGCAATGACAGCCAATATACGAAGTACGGTCGCACGAAAGTCCGGCCGCGCAACGCAAGTGGAAAATGAACGCATTTTTTCGAGAACGCAGAACCGCTAGTACGGACGTACAGAGTGCGCTGCGCCCGCTAGCGGTGTGTGTGTGTGATTTGGAGACGTCAGACCCTGCTCGTGTCCGGCCAACATAACGTCCAGACGCAAAATGTTTCCTGGTTTGGATTCGTAAAACATCACGCACGAAAATGCGCATCGTATGACCGTTTTCGCATATTCCGTGAAAAAATACATCAATGCGTTCGGACGCACTTTTTTACGTTCGCGTGTAAAAATGCTTTCGTTTGACCCTAGCCTTAGGAGTTGCTAAAATTATGCGCGCAATGTCTATGCGTTAATACCTGCGCATAAATTGTAATAGCATCCACGTACCAGCGCACAAACGCATTGTAATATGACGTTCAGCTCAAAGGGTTTTGCCCCTCGCGTTAATGCGCTTTTGCGCCGGCGCAGACGTTTGCATGAAGATTGTAATAGGGCCTCTTGTGAGATGTAAAGATTTGTGACACAGGGGTCCAAAGTCCCCCCCAGTGCTCTTCGCTGCTGTGCGGCAGTTTAGGGATTTGATGTAACAATTCGTAACAACAGATTGTACCATCACCTCCACACTTATTGGTGACATGAGAAATGTGATGGTGAGTTAGTGCAGCGTCATTGTTCACTTTATAATTGAAAAGGAATTGTGTTAGGAAAAAAAAAAGGAAATGTTATTTTATTTTTATTGTTACATAAAACCTGGTCACTTTTGGCATCATTGGAAAGGCCATGCTCTGGCCTTTCCAGTGATACCTCATATGACCCTATAGCTGCTATGACGTTGGAGATACAGGGGTCCAAATGTCTATCAATGCATACATAGTTATCCTTTCTCTGGTCCTATTATGGGGCATGGGTCTGGAGCTGATGCTCCATCAGCCCCTGTGTTAATCCAGCCCTGATCACTTAGGACTCCAAGCAGGAGTGATATAGGTACTGTCTGTGTATTTCCTCTCTGAGACTTTCTTTCCAGTTTGTCTTAAAAACGTACTTTATATCGACCACTAGGTGGCGCCAATGCCCAAGAGATGCACCTTTAAAAGGCATCTCATATAGAATCAATGCACAATTACCAATACGTACTGCACTTATATTCTTCATAATAAGATTTGTATGCACATATTGTTCCTTGGTACAAATATGCACGGTTCCTGCCACATGCTTCACAGCAAGAATTAGAAGTTTTTTTCACGCAGTGTACCTATGAGATATTTATTATTTGTACTGTATTTTACATAACTACCTGTATCGTATTTCACATTGAGCCAAGATATAGCTACACTCTTACATTCACGTATGCTCATTATCTATGTTCTTAACATGACACTATTTTCACCTATACACAATAACATGTATATTTAGGCTGCGCCATTGAAGGTACACAGTAATGTGTGGTGTGTAGGACAGTAACACAGACCACTGCAATAAAACTTACAGCAAAGTGTATAAGGGTATCGGATTCACAGTAATGTGACGTGAGAACGCTCATATCAGTGTTCCACAAACCACAGCAATAAAATTCACAGTAATGTGCAGTGAGTGTAATACTATTAGAGTTCCACAGCAGTAAAACTCACAGTAATGTGCAGTGAGTGTAATCATATTACAGAGTTCCACAGCAGTAAAACTCACAGTAATGTGCAGTGAGTGTAATCATATTACAGAGTTCCACAGCAGTAAAACTCACAGTAATGTGCAGTGAGTGTAATCATATTAGAGTTTCACAGCCGTAAAACTCACAGTAATGTGCAGTGAGTGTAATCATATTAAAGAGTTCCACAGCCGTAAAACTCACAGTAATGTGCAGTGAGTGTAATCATATTACAGAGTTCCACAGCAGTAAAACTCACAGTAATGTGCAGTGAGTGTAATCATATTACAGAGTTCCATAGCAGTAAAACTCACAGTAATGTGCAGTGAGTGTAATCATATTACAGAGTTCCACAGCAGTAAAACTCACAGTAATGTGCAGTGAGTGTAATCATATTACAGAGTTCCACAGCAGTAAAACTCACAGTAATGTGCAGTGAGTGTAATCATATTACAGAGTTCCACAGCAGTAAAACTCACAGTAATGTGCAGTGAGTGTAATCATATTACAGAGTTCCACAGCAGTAAAACTCACAGTAATGTGCAGTGAGTGTAATCATATTACAGAGTTCCACAGCACACAGTAATGTGCAGTGAGTGTAATCATATTACAGAGTTCCACAGCAGTAAAACTCACAGTAATGTGCAGTGAGTGTAATCATATTACAGAGTTCCACAGCAGTAAAACTCACAGTAATGTGCAGTGAGTGTAATCATATTACAGAGTTCCACAGCAGTAAAACTCACAGTAATGTGCAGTGAGTGTAATCAGATTACAGAGTTCCACAGCAGTAAAACACACAGTAATGTGCAGTGAGTGTAATCATATTACAGAGTTCCACAGCAGTAAAACTCACAGTAATGTGCAGTGAGTGTAATCATATTACAGAGTTCCACAGCAGTAAAACTCACAGTAATGTGCAGTGAGTGTTAATCATATTACAGAGTTCCACAGCAGTAAAACTCACAGTAATGTGCAGTGAGGTGTAATCAGATTACAGAGTTCCACAGCAGTAAAACACACAGTAATGTGCAGTGAGTGTAATCATATTACAGAGTTCCACAGCAGTAAAACTCACAGTAATGTGCAGTGAGTGTAATCATATTACAGAGTTCCACAGCAGTAAAACTCACAGTAATGTGCAGTGAGTGTAATCATATTACAGAGTTCCACAGCAGTAAAACTCACAGTAATGTGCAGAGAGTGTAATCATATTACAGAGTTCCACAGCAGTAAAACTCACAGTAATGTGCAGTGAGTGTAATCATATTACAGAGTTCCACAGCAGTAAAACTCACAGTAATGTGCAGTGAGTGTAATCATATTACAGAGTTCCACAGCCGTAAAACTCACAGTAATGTGCCGTGAGTGTAATCATATTACAGAGTTCCACAGCAGTAAAACTCACAGTAATGTGCAGTGAGTGTAATCATATTACAGAGTTCCAGAGCAGTAAAACTCACAGTAATGTGCAGTGAGTGTAATCATATTACAGAGTTCCACAGCACACAGTAATGTGCAGTGAGTGTAATCATATTACAGAGTTCCACAGCAGTAAAACTCACAGTAATGTGCAGTGAGTGTAATCATATTACAGAGTTCCACAGCAGCATAAAACTCACAGTAATGTGCAGTGAGTGTAATCAGATTACAGAGTTCCACAGCAGTAAAACCACAGTAATGTGCAGTGAGTGTAATCATATTACAGAGTTCCACAGCAGTAAAACTCACAGTAATGTGCAGTGAGTGTAATCATATTACAGAGTTCCACAGCAGTAAAACTCACAGTAATGTGCAGTGAGTGTAATCATATTACAGAGTTCCACAGCAGTAAAACTCACAGTAATGTGCAGTGAGTGTAATCATATTACAGAGTTCCACAGCAGTAAAACTCACAGTAATGTGCAGTGAGTGTAATCAGATTACAGAGTTCCACAGCAGTAAAACTCACAGTAATGTGCAGTGAGTGTAATCATATTACAGAGTTCCACAGCCAGTAAAACTCACAGTAATGTGCAGTGAGTGTAATCATATTACAGAGTTCCACAGCAGTAAAACTCACAGTAATGTGCAGTGAGTGTAATCAGATTACAGAGTTCCACAGCAGTAAAACACACAGTAATGTGCAGTGAGTGTAATCATATTAGAGTTCCACAGCAGTAAAACTCACAGTAATGTGCAGTGAGTGTAATCATATTACAGAGTTCCACAGCAGTAAAACTCACAGTAATGTGCAGTGAGTGTAATCAGATTACAGAGTTCCACAGCAGTAAAACACACAGTAATGTGCAGTGAGTGTAATCATATTACAGAGTTCCACAGCAGTAAAACTCACAGTAATGTGCAGTGAGTGTAATCAGATTACAGAGTTCCACAGCAGTAAAACACACAGTAATGTGCAGTGAGTGTAATCATATTACAGAGTTCCACAGCAGTAAAACTCACAGTAATGTGCAGTGAGTGTAATCATATTACAGAGTTCCACAGCAGTAAAACTCACAGTAATGTGCAGTGAGTGTAATCATATTACAGAGTTCCACAGCAGTAAAACTCACAGTAATGTGCAGTGAGTGTAATCAGATTACAGAGTTCCACAGCAGTAAAACTCACAGTAATGTGCAGTGAGTGTAATCATATTACAGAGTTCCACAGCAGTAAAACTCACAGTAATGTGCAGTGAGTGTAATCATATTACAGAGTTCCACAGCAGTAAACTCACAGTAATGTGCAGTGAGTGTAATCATATTACAGAGTTCCACAGCAGTAAAACTCACAGTAATGTGCAGAGAGTGTAATCATATTACAGAGTTCCATAGCAGTAAAACTCACAGTAATGTGCAGTGAGTGTAATCATATTACAGAGTTCCACAGCACACAGTAATGTGCAGTGAGTGTAATCATATTACAGAGTTCCACAGCAGTAAAACTCACAGTAATGTGCAGTGAGTGTAATCATATTACAGAGTTCCACAGCAGTAAAACTCACAGTAATGTGCAGTGAGTGTAATCATATTACAGAGTTCCACAGCAGTAAAACTCACAGTAATGTGCAGTGAGTGTAATCAGATTACAGAGTTCCACAGCAGTAAAACACACAGTAATGTGCAGTGAGTGTAATCATATTACAGAGTTCCACAGCAGTAAAACTCACAGTAATGTGCAGTGAGTGTAATCATATTACAGAGTTCCACAGCAGTAAAACTCACAGTAATGTGCAGTGAGTGTAATCATATTACAGAGTTCCACAGCAGTAAAACTCACAGTAATGTGCAGTGAGTGTAATCAGATTACAGAGTTCCACAGCAGTAAAACACACAGTAATGTGCAGTGAGTGTAATCATATTACAGAGTTCCACAGCAGTAAAACTCACAGTAATGTGCAGTGAGTGTAATCATATTACAGAGTTCCACAGCAGTAAAACTCACAGTAATGTGCAGTGAGTGTAATCATATTACAGAGTTCCACAGCAGTAAAACTCACAGTAATGTGCAGAGAGTGTAATCATATTACAGAGTTCCACAGCAGTAAAACTCACAGTAATGTGCAGTGAGTGTAATCATATTACAGAGTTCCACAGCAGTAAAACTCACAGTAATGTGCAGTGAGTGTAATCATATTACAGAGTTCCACAGCACACAGTAATGTGCAGTGAGTGTAATCATATTACAGAGTTCCACAGCAGTAAAACTCACAGTAATGTGCAGTGAGTGTAATCATATTACAGAGTTCCACAGCAGTAAAACTCACAGTAATGTGCAGTGAGTGTAATCATATTACAGAGTTCCACAGCAGTAAAACTCACAGTAATGTGCAGTGAGTGTAATCAGATTACAGAGTTCCACAGCAGTAAAACACACAGTAATGTGCAGTGAGTGTAATCATATTACAGAGTTCCACAGCAGTAAAACTCACAGTAATGTGCAGTGAGTGTAATCATATTACAGAGTTCCACAGCAGTAAAACTCACAGTAATGTGCAGTGAGTGTAATCATATTACAGAGTTCCACAGCAGTAAAACTCACAGTAATGTGCAGTGAGTGTAATCAGATTACAGAGTTCCACAGCAGTAAAACTCACAGTAATGTGCAGTGACTGTAATCATATTACAGAGTTCCACAGCAGTAAAACTCACAGTAATGTGCAGAGAGTGTAATCATATTACAGAGTTCCACAGCAGTAAAATCACAGTAATGTGCAGTGAGTGTAATCATATTACAGAGTTCCACAGCCGTAAAACTCACAGTAATGTGCCGTGAGTGTAATCATATTACAGAGTTCCACAGCAGTAAAACTCACAGTAATGTGCAGTGAGTGTAATCATATTACAGAGTTCCACAGCAGTAAAACTCACAGTAATGTGCAGTGAGTGTAATCATATTACAGAGCACAGCACACAGTAATGTGCAGTGAGTGTAATCATATTACAGAGTTCCACAGCAGTAAAACTCACAGTAATGTGCAGTGAGTGTAATCATATTACAGAGTTCCACAGCAGTAAAACTCACAGTAATGTGCAGTGAGTGTAATCATATTACAGAGTTCCACAGCAGTAAAACTCACAGTAATGTGCAGTGAGTGTAATCAGATTACAGAGTTCCACAGCAGTAAAACTCACAGTAATGTGCAGTGAGTGTTAATCAGATTACAGAGTTCCACAGCAGTAAAACACACAGTAATGTGCAGTGAGTGTAATCATATTACAGAGTTCCACAGCAGTAAAACTCACAGTAATGTGCAGTGAGTGTAATCATATTACAGAGTTCCACAGCAGTAAAACTCACAGTAATGTGCAGTGAGTGTAATCATATTACAGAGTTCCACAGCAGTAAAACTCACAGTAATGTGCAGTGAGTGTAATCAGATTACAGAGTTCCACAGCAGTAAAACACACAGTAATGTGCAGTGAGTGTAATCATATTAGAGTTCCACAGCAGTAAAACTCACAGTAATGTGCAGTGAGTGTAATCATATTACAGAGTTCCACAGCAGTAAAACTCACAGTAATGTGCAGTGAGTGTAATCAGATTACAGAGTTCCACAGCAGTAAAACACACAGTAATGTGCAGTGAGTGTAATCATATTACAGAGTTCCACAGCAGTAAAACTCACAGTAATGTGCAGTGAGTGTAATCAGATTACAGAGTTCCACAGCAGTAAAACACACAGTAATGTGCAGTGAGTGTAATCATATTACAGAGTTCCACAGCAGTAAAACTCACAGTAATGTGCAGTGAGTGTAATCATATTACAGAGTTCCACAGCAGTAAAACTCACAGTAATGTGCAGTGAGTGTAATCATATTACAGAGTTCCACAGCAGTAAAACTCACAGTAATGTGCAGTGAGTGTAATCATATTACAGAGTTCCACAGCAGTAAAACTCACAGTAATGTGCAGTGAGTGTAATCATATTACAGAGTTCCACAGCAGTAAAACTCACAGTAATGTGCAGTGAGTGTAATCATATTACAGAGTTCCACAGCAGTAAAACTCACAGTAATGTGCAGAGAGTGTAATCATATTACAGAGTTCCACAGCAGTAAAACACACAGTAATGTGCAGTGAGTGTAATCATATTACAGAGTTCCACAGCAGTAAAACTCACAGTAATGTGCAGTGAGTGTAATCATATTACAGAGTTCCACAGCAGTAAAACTCACAGTAATGTGCAGTGAGTGTAATCATATTACAGAGTTCCACAGCAGTAAAACTCACAGTAATGTGCAGTGAGTGTAATCAGATTACAGAGTTCCACAGCAGTAAAACTCACAGTAATGTGCAGTGAGTGTAATCATATTACAGAGTTCCACAGCAGTAAAACACACAGTAATGTGCAGTGAGTGTAATCATATTACAGAGTTCCACAGCAGTAAAACTCACAGTAATGTGCAGTGAGTGTAATCATATTACAGAGTTCCACAGCAGTAAAACTCACAGTAATGTGCAGTGAGTGTAATCATATTACAGAGTTCCACAGCAGTAAAACTCACAGTAATGTGCAGTGAGTGTAATCAGATTACAGAGTTCCACAGCAGTAAAACTCACAGTAATGTGCAGTGAGTGTAATCATATTACAGAGTTCCACAGCAGTAAAACTCACAGTAATGTGCAGTGAGTGTAATCATATTACAGAGTTCCACAGCAGTAAAACTCACAGTAATGTGCAGTGAGTGTAATCAGATTACAGAGTTCCACAGCAGTAAAACTCACAGTAATGTGCAGCGAGTGTAATCATATTACAGAGTTCCACAGCAGTAAAACTCACAGTAATGTGCAGTGAGTGTAATCAGATTACAGAGTTCCACAGCAGTAAAACTCACAGTAATGTGCAGTGAGTGTAATCATATTACAGAGTTCCACAGCAGTAAAACACACAGTAATGTGCAGCGAGTGTAATCATATTAGAGTTCCACAGCAGTAAAACTCACAGTAATGTGCAGTGAGTGTAATCATATTACAGAGTTCCACAGCAGTAAAACTCACAGTAATGTGCAGTGAGTGTAATCATATTACAGAGTTCCACAGCAGTAAAACTCACAGTAATGTGCAGTGAGTGTAATCATATTACAGAGTTCCACAGCAGTAAAACTCACAGTAATGTGCAGAGAGTGTAATCATATTACAGAGTTCCACAGCAGTAAAACTCACAGTAATGCGCAGTGAGTGTAATCAGATTACAGAGTTCCACAGCAGTAAAACTCACAGTAATGTGCAGTGAGTGTAATCATATTACAGAGTTCCACAGCAGTAAAACTCACAGTAATGTGCAGAGAGTATGATCATTTCATAAAACTCCACAGAAAAAAAGGAATCTCAAACTAACGTGAGCTGTGCATTGTCGTATCACTGACCCCACAGCAAAAAAACCTTACAAAACGCGCGATGTGTATCAAAAATAGCTTCAGTTAAAAAAAAAATGCGTTCGTTTAAAGACGACATCAAAGAAACCCGTCAATATGCATTCGCCTTCATTACTCAGTCCCGAGAGAAGACTGTTCTTGTTCTCTCACTTTGTGACTAATAAAGTTTGTTTTCATCGTTAGCCAATGAACTGACAGGACCGAGTTCTCGGAGCGGTCACATGACACGCGTGTACTGTATGCCTTCCTGCTAGCTGGTGCTGTCTCACACGCGTGTCTGTGTAGTGGGTGAGTTTGTTATGTGGGTGGTGTGTAACGGAAGTCATGAAGGCGGAAAACCCTAGATGATTTGGAATGTACTGATTTAGGATACTTTTTTTTGTACTAACAATGTTACGTACACTACGCAGTTCTTCTTTAACTATAAAATGCTCTAAACCTGTTGTACAGCTCTGTCGAATCTGCTGATGGTGGTTAAAAGTCGGGCACATGTGCTCACGCTGAAGCTATATAAATATGGTTAAAGTAACTGTCACAACCAATCACTCCCCGCTATCCAGGTTAATACACTCTTCATACACTGTAACAATAACATCAATGCTCTCCTGCCCACTGACAGCCACTGTTACTGGCTGGCTGCTACCTTGATGCAGTCCATGACTGTTTTAAGCAATTATAGGAGAGATGTTATATAATAAAATATCCATAGAAAACGATAGATCAGAGTGTGAGGTTAGGTTTCTTTAGAACACCTTTTTCCTTGGGCGTTTCTGGTTAAAATATCGTAAATGTTGACACAAGACCTGTTACTTTTCACTATGATTTTTATGTAATTTTATTTTTGCTTGTTAAATTACAGTATACTTTTTACTTATTTTTAACAGGGTTATGGAAATCTGCAAGAATAGATCACTCTCACATTGGATATTTTTCCTTACAGCTCCCCAAATCACATCACTGAGTTGAGCAAAATTCCAAATCTCTAGAAGACTCCTATCTTCCAAAGGTAGGTGCTCAGAAATAAATGTGCAAGGACCACAGCAGCATATGCCTTTCTGGTTAACACCTTCACTATCAAATGTTTTTCCCAAAAAAACACTGTCCGGAACCAGTGTTTATTGGTAAATCATTTTTAATTATACAGTGAGAAATATTTGAGCATATTCCCAATGTATTTCTTACTGTAAGTTACTACACTTCTGAGATCCGTGAAGGATCGATTGGGGAAAAGTCTGCTAGAAACATACCCAAGCTGTTTTTTTTTGGGGGGGGGGGGCAAAGAAATTTGCCTACAATGATCCAGAATAGCCCCATTTTGTTTTAACAGGACCTCTAGCTGCTGAGTCTACTACTGCTGATCATGGTAGTGAAAGGGTTAAAGTGACCATGCAGGGTGATAACCCATCATGGGCTAGATATCATATCGTTATACACAAGTGAATGCCTTAATTTGTAAGGTGAAACCAGTTGGTCACTTGCTGCTAGAGCTGCGCATCTTCACTGGTCTCACGATTCGATTACGATTATCAGGTCAACAATTCGATTCCGCGATGCATCATGATTACTGCCCAATATGCCCATGGGTTTAGACTCACACACTCACTCAGATTCACTCATAAATACCCACTGATTATTAATTCTCACTTTCTGCCACCCCCTTCCTCAGGAAAGGCAGGGGTACTTTATACCCCACAATCTCAATTCTTTACTCCCCACAAAGTCATGTTAGGTGTCATTGGACGGATCAGAGTCTGGCTTTTCTAATGATACCAAACCTGGCCATGTTAAAATTTCACAGAAAAGATAAATAAAACATTTTTTCTTTTTGTTCTAAAGCAGCAGCATTGTACATTTGTCCCCTATATAGCGAACAATACTGCTGCCACGAATAGGTTCCCCCATGCAATATAAATCCAGAAGGTCTGGATGATAGAATGTGGAAAAATTATTTTGCTCACTGCAAATGACTGACATCTGAATAGAAATGGACAAATTTTTATTTTTTGCTATAGCGCTCTGACAGGACAATCACATCCACACATCACTGGGGCGGTCACATCCACACATCACTGGGGCGGTCACATCCACACATCACTGGGGCGGTCACATCCACACATCACTGGGGCGGTCACATCCACACATCACTGGGGCGGTCACATCCACACATCACTGGGGCGGGCGGTCACATCTACACATCACTGGGGCGGGCGGTCACATCTACACATCACTGGGGCGGGCGGTCACATCTACACATCACTGGGGCGGGCG
Organism: Leptobrachium leishanense; assembly: GCA_009667805.1. Lineage (NCBI taxonomy): Eukaryota > Metazoa > Chordata > Amphibia > Anura > Megophryidae > Leptobrachium > Leptobrachium leishanense. The sequence continues at coordinate 112,657,908 of CM019070.1, forward strand.
GTCACATCTACACATCACTGGGGCGGGCGGTCACATCCACACATCACTGGGGCGGGCGGTCACATCTACACATCACTGGGGAGGGCGGTCACATCTACACATCACTGGGGCGGGCGGTCACATCTACACATCACTGGGGCGGGCGGTCACATCTACACATCACTGGGGCGGGCGGTCACATCTACACATCACTGGGGCGGGCGGTCACATCTACACATCACTGGGGCGGGCGGTCACATCCACACATCACTGGGGCGGTCACATCCACACATCACTGGGGCGGTCACATCCACACATCACTGGGTCGGTCACATCCACACATCACTGGGGCGGTCACATCCACACATCACTGGGGCGGTCACATCCACACATCACTGGGGCGGTCACATCCACACATCACTGGGTCGGTCACATCCACACATCACTGGGTCGGTCACATCCACACATCACTGGGGCGGTCACATCTACACATCACTGGGGCGGGCGGTCACATCTACACATCACTGGGGCGGTCACATCCACACATCACTGGGGCGGTCGTGTGTGTCCCCAGCAATGATGTGTGGGTCCCCAGCAATGATGTGTGTGTGTCCCCAGCAATGATGTGTGTGTGTCCCCAGCAATGATGTGTGTGTGTCCCCAGCAATGATGTGTGTGTGTCCCCAGCAATGATGTGTGTGTGTCCCCAGCAATGATGTGTGTGTGTCCCCAGCAGTGGTGTGTGTGTGTGTGTGTCCAGCAGTGGTGTGTGTGTGTGTCCCCAGCAGTGATGTGTGTGTGTGTCCCCCCAGCAGTGGTGTGTGTGTGTGTCCCCAGCAGTGGTGTGTGTGTGTGTGTCCCCAGCAGTGATGTGTGTGTGTGTGTGTCCCCAGCAGTGATGTGTGTGTGTGTGTGTGTCCCCAGCAGTGATGTGTGTGTGTCCCCAGCAGTGATGTGTGTGTGTCCCCAGCAGTGATGTGTGTGTATCCCCAGCAGTGATGTGTGTGTGTCCCAGCAGTGATGTGTGTGTGTCCCAGCAGTGATGTGTGTGTGTCCCCAGCAGTGATGTGTGTGTGTCCCCAGCAGTGATGTGTGTCCCCAGCAGTGATGTGTGTCCCCCAGCAGTGGTGTGTGTGTGTGTCCCCAGCAGTGGTGTGTGTGTGTGTGTCCCCAGCAGTGATGTGTGTGTGTGTGTGTCCCCAGCAGTGATGTGTGTGTGTGTGTGTGTGTGTCCCAGCAGTGATGTGTGTGTGTGTCCCAGCAGTGATGTGTGTGTGTCCCCAGCAGTGATGTGTGTGTATCCCCAGCAGTGATGTGTGTGTGTCCCCAGCAGTGATGTGTGTGTATCCCCAGCAGTGATGTGTGTGTGTCCCCAGCAGTGATGTGTGTGTGTCCCAGCAGTGATGTGTGTCCCCAGCAGTGATGTGTGTCCCCAGCAGTGATGTGTGTCCCCAGCAGTGATGTGTGTCCCCAGCAGTGATGTGTGTGTCCCCAGCAGTGATGTGTGTGTGTCCCCAGCAGTGATGTGTGTGTGTCCCCAGCAGTGATGTGTGTGTGTCCCCAGCAGTGATGTGTGTGTGTCCCCAGCAGTGATGTGTGTGTGTCCCCAGCAGTGATGTGTGTCCCCAGCAGTGATGTGTGTCCCCAGCAGTGATGTGTGTCCCCAGCAGTGATGTGTGTCCCCAGTGTGTGTCCCCAGCAGTGATGTGTGTGTGTGTCCAGCAGTGATGTGTGTGTGTCCCCAGCAGTGGTGTGTGTGTGTGTCCAGCTGTGATGTGTGTGTGTCCAGCTGTGATGTGTGTGTGTGTCCAGCTGTGATGTGTGTGTGTGTCCCCAGCAGTGATGTGTGTGTGTGTCCCCAGCAGTGATGTGTGTGTGTGTCCAGCAGTGATGTGTGTGTGTGTGTCCAGCAGTGATGTGTGTGTCCAGCAGTGATGTGTGTGTGTGTGTGTGTCCAGCAGTGATGTGTGTGTGTGTGTCCAGCAGTGATGTGTGTGTGTGTGTCCAGCAGTGATGTGTGTGTGTGTCCAGCAGTGATGTGTGTGTCCAGCTGTGATGTGTGTGTGTCCAGCTGTGATGTGTGTGTCCCCAGCAGTGATGTGTGTGTGTGTCCCCAGCAGTGATGTGTGTGTGTGTCCCCAGCAGTGATGTGTGTGTGTCCAGCAGTGATGTGTGTGTGTGTCCAGCAGTGATGTGTGTGTGTGTCCAGCAGTGATGTGTGTGTGTCCCCAGCAGTGATGTGTGTCCCCAGCAGTGATGTGTGTCCCCAGCAGTGATGTGTGTGTGTCCCCAGCAGTGATGTGTGTGTGTCCCCAGCAGTGATGTGTGTGTGTCCCCAGCAGTGATGTGTGTGTGTCCCCAGCAGTGATGTGTGTGTGTCCCCAGCAGTGATGTGTGTGTGTCCCCAGCAGTGATGTGTGTGTGTCCCCAGCAGTGATGTGTGTCCCCAGCAGTGATGTGTGTCCCCAGCAGTGATGTGTGTCCCCAGCAGTGATGTGTGTCCCCAGTGTGTGTCCCCAGCAGTGATGTGTGTGTGTCCCCAGCAGTGATGTGTGTGTGTGTGTCCCCAGCAGTGGTGTGTGTGTGTGTTCAGCTGTGATGTGTGTGTGTCCAGCTGTGATGTGTGTGTGTGTCCAGCTGTGATGTGTGTGTCCAGCAGTGATGTGTGTGTCCAGCAGTGATGTGTGTGTGTGTGTGTCCAGCTGTGATGTGTGTGTGTGTGTCCAGCAGTGATGTGTGTGTGTGTGTCCAGCAGTGATGTGTGTGTCCAGCAGTGATGTGTGTGTCCAGCTGTGATGTGTGTGTCCAGCTGTGATGTGTGTGTCCCCAGCAGTGATGTGTGTGTGTGTCCCCAGCAGGGATGTGTGTGTGTCCAGCAGTGATGTGTGTGTGTCCAGCAGTGATGTGTGTGTGTGTCCAGCAGTGATGTGTGTGTGTGTCCAGCAGTGATGTGTGTGTGTGTCCAGCAGTGATGTGTGTGTGTGTCCAGCAGTGATGTGTGTGTGTGTCCAGCAGTGATGTGTGTGTGTCCAGCAGTGATGTGTGTGTCCAGCTGTGATGTGTGTGTGTGTCCAGCAGTGATGTGTGTGTGTCCAGCAGTGATGTGTGTGTGTTTAGCAGTGATGTGTGTGTGTCCAGCAGTGATGTATGTGTGTGTCCCCAGCAGTGATGTGTGTGTGTGTCCAGCAGTGATGTGTGTGTGTGTCCAGCAGTGATGTGTGTGTGTGTCCCCAGCAGTGATGTGTGTGTGTCCCCAGCAGTGATGTGTGTGTATCCCCAGCAGTGATGTGTGTGTGTCCCCAGCAGTGATGTGTGTGTGTCCCCAGCAGTGATGTGTGTGTGTCCAGCAGTGATGTGTGTGTGTCCCAGCAGTGATGTGTGTGTGTCCCCAGCAGTGATGTGTGTGTGTCCCCAGCAGTGATGTGTGTCCCCAGCAGTGATGTGTGTCCCCAGTGATGTGTGTCCCCAGCAGTGATGTGTGTCCCCAGCAGTGATGTGTGTCCCCAGCAGTGATGTGTTGTGTCCCCAGCAGTGATGTGTGTCCAGCAGTGATGTGTGTCCCAGCAGTGATGTGTGTGTGTCCCCAGCAGTGATGTGTGTGTGTCCCCAGCAGTGATGTGTGTGTGTCCCCAGCAGTGATGTGTGTGTGTCCCCAGCAGTGATGTGTGTCCCCAGCAGTGATGTGTGTCCCCAGCAGTGATGTGTGTCCCCAGCAGTGATGTGTGTCCCCAGCAGTGATGTGTGTCCCCAGCAGTGATGTGTGTCCCCAGTGTGTGTCCCCAGCAGTGATGTGTGTGTGTGTGTCCCAGCAGTGATGTGTGTGTGTGTGTCCCCAGCAGTGGTGTGTGTGTGTGTCCAGCTGTGATGTGTGTGTTCAGCTGTGATGTGTGTGTGTCCAGCTGTGATGTGTGTGTGTCCAGCTGTGATGTGTGTGTGTGTCCCCAGCAGTGATGTGTGTGTGTGTCCCCAGCAGTGATGTGTGTGTGTGTGTGTCCAGCAGTGATGTGTGTGTGTGTGTCCAGCAGTGATGTGTGTGTGTGTGTCCAGCTGTGATGTGTGTGTCCAGCTGTAATGTGTGTGTCCAGCTGTAATGTGTGTGTCCAGCTGTGATGTGTGTGTCCAGCTGTGATGTGTGTGTCCCCAGCAGTGATGTGTGTGTGTGTCCCCAGCAGTGATGTGTGTGTGTGTCCCCAGCAGTGATGTGTGTGTGTCCAGCAGTGATGTGTGTGTGTCCAGCAGTGATGTGTGTGTGTGTCCAGCAGTGATGTGTATGTGTGTCCAGCAGTGATGTGTGTGTGTGTCCAGCAGTGATGTGTGTGTGTGTCCAGCAGTGATGTGTGTGTGTGTCCAGCAGTGATGTGTGTGTGTGTCCAGCAGTGATGTGTGTGTGTCCCCAGCAGTGATGTGTGTGTGTCCCCAGCAGTGATGTGTGTGTGTCCCCAGTGTGTGTCCCAGCAGTGATGTGTGTCCCCAGCAGTGATGTGTGTCCCCAGCAGTGATGTGTGTCCCCAGCAGTGATGTGTGTCCCCAGTGTGTGTCCCCAGCAGTGATGTGTGTGTGTCCCCAGCAGTGATGTGTGTGTCCCCAGCAGTGGTGTGTGTGTGTGTCCAGCTGTGATGTGTGTGTGTGTGTTCAGCTGTGATGTGTGTGTGTCCAGCTGTGATGTGTGTGTGTGTCCAGCTGTGATGTGTGTGTGTGTCCAGCTGTGATGTGTGTGTGTGTCCCCAGCAGTGATGTGTGTGTGTGTCCAGCAGTGATGTGTGTGTGTGTCCAGCAGTGATGTGTGTCCCAGCAGTGATGTGTGTGTGTCCAGCAGTGATGTGTGTGTGTGTGTCCAGCAGTGATGTGTGTGTGTGTGTCCAGCAGTGATGTGTGTGTGTGTGTCCAGCAGTGATGTGTGTGTCCAGCAGTGATGTGTGTGTGTGTGTCCAGCAGTGATGTGTGTGTGTGTGTGTCCAGCAGTGATGTGTGTGTGTGTGTGTCCAGCAGTGATGTGTGTGTGTGTGTCCAGCAGTGATGTGTGTGTCCAGCTGTGATGTGTGTGTCCAGCTGTAATGTGTGTGTCCAGCTGTGATGTGTGTGTCCAGCTGTGATGTGTGTGTCCCCAGCAGTGATGTGTGTGTGTGTCCCCAGCAGTGATGTGTGTGTCCCCAGCAGTGATGTGTGTGTGTGTCCAGCAGTGATGTGTGTGTGTGTCCAGCAGTGATGTGTGTGTGTGTCCAGCAGTGATGTGTGTGTGTGTCCAGCAGTGATGTGTGTGTGTGTCCAGCAGTGATGTGTGTGTGTGTCCAGCAGTGATGTGAGTGTCCAGCTGTGATGTGTGTGTGTGTCCAGCAGTGATGTGTGTGTGTGTCCAGCAGTGATGTGTGTGTGTTTAGCAGTGATGTGTGTGTGTCCAGCAGTGATGTATGTGTGTGTCCCCAGCAGTGATGTGTGTGTGTGTGTCCAGCAGTGATGTGTGTGTGTGTGTCCAGCAGTGATGTGTGTGTGTGTGTCCAGCAGTGATGTGTGTGTGTGTGTCCAGCTGTGATGTGTGTGTGTCCCCCGCAGTGATGTGTGTGTGTGTCCCCCGCAGTGATGTGTGTGTGTGTCCCCCGCAGTGATGTGTGTGTGTGTCCCCCGCAGTGATGTGTGTGTCCCCCGCAGTGATGTGTGTGTGTGTCCCCCGCAGTGATGTGTGTGTGTGTCCCCCGCAGTGATGTGTGTGTGTCCCCCGCAGTGATGTGTGTGTGTCCAGCTGTGATGTGTGTGTGTCCCCAGCAGTGGTGTGTGTGTGTGTCCCCAGCAGTGGTGTGTGTGTGTGTCCCCAGCAGTGGTGTGTGTGTGTGTCCCCAGCAGTGGTGTGTGTGTCCCCAGCAGTGGTGTGTGTGTGTGTCCCCAGCAGTGGTGTGTGTGTGTGTCCCCAGCAGTGGTGTGTGTGTGTGTGTGTCCCCAGCAGTGGTGTGTGTGTGTGTGTCCCCAGCCGTGATGTGTGTGTGTGTGTCCCCAGCAGTGATGTGTGTGTCCCCAGCAGTGATGTGTGTGTCCCCAGCAGTGATGTGTGTGTCCCCAGCAGTGATGTGTGTGTGTGTCCCCAGCAGTGATGTGTGTGTGTCCCCAGCAGTGGTGTGTGTGTCCCCAGCAGTGGTGTGTGTGTCCCCAGCAGTGGTGTGTGTGTGTGTCCCCAGCAGTGATGTGTGTGTGTGTGTCCCCAGCAGTGATGTGTGTGTGTGTGTCCAGCTGTGATGTGTGTGTGTCCCCCGCAGTGATGTGTGTGTCCGTCCCCCGCAGTGATGTGTGTGTGTGTCCCCCGCAGTGATGTGTGTGTGTGTCCCCCGCAGTGATGTGTGTGTGTGTGTCCCCCGCAGTGATGTGTGTGTGTGTGTCCCCCGCAGTGATGTGTGTGTGTGTCCCCCGCAGTGATGTGTGTGTGTGTCCCCCGCAGTGATGTGTGTGTGTGTCCCCCGCAGTGATGTGTGTGTGTGTCCCCCGCAGTGATGTGTGTGTGTGTCCAGCTGTGATGTGTGTCCCCAGCAGTGATGTGTGTGTGTCCCCAGCAGTGATGTGTGTGTGTCCCCAGCAGTGATGTGTGTGTGTCCCCAGCAGTGGTGTGTGTGTGTGTCCCCAGCAGTGGTGTGTGTGTGTGTCCTCAGCAGTGGTGTGTGTGTGTGTCCCCAGCAGTGGTGTGTGTGTGTGTCCCCAGCAGTGGTGTGTGTGTGTATCCCCAGCAGTGGTGTGTGTGTGTGTGTCCCCAGCAGTGGTGTGTGTGTGTGTCCCCAGCAGTGGTGTGTGTGTGTGTCCCCAGCCGTGATGTGTGTGTGTGTGTCCCCAGCAGTGATGTGTGTGTCCCCAGCAGTGATGTGTGTGTCCCCAGCAGTGATGTGTGTGTGTGTCCCCAGCAGTGATGTGTGTGTGTGTGTGTGTGTGTGTGTCCCCAGCAGTGGTGTGTGTGTCCCCAGCAGTGGTGTGTGTGTCCCCAGCAGTGGTGTGTGTGTCCCCAGCAGTGATGTGTGTGTGTGTCCCCAGCAGTGATGTGTGTGTGTGTCCAGCAGTGATGTGTGTGTGTGTGTCCCCAGCAGTGATGTGTGTGTGTGTCCAGCTGTGATGTGTGTGTGTGTGTCCAGCTGTGATGTGTGTGTGTGTTCAGCTGTGATGTGTGTGTGTCCAGCTGTGATGTGTGTGTCCAGCTGTGATGTGTGTGTGTCCAGCTGTGATGTATGTGTGTCCAGCTGTGATGTGTGTGTGTCAGCTGTGATGTGTGTCTAGCTGTGATGTGTGTGTGTGTCCAGCTGTGATGTGTGTCTAGCTGTGATGTGTGTGTGTGTCCAGCTGTGATGTGTGTCCAGCTGTGATGTGTGTGTGTGTCCAGCTGTGATGTGTGTGTGTCCAGCTGTGATGTGTGTGTGTCCAGCTGTGATGTGTGTGTGTGTCCAGCTGTGATGTGTGTGTGTGTCCAGCTGTGATGTGTGTGTCCAGCTGTGATGTGTGTGTGTGTCCAGCTGTGATGTGTGTGTCCAGCTGTGATGTGTGTGTCCCCAGCAGTGATGTGTGTGTCCCCAGCAGTGATGTGTGTGTGTGTCCAGCAGTGATGTGTGTGTGTGTGTCCAGCAGTGATGTGTGTGTGTGTCCAGCAGTGATGTGTGTGTGTGTCCAGCAGTGATGTGTGTGTGTCCAGCAGTGATGTGTGTGTGTGTCCAGCTGTGATGTGTGTCCAGCTGTGATGTGTGTGTCCAGCTGTGATGTGTGTGTCCAGCTGTGATGTGTGTGTCCAGCTGTGATGTGTGTCCAGCTGTGATGTGTGTGTCCAGCTGTGATGTGTGTGTCCAGCTGTGATGTGTGTGTGTCCCCAGCAGTGATGTGTGTGTCCCCAGCAGTGATGTGTGTGTGTGTCCAGCAGTGATGTGTGTGTGTGTCCAGCAGTGATGTGTGTGTGTGTGTCCAGCAGTGATGTGTGTGTGTGTGTCCAGCAGTGATGTGTGTGTGTGTGTCCAGCTGTGATGTGTGTGTGTCCAGCTGTGATGTGTGTGTGTCCAGCTGTGATGTGTGTGTGTCCAGCTGTGATGTGTGTGTGTGTGTGTCCAGCTGTGATGTGTGTGTGTGTGTGTCCAGCTGTGATGTGTGTGTGTCCAGCTGTGATGTGTGTTTGTCCAGCTGTGATGTGATGTGATCTTTGAGTTTAGATTCCAATATTGTTGACTGGATTAGGCAGTGGCTGAGTGACAGACAACAGAGGGTTGTGGTAAATGGAGTTTATTCGGCACAAGGTCTTGTTACCAGTGGGGTACCTCAGGGGTCAGTACTTGGACCCATTCTCTTTAATATTTTTATTAGTGATATTGCAGAAGGTATTAATGGAAAAGTATGTCTTTTTGCTGATGACACAAAGATTTGCAACAGGGTTGACGTTCCTGGAGGGATCAGCCAAATGACAAATGATTTAGGTAAACTAAAAAAATGGTCGGAGTTGTGGCAATTGAGTTTTAATGTGGATAAGTGCAAGATAATGCACCTGGGACGTAAAAACCAAGGGCTGAATATAGAATATTTGATACAGTCCTAACCTCAACATCTGAGGAAAGGGATTTAGGGGTCATTATTTCAGAGGATCTAAGGGTAAGTAGTCAATGTAATAGAGCAGCAGGAAATGCTAGCAGAATGCTTGGTTGTGTAGGGAGAGGTATTAGCAGTAGGAAAAGGGAAGTGCTCATGCCACTGTACAGAGCACTGGTGAGACCTCACTTGGAGTACTGTGTGCAGTACTGGAGACCGTATCTCCAGAAGGATATAGACCTCTTAGAGAGAGTTCAGAGAAGGGCTACTAAAATGGTGTACGGCTTGAAGGAGAAATGTTACCAGGAAAGGCTTAATGATCTTAACATGTACAGCTTGGAAAAAAGACGAGACAGAGGAGATATGATAGAAACATTTAAATACGTAAAGGGAATCCACAAGGTAGAGGAAGGGAGTATATTTAAAAGGAAACAAAATAGCAAAACAAGAGGACATAGTCTTAGATTAGAGGGGCAAAGGTTTAAAAGTAACATCAGGAAGCATTATTTTACTGAGAGGGTGGTGGATACATGGAACAGTCTTCCAGTAGAAGTGGTAGAGGCCAAAACAGTAATTGAATTTAAGCAAGCATGGGATAGGCATAAGGCTATCCTAAACAAAAGATAAATCCAGGTAAAGTATCCATGTAATTGGGCAGACTAGATGGGCCGAAAGGTTCTTATCTGCCGACATTTTTCTATGTTTCTATGTTTCTATGTGTGTCCCCCGCAGTGATGTGTGTGTGTCCCCCGCAGTGATGTGTGTGTGTCCCCCGCAGTGATGTGTGTGTGTGTCCAGCAGTGATGTGTGTGTGTGTGTCCAGCAGTGATGTGTGTGTGTGTGTCCAGCAGTGATGTGTGTGTGTCCAGCAGTGATGTGTGTGTGTGTCCAGCAGTGATGTGTGTGTGTGTGTGTGTCCAGCAGTGATGTGTGTGTGTGTCCAGCAGTGATGTGTGTGTGTGTCCAGCAGTGATGTGTGTGTGTGTCCAGCAGTGATGTGTGTGTGTCCAGCAGTGATGTGTGTGTGTGTCCAGCTGTGATGTGTGTGTCCCCAGCAGTGATGTGTGTGTGTGTCCAGCAGTGATGTGTGTGTGTGTGTCCAGCAGTGATGTGTGTGTGTGTCCAGCAGTGATGTGTGTGTGTGTCCAGCAGTGATGTGTGTGTGTGTCCAGCAGTGATGTGTGTGTGTGTGTCCAGCAGTGATGTGTGTGTGTGTCCAGCTGTGATGTGTGTGTGTGTCCAGCTGTGATGTGTGTGTCCAGCTGTGATGTGTGTCCCCCGCAGTGATGTGTGTGTGTCCAGCTGTGATGTGTGTGTGTCCAGCAGTGATGTGTGTGTGTGTCCAGCAGTGATGTGTGTGTGTGTCCAGCAGTGATGTGTGTGTGTGTCCAGCAGTGATGTGTGTGTGTGTCCAGCAGTGATGTGTGTGTGTGTCCAGCAGTGATGTGTGTGTGTGTCCAGCAGTGATGTGTGTGTGTGTGTCCAGCTGTGATGAGTGTGTGTCCAGCTGTGATGTGTGTGTGTGTCCAGCTGTGATGTGTGTGTGTGTCCAGCTGTGATGTGTGTCCCCCGCAGTGATGTGTGTGTGTCCAGCTGTGATGTGTGTGTGTCCAGCAGTGATGTGTGTGTGTGTGTGTGTCCAGCAGTGATGTGTGTGTGTGTCCAGCAGTGATGTGTGTGTGTGTCCAGCAGTGATGTGTGTGTGTGTCCAGCAGTGATGTGTGTGTGTCCAGCAGTGATGTGTGTGTGTTCAGCAGTGATGTGTGTGTGTCCAGCAGTGATGTGTGTGTGTCCAGCAGTGATGTGTGTGTGTGTCCAGCAGTGATGTGTGTGTGTGTCCAGCTGTGATGTGTGTGTGTCCAGCTGTGATGTGTGTGTGTCCAGCAGTGATGTGTGTCCAGCAGTGATGTGTGTGTGTGTGTCCAGCAGTGATGTGTGTGTGTCCAGCTGTGATGTGTGTGTGTGTCCAGCTGTGATGTGTGTGTGTGTCCAGCTGTGATGTGTGTCCCCCGCAGTGATGTGTGTGTGTCCAGCTGTGATGTGTGTGTGTCCAGCAGTGATGTGTGTGTGTGTGTCCAGCAGTGATGTGTGTGTGTGTCCAGCAGTGATGTGTGTGTGTGTCCAGCAGTGATGTGTGTGTGTGTCCAGCAGTGATGTGTGTGTGTGTTCAGCAGTGATGTGTGTGTGTCCAGCAGTGATGTGTGTGTGTCCAGCAGTGATGTGTGTGTGTCCAGCAGTGATGTGTGTGTGTCCAGCAGTGATGTGTGTGTGTGTCCAGCTGTGATGTGTGTGTGTGTCCAGCTGTGATGTGTGTGTGTCCAGCAGTGATGTGTGTCCAGCAGTGATGTGTGTGTGTGTGTCCAGCAGTGATGTGTGTGTGTGTGTGTGTGTGTGTCCAGCAGTGATGTGTGTGTGTGTGTGTGTGTCCAGCTGTGATGAGTGTGTGTCCAGCTGTGATGTGTGTGTGTGTCCAGCTGTGATGTGTGTGTGTCCAGCTGTGATGTGTGTGTGTGTCCCCCGCAGTGATGTGTGTGTGTGTCCCCCGCAGTGATGTGTGTCCCCCGCAGTGATGTGTGTGTGTCCCCCGCAGTGATGTGTGTGTGTGTCCAGCTGTGATGTGTGTGTGTCCCCCGCAGTGATGTGTGTGTGTGTCCCCCGCAGTGATGTGTGTGTGTGTCCCGCGCAGTGATGTGTGTGTGTGTCCCCCGCAGTGATGTGTGTGTGTGTGTCCCCCGCAGTGATGTGTGTGTGTCCAGCTGTGATGTGTGTGTGTGTCCCCCGCAGTGATGTGTGTGTGTGTCCAGCTGTGATGTGTGTGTGTGTCCCCAGCAGTGATGTGTGTGTGTGTGTGTGTCCAGCAGTGATGTGTGTGTGTGTGTCCAGCAGTGATGTGTGTGTGTGTCCAGCAGTGATGTGTGTGTGTGTGTCCAGCAGTGATGTGTGTGTGTGTGTCCAGCAGTGATGTGTGTGTGTGTGTGTCCAGCAGTGATGTGTGTGTGTGTCCAGCAGTGATGTGTGTGTGTGTCCAGCAGTGATGTGTGTGTGTGTGTCCAGCAGTGATGTGTGTGTGTGTGTCCAGCTGTGATGTGTGTGTGTGTGTGTGTGTGTGTCCCCAGCAGTGATGTGTGTGTGTCCCCAGCAGTGATGTGTGTGTGTCCAGCAGTGATGTGTGTGTGTGTGTGTCCAGCAGTGATGTCTGTGTATCTACACACACACACATCCATCACTGGGGGCACATACATTGTTACTGAGGACTGAGGTGGGCTGGCTGTGTGCCACGAGTGTCCAAGAGGTGGCGCTGGAGCACACTGTTTAGACTCTTGTGGAAGGAGGAGGTGGCGCTGGAGCACACTGTTTAGACTCTTGTGGAAGGAGGAGGTGGGGTGGAGCTAAGGTCATGTGCAGCTGCTGCTCCTCGCACGTGGACTGGCTTCCCTGCTCTCACAGTCGGGTCCCCGTGGGGAAAGTGAGTGGCCACATCGGGGTTGGAAAGTTCAGCAGAGCCAGGTAGGCGATGAGGTGGCAGGCAGGCTGGGCTGAGCAGCTTGTGCACTGCTGGGGCTGCCTCCCCCGTCCAGCTTCACACTCGCGCAGAGAGACAGGAACCCTGGAAGTGCAGCTCCAGCGTGTAACACAGCTTCCGCTGCCACAGCCTCACGCCACTGCACCTCCCACTGGTGGTTCGATCTGCCCGACCGCTCAGTGTGCGGTCAGGCAGAATCGATTTTTCAGCCCGAATTAATCGATGCAGCATCGTACAAGGCCGCATCGCAATGCATCGATTACGCAATTATTTTTGACAGCCCTACTTTCTGCATCCTGAGGTTTCCAGTATTGGCAAAGTCCAATATTGGCAGTCTCTCCCCCCCTCCCCCTCTGTTGTTCTGTATGCTGGACAGGTGTTTTTTTTTTATCTGCATAGACGAACTGCCACCAAGATATGGTCTGGATAACCTGTTTGTTGAAAGTTGTTTTGTGAGGCTTGTCAAAGATGGGTAATCACCACATCTATGTTTAATCCCTTACTGCTGTGAGGCATGAAGTGGATGTAAACTCCACGGGTTAGCATAGCACACCTTTGCCCACACCTCTCCTGCGCGCACCAAGAGCTTCATTGCCTGCTGCTTGACTGCCTGAACTCAGCCGGTCCCACAGCAACCAATGACGCGCTTGGCCAGCTGAGACAGGAGGCAGGCTGAAGGAGGGCTTCATACCCTCAAACCTGAGGCAAAAACTGGTCAGCAGCAAAGTCACTCAAGAACAGGACGACCTACAGAATGGGACCAAACGCAACAAATCCCGCTGCAAACTGTGCCAACACATATGTGAAAGCAGCACTGCCCGACACAACAACGCCACACACAACATCAAGGGCTCGTACCTTTGCACGTCTGCCAATGTGGTATACATGATCCAGTGCACGGCGTGTGATAAAGACTGCTATATTGGTGAAACTAGCCTCAAACTAAATCTCAGGATGAACCAGCACAGACACTCCAAGAACCACCAGGAAGATACATATTGTACCCCAGTGGGACATCACTTCAATCTAACAGGCCACTCCATCCAAAACCTCAAAATTAAAATCCTCAAAGGACGTTTTAAAGACCACCGTGAACACAAAACCTATGAAATGAAAATGATCACATTTTAACACTATAAACGCTGGGCTCAACGTGGACTCTGGGTTTTTAACCCATTATCATAACGTCACATAACATTCAAATTTCTGGCTGATGCTTGGTTTTTGGTTTTTTTTGGGGGGGGGTTATGTCTCTTTCAGCCCTCACTGTTTTATGTTTTTTTTTTCTTTTTTTCTCTTTTCCATTCAAGTTGTATGATCTTATCTCTGTTGTTTTATTATGGGCCCAAGATCCCTCATGCCTTCATTTTCCTATTTTGGACATACCATTTGACTCTCACTCTTTACGACCTCTAACTCCCCCACCCATGTGACCCTTTATGTACTAATGTTTAATTCTAGGAACTGATCATTAAGCTTCCAGAACTGAGGAAGAGAGTAATCCTCTCGAAAGATTGTCTTTTAAATGTTACCTTTTTTTTATTGTACTAATGTATCACTACGGACTGCTATACTCGTGATTTTGGCAAACTGGACTAACACGGCCTTTCGAATTATATATATATATATATTAAAATATAATTATAATATGGGTGTGCATGTATATACATACACACATGTATATGTATGTAGGCAAGTCTGGTCTGAGGTCTGTGTGTGTGTGTGTATATATATATATATATATGTATGTATCGGAGATGAGGTGTGTGCTGGGGGTAAATGGGGTTTCTGGCCATACATTTCAATATAAACATAAACTGGAGAGGCTTTGGTCAAAATCCTAAATTATTTATTGGAAAGCGTTACATGACCTTAAATAAATGTATCGGTACTCGGTATCAATGAGTAGTTTAAAAAAGTATCAGTACTTGTACTCGGTCCTAAAAATGTGGTATCGGTGCATCCCTAATATATATTTTGAATCTGCATAGTCCATTGAAGATATTTTTTTACAGATTTGTGTTTTCACATCCTAGAATGATCTGTGTGCTGCCCAGGCTGTACATTGGCTGTGTCAAAGACACAACAGATTCACAGTGTTTGCACGAACATGGCATCACACATGTGCTGACTGTGGACAGTGAGCCGCCAAAAGATTTGGATCAGTTCCACACCAAGTTTGTGCGTTTACTAGATGACTCTTGTGCGGACATCCTGAGCCATTTGCCTGAATGTCTAATCTTTGTGAAAGAAGCTCTTGGAGGATCAGAATCATCTGTCCTTGTTCATTGGTAAGTTCTAATACTACAAAGGAAAAGTATGTTACCCAGCAGTAAAAGAATTGCATACATTCTTTTCTTTATAGCTTTTGATACACTGCTGTGAAATCAGATTTTTTTTTGTTTTGTTTGGGTTACATATTTCCTTTTTTCTGCATACATTTCAAGCTGGTACATAGGAATAGGGCTGCAACTAACAATTATTTTCATAATCCATTTTAGTTGGGTGATTTCAAATTTTTCGATTCATCGGATAAAATAAAAACCGACTCAAATTGCATATTTTTCACACACAAAGGTACATGAGAGCCTGGTCACAGTGATGAATTGATACTGCGTACGCAGTGTCTGCTTTCTCCCCAAACTAATGTTGCAAATTCAGGGTTAGTGGGGGAAACACTCCATGCAGCCTGACCACTAGGGTACCCGAACCCGAACATTCCAAATGTTCGAATCCGAATCCGAACTCAATACAAGTCAATGGGGCTGAAAATTCGGTTTTTAGAGTGCCCTCCAAGAGGGCATATATGCTAGATATTTGCCATAAAAGGTGTATGGGGGTCCGGGTAGTGCCCTGGGGGACAGGAAACAAGGACAAAAAGTTAAAAAAACGTTTTGAAAGGGACAGAGTTTTCCATGAAATAAGGGTTAAAAATAAAAATGAAAAATTCCTTCAAATATCGTGCCTAGGAGGTCCCCATGACCTGCCCGTGAAGTGGCGGATTTCTAGGATGTATAGAAACTCTTGAAAACAAAAAAATGACGTTCCAAATGACGGTAAATGCTTTTCCTTTTAATCTATCCATAAACAACTGCTTGGGGCGGCAGTCTGTATGAAAAGAGGAGACATTTTCGGACACGTAGAAAAAGTTTAGTGATTTTTTTTGGCTAAATTATTGTGAAACTTATGCAGGCTTTGGATGAAAGTAACAATAGGTGCTTTAGAATTGGGCCTTTAGCGTTGGCAACAGTGCCGTCACACCGTAACCCCTCTGAGGATGTGACTCTGATACAGGCGTCAGTGGCAGTGCACCCAAATATTGTGCTTTTGGTGCCAGGCCTGCAAGTACTATCATACAGTATCCCCTCTGTAGTATTGTGGAAGAAATGCAGGGGTGGACCTTGCGGTCCTATATTAGAAAGATATGAATCTGGTAAAGGCGTCAGTGCACGCAGATATTGTGCTTTTGGTGACAGACTGCCAGGCCAGCAAGTACTATCATACAGTAACCCCTCTAGTATTGTGGAAGAATGCAGGGGTGGTCCTATATTAAAAAGATATGATTCTGGTCAAGGCGTCAGTGCACCCAGATATTGTGCCTTTGGTGCCAGACTGCCAGGCCAGCAAGTATCATCATACAGTAATCCCTCTGTAGTATTGTGGAAGAGTGCAGGGTCGGACCCTGCGGTTCAAAAAATTTAAATGATATAGATGTGGCACAGGCGTCAGTGCAGCCAAATATTGTGCCTTTCATGGCAGAAAGTGCCTTCACACCGTAACCCTTTTGTGGTATTGTGGAAGAGTTCAGTGCTGGAGGTTTTGTGCATGCAGAAGACCTCCCCGATCTATTCCGTTACGTCAGCATCAGGGGATTGATAACTGCTGATCCAGGATGATTAATTTTTATAAATGTCAGCTGGTCTACAGAGTCGGTGGACAGACGCACTCTTTTGTCTGTGACAAAACCTCCAGCGGCACTGAACGTCCTTTCAGAAAGCAGGCTGGATGAAGGGCAACCTAGTAGCTGCATAGGATATTGGCTAAGTTCTGGCCAGTGATCCAATCTCAACACCCAGTAAGCCAGTGGATCATCTGCTGGAAAGGTATCCAGGTCTGCCCTTGCCCCTAGGTAGTCCTGCACCATATGGTGAAGACGCTGGCAATGGGTGCCTACATTTGACGTCCCTGGGCGTCGTGGACTAAAAAAATTAAAAAATGCATCAGTCAAGCGGCCCTGGCCTTCACCACTATTCCTCTGATCATCCGCAGCCTCAGAAGCACGTGTGTCATCACTTGGTAACCTACCAGTGCCTGGAAAGGTGTTACACAAGTGTCGCTTTAGAGCGTCCTCATGTTTTTTCATCCTGTGCTCCAACTTTACCCTTGTATCGTGGATCAAGAAGGGTTGCGAACCAGTAATGATCCCTCTCCTTGATAGCACGAATCCTGGGGTCCTTTAGCAGGCTTTGCATCATAAGGGAGCCCATGCAGCATAGGTTGGAGGTGGCATTAGCTTCCGAGTCCTCCTGGTCAATGAGGATGACTGTATCGTGCACTTCCTGCTCCCAGCCACGCACTAGCCCTTGTGTTTCTGGGCACACGAAACCCTCCCTTGAGGAATCCCCACCTTCAATGCCCCCACTACTTAAATATTCCTCCTCCTCCTCATCCTCCTCCTGTCTGATCTGAGTAGGACCCGCTGGAATGCTGTCTGCGGAAAGACTGGGGCCTTGAGAGCTAGGGAAGACCTCCTCTTCCTCCCGCTGCTCTGCCTCTAGAGCCACATCTATAATTCCTCGCAGAGTGTGCTCCAGCAGGAACACTAAAGGAATTGTGTCACTGATGCATGCACTGTCCCTGCTTACCATCCTCGTTGCCTCCTCAAATGGTGACAGTACAGTGCATGCATCCTTGATCATTAGCCACTGCGGAGGGGGGGAACCAAGTTGACCTGAACCTGTCCTTGTGCCATACTCACACAGGTACTCGTTGATGGCCCTCTGCTGCTTGTGCAGATGCTGCAGCATTGCTAATGTCGAGTTCCACCTGGTGGGCATGTCACAGATCAAACTGTTTGTGGGAAGGTGGAATTCTCTTTGAATTTCTGCCAGGCGAACGCTTGCTGGGAATGACCGTCTGAAGTGGCTGCAGACTTTTCTGGCCTGGCTGAGAAGCTCTGGCAGCCCTGGGTACTTGGTTAGGAAACGCTGTACCACTAGATTTAGGACGTGTGCTAGGCATGGTACATGCGTCAATTTACCCTTGCGGTGAGAAGGTTGCTGCCATTATCGCAGACGATCATTCCCAGCTGAAGCTGGCGTGGTGTTAACCATCTCTGCACCTGCCTCTGCAGAGCTGAAAATTTCTGGCCCGGTGTGGCTCCTGTCCCCTAAACAAACCAGCTCAAGCACAGTATGGCATCTTTTTGCTTGAGCCATTGCGTAGCCCTTGCCACGTATCGGTTTAACTGCCACTTCGCCAGAGACAGAGAGAAGGAGGAGGAGGAAGAGGTGGTGGAGCAGACAGACCTCATAGAAGCAGCTTTCTGGAGGCTTGGTGGTTGAACAAGCTCCAGCACAGAGCCCCGCCTTGGATCCCTCCCAGCTGCATTCAGAGTTACCCAGTGTGCCGTGAAGGAAATGTAACGGCCCTGTCCATGCTTGCTGGACCACGTGTCTAAAGTCACATGCGTCTTGTTGCTGACTGCCTTTCCCAATGACTGGATAACATTGTCTTCCACGTGCTGGTATAGTGCTGGAATGGCCTTGCATAAAAAGTAATGGCGTTTTGGAACCTGCCACTGTGGTACAGCACATTCAGCAAATTCACGGAAGGGAGCAGAGTCCACCAGCTGGAAAGGCAGCAGCTCCAATGCGAGTAATTTAGCTAAGCTGGCATTTAGACGCTGTGCTTGGGGATGGTTGGGACTATATTTTTTCTTACGCTGCAGCAGCTGCGGCAACGTAATCTGACTGCGTAAATCTTCAGCTGATGGGATGCTGTCACATTGTGAGGAAGGAGCTGGTACATCCATTTCTGTAGCATCCCTGTCAGTGGAGGTTGTAGCAGGCAATGACATGGCAGGACATACAGTGGGGGTAGAGACTAGGGATGCACCGAAATTCCGGCGGCCGATAGATATCGGCCGATACAGCCCTTATCGGCGATCGGCCGAGAGGGTTAACCCGCCGATAATAGAGCGCCGATATTATCGGGCTCTGTATCGGGCGGCCGCGCCATAGTATCGGGCGGCCGCGCCGAAAATACTGGACTTGCCGCGTGATGTCTCCTGGCCTGCCGCGTGATGTCTCCCGGCACTGCCGCGTGATATCTCCCTCCACTTCCGGCTTCCGGTAAGCGTCAGGACGCACGCCTGACGCTATGACGATTCTGGCGTCCCCGGGCGAGGCTCTGAAGCAGAGACGCGGAGGAAGCGAAGGAGAGAGACGTGTGGAGGAGTGCCGGCTGCCACTGAACACTGCCAGCGATTTGGTAAGTAGAAAAATGTCAAAACACACACACACACACCTCTTCTAATTTTAAAGCACCATGACCCCCTCATAAATCCGTGCGGGGGAGGGGGGGCGGATTTACGTTGCCCCCTCCGGGGTAGATTGATAGGGATCCAGGCATGTCCTGCCCCTCCTCAGAGTACAGGGGGTCCGGAAGATGTGAGGTCATGTTCACTGGGAGTGAGCTATGGTCATATAGCAAAGTCCAGGAGGGGAGAGGGTGCAGGAAGGGGGGATCCAGTGACCCCTGCACCCACACTGTGAGGACAGGCAGACGCTGCCTTGGGGGAGGGTGAGATTAGCTGTGTCCCATGGCGGGGATCACATACACCCCATGGATGAGGAGGAGCGCAGATCTAATGCCTGGGATGAGCTTCACTTTTGCCCCCAAGAAAGGTAATAAATAATACATGTGAGCGGTGCATTCGTTGTCCAGGAGGATTAATTTGGGATCAAGATGACAGAGGCGAGGGGTCTGCCCCGCAGGATGGAGGAGCTGAAGAGATGGAGACAGGAAGGTGTCTGGTACCCCAGGGCTTGGAGGCTGTTATGGGATCCCCCCAAAGCTAACTCTGGGAGAGGAATGGGACAGGTGAGGGGATTGGCAGTGCCTCCGGGGATGCTGATTTGGAGAGGAGCTGCTCTGCACCCCGGGGATCTCTCCTCTCCGCTCTCTCTGGATCGCTATGTGTTGGGACTCCGGCTCCTTTTATCTCCGCCCGGGGAAGCTCCAGTGACGTAACTGCCCATATATGGACACACGGCAGCCCGTGATGTCACAATGGAACCTCCTTATAATGGAACATTACAAAGAAAGCAGGAAGCTGCAGGGCAACCTGGAACCCCCCATACTGTACTCACAGGGGATACAGGGCACCATGGCCACATTCCAACGGAATCATAACACACACACACGAAGGGGGGAGATGCCCACAGGCAGGGGGCAAGTCCTCAAATAAGAAGTGCAGGAAGTCATCAGGACTTCTGTCCCCAATTAGCACTTATCATCTGGCAGGTAACACAAACACACACTCAAATCTGATGTATTTATTACATGGATGTGTCACATGTATTACATGGATTAAGTACATGGATGTGTCAAAAATAACAAAAATAGGAAATAACCCTTCCGGGATGCTTTGAAGTGTTTGTAGCAGCCCGGTTGCTACGGCCGCCGGTGGTTGCTATAGGGCAGTGAATAAATTAAGAGACTGCACTTTTTTCTGTTATCCTCTGGGTGGCAGTACACACACGTCTGACGTGTGTGTACTGCCACCCAGAGGATAACAGAAAAAAGTGCAGTCTCTTAATTTATTCACTGCCCTATAGCAACCACCACCGGCGGCCGTAGCAACCGGGCTGCTACAAACACTTCAAAGCGGGCGGCTTAAAAATGGATTGCTAGCTCCTCTGCAAGTTTTCAGGGTCATCATGAATCATGATGATCCTGAAAACTTGCAGAGGAGTTAGCAATCTATTTGTAAGCCGCCCCACCCCCCTGCACGGATCATTCATGATGATCCTGAAAGAGTGCTAGCTCCTCTGCAAGTTTACAGGATCATCATGAATGATCTGTGCAGGGGGGGGGGCTTACAAATATAGAGTGCTAGCTCCTCTGCAAGTTTACAGGATCATCATGAATGATCTGTGCAGGGGGGGGCTTACAAATATAGAGTGCTAGCTCCGCTGCATGGACCATCCCCTCGTGTAAGCTCCTCTGCGTGGACCATCGTGTAAGCTCCTCTGCATGGACCATCCCCTCGTGTAAGCTCCTCTGCATGGACCATCCCCTCGTGTAAGCTCCTCTGCATGGACCATCCCCTCGTGTAAGCTCCTCTGCATGGACCATCCCCTCGTGTAAGCTCCTCTGCGTGGACCATCCCCTCGTGTAAGCTCCTCTGCGTGGACCATCGTGTAAGCTCCTCTGCATGGACCATCCCCTCGTGTAAGCTCCTCTGCATGGACCATCATCCCCTCGTGTAAGCTCCTCTGCATGGACCATCATCCCCTCGTGTAAGCTCCTGACTTTCCAACCTTCCTAAAATTCCTCTAATTTTTTTTCTGCAGATTTCATACTTGCTGTTGTAGCAGCCAGCCAACCCGCAAAAATGTCAGCTGTGTGGAAGTATTTCACAGTCTCCGAAAAGGACAACAAGTTTGCAGTCTGCACTGCATGTTCGGCAGAAGTTTCAAGAGGGGGCACGACTCCAAGAAACTTCTCTACTACGGGCTTGATTCATCACCTGAAAGCAAAGCATCCTGTTCAGCATGCAGAATATGCGAAAGAGGCAGCAAAGCTGAAAAAAACGACCCCGGCAGCATCTACTAGCAGTAGCACCCCGTCTGTTGCTACGCTGTTTCAGAAAATAACAAAATTTACGAGTGACAGTCCAAAAGCACATGAAATAACTGAGAAGGTCATGGAATTCATTGCATTGGATGACCAGCCATTTTCTGTGGTGGAAGACATCGGTTTCAGACGTCTCATGCAGCACATTGAACCGCGCTATACACTACCAAGCAGAAGGTATTTTGCAGAAACTTGCCTTCCGGCAACGTTTGAGCGTGTGGCAAAGCACGTGCAAGAGCTCATGAACACTGACATACCAGCTCTAAGTTTCACCACTGACATTTGGAGCTCAGACGTGAGTCCCACGAGCATGCTGAGCTTAACAGCGCAGTGGATAGATGCCGATTTTAAAATCCAAAATATTTTGCTAAATGCGCAAGAATTTCTGGGGTCGCACACCGCAGCAGCAATAGCAGGTGCTTTAACGAATATGCTGCAAACATGGCAAATAGAGAAAGATAAAGTGCATGTCGTTCTCCGGGATAACGCAAGGAACATGGCCAAGGCGATGGAGGACTGTGGATTAAAGAGCCTCCCTTGCATGGCTCACACACTGCAGCTAGCGGTACATGAAGGACTGCTGAGTCAGCGCAGCATTTCGGACATTATAGCAAATGGAAGGAAAATTGTCGGCCATTTTAAACATTCCCAACTTGCCTATTCACGACTCCAAACACTGCAAATCCAATTTGGACTGCCACCAAAACGCCTGCAGCAGGATGTGCCCACGCGCTGGAATAGCACTTACTACATGCTGGGGAGCCTGCTTGAACAAAAAAGAGTCTTGGCTGCTTACGTGGCAGATCATGATCTACCGGCAACATTGAGTGCGCATCAATGGATGCTGGTAGAGAATATCCTCTCCATCCTCGCTCCTTTTGAGCAATTGACAAAAGAAATCAGTGCATCTAAGGCTTCAGTTGCTGAAGTTATTCCAATGATTGCAGCACTTAAGCGTCTTCTGGGAAAAGAGGTGCCGTCTGATCATGGCGTGAAAACCGCCAAACAGACTCTTTTGGACGCTATAAATAAGCGATTTGAAGATGCCCACACCACTCCATTGTACTGTATTGCAACAGGACTAGATCCACGATTCAAAGAACATTATTTTGATGCGGACACAAAACGACGTACGAGGGAAATGATGCTGGAGGCGATGGAAGTTGCTGGTGAAGATTTGCACAGGACTCGGAGCACAGAGGAAGGTGTGTCAGCGAAACGTTCACGTAGTGATGAGGCAAGCGCTCCCTCCCTGTATGACATGTATGAGGAGATTCTACATGAAAGTGCTCCAAGCCACAGCAGTGGCACAACCAATGCAGCTGCACAACAATTGGAGGTTTATCTAGCTGAGCTACCCATTAACCGAAGTGACAATCCACTTGATTATTGGCGCATGAATAAGGAACGTTTTCCAGTGCTCGCACTAATGGCACGCAGATACTTATCTGCCCCAAGCACCAGCACAGAAAGCGAGAGACTATTCAGCGCAGCATCACATGTTCTCAATGAGAAGAGGAACCGTCTATCCTGCGACAAAGCTGAGCAACTACTTTTCTTGAAGAGGAACCTGCCACTTTTACTAAAATAAACAGTCCAGTTTGCAAAATTTAAAGTTGTGTAGGTCTTCAAAACCGTTCTTTAATTTTAACTGGAGGCTACACCTCTATTTGTTTACTATTTTTACTATTATTTTTTTTTAGGTTACTGTTACAGTTTAGTTCAAATTATTATTTTACTGTTTCTTTGTTTTGCACAATAAGTAAACGAATACTCTATTAAAAATAATTTCACTCTTTCTGGCATAACGTCACAGAAGCACTTTGGCATTCTGGTGCCTTTTATTATTGCACTATAAGTGGAAATCGGAAACTGGAACGGAAATATGTAAACACAGAATAATACTACTGTGTTTTGCGATTGTTTTATTTATTTTTGTAGCATATTTAAAATTGTTGTATTTGTATTGTAGGACAATAGAATAGTCCTCAGCTGCTGTTTGACTTCGTTATTTCATTTGACTTGCATTCATGTTACAGTTTAATTAATATAATTATTTATTATTTAATTTATTTTATGTTCAATTTTTTTATTGTTTTACTTTAAATAAAAAAAAATATGGTTACTTTATTTTTTTGACTTTTTTCCCGTTTACCCAATTGTTTAAATTCAAATTCATAACAACATTTATAAATTTACCATTTATTTATTTACACAGAATTTTTTTTTTTATTTTTAAACTCATTTTCGGTTTCGGTTTCGGTTTTCGGCATGTGCATCCTGAATTTTCGGTTTCGGTTTCGGTCCCAAATTTTCATTTCGGTGCACCCCTAGTAGAGACAGATGAGGAGGAGGACCTATGCAAAGTTTTGCGCCAACAGGATGTGTGGCAGGTGTTCATATGTCGCCTCAAGCACGTGGTACCTAATCGTCCATTGTCTTTCCCACGCTTCAGCCTCATCTGACATGGATTGCAAATAGCAACCGTGCGCTCTGCTGCACATTCACAGTGCACATGTCACTCCCAGACAACAGAGTTCCTGCATGTGTGCTTTGAGACAACAGCGCTCTGCACCGGAGCAGCTCTGACATCTGATGCCTTGGACTGGCTAGTGCTACGGTTGGTCACAGAGGATGTTGTGCCTCGTGTTTGCTGTGCCGCCTCCTCCCCCTCCTCCTCACTTGATTCCTCTTTTCGATCTGGCACCCATGTGGAGTCAGTGACCTCATCATCAATGTCATCTTCAGCCCCTATCTCCTCGTCACTGGAGCCAACTTGGCAGTATGCTGCAGCTGCTGGGGCAACATGAGTGCCAGTTATTTGTGTGTCATCACTGGCACCCCCTTCCTCTAGGTTGATTATACTCCCTTCCTCAACCTCAGAGATTGAATCAGAGCACTGTACTTGCTGCGCATCCTCAAGCAGCATGTCACTCTCATTGTAGTCAAACAATTCAGCTGACTCCTCCGTGTGTGGTAGCGAGGCTACGGCAGGAGTAGCTGTGGACATGGAGGCTGCATTAGATGTTTTGGCAGCTGAGGTGGACTGTAAAGCACTACAAGCCTGGCTAGCAGAGGACTCGGAGGATGGCCTGGTTAGCCAATCCACCAAATCCTCTGTATGTTGCTGCTGCTTAAGAGGACTGTCAGCACCAGTTAAAAAGGACAAGCGTGCCCCTGCAGAGGATGCACCACATCCACCACGACCAGAGGCACAGCCTCCCGACACAGGGGCTGCTTGCCCTCTTATCTGTGTCTGGGAGCCTCTGCCTGTCCTTTTGTGCTTTCAGACATAGTGAGTGATATATAGATTAAATATATACAGAACTCTGAACTCTGGTATAAAGATTTACAGAACTCTGGTATAACTCAGTGAGACACCCTGATAGCTGGCAGCCAGTGACAAGACACAGATTGCAATTCCCTCCTATAAATCAGTGAGACCCCCCTGATGGGTGGCAGTGAGAAGACACAAATTACAATTTGCATAAATCTGCTAGAAGTATGTGGGACCCCCTGATGGGTGGCAGTGAGAAGCCACAGATTACAAGTCTCGGAAACCTCCTATAAATCAGTGAGACCCCCTGATGGGTGGCAGCCAGTGAAAACACACGGATTATAACAATTCCCAAATATTTTGTAGAAATTAGTGACCCCCAAAATACTTGCTGGCAGTGACGAGACAGATCACCTCAATTCCCAGATATTTAGTAAAAATTAGTGACCCCCCAAAATACTGCGTGGCACTGGCTGTGTGACAAGACACAGATCACCTCAATTCCCAAATGTTTTGTGGAAATTTGTGAGACCCCCAAAATACTTGCTGGCAGTGACAAGACACAGATCACCTCAATTCCCAAATGTTTTGTAGAAATGAGATCCCCCCAGTAGCGTGGCAGACCGGCAGTAAGATCACACAATAACAATCTCCTATGAAATCTCCTCTCAAATGCGTGGTGAAGCCGTGCGTGGAAACCTTATATAGTGTGCTGCGGGACTTAGCTCTGTGAGCCCATAATTGGGCAAAATTTGCCCAATCAGGACTCTGAGCCGTGATTGGCATACTGTTGAACCTGTCTTGCACCATACCTGTGGTCAGGTGCAAGGCTGTAGCCAATTACGAGCTTCAGGCCAGTGGGAAAATGCAT
Source organism: Leptobrachium leishanense (assembly GCA_009667805.1). Lineage (NCBI taxonomy): Eukaryota > Metazoa > Chordata > Amphibia > Anura > Megophryidae > Leptobrachium > Leptobrachium leishanense. The sequence goes on from CM019070.1 coordinate 112,682,949, forward strand.
TGTGGTCCATTGTGATGCATTGTGGTCGAACATGCGCCGAACACCCGGAAATGTTCGCGAGCAGACCGAACAGGCTAAGTTCGGTTCGAACTCCGAACCGAACAGCTCATCCCTACTGACCACTTTAGCTTGTTAGAGTGTGCCTTTTACAATATTTTCATGAGCAAACTGTGCAGGAGAAGGGTCCGGAAGTGGAAGGGAGTGAGTTTAGGCAAGGGACTTAACCTGAGTGTGAGAGGGATTGGGTTTTGGTAAAAGACCAGCAAAAGAAGACCTGTAACCACAGGTACTAAGTAAATTAAACGATTTTTATTGGTAATATCTTTAGAGAAAAAAGACCAGCACAAAACAACATGAAGGGAATTTTAAGAAAGTGAGGACGTCAACAGGGAAATGACCCATAGAGAAATGTAAATAGGGTATATCAGAGGGAGTAATAAATAGATCCCTACTAGCTAAGCTCGGCGGTTCATGTCACCTACAATACCCAACTATCATGCATTGAAAGGAGTAATTCCATACAGGGCAGGTTAGACAAGGGAAGACATAGAGGATAACTAACAGAAGAAGAATTAATCTCTGGATACCGCTATTAAACCGTCTACCATGACTGGCCTGGAGTCCCCAAGTTAGGGAAGTGAACTAGGGCTGAAACAACTAATCCACGATTAAATTAGTTGACAACTATTTCATTAATCGATTAATCGTCCTGTGTACAGCACACACTGTTTAGAGTCAGACTGAGTTAAACGTAAATAACCTCCGCTTAGGAGCTGATTGGAGAGGATGTGCCACTGCTTTACTAGGTATGATTTAGTTCTAGGGTTATGTCAGACACAACCAGTTTGTTTTTATTCCGTTTACAACAGCAGCAGAACTATAACACAAACAATAGGATACTGCCACTGGGTGAAGGCGCTGTATGCCTGTGTTTTATCCTTACTTGAAGCTGGAGTCCTGTGCCACCACCCCATCCTCCTTGCCACATCCTCTTTGGTCGGGAACTGCCATTACCTCCCTTTTGTCTGGTCCCTTTCCCCAAACTCCCCCTCACACTCAAGTCAAGTCACTTGAGCAAAGTCACTCCCTTCCACCTCCAGTACCTCCTCCCACACAGTTTGTTCACAAATTTATTTAAAAGGGACACTCTACACACCCTGGCCACTTTAATTTATTAACCCCGATCTCATGCTGACATCATCATCTATGACCAAGTGCTTGTAGCCTCGTTCATTTGACAAAGCAAACATGGGCTTAAGCTGCGCATGCAGCATCAACCCATCCCTCTGACCAAGCACTCGCATACCTTGTGTGAAAAGTATGCAAGATACGCAATTTGCGTATGTACGTACAAAATTTACTTACACTACGCAAATTGTTTATGAAAGAAGGGGCAGGGGTTGTGGTTATTTTTTAACATAAAATTCCTTTTACGTAAACACATTTTTTTCTATATTTTTTTTTTTTTTTTTTTATCCAATGAATCGATTTTAATCGAAATAATAATCGGCCAACTAATCAATTATGAGAATAATCATTAGTTGCAGCCCTAAGGTGAACAGTTAAAAACCAGATCAGGACTCAACGCATTTCCCCTTTCAAAGACAACTTTGTCAAGAGTCCTGACTCTTCCCTTGTCTCTTGTACGTGTCCTGTTCCCTTTTCTATTTCTCTCCTGATCTCTGTATGCCCTTACCATTTAAGAACTCCTCTTTATTGTTTTTCATATTTGATGAGTGACCTATGGAAATTTTTGAGGTTTTCCAGTGTGTTTTTGCTGGTTTTTATTATGCTTATGCGATCTTTATGTGCATTTCTTTTTGAGCAGACCCTGTGCAGCCTAAGTTCAGATCTGTCTGATTTATTTGTAATGAGAATCTTTTAAATAAATAAATAAAAAAATAGATTTTAAATTGGTCAGCAAGACTCCATTAAGATCATAGTTTACTTTATAACAACTACCGAGAATTAGTTTTTCTAATCTAAAAGGGGACATGCTGTATGCTTTCAATTGTACCATAAATATATTCTACTTCCTGCCAAACCGAATCAACATTCTTTTTAAAAGGCTTTTGAAATAAGGACATTTATTACTCTTGTAGCTGTGAAGGACAGCTGTGGGTGAAATTTTGGCGGCTACCTTTGTTTTGTCACCAATGCTAATGTCCTGCAGAAAATCATTCTTCTGCTGTTGATAATGGACAGGAAGTGAGTCTGCACTATGATGAATGGCTTTGAATACATAAAACTAACTACTTGTAGTAAGAATGCCAAAAAACGTAGTTTAGTTATTTTATATTATTTAAAAAAAAAAAAATTATTGAAGAAAAAAAAAATCCAAATTAAAAAAAATCTGTGCAAAATTATTGATTACTCCCCCTTGCTGTGATTAAAATCTAATGTTAAATTTGTGACTGTAATCTCAGGAATCGCAAATTTTCAGTTTTCTGAAATATTTCGAAAATGTAATTTGTCTTTCAAGTCATGCAGGAGTGAGCCGAAGTGCCGCTGTGATTACAGCGTTCTTAATGAGTACAGAAAACCTTACTTTTGAAGATGCCTACGGAAGACTTCAGACCATCAAAACAGATGTTAAGTATGTTTCTATAATTTGTTAAATACATCTCTCTTAAAAACAGGGGAAGTAACGTGTCGGTAGTTGATAATGATTTAGCACAATTAACAAGAGTGCATATACAGGTTGAACACGCTTTATCTGGAATGCTTGGGGCCATGAGCATTTTAGCTTTTGGATTCTTCTGGATTTTCAGAATACGGAAGACTCCAATGTCTTGCAGGAAGGAGCTCGCAGTAGGAGAGCTGTGAGCTCTCTTGCTGCAGCTCCCAATGTGTTGCACTGCAGGGTTGCTCCATGGACATGTTGCTTGGAATTAGTGTGACTCTGAGCAGCATTTCTTATGCTTGGGCTGCCCAGAGGTTCCAAGTGTGTGCTGCACTCTACTGCAGCGCTCAGGAGCCGGGTTCCCACATGGCAGTGTGTTCTGAAGCGACCCTGATTTGGAATTAGTATAGTCTAGAGTCTAGACAGCTCCGAAAATCCCAGTTTTCAGAGTCTTCTAGACTTTAGAATTCTGGATAACGAATGCTCAACATGTATAATGTGAGGTGTTTTTTTTAATATATGTTAAAGTTCGCCATCACTAAATTAATTAATGGGTTATTTCTTCACTTTTTGTGCTAAATCTTGGAAGAACTTCTAACAACCAGGTTCAATTACCTTTCCTAGCTTGTTAAAGCTCAATTCGAAATAGCGAGTGAATTGGTAATTTCATTAGGCACGCCGCATGCAAAGCAATATGCACCTGTCCGTTTAGCTGGTGATTTAAAAGAAAGAAAAAAAAACCCACAAGTATAGTAGCTGGATTTAAACAAATTCTTCAACATATTTCTGATCCTAAAGAAGTCCTAACATTAGACATGTGCACAGCACAAAATTTCGTTTTGAACTAATGGATTAGTCCTAAAATGCAATTTATTTAGTTGATAAAGAAATTCGTTTTCAGTTCTTTAGTATGAAAACTAATTTCATTCATCCGAAAACCAGTGGATACATTTACTATTGTAGTGGCTCCTCAGAGGGCTGAGATCGCTACTTGTTTCAGTATCTCTCACTCTCAACACAATGTGTCAGGCAAAGCTGTTACAGTAACTGACTGCTGCTCATCACAGCGCTCTGAGTTTCAGAAAAACTAGTAAATAATACTTTTATATGTAAGAGGTTAGAACAATATTATTTCCTTGTTTTACTGAAACACTGAGCGCTGTTCCAGTCAGTTACTGTAACAGCTGAGCCTGAAACATTGTACTGTGAGATAATATAACAAGCAGCCGATCTCAGCACTCACAGCCACTAAAGGGCTAAGAAAAAGGCTCCTCTCTCTCTGTATAATGTATAGAACATCCTCCTGCATTAATTAATACCCCTCTCTGTATAATGTAGATAACAGCATCCTGCATTAATTAATACCCCTCTCTGTATAATGTATAGAACATCCTCCTGAATTAATGTCCCTCTCTGTATAGAACATCCTCCTCAATTTATACCTTTCTCTGTATAATGTATATAACATCCTCCTGCATTAATACCCCTCTCTGTATAATGTATAGAACATCCTCCTGCAATAATTAATGCCCCTCTCTGTATAGAACATCCTACTGCATTGGCATGTGGAGGGTGCAGAACCTCCAGCACAGGAGAGGGAACATTTACTTAGACAGGAATATAAAAGCAGGGGAGAGGGAAAATATTAACGTAAAATCGGTCTGAAAGCTCAGAGAAGAGATGACTGGTGCAAATTATTATTTTTTTTAGAAAATAAAGCATTTTAAATCCAGGGAAAACATTCAAATAAATCACACTGAAGGCTCATAATGACAGAGTAACTGTGAGAGCTGGATACTAAATGCATCAGACATAAAAAAAAAACCTTTATAACAAGCAGCACTGGGAGAGGAGAGGGACTTTATATAAAACGTGTATTATAGATGAGGAAAAGGGGATAGTGCTCCTGGATAATATAAAATGTATCAGACCTAAGCCCCTATTATGCAGAGCGGGAGGGGAGATAACACATTTTATAAAGTCCCCTCTCTTCTCCCAGCGCTGCTTGTTATAAAAGGGTTTTTACTATCCAGCCCTCCTCTGTCATTAGCTTTCGATGTGATTCATTTGAATGTTTTCCTTCTCCAGCTGCTTTTATCATCTTGTCTGCCTCATAGACATGAAAGTTAATTAAAGGTTTCCTCTCCTGTGCTGGCTGTCTGTGCTGCGAGTGAGTAATCTGGAGCTCTGTCACCGCCAGATTTTCGGGTAGGGGTCGGGAAGGATTCCGCATACAAACCTTTTCTGTAGCTTTGCAATGTTGCGCTCTTCATTGCTGGTCTCCTTCACTCTCAATGTAATATCACAAAAAGGACTGAAACTAAAATGTAGTGCATTTTATTTTAGTTTCTTTCGTTTTTTGTACTGAGCAGTTTCGTATCTCTTGAGTCATATGAAAACTAAATTATCCCAAAATTCGGACTAAATCGTTTTAGTACTAAAACGAATGCACATGTCTACCTAACATAGGAATGTAAGATCACGAGCACGGTCCTCTCTCTACTCCAGGGGTGGGGAACCTTTTTTCTGCCAAGGGCCATTTGGAGATTTATAAGATCATCCGAGGGCCATACAAAAATTTCGCCCGGTGCGGTAATTTATGGTGTAACCCCCCCCCCCCCCGAGTTTTACAGATTTTTTTTTTCTCAAGTACTCTTACTCATAAATCAGTACTCCCATAGAACACTGCATGCTCATACACACAGCACACATTACTGTGAGGTTTATTGCTGTGGAGCCCTCTCCTTTGCTCACACACAAATCTTTGCCAACTACCAGCAAGTACGGAGCCTTTTCGAAGGCAGTGAAAGTGAAAGCACACATGGATATATATTGCCCCCAGCAGCTCTGGATATATTGCCCCAGCAGCTCACCCATGGATATATATTGCCCCCAGCAGCTCTGGATATATTGCCCCAGCAGCTCACCCATGGATATATATTGCCCCAGCTCACCCATGGATATATATTGCCCCAGCTCACCCATGGATATATATTGCCCCAGCTCACCCATGGATATATATTGCCCCAGCTCACCCATGGATATATATTGCCCCAGCTCACATATGGATATATTGCGCCCCAGCTCACATATGGATATATTGCGCCCCAGCTCACATATGGATATATTGCGCCCCAGCTCACATATGGATATATTGCGCCCGAGCTCACATATGGATATATTGCGCCCCAGCTCACATATGGATATATTGCGCCCCAGCTCACATATGGATATATTGCGCCCCAGCTCACATATGGATATATTGCGCCCCAGCTCACATATGGATATATTGCGCCCCAGCTCACATATGGATATATTGCGCCCCAGCTCACATATGGATATATTGCGCCCCAGCTCACATATGGCTATATTGCCCCAGACCAGATCCACACATGGATATGCCCCCAGCTCTCTTGGATATTGCCCCCCAGCTCATGTGGATATGCCCCCCCAGCTCACGTGGATATGCCCCCCCAGCTCACGTGGATATGCCCCCCCAGCTCACGTGGATATGCCCCCCCAGCTCACGTGGATATGCCCCCCCAGCCCACGTGGATATGCCCCAGCAGCTCACGTGGATATGCCCCAGCAGCTCACGTGGATATGCCCCAGCAGCTCACGTGGATATGCCCCAGCAGCTCACGTGGATATGCCCCAGCAGCTCACGTGGATATGCCCCAGCAGCTCACGTGGATATGCCCCAGCAGCTCACGTGGATATTGCCCCCAGCTCACCTCCTGGCTCCTGCCGCCGACGCGTCTTCGGCTCCCTCTGAGCGTCCGGCGGCGTGGAGCTTGGGCGCTCGCCTGGGGGGAGCCACGTGACCAGCCGCAATCTCGCGAGAACTCGGCTGGTCACGTGGTTCCCCCTGGCGAACGCCGAAGCTCCATGGCTTCGGACGCTCGCAGGGAGCCGAGGGCCGGACGAAGTCATTCAGCGGGCCGTATACGGCCTGCGGGCCGGACGTTCCCCACCCCTGCTCTACTCCCTCTACTGTTCTGTGTGTTTAACTCATATACACATTTGTTATGTTGTCTCACCCATCGTACAACGCTATGAAACTTGTTAGTGCTTTATAAATGCTTGTAACTGTAGGTCGTATTTGAGATGCCATTGTGAATTGGTTGAAATGTGATGGCTGGGTGGTCTGTTCCTACTTCTGTTTGCACACAAAGATTTGAGGGGCCCACGCTTTGACTGGATTCTATGCAAGTTCCAAAGAGCAAAAGGCTGGCAACCTCCTTCAAATCCACTTTAAACAATAAAATATCCAGTCATCCCACTGCAAGAGTTATGTAGAGCTGATTTATTGAGTCAAGCGATTCAACGTTTAAGCTCTTGACTTCAGCCTTTTTCAAGCTCAAATACGAAAAAGGTCCGGGTACTCCCCTATGGCTGCATATACCGGAAATTCATTGGGGAAAGCGTGACATTTCTCCTATGAACTAGCTTCTCTCAAGCCTTGCTTGAGAAAAACGAATTTGTGAAAGGCCAGTTTATGGCTGAAACCTCACGGTTTCTCCAATAAACTATGCTATTTGATGAAGTGCAATGGAGGGCCTTCTTCCTTTTTGGTGTGTGTGGTAGGAGCTTTGGTCTCATGAGCACCACCTATGGCTTCTCTTTCTGAAATTCACTAGGAATGCATTTCTTCTTGTGAATTAATTAAGCTCTATTTTTTTATTTTTTTTGTGTTTCTCTGTTGTGTAACTTGCATTTAACCATTTAGGGCCCTATTCCCTTGTTCATGCTAACCTGGGGCGCTAACGGGGAAAATCTGCACATGCAGATTTCCCTGTAGGCTCCCCATGTTAGCGCGATTTTCCGGGGCAGGCGCTACCTAAGCACCTTGCTCTGGAATGCAGCGCTAACTGCTGGGATACTGCGGGACCGTTTCCGTGAGTATCCCCTCCTAGAGTCCATAAGACTCCATGTGGGGGGGGGGAGTTGAGCTTCTGGGCTGCAAGCCCTGTGCTATCTTGCTCTTGCAAGATTACGCCACACCATGGAGGGAGACTGGGTACTGTTTGTTCCCTGTCTTACTCTGCTCCCGGCGAAAAAGAAGTGGCAGATCGGGCCACCGTTCTCACTGTGGAATGAGAGGTGAGTATCAGTTTTATGGGGGGGGGTGTATAGGGGATGCTACATGATTCTATAAATATAACTGTCTGCATCCCTGCGGTAATTAGCGGTGGCACTATGGAATACCTTACTTATCTCATCGCTAATGTAGGTTTGCACTCCCCATGCTAAGAATAAGCTCGCACGCACTAGTGCAAATACCGATGCGTAAAGGATTCCTAACTGGGGTAGCGTTAGAAATGTAATATGGGTGGCATGTGTTTAAACATACTTATCCTGTCGCCTACATTACACAACGATTACATAACTAGGCGCTAATGTCGGCGCCAATTATGGAATAGTGCCCTTAGTCTGTTGTTCTCCTTCAGAAACATTTCCTGGAAAGACATTGGATGATGCTCTAGAAGAGGAATTTATTTTAACAAAGGAGCTCGGAGTCTCTTATTTGCATCAACTTTCTTTATTGCACCCATAGCAGCAAAGAATGAATGCAATGAAACTAGAAAAAAATGTAGGAACCATCCCCCAACAGAGGGGACCCCATCCCCAGTCCGTTAACTCCACCCCCGAGTCTATATAGGTCCAGTTCGGGAGCAGCAAAGCCTCTTTCTTTGCTGCTCCCGCATCAGCTAAGTATTGAACGTTTGGCTGGATCTCTTAATTGATTTCTGGTGGTTTTATTCTGTGTCTTTGATCTTCATTACATACTGGTATTGTGTTATCTGTTGGTTCTCAGGATCTCGACTATCCCCGGCTAAAACCGCGGGGGTCGGGTGTCCTCGTGATCGGATCGCCGCTAGCTGTTTCCTACAGCTTGGCGGCATTCCAGAGTCACGTGCTCTCAATTTGTTCACTGTTTCCCGCGGTGCCCTTCCGAGCTGCAAACATTTAGAGCTTTTCACTCGGTGCGCGGCTCCTCAGGTCCCTGGTGGCGAGTGCCGCCATCTTGGATTTTGGCCATTCGCACCCTTTTTCCTTCCTTACGACTTTGAGAGTGTCCATGTACGTGTCTGCCCCTGGTGCTTCCAAGATGTGACCCGCTCAGCTCCCGCACTGCAGCCCTTCCTCATCGGCTGCAGACTCCGACTCCGCTGCCAGCTCGCGGCAAGTACTCGGCTCCTTAGATAGGGAGACCCCCTCCTCCGTCCAAGTGCCCATCTTTGGCTGGGGTCAGACTAACGCATTTTTAACGTGCGTTTAGGTGCAATTAATCAAGGTTGCAGTAGCAGCAAATGACGGGCAATGACAGCCAATATACGAAGTACGGCCGCACGAAATTGCGGCCGCGCAACGCAAGCGAGAACGCAGAACCGCTAGTACTGACGTACAGAGTGCGCTGCGCCCGCATAGCGGCGTGTGTGCGTGATTAGGAGACGTCAGACGCTGCTCATGTCTGGCCAACATAATGTCCAGACACCCAAAGTTTCCTGGTTTGGATCCGTAACAAATCACGCACGAAAATGCGTATCTTATGACCGTTTTCGCGCATTCCATGAAAAAATACGTCAATGCGTTCGGACGCACTTTTTGACGGTCGCTGCGAATAATGCCTTCGTTTGACCCTAGCCTAAGACGGCGGCGTGATTTGCCGCCCTGGAGGCTAATATCCATGCCTTTTATAGCCTCTACCCTAACGGATGCTTTTAAATCCTCCATGAATGACGCAGTGAATTCGGTCACTAACATGCCGAGACAGTCTGGGCCCTCTCCCCAAACTTCTGATTTGACACTTGTCCCGGCAGTGCCCATGATTGCAGGCCCATCAGGGTCAAAGAGCAGTGCTAAAACCAAGCACCCTGATCAAGCTTCCCGAGGGGCTAGCAACCCCGTAAACTTGCTTAACCTCCCTGGCGGTCTAATTTTTTCAAAATTTCATGTCTAAAAGTGTCTCAATTTTTTTTAAAGGAAACGGGTTTTTGTACATAGTTAGCCTGTAATAATTAGGAATCTCGCACTGAAATCCGTGCAATCAAGAGTCCTTACTGGTAAAATCCTTTCTAAATAAATAAATAAGTAAAAAAAAGGTTTGAAATAAGTTCCGATAAAGTTTGAAACACGACATAATAATTTATTATCCAAAAAATAATTATCCAAAATAATGCAAATAAATGATACTCAGTAAAATACAACAAAAAACACTGAAATCTGTCTGAAAACAAGGGTGAGACGATGTATGGTCTGTTTCTTATCCTGCAGTGCACTCGGGAAAACCGCCAGGGAGGTTAAAATGAAGAGCCCCTGACTGCGTGGCAACAGTAGTGGTTGTTGAGAAACTGTCTAAACCCATAGGTCCAGACCAACTCCCAGAGTATATGGACTCCGAAGGCATCGGGTCCGGGGAGGATGAGGGGTTAGAGATTCACGCCCCGATAGATTCAGACCTGACGGTCGATGGGGAGCATAATCCACCACCACCACCTCTTTTATCTCAAAAAACCGTGGTGTGTGACCCGCGTGGCCAGCCTATGTTCCACGCCTCTGAGGTCCTACACCCGAGATCCTCAGCCTGGACACCCCTTCCTCATGTGGAAATGTGGGTAGATGCCAACATGAGACTTCCTATGGACCGTGCCACTAGGTCCAATTTCAAAGCCGAATGCCCTCGGCCTACCACTGCGGGGAAAACATGCCGAATGCCCACGGTTAATGAGGACTTCGCCAAATTCCTCTCCACCAAAGGCTGGTCCTCAAAACGCGGCATAGAACATGCCCTACGCCTCTGTGAGGATAAGGTCCTAGATGTGGTGGCTCCACTGATATACCTACTGGATTTTGTGGAGGACGCCTGTTTAAATGACACCCCCTTGGATCCTACGGAGGTATCATGGTGTCTTCAGAGGTCCCTTTGTTTGTTAGGGGGTGCTAATACTGCTCTCGCTGTCGAACAGCGTAAGTCGATGTTACTGAAGGCGGCGAATTGGTCGCAGGAATCAACCTTTCGCCGATTTTATTTTCGCCCACTCACCCATATGTATCAGGCTCTGGTGCGTTAAACCTGCAAATATGAGCCTCCGAGCTCCTGTGTTAAAATTCCTAAATTTTCCTACCAGGTTGTGACGGAAATTTTAGATTTTAATAAGGACTCAGAGGCGAGTATTTCCCTCCCGGTTCTGCTTTGTTTGTTTTGTTTTTACAAATATTTCCATAATAAAATTTCATGCTTGGCTTCATGTTATTTCTTTGCGCCGTTTCATGGGTGGCGGGGGGTTTCTTTTGGTGGGGCTTCCTCCGGGGTGGTGCCCTTTTATTTCGGAGTTTTGCTTTGGGTTTACGCATGCTGTCTCATGTGGATGTTTGATCTCCCTGTGGGTGGGTGTTCGCTGATGGGTTCCCGATGGGTTCCCGTGTTTTAATGCCTTTTTACGTGTTTTTTTTTTTTTTGTTTTTTTTTTTTTTGTGTAAAATATTTTTATTCGCAAAGTATAAAATACAAATCGCATAAGAGACAATATTGTCACAATACTGTAGAATACAATCAAAGTGCCTCTTGGTCATAAACAGTGCCGAAATTTTATAATATAACAAATTCTAAATTAACTCTAACTAAAAAGGTGATCATCGTATCCTTAAATAAACAGCAGTAAAGCTAGTACCAGAATGGTATGTTAAGACAACACAGCCCAGGCTCGGATCTAAATTCACCTCTGCTCCTCCATAACCGGTCGATTATCTTTACGAGACCTCTTGTTCCCCCACCGGTGGCCTGTCTGAGACCGTTATTGAGCGAAGGTTCGAGGACCATGGACGCCAGATCGCATAAAATTCCTCATATTTACCCAAACTATTGTAGTGCGCTTCTTCTAAAGCTCTGACCCCCTCCACCCTCAGAACCCAATCCCTGACGGTGGGTGCACATTCCCTCCTCCAATATAACGGAATCAGTGCCCTAGCTGCGGTTAACAGAATTGCCAGAAGCGAGTTTTTAAAGGAGAGCATCGAAAAGGGCAGTACATTAAGCAAATAGGCAGAGGGAGTAAATTCCACTTCCAGGCCCCCTAAACGCGATATCTCGTGTGCAACGTCTGACCAGAAGTTTTGAATTTTCGGGCAAGTCCACCATATGTGGACATAGTTACCTCTGGCCACGTTACACCTCCAACAGATATCAGGCAACAATGGATCCATAGCATGTAAAACAGACGGGGTAAGATACCATCTCATAAACAATTTACAATTAGATTCACGAAGCGCCTGACTCCTGGACGCAAAGTATGTAAGTTCGAAAGCCCTGGACCATTCCTCAGCCGAAATATCTACTCCTAAATCTGTTTCCCACTTAAGTAGCAACGGAGAATCAATTTTATAGGCCCCTCTCATTATGTATGAATAAAGATTCGAGACAATATGTCCATATCTATTCTTATCGCTACAGAAAGTCTCAAAGGGGGCCAATGGAGGCAACCCCTCTGTCAACCACGTAGTAGAGCGAATAAAGTGACTTAGTTGGGCATATTGGAACTTCACCATAGACTTGTTTGCTATTTCTGGGGCCACCAATCGGTCCAGGGGGAGCAATCTGTCGTCTTCCACTACTGCTTCTAGCGGTATATACGGTTTTGGTAGTAACCCATCCAAAAATGTCGGGGTCAGTCCCGGTGGGAACAGGGGATTGTGAGTCAAAGGTGTCAAGCGGGAAGTCAGTGTAGTCAGTCCTAACGCCACTCCATGTTTCCTCCACAGCCTTAGCAGTGTGCTCAGTAGCGGGTGTGACCGAAGCCCCAGGTTTGCCAGCGGTGCCGACTGCCAGGGCAAGGAGGACAATGGCCAAGCAATTCCTGCCTGTAACACATTTTCCCAAAGCTTACCCATCGTTCCTTTGGCCAAGCCGTATAGTATAGAAAAAACCGCTGCTAGATAGTAAAAATAAGCATGGGGCAAGCCCAGACCACCCCTTCCCACCGGTCTTGTCAATTCACTGTAAGATATCCTCGCCCTCTTCCCCCTCCAAACATAGCCTGTAAATGTCTGTCGCAAATCAGAGAAAAATGTCTGCGGTACAGTAATAGGGAGGGTTTGGAACAAATACAACAGTCGAGGTAATATATTCATCCGTAAGACATTGATCCTTCCCAACCATGAAATATGGGGTAAGTTCCAGTTACGTAAGTCCCCCTTGATCTGTTTCAACAGAGAAACGTAATTCAACTGAAATAATTTGTCTAGGTCCGACGATAAGCGTATTCCTAAATATTTAAGTCCCTCCGGAACCCACCGCATTCCGTAGGTATGACGAATACTCTGTCACGACTCGTGAAAGGTTTACCCCTAAAAACTCACTCTTCAGCACGTTAATTTTATATCTCGAGAAAGCTGCGAACGCATCTAATTCCGTCATCAAAGCCGACACCGATGAAAGGGGATCCGTCAAGGTGAACAACAGGTCATCCGCAAATGCGGCCACCTTGAGCTCCTGTCCCGGAACAGTTACTCCTCGAATCGCCGGATTATCTCTAATCGCTTGCAATAGGGGTTCCAGATACAGCAGGAACAGGAGAGGGCACCCCTGTCGAGTCCCATTATGTATCGTCAACGGAGTCGATTGTCTGCCATTAACCCGCACTCGTACCTGAAGGCAGTCATACAGCGCCCGCAACCACGAACACCATCGATCACCAAAACCCATCCTCTCCAACATCCGAAAAAAGATAAGACCAGTCCACTCGGTCAAACGCTTTTTCAGCGTCAACCGAGAGGACTAACAAAGGCTGATCCATCCTGGAAGCATGATGGATGAGGGAGACGGTACGAATAGTATTATCACGGGCTTCCCTGCCCGGTACAAAGCCCATCTGGTCTCGGTGAATCACTGAAGTCAGGAGAGGCTTAAGTCGTAAAGCCAGTATTTTCGTAAACAATTTTTAAGTCAATGTTTATTAAAGATATGGGTCTATAATTAGCGCAATCTAATGGGTCTCTATCCGGTTTCGGTATCACAGAGATAGAGGCGAGGAGCGTCGCAGGTGGAATAGGAAAGGTATCCGAAATAGAGTTAAAAGCTTTAACAAATCTAGGGCCCAGAATAGACCCGAAAGTCCTATAATCTAGCACTGTAAACCTGTCAGGGCCTGGGCTTTTACCCAAGGGCGTTAATTTTAAAGCCTCCGTAAATTCCTCTAATGTAAGCGGGTTATCTAATTGTCGGCTAACATTACGCGGTAAAGTAGTTTTAATTGTCTTAGCAAAAAACGAGTCCACTATATGCTCAGGGACCCTACTCTCATCAATATTATATAAAGTTTGGTAATAATCATGGAAGGCTTCCGCAATGTCTCGGGTCGTATTGACCTCGGATCCCGTGCTAGTACGCAGTTTCGGGATAAAAGTAACTTGATATCGTTTCTTCAGAGCACGTGCAAGTAGCCTGCCACATTTATTCCCTTGGGTGTAGTAAGCATATTTCGTCAGTGTAAGGGCCCGCGCCACCTGTGCATTCGTTAATTTAGCTAAGTCAGCTCTTAAGAGAACTAATCGTCGGAATGATTCAGGATCTAGGTCAGATTTATGCGTCAGTTCTAAGGCCGTGATCTCCCTCAGCAATTCCTCTGTTCTGGCGGTCCTTTCCCTCTTGCGCCTGGAGCCCAACTGGATAAAAGCACCTCTCAACACACACTTGTGAGCCTCCCAAACCGTTGCGGGTGTTACATCATCCGTGTCATTTTCAAGGAAGTAATTCTCTAAGGAGGCAGTCACCTCCGCTCGCGTCATGGGATCAGATAGCAATGACTCATTCAAAAGCCAGGCATTCTCCGTTCGCACTAAATTAGGTAGGGCTAAAGATAACAGAAGGGGTGCATGGTCCGACCATGTTATGGGTCCTATTTTGCAACTGCGTACCATTTCCAAAGCCCTATGTTCCACAAAAAAATAGTCTATTCTAGAATACTTCTTAAAGGCATGTGAATAAAATGTGTAGTCCTTTACTGCTGGATTACTGAGACGCCAACAATCTATCAGACGGTCCGCTGACTAGAGTTTACGAAATTGGACCCGTAGAGAGGGAACAGACGATCCCCCACCCTGGATACAATCTGCCGGCATATCTAAGACCACAAAACCTTCCTGAAACTCGGAAAAACGTCGTAACACTTTTCGGAGACATTTGGTTTGCAAGCGGTTCGGCAGGTAAACATTTACAAAAGTTAACTTAGTATTGCCCAACATCCCTTTAACCATCAAAAATCGACCTTGCGGGTCCGTTACCACATCCTGCAGAGTAAAAGGCACATGTCGCGCAAATAGAATGGCAACCCCCCTAGATTTTGTCTCCCCAAAATTGCTAAAATAGCCCGTCGGATAGCGAGCATTGCGAAACCCTGGTGCGGAACCCTCTCTAAAATGTGTTTCCTGAACAAAAATAACATCACCTTTCAACCTCTGGAATTCTGCAAGAGCCTTCGAGCGTTCGGCAGGCATATTAAGACCTCGGACATTCATAGAAATCAAATTTAAATTAGCCATTTCAAATAGTGAGAGAGGGGGGCGGCAGAGCCCGGGACCTGCCCATACCCCCTAGTAGCATAGCAAATAGTACGAGTGATCACCAAAAAAAAATATCTAAGGCTAGGGTCAGACTAGCGCAGTTTTAACGTGCGTTTAGCCGCACGAAATCACGGCCGTACTAGCAGCAAATGACGTCCAATGCCGGGGAACATACGAAGTACGGCCGCACGAAAATTCGTCCGCGCAACGCAAGTGGCAAACGAACGCATTTTTTCGAGAACGTCAAACCGCTACTACTGACGTACAGAGTGCGCTGCGGCTACATAGCGGCGTGTTTGCGTGATTGGGAGACGTCAGACGCTGCACACGTCCGGCCAACATAACGTGCACACACCAAACACTTCCTGTCTTGTCTGGGGGTAGCTGCAAGTTGCGTTGGACAATGGCTGGGACTGACATCGACGTGGAGAGGCTGATCAATGCAGTGGCAGATCATCCCGAGCTGTGGGACACGGCCTGCGACAGCTACAAAGACCGGCAGAAGAAGGCCAGTGCATGGGTCACAGTGTCCAGGGTGGTGTACCCAGAGTACGAGACGTGGTCTGATAAAGAGCAGA
This sequence comes from Leptobrachium leishanense, assembly GCA_009667805.1. NCBI lineage: Eukaryota > Metazoa > Chordata > Amphibia > Anura > Megophryidae > Leptobrachium > Leptobrachium leishanense. The sequence goes on from CM019070.1 coordinate 112,698,711, forward strand.
AGCTTCAGAGTGAGTAAATGATCATTTTATTGCATAGAATTCAATTGCATTGAACTTGAATGTAATATCAAACAAAATGGCATAACGAATTTTCGTTGTCAATAAGGATGTGCGTTTCGGCTTTCAGAATTTCGGAATTTAAACGACATTTTCACGATTCGTGTTTTCTGATGCGGGTGATTCCCAGATAATTTTCCGATCCGAAAATGTCAGATCCGAAATGTTTCCGAGCCGAAACAAAATATTGTACGAATATGCTATTGGACTTGAATTGTGTCAAATCGAAATGTATTGCTTTGAAACGAGAACAGACGTTGCGAAAAACGAGAAATGTACGAAATCACGAAAAGTAGATCCAACAAACGAGCAAAGTGACACAAAAAACGAAAAATGGTCCATATTCCGATTACATATCCCCGAAAAACAAGTCGAACCGAATCGAATCAAAACAGGGTTCGTTCGAAATGAGCCGAATCGAAAACTTTAAACATCCGAAAATTCGAACAGAAAAAATAATCGGTGCACAAGCCTAGGTGTCACATGTCAAATGATGTCCATCTGCCATGGCACCTGCCCTGCATTGCTAGTGAAATAATTAGACAGAGCATCGCGAAACCTGTTGGTGTGTCTATTCACAGGTATTATGTCATCGTTAGCATACTCATCCAGACCCGTTACTGTGAGGGTATCCTCGAAATTAACCCCATCCCTTGCACGAACATAGTTATGTAGGATGCAACAGCATTTCACTATATCCACACAGAAATCCACATTTACATCAAGTGGGCGATGGAAAATCCTCCACTTGTTGCTCAGTATGCCAAAGCTACACTCGACATACCGTCTCGCCCGCGACAGCCTGTAATTAAACACCCGCTTCTTCACAGTCAGGTGTGTCCCCGAGTATGGCCGCAGGAGATGTGTGGATAGGCCGAATGCTTCATCACCCACAAAGGCATAGGGGACTGACACGTCGCTGCCAGGCAAAGGTGCGGGTCTGGGGATGTTCAGGTTCCCACCCTCTATCTCATTCCACAGTGTTGAGTTCCGAAACAGTGTTGAGTCCGAGTCCTTGCCGTATGATCCGACATCCACATACACAAAATTATAGTTGGCATCTGCCACCGCCAGTAGGCCAATTGAAAAATAATGTTTATAATTTTGATACAGTGAGCCACTGTGCAGTGGCTTCACAATGCGGACATGTTTGCCGTCCACCGCTCCCAGGCAGTTGGGATAGTTCGCTCTCTCCCAGAATCCTGCTGCAATTGCCAGCCATGTCTCGCCTGTGGGTGTTGGCAAACATTGGTCCTTCATGGTTTCCCATATTGTTTGGCAGACCTTGCGGACGATCTCACCAGCTGTCGATCTGCCAATGCGGAAGTTGTAATGCAGATCCTTCAAACTGCATCCACTAGCAAGATACCTAGAACATGAAAGAAGCTGTGTTATGATCACATCATATGAACCTAACCTTATGTCACTCTCATCATGTTTTGCAGCACATGAAGCAATCAATAAATGGCGCACGGTGAGGGACAATCACACCCGGGTCCTGAAAAAGGAGGCTGAAGCTGCTCGCTCTGGAGCTGGTGCAAAGAAGAGGCGCAGCTATTTGTATGCTGACCAACTGTCCTTCCTGAGGAAGAGCCAGGAGCCGCGCAAGACTGTGAGCAGTATTGACCGGCCATCCACCTCTAGCTCACAAGGGCAAGAGCTGCAGCCCGCAGGATCTGGCAGCTGCCAGGTGGAGGTCGAGCAGGGTGGTGCGGAGTCCCAGGTGGAGGATGTGGAGTCCCAGCAGGTGCCGGGTACAGCACCCACAGACAGCACCAGTACGGCTCCCAGGAGGAAGAAGCCACCATCAGCTGATGTCGAGCAGGCCATGGTCGCATTCATGGACGCGCACCATACACATCCACGCTGCATGGTCGCTGATTCCGAGGACATGTCCTTTTTCAATTCATGTCTCTCCATGCTCAACATAATGACCCCAGCGCAGAAGCTGGATTATCGCCGCCGAAGCCTGGACCTGATACATGAGATACTGTCCCATCCACAACAGGCACCTGTATATCACGGTGTCGTGCCACAATACCCCCATGGTTATTCCCACCACTGCCAGGCGTTGCCTGCCCGCCCACCCATGTCCCCTGTTGCTGGGCCACCCCCGGAGCCAGAGTACCACCGCAGCCATATGCACGGTCCTCATGACCCAGATGCTCCTCGGTATCATACCATGTGAGGTGTATCGTCTGTTCGTTTATGTTTGTCACAGTTTATTCATGTTGTTCTAATATTTTTATTTTATTACCTTCATTGGACATGCAATAATATATGTGTTTAATATGTTATTGTTATCTTCTGTCATATTATTTTGGGACTAAATATTTTATTTGTTTCACATCGTTGTCAGTGTCATTACTCTTTCGTTACGTGTTGTGCAAGGTGATGCATGCGTGTGTGTGTGGGCATATAACTACTGACCTACAATAGAGCCTCTGCACACCGAGCACATGTCTGATGACTGGCAGCGATGTCATGAATGCACGTGTTTGATAGTACTTACCGCAAAGTGAGGACCAGCATCTCCTCCGGTGGTATGGCAGCCCTCATGTTGGTGTCCCTCTTGGTCAGCGGCTCACGCACCTTCATCAACAGTTCATCAAAGGTGTGGATGGACATCCGCAGGTAGTTGAAGAACTTCACGGGGTCCCTCTCTCGCAGTGGCCTGTACAGTGTCACAAAGTGGCCATGCGTGGGTCTGGCAGTGTTGAGTGGATGGACCCATGTTCGCCGTTGTCTTTTCTTCTTCAGGTACAGGTATCCCAGTGCAGCAAAAAGAAACACTTGGACTGCATCCATCTTGGAAAATGCCACCATTCCCAAAATGCCTTTTTATACCCCTTCCCTTTTATTTGATTCATTCTGCAATTGATTTGGTTGATCATATCTCTCTTCTTCCAGCTCCGTGAAACAAAACGTACGAAAATGCGCATCGTATGACCGCTTTCGCGCATTCCGTTTAAAAATACGTTCGTTCGTTCGACCGCACTTTTTCACGTTCGCGGAGAAAAATGCGTTCGTCTGACCCTAGCCTAAAAACAAACAACAATAACAACACAAAACTAGAAAAAAATTGAGGTAGTGTAGACCTCTGATAGTGGGAAAACCCATCAGAGGACATAAAAAAAAAACACCACTCAGGAGGCGGCCGAGAAAGTCTCAGAATTTTCCAAAAATTCTGGGTGCTGAGCAAGAGTCTCATCCGACTGTCTCGGTTGCCGGACCCAAGCGCATTCAATCAAAAAAAAATTTGCAAGGGGGCAGAAAATATCAAAAAAGCGTATAAACTTTCAAATGACAATGGCAGCAAAAGCAAGGGCTTCCCTCATGGTTCTGGATCAGGCTCAGAAGGGGCCGCTGCAGAGGGCTTGCCTTTTACGGGTTTTTTTTCGCCTGTCGAGTCCAGCGGGGTCGCTGTGGGAAGGGTAGAGTGTCAGATGGCGACGGCGAACCATACCAGTCTGGGATGTCGACTTCTGGGAGTCCAAAAACACGCACAAAGTCCGGAATGTCTTCAGGACATGCGACAGAATGAACTTGGTTGTTATGCGTCACCTGTAAAGATAGTGGGAATCCCCATCGGTAACGAATATCACGTTCCTGGAGCGCTTCAGTTAACGGTTTCAGAGCCCTCTGTGCCTGTAGAGTCGTCCAGGAGACCTCTTGGAAGAAAAGTATCACTTGACCGTCCACTTTAATTTCCGAAGTTTTGCGTGCTGCTCTGAGAATTTCCTCTTTCAGTGTAAAATCTTGCAAGCGACAGATAATATCACGAGGTGCGTCATTTTGTGATCCCCTCGGCCGCAGTGCACGGTGAGCTCTATCCAGAACTAATATTTCCTCTCCAGATCGACCCAGGATATCATTAAACAGACCACGGAGTAGCTCTTTAACATCTTCCTTGCCAGAGTCTGCTTCCGGGTAACCCTTTATGCGGAGATTGTTTCGTCTGCCTCTATCATCAACATCATCCAGGTGTCTATGCAGCGTGGCCAGCTGTTTAGCTTGCGTTAGCATTTGACCATTTAAACGTTCCACATGAGAAAATAACGCATCTCTGTCCTCTTCCAAGTCCACTACGCGGCCTCCCAACTGCTTCAAATCAGACCCCAGTTCATCAAATTTAGTATTAAAATTGCGCTCCATTTGAGTAAACTGAGCAGCCAAATCCGTTTTGGTCGGCAAACTCTGTAATAAGGCCCGCAGTTCGTGGTCCATATTGCTCCCTTTTATTGCTGAATCTAATCGTGGCGGGGAGGCCTCCTGATCTGAGTCGCCGGGCGCCATTTTGGATCCCTTACCGGAGGTCCGCGGCTGAGCTGTATCTCCGAAGAACGGTAAAGTGGAGGATCGGCGTTGGGTGCCCGCAATCTCCGAGAGTCCTGGGGTAGTAAGTGTCTTTTTCCGCTGTGCCATTGCTGTTATTTCTGCCCAGAAATGACAATCTGTGCACTCGGGCCTGGGAGCTCAGCACTCACACATCCAGCTCTCTGTGTTCCGGCCACGCCTCTTTTTCGTGTTTGTGCTCTCTTCACTGCCTTGTGAACGTCTCTGGACTACGATTGCCTGCTGGTTCTCCTTGTTCGGCTCTTCGGTTGCCGCTATGGGCGTTTCTGTTTCTGAAGCTGTTGTTTTAAGAAAGTGGATTTTGCCGCTCCCGCACTGGACCTATATAGACGCAGGGGTGGAGTTAACGGACTGGGGATGGGGTCCCCTCTGTTAGGGAATGGTTCCTACGTTTTTTTCTAGTTTCATTGCATTTATTCTTTGCTGCTGTGGGTGCAGTTAAGAAAGTTGATGCAAATATTCGCCTGCGAGTCCTTCTTAAAATCTAAACTTTCCGTCACAACCTGGTAGGAAAATTTAGGAATTTTTGATTTTAAAGACTATTACTGGAATCCTTTTCTTTGCTCCAAAATATTATTTTTCCAGCAGTCCTTTTTCATGAAATTTAATCCCTTCGCTGCTGGTGACGTGTGGGGAACGTCCTTATTGACTCCCGCTATATGCGGAGGACGTTCCCCACGCGTCATCCGCTAGCGGCAGCCCTGGGAGAGCTAATCACCTCTCTCCGGGGTCCCGCGGCGTTCTGACTTCAGGAAAGTCAGATGATGCTTTTATAGGCCTCCCGACGTAAATGACGTCATTGCGCAGTGTGCGATGACGTCATTTTCAGGCGTTTTTCCCCTGGCAAAGCTGGGAGATGTCCTGGAAGGAGGAGGGGGATCCTTTCAGATCCCTCTCCCTCTCGATTGGGAGGTCCTAGCAGGACAAGCCAGGCACCGCTTAAAAGGGGAGACTCTCCCCTTTTAAGCGGGGACTGGCTTTAACCCCTGAGGCACCGGGCCGCGATCTGGTGCCGGATCGCAGCCTAGCTCTGTTGGGGGCCGCTCCATCTCCGGGTGCCCCCTCGCTACGGGACATCATCGCACATGTCGCGATTACGTCAGTTAGCCGGGGAACCCCTAGCTGCCCGTGGATTTCCTAAGGAAATTTTCGTAAGTATGAAGGGAAATTTGAATTGTAATAATGGACAGAGAGGCGAGTATTGCGTCTCTTTTCTTGCATTTATTAATATAGCAGCGAGGATTTTAACATAAACTGAAAAGAACACATGTAAAACATCCTTAGAAATAAATAAGGGAGAAACCTCCGTGGGGCGGAAGGGAAGTGTACGGGACTCATATTCCCATAAACAAAGAACCGGGCAAATACCCGGGGAGTCTGGAAAGGTTGGATAAAACACAGACGAAATAGACGTCTTATATCGGACCTTATACCCTCAGGTACAAAAGAGTCTCCCCTTTTAAGCGGGGCCTGGCTTTAACCCCTGAGGCACCGGGCCGGGATCTGGTGCCGGATCGCTGCCTAGCTCCGGTGGGGGCCGCCATCTTGGATGGTGGCTCCACCTCCAGGTCCCCCCTCATCACCTGACGTCATTGCGCATTTCCTAAGGAAATCCCCGGATGGAGATAAGTGGTTCCTTTGAATCCCCCATTTCTCCCGAACGGTGGCAGCTAGAGGATCATGTTTGGTGTCAATCGAAAGGACAGAGCATGGCCTTTCGAATGATGCCAAACATGACCATGTTAAAAGAAAGAAAAAATTATAAAAATAACTAAACAATTTTTTTTAAATAAAAACGGGTTTTTGTTTTTTTTTGTTATTTTTATTAATGATGCAATATTGTTCCCATTCCAATTAAATGTGAACAATGATGCTGCACTAATGATTTTTTTTCTATGGGGTGCGTTTGCTAAAAATCACGTAATCCCCTACCCCCCAAAAAAAATGTAACGAGTCCCCATTTCTAATTTTTTTAACAAGCGCACCCCATATAAAATATAAATGCAAAGGCTCGGATGATAAAATGTGAAGAAAAAAATCCTTTACACGCTGTAGATGATTAAAAATTCTAAGTTTTTTTCCATTTTTTTTGTTATAATATACAGGCAGGACATGACGTATACATATAATGATATATTATGATTCTGCCGAAAAAAAGGATATATAATATGTCTGGGTCATATACTAAAACGTGCCGTAAAATCGCGTTTAAACATGATGAGCAAAAGCGGTAAAAATGAGCTCAGCACACAGACGTGAAATGGCTCAGCAGTGAAAGGGTTAAGTATACTTTAAATACCAAAGCAGAAAACTCACAAGCCTTTCTTCTGATTGCAAGTTTCACTTGGGATACAACGTTGTTTTTCTTTTTCTCAAAGTTTAAATTTGAAATTCATGCATTCTAGCTCTTATTTTACTTTCGTGTGTGTGTGTGTAATTCTGCATATTATTGCAGAATAAATGAGGAGTTTACCAACCAACTGGCACTTTTTGAAGCAATGGGTTATCATGTGGATATGACTAGTTCAATCTACAAACAATATCGTCTCCAGAATGTGACAAAAAGATATCCCGGTGAGCATCATCGTTTAGTTTCATTTTCCTTAATACTGCCACTGCACATTATCAACAGTATTTTGTTGTTTTTTTGTTCACTACAAATGTGTATATTTGGTTTGCAGGTACTTAATCGGGTACCTTAAATTGAGCATACACAATTGCTGTCTCTGTAATGCAAGCAAATGTTGTTCAAAGCAAGTTTGTAAATGTGCTTTTAGAACTTTTTTTTCCATTCTTTACAAAATACCAACAGTACTGTAAATTGTTATGCTGTGAACATCTGCGATGCTGTTACTATCTTCCCGTGTACTCATACAGGGTTATTTAGAGAGAGGTGAAAACCAGGAGAATGACTGGAGAATTGAAAATTCTTGGTCAAAATAGCCAAACCAGAAAAATTCTCCCTTTTATCTCACTTTCCAAATCGGCTATTTGGTCTAGATTATTCTCTTCTCCTGCCAATTCTTCTGGTTTTCACCTCTCTGAATAACCCTGATAGTTGTGCAAACTGATGCGCAGGATAAAGTATTCACCAGGTGAAGTGTCGGAAATACTACTCTTGAGAGATCTATGGAGGATGTAAGTATGACCGTATGAGTGTATGTGTGAAAATTTGCCTTTTTGTATGCGTGCGTTTAGGACCAATATAGATGCTAAGCATGCTTTGTTGGGGGGGGGGGGACAACCTTCTGGAGTCCATTTGCGTTACAATGAATGTCGGGCAGCACAATCTCAGGCCGGCGCTGTCACATAACAGATTATGCACCTAGGCCTCTGGCTACGCAAAGGCACTGCAACTTGAACAGGAGGTAAGCGCTTGGGAATAGGGATGTGCATTTCGGAATTTTCACGAAATTTCCCGATTCGTGTTTTCGGATGCGGCCGAATTTCCGAAAATTTTTAGATCCGAGAATGTCAGATCCGAAACGTTTTCCGAGCCGAAACGAAATATTTTCGGATTTTTCGAATGGACTTGAAATGTGTCAAACGAGGAGAACAGACGTTCCAAAAAAACGAAAATTTTCTAAAAACGAAAATTTTCCGAAAAAAAGAAAACTCAATACAAAAAACGAGCAAAGTGACATGAAAAATACAAAAAATGGTCGATATTCCAAAAAATGTACAATTCCGAAAAACGAAAATTTCCGAAATCACGAAAAGTCGATACAAAAACCGAGCACAGTGACACGAAAATACGAAAAATGGTCGATATTCCGAAAAAAAAAATGTACCCGAAAAACGAGCCGAATCGAATCGAAACCGAAATCGGTCGAAACGAGCCGAATCGAAAAGTTTAAAAATCCGAAAAATCGAACCGAATCGAACCGAAAAAAAAAAAAAGGTGCACAAGCCTACTTGGGAATAGGTTCTCATGCACGCCTCACGGAGTGAGGTACTGTCCCAGTATCTGGAGAACATCTGCTAGAGGTTCTCATCACTATTTTTTTTTTTTTTATAATTGCTACAAAACTCAAGACTTCTCAATAAATGAGGAAAACCTGAGCAGTATTGGTATGATTTCATAACTATTGTGGGGTTCTTTTATGGGTTATATACTGTTAGGATAGCCTATATTTTATATAGTGCACAACAGCTGGAGATTTGGGTTGTCCCCACTAACACATCTTTTGTACATCTGTCATTCAACAATAGTAACACCAATATACAAGATGTGGTAGTTGTATTATGATGTAAATCCATATTTTACATGCTTGGTTTTTATATGTACAGTGGCAAGAAAAAGTATGTGAACCCTTTGGGATTACGTGGAGGTTTGCATGAATTGGTCATAAAATGTGCTCTGATCTTCATCTAAGTCACAACAATTTGAAAAACACAGTCTGCTTAAAATAATACAACACAAACATATGTTTTCATGTGTTTATTGAACATAACATGTAAACATTCACAGTGCAGGGTGGAAAAAGTATGTGAACCCCTAGCTTAATGACTTCTCCAAGAGCTAATTGGAGCCAGGAGTGAGCCAACCTTGAGTCCAATCAGTGTGATATTATTGGATGTGTTGCTGAAAGCTGTCCTGCCCTTTAAAAACACACACCAGTTTTGGGTTTACTGGTTTCAAGAAGCACTGCCTGATGTGAACCATGCCTCGCAGAAAAGAGCTCTCAGAAGACCTACAATCAAGAATTGTTGACTTGCATGAAGCTGGAAAGGGTTACAAAAGTATCTCCAAAAGCCTTGATGTTCATGTGTCCACGGTAAGACAGACTGTCTACAAACGGAGAAAGTTCAGCACTGTTGCTACTCTCCCTAGTTGTGGTCGTCCTGTAAAGATAACTGCAATAGCACAGCACAGAATGCTTAATGAGGTAAAGAAGAATCCTAGAGCGTCAGCTAAAGACTTACAGAAATCTCTGGCACATGCTAACATTCTTGTTGACACCTCTAGAATAAGGAAAACCTTAAACAAGAATGGAGTACATGGGAGGACACCACGGAGGAAGCCATTGCTGTCCAAAAAGAATATTGCAGCACGATTGAAGTTTGCAAAAGAGCACCTGGATGTTCCACAGCACTACTGGCAAAATATTCTGTGGACAGATGAAACCAAAATTGAGTTGTTTGGAAAAAACACACAACACTATCAGGGTTATCCAAAGAGATTCGAAAAGTCACCGCACGTTCGGTGACTTTTCGTTCTCTTCAATTCGGTTCCTTTTGCCGATTGCATTTCGGTGGCCCTGCGGTGTATTCAGCAAACAGCACAGGGTCCCCAAATTGCAGGGAAAAGCTGCCGCAAACCTGACGAAAAGTAACCGAATGCACGCTGAAAACAAGCAAAAACATCTGGATTAACCTTCCAAGAAGCCGAACAGGGGCCGAACAGGGGCCGAATCACACAGAGCCGAAGCAGCTGTGACGTAGAGGAGGCAGTGAATAAATTAGAAAAACCATTTGTATGAATCTGGGAAAATGAAACGCTGTTTGCAAAGAAACTACTAAGCGAAAATGTCTGAAATTTTCACAGGAGGTCCAGGGAATGATAATAAAGAGGACTGTTACAAAAAAAATAAGCAAACTGAAAAAAAAAAAAAAAAAAAAATCGGACTTTTAATTTTTTTTAAAAAAATTCAGAAAAATGCTTAAAGTATCCTAAAAAATCTATAAATAAAGAGACTTTTTGCTGCAGAATTTTATAATGAACGGTTTATTAGATATTGAATTAAAACGGGAATATTTTTAACATTGAAGCCTATGGGATTCTCCTGAATAAATTTGTCGAATTAAACCACCGAATGACAGGGCATTAGGGGAACCTTTCACTGCTGGTTTGTGTTCTCTGAATAGCCGAAGCAGTGCTTTTTCATGGGGATTTCACTGCCCTCGAACAGGCACCGAACAGGCACCGTATGTTCAGGCAATTCGCCAGGATTTGGCGAATTGCCTGCTCTCTGGATAGCCGAATGGCCAGGAAAGGTAACCGAACGCTGATTTTCAGCGTTCGGTTACCTTTCTCAAGCAATTCGAATCTCTTTGGATAACCCTGTATGTGTGGAGAAAAAAAGGCACAGCACACCAACATCAAAACCTCATCCCCACTGTAAAACATGGCGGAGGGAGCATCATGGTTTGGGGCTGCTTTGCTGCCTCAGGGCCTGGATGGATTGTTGTCATTGATGGGAAAAATGAATTCCAGAGTTTATCAAGACATTTTGCAGGAAAACGTAAGACCATCTGCCCACCAACTGAAGCTCCGCAGAGGATGGGTGATGCAACAGGACAATGACCCAAAGCATACAAGTAATTCAACAAAAGAATGGCTTCAACAAAACAAAATACGCCTTCTGGAGTGTCCCAGTCAGAGTCCTGACCTCAACCCGATTGAAATGCTGTGGCATGACCTTAAGAGAGCGATTCACACCAGACATCCCAAGAATATTGCTACACTGAAACAGTTTTGTGAAGAGGAGTGGTCCATAATTACTCCAGATCGTTGTGCAGATCTGATCTGCAACTACAGGAAACGTTTGGTTGAGGTTATTGCTGCCAAGGGAGGGTCAACCAGTTAAGTCCAAAGGTTCACATACTTTTTTCCACCCTGCACTGTGAATGTTTACATGTTCTGTTGAATAAAAACATGAAAACATATATAATGTTTGTGTTGTATTATTTTAAGCAGACTGTGTTTTTCAAATTGTTGTGACTTAGATGAAGATCAGAGCACATTTTATGACCAATTCATGCAAAACTCCACGTAATCCCAAAGGGTTCACATACTTTTTCTTGCCACTGTATATAATTCACTTATCAATATCCAATTGGGCAGTTCTGATGCTGTCTAAGGGTCAGGATCTATGGTATGGCTTGAATCTGTAACTTCAGGAGGCCTGGAGTGCGTGTCCTGCAGCCTGTCACACCAAAATTAATTGAAAGAGCCAGCAGGATATATTACTATCCTATAGCATCCAGTTTTCTTTGTGTTGGGGCTGGCAGAGAGGAGGTGATAATGCCTCTAATGCAAATGAAGCAGTCAAAGGAGATCGGGGGTTACTTGTGGGCGAGTGGTATGTCAGGAATAGAAAACACAGGAGATACCAACTGTCGCCAGCTAGAACCTCCAGGGTTCTGGGAACCCACTAGTAAGAGAGCATCAAAATAAAATAAAAAAATCTTTATTTTTACGATTTGCTTTTTCGCTTATAGCAATAAATCATACAGACCCAGGACGAAACAAAAATGTCTAAAAAAGACAAGTGCACATATAAAACAATAAATGTAGAGACAGGAGGCACTAAAAGGTCTTGGAATAGAGTCGGTGCAGTAAATACTGCTAGTGAATCCTGGTGCTGTACATTAATCTAAAAAGCTACAAGAAGTTAATAAAACTTCTTGCACTTCCCTGAAAGAACAATAATAATTTGACCAAAATAGAAAGATCTGGAACGCATTTTTTAAATCCTGACTTAAACAAAATTGTTGTACGTATTATACAGTCTCTTTCCTTCAATTTCAGCATTCCTCCAGTATTCTTTGTACACAAAGCAAGTGTTATCTGCAAAGTCAAATCCATGGAGACTGTTGCTCTTAATGCAGTTTAGTCTGTTAAGGTTACAAACACTCTTTCTCGATGGGCTCCCACCGTTTATCCTGTTAGGAAATCTAAAAAGTCACCCATGTCGTTTGAAACCCCTCTTAATAATAGCGATTGTAATGCACTGACTCAGAGGCTCCTATTGCGTCTCTTTCTAGCATTTATTAATTTAGCAGCAAGGATTTTAACATAAACGGAAAAGAACACATATAAAACATCCTTAGAAAAAATGCAAGTCCTTATAGAACCCTCCCATTCTCCTGGTCCGATCCCTGTGTATCTCCTCCTTATCAATTCCCCCCGGACGCTTCCTTCTTCCTCTTTTTCTTGCTGCTGAGCAGACAGATAAGTATATGGCTTACTCTCCGATTTTATTGTTGATTTTTTTTTTTTTATGCTTAGACGCTACACCCCGGCATCAACCGCGGTGTTTGTCTTTTTCTATACTTCTATCTTAGATTATTTAGAGTTTTTTGTCTTTTTTGTTTAAAAGTTCTGACTTTATTTTTGGGATTTCTCCCTTACTGCGGACCCGGGAACTCCCGGTGACGCGTGGTGTTTCCCGCACGTGCGCGGTACGATCTCCACGCTACGCTTAGTTTTCCCTCATTTGGGCCGCGACTTTTGCCAAGATGCCAAGCCAAAAACTCCCTCCAAAACGTCCCTCACCCGAGGCCAGTTTGGGGTCCGGGGACAGCTCTATTCCGCATTCGGACCCTGAGGAGCAAGCGGATGGGTTGTGGTAAATGGAGTTTATTCGGCGCAAGGTCTTGTTACCAGTGGGGTACCTCAGGGGTCAGTACTTGGACCCATTCTATTTAATATTTTTATTAGTGATATTGCAGAAGGTATTAATGGAAAAGTATGTCTTTTTGCTGATGACACAAAGATTTGCAACAGGGTTGACGTTCCTGGAGGGATCAGCCAAATGACAAATGATTTAGGTAAACTAAAAAAATGGTCGGAGTTGTGGCAATTGAGTTTTAACGTGGATAAGTGCAAGATAATGCACCTGGGACGTAAAAACCCAAGGGCTGAATATAGAATATTTGATACAGTCCTAACCTCAACATCTGAGGAAAGGGATTTAGGGGTCATTATTTCAGAGGATCTAAGGGTAAGTAGTCAATGTAATAGAGCAGCAGGAAATGCTAGCAGAATGCTTGGTTGTGTAGGGAGAGGTATTAGCAGTAGGAAAAGGGAAGTGCTCATGCCACTGTACAGAGCACTGGTGAGACCTCACTTGGAGTACTGTGTGCAGTACTGGAGACCGTATCTCCAGAAGGATATAGACATCTTAGAGAGAGTTCAGAGAAGGGCTACTAAAATGGTGTACGGCTTGAAGGAGAAAAGTTACCAGGAAAGGCTTAATGATCTTAACATGTACAGCTTGGAAAAAAGACGAGACAGAGGAGATATGATAGAAACATTTAAATACGTAAAGGGAATCCACAAGGTAGAGGAAGGGAGGATATTTAAAAGGAAACAAAGTAGCAAAACAAGAGGACATAGTCTTAGATTAGAGGGGCAAAGGTTTAAAAGTAACATCAGAAAGCATTATTTTACTGAGAGGGTGGTGGATACATGGAACAGCCTTCCAGTAGAAGTGGTAGAGGCTAAAACAGTAATTGAATTTAAGCAGGCATGGGATAGGCATAAGGCTATCCTAAACAAAAGATCAATCCAGGTAAAGTATCCATGTAATTGGGCAGACTAGATGGGCCGAAAGGTTCTTATCTGCCGACATTTTTCTATGTTTCTATGCTGGTTCTCCCCAGATTGTGGTAAACCCCCAGCTGCACGCCCCATCAATGCCTCTTCTCGACCCTACCATACAGGCATCAATTCAGAAGGCCGTATTTAATGCAGTAACAGCCTTATCGGCTGATTTTAAAAATACGCTGGCTGTGGCCATGGCGGAGGCACAAGCTTTAACACCGCAACAGGCGGTTGATACCCAGGGCACGTTATAGCGGTGAGGCCCACTATTACGCCCCTGCCACGTGCTGCGTGCAAAAAGTCGGTAGATAAGACCAAACATACCCAAAGAGGGGCTGGCAACCATGCACCACTGCCTGTGGTCCCTCTTACCGACTCTTCTTGTAAAAGAGCCCACCCCCGCCGGGTGCTGGTGGCGGATAACCAAATTAAAAAAGCGAGACCATCTGATTTCGCTCCGGATATTGAGGTAGGCCCAGAGAGAGAGGATCTCGATCTGGAGTCGGATGAGGGTGAGGCAGTGGACGCTTTCGACATCCATGCCCCAGATGATGAGACCTTAATTTCTGATACGGTCCTCCCTTCCTCCACTCTGGCTATGGAGATGATTTATGATCCCCAGGGAAATCCCCTCTTTTGCCCTGAAGACCTTCAACACCCGAGGTCCAAAGATTGATCACCCCCACCTCACGTGGCTAAATATGTGGACGTTGGAGTCCGTAAAACCTTGGACAAAGGCACCCGGGCAAGAATGAAAGTGGAATGTCCCCGCCCAATTACTGAAGGCAAGACATGCTTCACGCCCGAAGTAGACTCCAGCTTTCTACAATATACGGAGACTCACGGTTGGTCAACTAAGAAAGGTGTGGATCACGCTTTCCGACTTTGCCAGGACAAACTCCTAGACCTGGTCCCCTGACCCGTTTACTTGATGCAGTCGAGACTGCACGGCTAAATTAGACCTCTCTCTGTCCTCCGGCAGTATCTAATTGGGCACTCCGCTCCTTAAGTTTTCTAGGGAATGCAAACTCTTCTCTGGCTACCGAGAGTCGTAGGTCCATTCTTTTAAAAGTCTATCCTACCCTGACTGCTATCGCAGATAATGACCTGGCGAGCAAAGCCAAAGGTCTCCTTTTGGCAAGGGTTTCCTGAAGGATATGGGAGAATATTTGGGGGGCCTTCAACCAAATTGATAAGGTGTCCCACTCCCTAAAAAAGATATTTCCCGAACGGGTCTCTGGGAGGGCCGGTAGGACACAGGGTCGTGCTACCGGCCATTGCCAATCAGCCCCGTCAATCTACCGGCCCCGCCACCTCTGGCTTCTACTCCGGTCCTGCAGCTGGTTATGACCAGTCTCCAAAACCCACATTTCTTCCACTCGAGATCTCGACCCTGGAGAGGAAGGGGTTTCTGTGGCTATAGAGGTCCCTACTCCTCAAGGAGACCCTCAGGTGAGCCTAAGATTACTGTCTGCAGATGTGATATGCGGCCCCCCACACAAAAGTCTATTTCTCCACAGATGGGAGACTGCCCACGGTACAGGGTTTTCAGATCCGCTTCACGGATTTACCCATTCAATCTTGCCTCCCTCCTCCCATCCCTCTTTCAGAGGAGGGTGGTCGCCTGATGGAACGCGAGGTTACAGACCTCAAACACAAGGGAGCCATAGAACCCACCCCACTCTCGTCACAAGGCTTTGTAAGCAGCCTCTTCCTCGTGGCAAAGAAAGGAGGGTGTAACGGTCGCAGTAGTGCTCACCCCCTGATAACCGTGGTGTAGATCCTTTTGGACAGACCTCTGTATTTCTCGATTTTGCCAGCAGTCAGGACTGCTAATCCTAGCACTCCCAACAAGGGGGGTCAGACAGAACAACACTAAGTACCACTCAGTAGCAAATGATTTAGAGACCAAGTGTCTACTGAGCCAAAACAAGTTAACTATATTGGTACAAGAACAGCGATTAGGCAGAGATTCGA
Source organism: Leptobrachium leishanense (assembly GCA_009667805.1). NCBI lineage: Eukaryota > Metazoa > Chordata > Amphibia > Anura > Megophryidae > Leptobrachium > Leptobrachium leishanense. The sequence continues at coordinate 112,714,432 of CM019070.1, forward strand.
GAAATATGTTCATATACCAGGATGTAACAGAAGCGTGGTCAAATGTAAAATCTGAGTCTGCAACAGAGAGGGTAGTGGTACAGGCAGGGTTGTCAACAGAGAAGACTCGTACAGTTTGTGTCAGCCAGGTAGAACGAGGGGTTGATGGATTCGGCACCCTGCAGGGCAGGCCTACAATCGGAGGCTGCGTGATATATTATGCACCTAAACACAGAGCACAATAAATATACAGTAGGAGTCAGAGAATAGTCAAGAAGGCAATCCGGGTCAAACACAAGCAGGGTCCTCATACAATCGGTGAAATACAGAGTGGATACACCAGGCGATACGGGAATAGCTCCACGTCAGGTCGACAAGCTGATTCTCACGCCCTGCATTTAAGGCCGGCGGCTCCACGTCACCATGCCAAGCCCCGCCCCTCCAGACGCCGAGCGATCAGCCGGAACTCCTGGCACTCGGCCAGCCAGCGACGTCGCCGGGTGTCCAGACCCCCCCAAGAAGCGCCACAGGAGCAGAGTATGTGACAAAGGAGGTCTCCGCCTGGTTATCAATCTGAAATCCCTAAACGAGTATGTGGTATACAACCATTTCAAAATGGAAGGATTCACTTCTTACGAGATATATTATTAAAGGACGACTGGTTAGCGAAGATAGACCTTCACAATGCTTACCTAACTGTCCCCATTGCAGAAAATTGCCACGATTTCCTTTCAGTGGGGAACCTCGACCTGGCGGTTTCGCTGCCTCCCCTTCGGCCTCTTCTCAGCACCGTGGGGCTTCACCAAGCTCCTGAAGCCGGTCGTAGAGGACCTCAGGTCACGGGGCGTACGCCTAATAATTTAGATGACATCTTACTGATGGCCACGTCCACGTGTCTCCTACAGACTCGCATACAATGGACGGTGTCTCTGCTACAAGGGCTAGGCTTTCTTGTCAATGGCAAAAAAATTTATTCTCACACCATCCGCTGTGTTGCAGTTTTTGGGATTCATAGTAAATCCGATCTCTCTTTCATTGAGTCTCCCGGAAGACAAGTGCAAGACTATCCTCAAGGAATCTTGCTCGCTGATCCGGCAGCGCCAGGTGGTTCTCCGGGATCTAGCCTGCATGGTGGGCCTCCTCTGCGGCCATGCTAGCAGTTTGGCCTGCACCTCTTCATTATCGGGCCCTCCCTACGCCTGAAGGCCCGTTTCCTCAGGGAGGGGAAATCTTCTACGGACAGGATCCCATTATCTCCAGAGGCTCACACGGATCTCCTTTGGTGGATCCAGAACCTCCGGTCTTACAACGGGAGGGCCATTATGCCTTTACCTCCGCTCCTTACGATAGAGTCGGATGCCTGCCTCACAGGCTGGGGGGCTCGCTGTTGGATACAGGAGACAGGAGGCCGCTGGTCCCCCCCCCAGGAGAAGTTGATGCATATCAACGGCCTGGAGCTTCTAGCGGCCCTGTTCGGTCTACAATGCTTTGCAACCTCCTTCAGCCGTTGCGGTCTGTTAAAACTGGACAATTTTCCAGCAGTCCGTTACATCAACGGTCTCGGGGGACATTGTTCTGATCGCCCCATTCTGGGAGAATCAACTGTGGTTTCCGGGGTTACTGGAAATGATGGTGGATTTTCCCCGATTGTTGCTGACATTGCCGGACCTTATGGTGGATGCAGACCTGCAGCCTTACCCATTGTTCTCTCCCAGCGGTTGTCGTCTGTCAGCGTGGCTGGTGTCTGGGGTCCTGGACTCCCCACAGAGGTTTTGGACCGCACTTCCAGCCTCCTCATGGGAGCTTGGGCCCCTGGCACCAGATCAGCTCACCGTGTGGGTGTTAATGGGGTACCTCTGGGCCGGCACCCACTAGTTTGTAGGTTACTTAAAGGTATGAAGTTCTCATGCCCCCCCCTTCCCAGGTATTCTGTTACTTGGGACGTTTCTATCTTACTGCAGTTTTTGTTGAACTGGCCGGTTAATGACCTATTGTCTCTACAACAGCTTTCAGTCAAACCGGTAGCACTGCTTTGTTTAATATCGTGTAAGCGAGTGGGAGATGTTCGTGCCCTTGATTTTCAGGCCCGTTCTTTCGTACCTGAGGGTGTAAGGTTCGATATCTTCCGTCGCACTAAGACGTCTATTTCGTCTGTGTTTTATCCAACCTTTCCAGACTCCCCGGGTATGTGCCCGGTTCTTTGTTTACAGGAATATGAGTCCTGTACTCTTCCCTTCCGCCCCACAGACGTTTCTCCCTTATTTATCTTTTTCAAGGCTCTGCATGCCGTGGTGGGATCCATGTCTTTTGCCCGCTGGCTAAAATGGTTGTTGGCTCGTACAAGGATTGATGTGTCAATGTTTGGTGCGCACTCGATTCGTAGTGCTGTGGCCTTCTCCGCCGTTGCCACTGGTTGTCGTCTGGATGACTTACTGAAAGAGGCGGATTGGTCTAGAGAGTCTACCTTTAAGACTTTTTAATTCAAGCCCATTGTTCGTTGGTCCGCACCCCTGGTGGACAAGCTTTGAACTCGCAATAGGAGCCTCTGAGTCAGGAAAATTTATAATTGTAATGCACTAAGTATGAAGGGATGTTTGAATTGTAATAATGGACTCAGAGGTGAGTATTGCCTGCTTCTCCCTCCCTCTTTATATTTTGTGGGGGTGTCGTCCCAATGCTTTGTGGTTTCCTGCACCGTCTTTCCCACTAACTCCTTGTCATGCATCTTCTCTCTACAGCTCCCTAAACCTGGGTGCCGTGGTGATGCACCTCATCTCTGTTATGGTGTTTGGCTCTCCTACCTGTCGGGATCCCGTTGGGTCAGTGCCGTGGTGTTCGTGCCGAATGTTTGACCGGCCCCACCGGAGCTAGATCGCGATCCGGCACTTAAGGGGTTAAAAACAGGCATCGCTTTAAAGGGCAGACACTGCCCTTTAAAGCGGTGCCTGTTTTTTCTTTGCAAACCCTCCCGATCGGGAGCGAGAGGGATCCAAATGGATCCCCCCCTCCCTTTCAGGCTATCTCCCGGCATTGCCGGGGGGTCCCCTGAAAATGACGTCATGGCGCGATGACGTCATTAACATTGGGAGGGGTATAAATTTGGCGTCTGACTTCGAGGAAGTCAGAACGCCGCGGGACCCTGTACAGAGAGGTAAGTATCTCTCTGGGGGCTCCCGCTTGCAGAGGACATATGGGGAATGTCCCCCGCATATAGCGGGAGTCAATGAGGACGTTTCCCACAAGTCCTACCCAGGGAAAGGGTTAAAAGAACCAAAGATTTAAACTACTTCAGTCTGTGTGCCTTGGTTTTATTTAATACACAAGTTTCACAATTTAAGTTGAATTAATAAAATAAATGAACTTTTCCGTGACATTTTAATTTATTGATATGCACCTGTATATAACCACAGTCCCTCTTATTTCTGAACCTTTTTTAATTGAAACTTGAAAACAATATATAGAATACATGGTAAAATAAAGTCCCCTTGTGGTTTACAAAGACCTATACTTTATTTTTAGGAATTTGTCATATGAACTGTCCTATAATAAACATAGTCTGAATTTCTTTTCAGAACTGCAGAAGCTGCCTCAGGATGTCTTTGCATCTGACCCCAATCTCATGGGGCAAACTGCTGAGGTTCTCTACAGATGTAGAAAATGCAGGTAAATGCTTGGTGAATTTGTTGCCGCCTATTATTATTAAGCCATTTACAAATATACCGAGAAATAGTTAATCATTTATAGAATGTTGATTTCTGTTTTGAGTGAAACCTGTTCATTTCATTTTTTTTTATGACTCTTAATTTTACTCTTGTGACCGAGGGACAATGCTTTCAACTTAGAAAGCTGTTACCTACATCATACCATACCTGCGAGTAGGCAGGGAAGACGTGGTGAAATCCAAAGCCCCAGCAAGAGGTGAACAGTCGGTTCTTGAATTTCATGTGTTGGATCCACGAAAAATGGGAAAGGGGAAAAAAAAACTAGGAGTGACTTTGACAAGGACCAAATAGTGATGGCTAGGTGACTGGGTCAGATCGCTTCCAAAACATCAAGTCTAGAGGGGTATTTCCAGTATGCATTGTATAGCTACCAAAAGTGGTGCAAGGAAGGACAACCAGTGAAATGGTGTCAGGGACATGGATGCCCAAGGCTCATTAATGTATGTGGGGAGGAAAGGCTAGAGGCTAGCCTGTTTGGTTTGATCACAGAAAGGTGCTATTGTATCTCAAATTTCTGAAAAACGCAATACTGGCCCGTGATAAAAAGGTGTCCGAACACATTTCACACATACAAACTATCTAGAGAATGGTGCAGACCATGTACACCACTTCATAGTCATACCAGTGGTGTTCTCTGATGGCAGTGTTCTCTTTCAGCAAGATAATGCCACACTGCAAAGATTGTTCAGGAGTGGTTTGAGGAGCATGACAAAGATTTTGGGGTGTTGTCTTGACTCCAAATTCCCAAGATCTCAATCCGATTGAGCATCTGTTGGATGTACTTGAACAACAGTAGGCCCCACCTCGCAACTTGCAGGACTTAAACTTTTAGTATACTTCCCTACGTTAATGCTTGTTTTTTATCTGGATTCCATTGTGCAGGAATACACATGAAAGGTAAACAAAATTTAAAAGTAAAAACGTGACACGTCAAACATGCGAAAACTTGAAATCTGGGACAAGTGCAGACTAATAAAGGCCTGGAACCTATAGAAGACCAAGCTTAAACTTTTGTATAATTGTAACACTAACATTTCTGTTACCTTTATTTTCCAGACGTTCATTATTCCGGGCAGATAGTATCCTCAATCACATCTTGGGTAATGGTCCTTCAGCTTTTGCTCATAAAAAGGTGAATTTATCCACCCATGCTTCACTTTATGCACAATGTACTTCCTATTTTGTGGAACCAGTGCAATGGATGAAGGAAGCTTTGCTGGGTGTAATGGATGGGCAGGTGAGTTTGACGGAAGGTGTTTTACATAGTTACATAGGCTGAAAAAAAGACCTTCGTCCATCGGGTTCAGCCTCTCACACATCACCTACTGCTGTTGATCCAAAAGAAGGCAAAAAAACCCAGTCTGAAGTCACAATATGAAACACACTGGGAAAAAATTCCTTCTTGACCTCAGAATGGCAGTCAGATTTCTCCTTGGATCAAGAAGCTTACCCACATATTAAATATTATAAACCTTCATATTATTTGTCTGCAGGAAGTCAGCCAGTCGTTTTTTAAAAGTCTGTACAGTCTCTGACCCAACCCCCTCAACAGGCAGAGAATTCCACAGCTTTATTGTTCTCACCGTAAAATAACCCTTCCTATGCTTTAAGCTGAATTTCCTTTCGTCCAGTCTAAATGGGTGACCTTGTGTCCTGCGTATAGTCCTGTTAATGAATAGGTTCCCAGACAATGGTTTATAATGGCCATGTATATATTTATATAAAGTTATGAGATCCACTCTAAGGTTTTGTTACTCGGGATTTCTTTTGACCTTTCTTTCTGGGAGAATTGCTTTACAGTCTCTTGTTTCATAGATGAAAAAAGTGTTCCAGTTGTCGTTGGCATTCGTTTTTTCACACGTTGCAATTGTCAGGGCGGCTCCATGAGAATCACATGGACACAGGTCCAGACTGACCATCTGGCACACCAGTGGGCTGCAGTTGTCAAGGGTGGGGCAAGCAACAAATATTCTGCACACAAATCCCTGTTCAGGCTGCCCCATACCCTGCCTACTGTGCATGTTTGCACAGGGCCCCCTTTGACCTCTTGCAATCCCCTTTCTGTGCCAGTTTCTTGGCCCAGTAGTCCCTTGTAGGACCCTTCCCCCCCCCCCATTATTTAAAAATTTGTCTATCTGTAGAGACTTTCTTCCCATTGTTTTTTATTTTTTTATTTTTTTACTGTGAAATAGTACCTGTAAGCAGCTGAACAACACAAGAGTAGCTAATGTGCGGTTGCCATACTAGATATGGTATTTCATTATACTCAGCCATCATTTGTCTGGAAATTTGGTATTCTATAATCTTAAATGTTAGTTCTGCTGGACATGAGTAGTTATTGGGTTTTGCATATTTTGGCACAAAAATATTTCCCTCATTACCACTTTGTTTATTGACAGTTGCTGCTTAAAGGGACACTCTAAGCAACATGACCACCTAAGCTATTTTAGGTCGTCATGATGCCCGGAGTATCCTGCCCTCTGTCCCCCCTCCCTCCGCTCAGCGGTTCAGCTTTAAATGCTGAAAACAGCTGAGAGAGGAGGATGAACTTTACTCCGCCCTCCCAGCTGTCAGTCAGCAGAGCGGGAATCATATTTCCCGCTTCTGCCGACTTTTGCCGAGTAGGAGACGTCATCGCGCTTTCAGCGCGATGACGTCTCCAACTCACCGCAGAAGCTGACGGCTCCCTCTGAGGGTTAGTGTTGCGCCCATCCTCTTGCGCGCAACACTAATCCTCAGAGGGAGCCGGGAAGAACCCTGACTATTGGCTGGCTTACGTGAGAGGCGCGCATGCGCGCTTCTCACGTAAACCAGAAGGCAAGTCGGATAGAAGGAGGACGGGAGCGGAAGAGGAGGGAGGCGAGTATAAAAAAAAAAAATAAAAAAAAACAGCGCTGGAAACGAGGATTTTAGGGTAAGTATTACAGTTACAAACACAAAAACAAAAAATAACAGTTTATTAAGGGAATAGGGATAGGTTAGGATTAATAAACGGGGGGGTGATTTTTTTGTTAGAGTGTCCCTTTAAATTTGAGATTTTCGGAAAGGCTGGACAAGCAGAACCTTAGCGAGAGGAGCATGTGTCATTACATTAGTCAATAGGTTGTTCTAGGAGATTTTAGTATGTGCAATTGTTACCAGCTACCAGTATTTGATAATATTGGGTTGCTATGATATTTAAGTTTACTTTATCCATCCTTTCAACAATGCTTACTTCTATACTTTTTTCAGCTTCTTTGCCCAAAATGTGGGTCCAAGCTTGGCTGCTTCAATTGGTATGGAGAACAGTGTTCATGTGGCCGCTGGGTCACTCCAGCATTCCAAGTGCATAAGAACAGAGTGGATGAAGTTAAAACAGTGACTATACGTACAACAAAGACATAACTCTCATAAAATGATGTTAGAGTGAATCAAGTGGATGTTTGGAATTTATGCACGATTAGAAGATTACTCTTGTAGCTTCTTAATATGTTTATACAAAGAATATTCAGTAGTTTGTTTATAATATATGAAGTGATTACTTTGCTTTGCCCCCAAAAGGAGAGGTTCCTGGCAAACGTTTATATTTTCACCCCTGTTTTAATGGTTATCATTACATGTGCAATGTAAAGAACTGCCTCTACCATGTTTGCAAAAAACTATAGTATAGCTGAAAAGCATGGCTTTGCTCAGTTTACTAGCCTAACATCCTCTCATAACTGTGTTAATTAACTGTTGTAAATTTACTAAAAGTAAATATGTACAAATTTAATTGCATTTTTCTGCAAATGAAACCTCAAAATCGTTTATGGATAATTTCAGAAATTACCCATATTAAGCATAAAACACTCAATAAAAGCTTTGTACGACCAGTAGTTTTACTTTTATTTCGAAGTATATATTTGGGTTTGTAAATCTAAAACTTAACCCCATAGCGACCAGACTGTTTTAACATTGCCTGTCCGAAAGTACCCACTGCTGTTTTACATTTCTGCCCGGTTTGTGTTTCGCTCTACTTTTCCTCTTTCTCATTTTCTGTACCTTCACATATTATATACAGTTTTCTCACCATTAAATGGACTTCTAAAGATACCATGATGATTTGTCGACGGGAGCGGACGCTCTTTGAGAGAGCTCTGCTCTACACTCACACTTTACCTTACCGGGCAATTGACGACTTAATTTAGCTATGACACCCCTGAAGATGGTCGGAAGGCTGGCCTGCGGCATTGAGTTGTCCGGGGGCCGTTTCGCTCCCCCCACCCCCGGACCAGAGACTTACCCGGGCGCTGTCGGCTGATTTTGGCGCGAATGGCGGCCATCTTGCGGCCTGCCGCTCGTGTCCAGACGTCCCATTAAGTCGGAGATGGTGGGCCCACATCTCCTGGCTGACCGAATGGTGAGAGAGGCGAGGGGATCGATGGACGGGTGGCGACACCTCTCCCCTAACACACCTGGAGGAATGGGGGATGCTGCTTCCGGTCTGGATGCCTGCCTGAAACTACTGCTAGAGGAAGACGATGATGCCCCGCTGACTCAGGGAGTCTGGCGCCGGATGATGGCGGCGCTCCGTGGTAGCAGAGAGGAGAATCTGGCGGTGGCTGTGGATGAAGCTGTGTTATCTCCGGGCTACGCGGCACCCAGAATGGTAGCTGTGGAGACAGTTGAGGAGGTTGGTGATACAGAAGGGGTACCGCATTTGGAGCTCTGGCCCCCACAGGCGGCTCTGGACTGGTATGTCACAGCGGAGGTGTCGTTCGGCGGGACCCGGGAGTCAGTCACTGCGGAGGGCTCTACTGTGGCGACTTCTCCTTCCGAGACCTCGACCATTGGACACGGGATTACGCAGGCCTCTACTTAACGGAGAAGTAGAGATGGGTTATCGGGAGACCTGGTGGCAGAGTGGCCGTCACACCTTCTGCGAAAATTACATGAGTGACGGCGCTGGGGGTCCTGTATTATGGAGGGATGAGGCCTATATGTCTGGGGAGACCGAAAAACCTGGAGACACGAATGACAGTCCCATGGAGGGTGGCCCAGGCTGTTACCTGGCGGGATACAGGCTGAGGAGTTCTGCTGCGTTTTTTTTTTCTCCTCCCGTTTCTTGGCCTGATGCGTGCTGATCTCCCCCACCTAGATGACACCTATTGCTGATCCTCCATCCCCCTTATTTTGCTTCTATTTTGCGGTAACTTGGAGGACTTGTTGCTGATTTTTGAAGCAGTTTTGTTTGTTTTTATTATTGTGTTATGGAAAGTTTGGTGTTTGCGCATAAAGTCCTGGTGCACTAAAAAGGTACACTTCAGTATTAAAGTGCGCCCAGTACAAACAAATCTGTCACTATAAAAATACACGCTATATCTAGCTCTTTCTGTATAAGAACGAAGTACTTCTCTATCCCAGGAGGAATCAGACAAACACGCTGCTTCAAGCTGGAAAATCCTGTGGCCAAGTGAGCTGTGGCTCCTGGATTGTTTAATTTATTAGACAATAGCACACGCCCAGTAGCCCCCTGGCTATACAACAGAAAGCCAGGTTGCCCAGTAATTACATTTACATATCAAAAGGACAGGGGCGTGGACCAGAATGACCGACCGGCCTCCTGGAGATGACTCATCCCTGAGCCATCTCCATGATCCCCGTCAGCTATGTTCGTCCCCATCCCCCGTCACTCGTCAATACGGACCCCATTCAGATACTGCTCAATCTACTTGTTCCTACGGGTTATTGACATATCTGCGGGGACAAATACAGTTATTATCTCAACACGGTACCAGTGTTGAGACAAGGCTTAAATGTCTTAAAAGCAGGTATGTCTCTAAACCCAAAAGAAGGTTTTCATACTGACGGTTTTGCCGCTGGTTTGGATTTAAAACCACATTCAAATCCAACACAGGGAGACAGATGACAACTTATAAAACATAATAATGTCCACATAATAAAATTTCCACGACAATTGCTAGACGACTCTCTTTGCGTTTTGCGCTGTGACCCCTCCCATTCGGGGATGTTTTTTGTCCCCCCCACCTTTTGATTCACCCGAAACCCCCCCCCCCCCGTTTGAGTACTTGCTCCCCGCTGCCCCCTTTTTTTTTTCTCTCCCCTTTCCACGCACACCCTGAGCGTACTCGGGTCCCACCCTCTCCCTCCCCCCTTTTTTCTTTTTGCCGTTTTTGGGCAGACTCGGGGCGTGCCATTGTGGTGGCCACCATGACTCTGACCGCCATCCCTGGCCCCCGAGTGCCCTGGCCTGTTGACCTGCACTCTTCCATGGCCTCTTTGTCTTCTGGACTCCTGGGAGTGTGCCAGGAAGGTCACATATTAGGCCTTTGCCATACCCACCATTGTTTTGTTTTCTTGGTTTTTTGGGTCCCGAGGTATTGCTTGGTGTGTCCCTCCTCCATTTTTTTTTTATTTTTTTTTATTTCTACAGATGTTCTCTCCCTCCACGTCCCTCACTGATGCCTACCTTTGCAATCCTATTTTCATTATTATTTGTCTGTTTCGTAGATTTCTAGCTTTTCCAGTTCACATTACTGATGTAATTCTGCGGTCTTAATCCTGTGTGACTACTGACCCTGTGATGTTTTTTGTGACTGCACTGTCTTTGTTCCTGTTGTAATACTGCTGGCTTATCAAAATAAAACATTTTGAATATAATAAAGATACCATGATTTTCATCATATCCTGTAATTTTTACTATAAAAAATTGTATGAAATTTGATGAAAAAAATGGAAAAACACCTTTCAAACTTTTTTTTTTTAACATGTTCAAGTTTATTGAAAAGCAGATGTCACAAGTGTGTCTATGAAGGTACAGAATGAAAACTTAAGATATCATATAACGCATCATAACGTGTAAGCAATTGGATAGCCAATCATAATAGAAACATAGAAAAATGTCGGCAGATAAGAACCTTTCGACCCATCTAGTCTGCCCAATTACATGGATACTTTACCTGGATTTATCTTTTGTTTAAGATAGCCTTATGCCTATTCCATGCTTGCTTAAATTCAATTACTGTTTTGGCCTCTACCACTTCAACTGGAAGGCTGTTCCATGTATCCACCACCCTCTCAGTAAAATAGTAATAGTGCGTGTATCATGTCTTACAATATAGGCATATCAGTGAAATTCAACAACAAATATAAATCGTAGGTTTCAGTGTGCCACATCCACTTATATACATTTAAGTGCCCTGTGTCGCAGCAGTGGAACTCATTCTTGGTAGGCATGTTGATAACCAATAATACCATTTCAGGCCGTTTTCAGCGGCTTTCCCATGTGCTTAGGCCAACCGCTCCTCAGAAGTGCGAATAGACTCCACTTAATGGAGCCACAGTGTGAGGGGGGGCTTGTGTCAAACGTGCTGCCTGTAACAGGCGAATAGCCACTGACTTTTTAAATGACTCTGGGGCGATGTCTGTTTGGCTAAGGAGGTAGAACTCCAGCGAAAAAGTGTGCTGGGGTTCCAGAACTTCGCTAACCCGTGCGTGGATAGTACTCCAGTATTGGTGTAAGTACGGGCAAGATATGCAAAGGAGTGGCTGCGGGCGCCTTGCATCTCCAACATGCTGCCTCCTCTCCCCCGGTAAATGCCTGAGTGTATTTGGTGTCCTATGCCATCTATTTAACAGCTTATAATTTGCCTCCTGGACTCTCGTGGATGCCGAACTAGTGTGAGCCAGTGTGCATATCGTTCTCCATTGGTGATCTTCAAACTGAAGGCCCAACTCTCTCTCCCAACTGGTGCGAGATGCTGACTGAGGGGTGTCAGTAGACTGCAGGAGGTCATACATAGCCGAGAGGCAGTGGGAGGGCACTCTGCCTCGTTCCACCATTACCTCAAACGGCGAAAGTGGTCTGGTATGAGTCAAGGATGGAAAGGGAGCGCAACTGTTGAATAAGTCTGTGGAGGTGAAACTTAGGAACGATTCAGGGTGCGATATCTGTAATAGGTTGCATGTTATAGGCGTTCCGGCATCAAGGAAATGTCGGAGTGGCGAGGGGGGGCTTTGCGAGGCCCGTTAAACATAGCATTCGGGAGAACTATGGGAGTCGCTGCAGTGGCATCAGCGGGGATGGGAACAGTGCAAGGTCGCGCTTGGATGTTAAATTACGCCATGTGTGTAGCGTCAATAGTGGGGTGAGCGGTGACGTGTCGTTTTGACATGGAGGCTGGTAACCAGGGGAGATTTGACACGGGGCAGGTCGCATTCGCTTGTTCAATCCCTATCCACTGTTTATCTGTCGTGTCTGCAGTCCATTCCAATACGCGTTGGAGGTGAGCTGCGCCGTAATAGTGCCAGAAGTGTGGTACCGCTGCTTCCCCTGCATACTTGGGGGCGGTGAGTAGTGTCATGGCGATCCTTGGATTTTTAGAGTCCCAAATACATCTAGAGATTGTGCGTTGCAACTGTGTGAAAAAAGTGTGAGGTAGGAGAATGGGGATAGTTTGAAAAAGATATAAAATGCGTGGGAAAATAATCATTTTGACTACACTAATACAGCCAAACCAAGATATGTGGGGGTACGACCAGGACAAAAGGTCCGCCGTCAATGCCTCCAGCAACGGTTGGTAGTTGGCCGCCTACAGTGCCGCACACGCCGGGGTCAGTGTCATACCTAAGTATTTCAGTCCTGTAGAGCACCACCGGAAGGGGAAGACTGACGATAGGGAGTCCCGCTTGTCTGAGGGGATGTGTAAGGGCAGAATTTCTGATTTGTCCATATTGATTTTTAAATTGCTAAGGGCCCTATAGTGGGAGAATAGCTGTAAGTCTCGGGAGGTAAACCCTCGGCTGGCGGACAAAGAAGAGCATATCCGCATATGCTGCCACTCGGTGTTCCCTGTCCCAAACTACCATACCTCGAATGTCTGGGTCAGAGCGAATCACCTGCAAGAACGGTTCGAGGGTCAACGCAAATAAGAGCGGGGATAGTGGACAGCCCTGCCTCGTGCCATTCGTAATCGGGAAGGGGTCCAATAATGCGCCGTTAACGTTGATCTCGGCTGTGGGGTTAGCATAGAGAGCAGTGATCCAGGTCAGCATAATCGCACCCATACCCATGTGGTGCAATGTGTGTGAGAGGAACTGTCAGCTTACTCGATCGAATGCTTTATCCGCATCGGTGGACAGCAATATAGTCGGTTCCCGTTCACCAGTCGCGGTGGCATGGATGAGATCAAATGCGCGCACCGTGTTCACTCTGCCCTCCCGCCCTGGGATGAAGCCAATCTGGTCCGCATGTACCAGCACGGGTACAAATTCCTTCAAGCAGTTAGCCAACACCTTCGCAAACAGCTTGAAATCCTGATTAAGGAGAGCGATGGGTCTATAGCTTCTGCATTGTTCCGGGTCCTTTCCAGGCTTCGGTATAAGGGTTATGGTAGCTGCCAAAGCTGAGGACTGCAAGCGCGTGCCCTCCGCAAGCGAATTAAAGGCCCGCAGCCAGTGCTGGGTCAGAAGCTCTCTCAAGGACTTAGGCTAGGGTCAGACTAACGCATCTTTCGCGTTGTCCGTGAAAAAGTGCGTTCGAATGAATGGACGCATTTTTTCACGGAATACGCGATAGCGGTCATACGATGCGCATTTTCGTCCGTGATTTTGTACGGATCATCAATAAAACACCTTTTGTGTCTGGATGTTATGTTAGCCGTACATTAGCAGCGTCTGACGTCTCCCAATAACGCAAACATGCCGCTATGCGGACGCAGCGCACTCTGTACGTCAGTACTTTGACGTTCTCGAAAAAATGCGTTAATTTGCCACTTGCGTTGCGCGGCCGCACTTTTGTGCGGCCGTTCTTCATATGCAGCCCGGCATTGGACATCATTTGCTGCTAGCACGGCCGTGATTTAGTGCGGTTAAACGCACTTAAAACTGCTTTCGTCTGACCTTAGCCTTGTAGTATTAGAGGGGAACTCCATCTGGACCTGGCGATTTGCCTGTGGGTGTCTGTTTAATCGCCTCCTCAAGTTCGTCCCCTGTTATGGGCCTGTCCAGGGACCTGCGATCTATACCCGACAGCGAAGTGCGGAGATGTTTCCTTAAGTCTTGATAGCGCATTTTGTGTGTCCGGCTGTGCGGGGAGGTTGTATGTGTCGTGGAAGTGTTTATGAAAGTGTCACGATGTCTTGCGGGAGGGAGCATGGGGCTTTCGCGCCTGTGCGTATTCTCAAAATATGCAAGGCATTCCGCTGCTTGCGGAGGGAGTGGGCCATGAGCCGTCCGCACTTATTGCCGGGTTCAAAATAGTGGTGTTTCGTCCTACGTATCTTCTGGAGGGTGCCAATGTTGAGGAGTGCGTGTAAGTCTACCTTACATGACATAAGCTCTGTATAAGTCTCATCCCTGGCTCCCTTGACACACAACCCGTTGTTTCCTCCGAGATTGGCGCCTACTTTTCTTGATGGGATTTTTACCAAAACCATATATACCGCTTGAGGCAGTGGTTGAGGACAGTGGCCTGCTCCCCTTAGATAGGTTAGTGACCCCGGACGTCGCGACCAAATCAATGACGAAATTCCAATATGCACAATTGAGTCCTTTTTTTACGTTCCACTACATGGTTCACAGACAGTCTACCTCCATTGGCCCCATTTGAGACCTTCTGTACCGATCAGACTCGTTATGGACATGTTGTCTCTAATATCTATTCGTTATAATGAGAGGGGCCTACAAGATTGATTTTCCGAGGCTTCTTCGTTGGGGAAAGGATCTCTGCTGAGGAGTGGTCCAAGGCCTTCGAGCTCACTTATTTTGCTTCTCGGGGTCAGGCAAACCGTGAATCGAATTGTTAACTGTTTTTGAGATGGTACCTCACCCCGTCGACTTTGCATGCTATGGACCCGATGCTGCCTGATTTATGTTGGAGGAGTAAGGCGATCAGAGGTGACTATGTCCACCTATGGTGGACTTGTACGAAAATTGCCCGCTACTGGTCAGACATCGCGCACAGAATAGAGTTGTTGGGGGGCATGGAAGTGGAATTTACTCCCTCCGCTTACTTACTAAATGTTCTACCCTTTTTGATGCCCACCTTTCAGAATTCGCTCTTGGCGATTTTATTGTCTGCAGCGAGAGCACTGATTCCACAGTTCAGGAGCAAGGACTGTTCACCCACTATAAGAGATTGGGTTTTGAGGGTGAAACCCACTATAATAGTCTGGGTAAATATGAGACATTTCATGTGATTTGGCATCCGTGGTCATTCCACCTTCCAACACTTAATGTGGAGGAACCATCCTTAGGGGAGGAGATTTCAGTTCCACAGGAAGAACAGACCGTTGTTACTGTTTAGTAAGGACTTACAGTCTATATAAGGTTCTATTTTGATTGTACTGTGAGACAACCTGGTATTACGCCACAGTTGAAGATTTCTATATTGATCACCTTTTCTTAGTTATAGTTGTTTTATTTTTAGTTAAGTTTTTATATTGCAAAACTCTGGCATTCACTATAGGCTTGAAGACATTATGCTAACTGTTTCTCTGGTTATGATATATGCATTTTTGTCTCTTCTGTGATCTGTACCTTTTATATTTTGCCAATAAAAATATTTTACACAAAAAAAAAAGGATGTCAGTGGGCCAGTTAACCCCCTAGCTGCCAAGGTGAGATGGGGGGATCCTTTGATTTGTGGCAGCTAGAGGGTCATGCTGGACATCATTGAAAAGGCCTGATCGTTGCCTTTCCAATGATACCAAACATGACTAGGTTTGGTGTAAGAAAAAGGTAGTTAAATAGGACCTAGGCTGTCATCTAAAAATAATGAGCATAAAACAGTCAGAATAAGTGTCAGGACCCCTGCCTGGAGCCCCCCAGCGCCCCACGTAAAGCCCGCCGCAGCCGTGGTAAGAAAGGCAAACCTGGTGCTGGGTTAACCTGACTGCAGGGCAGCACTTCCACGAACTGCTTTCCCAATGTCCAGCCTTGCTTGCAAATCTGCAGGTCCAACAGGTGCTTGCCATTACCAGCTTGTTCAGCTACTTAAGAGTGGAGCACCCAGAAGACAATGCTTCTGCATTATAGTTCCTGAGCCAGCAAGCCAAGCACACTGTGATCCAGGGACTAGCCTGTGTACCCCCCTGCATGATCTGCATCCAGTATCCCGTGTCTTCCAGAGACTGTTTCCAAGACCCCTGCATCCTGGTTTCCCATTGTTCATCTGCCTCCTGAATTCCTCTGCAATCAAGATTCCATTCAGCCCTTTTCCTGTTCTGTCTTGTATCCCCAGTAAGTCTCCTACGTGTATCTGCCCTGTGTCTCCCTGAATTGTGTTTCCTGCATCCCTTTGTGTCCCCAACATTGCATATCCCTCTGATCACTCTCATTTGAGTTCCGCCCTTCACCCTGCATAATCTGGATTTATTTTACCAGAATCTGGCAATAAACTCCTGTTTTCCCACACCTTGTTTTCCTTGCATCACTGCATCTTGGGTGTGTAACCTTGCCTGCCACGCTGGTACCTAACAATGAGCTAAGCACATAGGTGAACTGGCCCAGCAATGAAGGGGTTAAAAAGCAAAAACATGTAAAAATTGGGTATTTCTATTCCCGGGACAAAATTCTCAAACTATTTAGTTTTTTGGGATTAAATTACGAAAAAGTGTGTTTTTTTCTTGTTTGTTTTCATATTTCATTTTTTTTATATTAAATTATAGGATATGATGGAACTAATGGTATTTTTAGAACGTCCATTTAATGGCGGGAAAAACAGTGTATAAAATGTGTGGGCAGAGGCGGCTCTAGACTTGCTGAGGCCTTAGGCAAAGGCAAGATATGAGGCCCCTATTAAACACAGGACCATAGCCGAGGCCATGCTTGAATTTAAGCAAGCATGGGATAGGCATAAGGCTATCCTAAACAAAAGATAAATCCAGGTAAAGTATCCATGTAATTGGGCAGACTAGATGGGCTGAAAGGTTCTTATCTGCCGACATTTTTCTATGCTTCTATATACAAAGGTAATGACATAACCTAGCAGGGCCATTTCTATCAATAATAACTGATTTTAAAGAAAAGCAAAAAATCTTATTTACAGGGAGCAATTTCTAACATTAATTATAATTGAACATATGGAGGGCTCCAAAAAAGAGGATCATTATACAAAGACGGGCAAAGTAGTTTGGGCCCAAAATAGGGATTACACACACACGAACAGTAAATGATATTTTACAAGAAATTGCATTTCATACACAACTATACAGTTCTAAAGAAACACATAGAGCCCATGGGCTCTATTACCTCAACCAGTGGCGTAGCGTGGGTTGTCAGCACCCGGGGCCAGACAAGAATTGTGCGCCCCCCCCTAACCTGTGGACACGTTAGCATGCCCTGATTCCTGTCCACCATTAGAGCATTGAACCCCTTACCCCAGGGCTTGACAAAGCCAGGAGCCTGGTAGCCACTGGCTCCTAGAATTTTACTCCTGGCTCCTAAATTTCCAGTTTTTTACACCAATCGAAAAGCAGTCTTTGGCATCTAAAATCCTCTAGTTGGCTTCAATGTTTTCTTTCCATCTCCTACATTTAATGTAAATATATCCAGCAATGGTGTATGTAATGTGTGTGTTCGCGCGCAGTGGGTAAATAGGGTGTCCAATGACAACACAGCAAAGAAAATAAGTAAACAAACAACACACATATATAGTTTTTGTGTTTAAAGTGGTTGGTTCTGTGTGATGGGAGTTCGTGTGTGGTTGAAGTGGCAGGTTATGTGTGATGGGGGTTTGTGTGTATGTTTGAAGTGGTTGGTTTTGTGTGACAGTTGCTGAGCTGGTATAGAGGGGCAAATATTGTTATGGGTTTTGTTTTTGGGAGAGGCTGCATGGTTATTTAGGGGGGGTAAGAAATTTCGGGTGATTTTTTTTTTTGGGTGCTCTGCTGTATACTATGATTTTTTTTTTTTTTATTTACTTTTTCATTTGGTTTTTTCCTAATTTATTTAAGATTTCCCCTCCCTATTCTTTACACTTCCCCCAGGGCTGCATATACCTTAGTTCAGTGCAACTGGGCAGAGGCAGCACAGAGTTAACACTGCCTGGGCCCCTGCATTGCAGGATCTTACCAGGAGCCAGGCAGGTTAGTGTTAATGTGCTGGTTCTTGAAAAAGCCATAAATCTGTGGAGCTACAGAGCTTCACAGCCGGCTGCCATTTACACCCTGCCTCTGAAGCAGCCTCCTGGGTGTAATTCGGGTTAGGAGATTGTGACTCGGTGGTAAACAAAGGAGATGGAGGCCTTCTTAAGCAGGAAAAGCATTTATTCGGTACCGAGCCTTGAGTCAGGTCTAGCCCAAAAAGACTCAAGGGCTGAGCCAACAGAGAGACAAAGAATTTATACATGGCTTGTAAAAATGCACACCTTATTCCCCTCCCAAGGTTACCCTCCCACTTAGCATATTGGACTTTATTCATCATTTTGCAAGTCAGCAAGGTTCACTTAAAAGAAACGACCCTTGAGCCCACTCTGAATTCTCTGTCTAGTCAATATGGTTATAAAAAGGAATCATTCTTCCAAAACAAATATGGCAAGCTATGGGATTTACGCATTCCTTCTGCTGTCTCGATATATTAAGCAACTTTTATGGCTTAGGCTAGGGTCAGACTGAGGCAGTGCGAACGCGCGTTCTGGCGCACTTAATCACGGCCGTGCTAGCAGCAGATGCCGGGCAATGACAGCCAATATACGAAGTACGGTCGCACAAAAGTCCGGCTGCGCAACGCAAGTGGAAAATGAACGCATTTTTTCGAGAACGTTAAACCTCTAGTACTGACGTACAGAGTGCGCTGCGTCCGCTAGCGGCGTGTGTGCGTGATTAGGAGACGTCAGACGCTGCTAATGTCCGGCCAACATAACGTCCAGATGCACAAAGTGTTTTATTGAAGATCCGTACAAAATCACGGATGAAACTGCGCATAGTATGACCGCTATTGCGTATTCCGTGAAAAAATACGTCCATTCTTCGAACGCACATTTTCACTGACAACGCGAAAAATGCGTTAGTCTGACCCTAGCCTTAGAGTTAGAGACCTGGGGGGGAGAAGAGATAATTCTTCAGTCAGCAGAAATCAGGTTTATTAGAGGCTACACTTAACTAAGTTTGCCTGCTCTAACTAACAGCTGACTCTAGTGATCACAAAGGGACTGCAGACTTTTAAAACACAAAATGGAGTTGGTAGCATACCTTGAGCGAACACCAAAATGGCGGATTAGCTGTGTTAGTATATTTCTAAATTAAATCCCAAGAGGTGCTATCTCATTCCCTCCTCTTGGCGGAGAGTCTACAATGACCTCTCCCAGCCAACTAACTAAATCATTAAGGATTTTTAATCAGTAGGGGTTACTTGGCTCATTGGATGGTAATTTGAAGTGTCCCCCAGGGGCCTATCTTCTGGCTTCAGGAATTTATGGCAGATTGGCTACAGACACATGGCTAACTTGTAGGTTAGTGCACAGATAAGAAGAATTAGTATACCAATGAGGATCAGGGACCCTACCCTCAAAATGGCACTTAGGATTGAGCCAAACCATGACCCAAATGTACCTCAGATGGGACACTTTCTCTTGGTGCTTGAGAATTACATCAAAATATTCAGGTACATCATCAGTAGCTGTGCGGAGATAAGTACAACATTCATATTGTATCGTCATTTCACACATTCCATTTAATACAGCCTGAATCTGTTCAATAGCTATTTTCTGATATAACTCTAATTTACGAATTTCTCAGAGCTCCGCTTTCAACAGTTGAATGTCAGCAATAGTAATATTCACAATTTCATCCTTTAGTACAACATATTAAGTCTTCTCATCATTTCAATGCCGCATCCTGTGAAGGAAGGAAACCAAGACCAGGCCATATCACCTTTGGAAAACAGCTCTCGTTTAGCAAAATTTAAGGAATAACGTGGTTGTGGTGTCCCTTGGTCTAGGGTATCACCTTTGATCCGTTGGAGGGGGACTACCCAGGCCAGGTAACACCACGTCTTTATATCAGTATTTATCCACATGTGACCTAAGTTTCTGCAACAAACCATTACTTGGAGACTATTTCCCAATGCCCCTGGATCAGATACATCTAGTGTTGCATTAAACAAGGATTCTTTACACATTGAACTAGGTGGGGCCTGATTTTTCTTTAGTTTAAAACACCATAAAGGGAAGTAAGCCCAATTATTGATCTGAATAGTGTGGTTTGTTTTTGGCATAATTAAGCTCTTCGTTTAAGAACACTAGGGACCACTACACCTTTATTCACAGGGAAGTCAGACAAGTTAAGGGGTACCGCTAGGGTGGGAATAACTGATGACCCTTGGTTCAATTTGTTACACACCCAACAGGATTCATATCCTGACTTCTTTGCATACGCATACGTAAATTTAATAAGCAGTTTATCCTCTGGTCTTGTCAATTCTCGTTTCCGGCGATCCTGTGCCGGTAGGACAGTCATGTCAAATTCCGGTGTCAACACAATAGGGGCTGACATCACTCCCTTAGGGAGCTGGATTGGAAAAAATAGTCCAGCAACAATTGTCAGTAAGGTCAAAAATAAAACAATAATCCCAATACATATAAGGATCCTTTGGTACTGTTCAAATGGTCTTTTTTTTAACCTCTTAAAAATAGTATCTGGAAGCAGAGGTTCATGGGCCTCCTTTGGTACCTCTGGAGCTTCCATCGATTGGGAATGCGGTAAACGTAACGGTCTTTCAATAACAACAGGCAGAAAGACTGGAGTTTGGAGAACCGGTGGTCAACTAGACTTGGATCTCCCTTATTCCTCTCCGGTCTGTGCAGCTGCTTGGGTACGGTGGAAACGTAGCTTCAGTGGGTCAGATTCACTGGCTATCACTTTCCATGCCTGGTCCGTAAGCTCTGCAGCAGGTTTCAATCGTGAGTGGTGTATCCATGGCACCACTTCGGCCACTTTCACTGCTGTGGGAGTAAAAAACAAGACAACATAAAAACCTCTCCATTTAGCCCCTAACGGGTCTACCTTCCATTCCTTAACCCATACGGAGTCCCCAGGACAGTATCTGTGTAAAGGTAAGTATAGGAAATGTGGTATGTGTTCACTAACCCATGTATACATGCTCTGCATCGTCTGATCTAACCTGATCACTTGCTGGCGTAGGTCAGTTTCTCCTAATACCCGGGGATCCCCCCTCAACCTAGTTATCAAAGGGGTGGGATAACCAAACATCATCCCGTATGGGCTCAATTTTAGGAATGAGGTAGGGCTGCTTCTCACATGCAGTAGAACAATTGGCAACACATCCAGCCATTTCAGTGATGTTTCTTGGCATATTTTAGCCATCAATGTCTTTGGATTTCTATTCATTCTTTCCTCTTTTCCAGAGCTTTGAAATCTGTATGCAATCGGGCGAGCTGCTACAAACAACTTTGTATGAAGGCTGGGCCATTGTCTGATCCGATTTCAAGAGGCAGTCCATACCTTGGGATAATTTTCTCTCGAGGCACCTTACTACCTCTGCAGTCTTTTCTGTTTGAGTTGGGTAGGCTTCAACCCATCCCATTAGTGTGCATACTAGCACCAGTAGATATTTATATCCTTTGCATGGTGGGAGAACAGTAAAGTCAATTTGTAGGGAGGACATTGGAGATAATCCAACCTATAATACTCCTGGTGGTTGTACTATCTCTTGCCTTGGGTTGTTCTTAGCACAAGTGACACATTGTTGCGCAATTACTCTGCAGACGGAGGTGAGTCCAGGAACGTAGAAGTGCGGTTCTAGTTGTTGCTCCATGGCTGTCTTTCCTCCATGTGTTCTGGAATGCAGGGCCTGGACAATTTCAGGTGCCAGGGTGGCTGGTAAGACAATTCTTTCACTCTCCAACTGGTACCATCAGTCTTCTCTGTATTCTCCTGGCTCTTTGGAGAGCCATTTCTTCTCCTTTTCAGAGTAGGCCGGAGTTCAGTGCGTAATGGGTGTTGGTAACAGAGGTATCACCACTGAGAGAAGTCTTTTGACATACTTGGGTATTCTGTGCTTCAGAGCATATTCAGACCGTGCATCTCTTTCATGTTCATTCTTTACAGTCGGCAGGAAATACTTTAAAGCACTTTCTTTCATATTTTGCAGCTGGTCTTCAACCAGTATCTCTTTCAGGAAGAACTTCACCAGCGGAGCTTGGTATCGTGCAGTTCCCAGCTCTCCCATGCTTCTCACAATTCGGGTAATTCTCAGGTTATTGTGGGTGTTGGTATTCAAATTGGAGAAGCGTGTCGAAAAATTTGAGTCTCGTATCACTTCTATCTCTTCTTCCCCCACTAATTTTACGCCGAAGAAATTCAGCATCAGTTTATAGGCTCTCTGTAGCCTATGTTGGATTTCAGCTGTATTCTTCATAATTTCAATTTCAGAAGTAGTCAGAGGCTTTGCATGTGCATTCTGGCCTTGTTCAAGCAGGGGAAACAACCATTGGTTATTGCTGTGGTGCTTCTCTAGAAGTTCATATTCACTGTACCAGTGGCAAAGAACATCTTCAATAAATTCTCCATGAGGTGCAAATCTTCTCTTATTCATATAGAAGTCAACATTAGGCATATCTTGAAGCGCAGTATTTAGACAGAGCAGAGTTTCGACTTTCATTTGCGGTGATATGGGTTTACATACTGGAATCTTGATAGGTGAGTCAACTTGAACCAGTCCTCTCTGGGGAACCGAAGTTTCTGTTCGGTGTTCCGGATTACCATTCCGGAAGCTTTTCAAGTGATTCTCCTGTTGGGGTCGAGTTCTCTTGGCATTGGTTTCTTTCCAATCACAGCCACGCTCAAGGGCTTGTGTCTGTCTTGCTGCTTCCTTCGCCACTTGATCTGCTTTATGGTTTCCTCTGGGAACTTCTTCTTTGCCTTTCTGGTGTCCTCGACAATGTATAACACCAACTGCGGACGGTTTCCATACCACATCCAGTAGATTCAATATTTCAAGGGCATATTTGACTTGTTTGCCTGCAGATGTTAGGAGGCCACGTTCTTTGTAGAGTGCTCCGTGAGCCTGAATTGTCATGAGGGCATACTTGGAATCGGTGTATATGTTCACTCTTTTGTTTTCAGATAGTTCTAGACCTCTGGTAAGGGCAATAATTTCAGCTCGTTGAGCAGAAGTGCCATTGGGCAGTGGTTTAGCTTCAATTGTTTCGTCAAGAGTGACTATTGCGTACCCAGCTAATCTCTTCCCATTTTCTACTGAGCTGCTTCCATCAGTGAATAGATGTAAGTGGTATTTGTCTAGGGGTATGTCTTTGAGGTCAGGTCTGCTGCTATATACTTCATCCATTACTTGGAGGCATTCATGTTCATGGTCTTCTGAAGCATCTGGAAGCAATGTAGCAGGATTCAGTGTGGAGATAAGTTCCAAGTGAACTCTTGGGTTTTCACACAGCATGGCTTGGTACTTGGTCATTCTTGCATTGCTGAACCAGTAATTGCCTTTTTGGTCTAGAAGAGTCTAGACTGCAGGAGGGACTTTCACAAAGAGTTCTTGGCCTATTGTGAGCTTGTCTGCTTCTGCAACCAGGAGGGTAGTGGCTTCAAGCAACAAAGTCTTTAATTGGGTGACAGCCTCAGTTTGTTCTTCACCCCAAATGAATAGGTCAGGCTCTGCACCTTTGGTGGCTTGGTACAGAGGCTCGGCAATGATGGCAGAGTTGGGGATCCACAGGCGACAGAAGCCTGCAGCTCCCAAGAATTCTCTTGGCAACGAGTCTGAGGTTGAGGGACACGGCAGACTGATTCTTTGCGTTCTGGATTGCACGCTTGGTACCTGTAAGTTGAAAGCCTAGGTATTTCACACTGCGTTGGCAGATTTGGGCCTTTCTTTTAGAAACTTTGTAGCCTTTTAGCCTGCCTTGCATAAAATACTTGACAGTTCAGTTTGTGGCATTGAAACAATCTTCTTCAGTTGGTGAAGCAAGCAGGAGTTCATCAACATACTGCAATAGGGTAGCTTTGTCTGGCTTTTTGTGGGATGTGGTACTGGCGCAGCGCCACGGGCTATTACTTTTTTTATTCATCTTACTTTCAATAATACACATTTTTTAACACGTTTCTCTTTTCTCATCATAAGCAACTTCTTTGTGCATTCCCCATTTTACTTGTCTTTTACTTTCTTATTATCACTTTCTTATCTTTTCTATTTATTTTACAATTTCTCCAAACTGATCTAACTCCTGCAGTATTTTCCTCTATATCTGCTGTATCTCTCAGATTCCTCTCCTAGAACCTTCCCTCCCACCTTTTCTCCTCTATCAGTGTTACTTGTTTGCATAAGGGGGGGGGGTTGGGCTTCAAAGTGGCAACAACTTTTTTTTTTTTAAATCAGCAGAGTTTCTTACAATAGACACATGCAATTGAGATATAACACCACTGTTTTACATAAAATGTCAACAAACTCTCGCAGCCTATAGCACACAACACATTCACTTACTGGAGCAAAAATACTGGTACATAAATCATACTAGATCTTTAAATCAAGCATTTATAACATACCAGAACAAGTGGCAATTCTGCCGTAGACATATACACTTATTGAACAACTGTAGCATAGTAAGCCACACACTTACAAAAAAACGCATGTTTAGCACACACTATCAAATCACCTTTTGTCTTGGTTTGAACAGACTTCAAACATTCCTCAGTCAAAAACAGGTTTCTTTGTTTCTCTTGCTAATTGCAGGTCTCTTCCTAATTTAGCCTTTTTACTCAATGCTCTCTGAAATGTGTTCATTAGAATTCATCCTGTCTTACAATTTTACATTCATTTTAACTATGCATTTTAGGGGCACACCCGAAAAACACAAAACAACGGCTGCACTCGCAGACTGTACACACCATAATACATATACACACACACAACAGAGGTTTCATACATAGAACATTTTCATTGCAATGCATACAAAACCAAAGAGCATATAAACCCACTATACACATATATAACACTTATACAGACTGGCCAGCACATATACATTGTGCCATAAACGCAAACAGCACATATATACACTTACTGCACAGAGCACATATACACACACAACTCTAAATCCATATTCATAACATTTATACACATTTGCTATGTAAATAGCACATACCCACACTGGCTGCAGCCATATATAATACTACTCAGCACACACTCATAGTGTATTCGTTCAATGCAACAAATAATAGCTTCTGTATACATACTGCAAAAGCATATTTACAGGAAACACACACAGCATTTTTTTTTTAAAGCAAACACAACACATATATACAGAGCACATACAATACCTCCATATATCATAAAAACATAGAAAATGTTGGCAGATAAGAACCTTTCGGCCCATCTAGTCGCCCAATTACATGGATACTTTACCTGGATTTATCTTTTGTTTAGGATAGCCTTATGCCTATCCCATGCCTGCTTAAATTCAATTACTGTTTTGGCCTCTACCACTTCAACTGGAAGGCTGTTCCATGTATCCACCACCCTCTCAGTATAATAATGCTTCCTGATGTTACTTTTAAACCTTTGCCCCTCTAATCTAAGACTATGTCCTCTTGTTTTGCTACTTTGTTTCCGTTTAAATATACTCCCTTCCTCTACCTTGTGGATTCCCTTTACGTATTTAAATGTTTCTATCATATCTCCTCTGTCTCGTCTTTTTTCCAAGCTGTACATGTTAAGATCATTAAGCCTTTCCTGGTAACTTTTCTCCTTCAAGCCGTACACCATTTTAGTAGCCCTTCTCTGAACTCTCTCTAAGATGTCTATATCCTTCTGGAGATACGGTCTCCAGTACTGCACACAGTACTCCAAGTGAGGTCTCACCAGTGCTCTGTACAGTGGCATGAGCACTTCCCTTTTCCTACTGCTAATACCTCTCCCTACACAACCAAGCATTCTGCCAGCATTTCCTGCTGCTCTGTTACATTGACTACTCCATATATCCATACAGGGTATTGATCCGGACGCCTTGGGCGTCCAGGGACCACTGAATGAACCTTTTGGATCTCTTCAGGCTCCATTGATCCTTCCTGCGGCCATGAAGGAGAAAGGAGGGGCCAATCAACCTCACACAGAACTCGCAGCCTGCTCTTATGCAGCTTCCTCCCATATTGATGAACTGCAAAGAGAGTCTCGAAGTTCTGCAACATATACCCAAGCGGTGTTTCACCTTTCACAATTTTGTTTCCCTTATGGGATTTGGTGTTTCCCATTTCCGCAACTTAGTGACCAGCACCAAGTAATACACAAAAGCACAATCTGATATTTCACTCAACAATTCTTTTGCGTCCCTAATTCGGTGGCCAAGTCGTGGTCACCCAGCTTGGAATCTCACCTACTATAGGGCCACTCTCGTATTTGCTTTACCCCGAAGGGTGTAGGCGCACGTTCACTCACAGTTTCAGTCACCACTCAATATCAGATACAGATAATACAATACAGAATATCTAACAGCTAAGCATCCTTTCTTATAGCCAACAGATGTAATTTTACACAATACACTATAGCTTTAGAAGAGGTAGCTACTCTCTTCTGCCGTGGGGTCCTGTTTTTTTTTTTTTTTTTTTTTTTAGGGGTGCACAATTTACCCCCCTTTTCAGACCCGGGCCACAGCTATTGGAGCACTTCAGTCTCCTGGAACACTGCAGGTTCCTCACAATGAAGCGCTACAGGCTTCCTATCTCTCTAGAGGGTGCCTTCCCCTTTATCTGGCATACCAGAATACAGACACGGAGATTCAACCTCACATTCACCATTGGCTAATTATTTACACAATCACTCATTATGCTGTCAAATACTGAATAATAAAATATATTACCTTGGTCATAGCGCAACGGTTTTCCTCCAGGCCTCGTGCTTCCGTGGGGTCACGGTCGGGGGCGCTACCACGCAACACGTTGAGATCCACAGAGTGCAGGAAGACCTGCAAGGGCGCCAGCAGACAATCAACTTTTGATCGGCAGCACGCCCCGACAGAGCCCATGGAGTTGCAGAACACTGCCGTTCTCCTGCTCTCACCGAGCCAGGCCTGCCAATCCCGGACAAGCCCCCAGAAATTAAGCAGCCTCCTGGGTGTAATTCGGGTTAGGAGATTGTGACTCGGTGGTAGACAAAGGAGACGGAGGCCTTCTTAAGCAGGAAAAGCATTTATTCGGTACCGAGCCTTGAGTCAGGTCTAGCCCAAAAAGACTCAAGGGCCGAGCCAACAGAGAGACAAAGAATTTATACATGGCTTGTAAAAATGCACACCTTATTCCCCTCCCCAGGTTACCCTCCCACTTAGCATATCAACCTTCATTATACATATTGGACTTTATTCATCATTTTGCAAGTCAGCAAGGTTCACTTAAAAGAAACGACCCTTGAGCCCACTCTGAATTCTCTGTCTAGTCAATATGGTTATAAAAAGGAATCATTCTTCCAAAACAAATATGGCAAGCTATGGGATTTACGCATTCCTTCTGCTGTCTCGATATATTAAGCAACTTTTATGGCTTAGAGTTAGAGACCTGGGGGGGAGAAGAGATAATTCTTCAGTCAGCAGAAATCCGGTTTATTAGAGGCTACACTTAGCTGTTAGTTAGAGCAGGCAAACTTAGTTGACTCTAGTGAGCACAAAGGGACTGCAGACTTTTAAAACACAAAATGGAGTTGGTAGCATACCTTGAGCGAACACCAAAATGGCGGATTAGCTGTGTTAGCACCTCTTGGGATTTAATTTAGAAATATACTATCTCACCTCCACCTAGTTTAGTGTCTTAGCGACACAATTGCAGATCACCTTCTCTCCACCCCCCCCCCTTACTCTCTAACCCTCTGGTCGAGCTGGTGATGGGGGGGGGGCAGGGGGCTATGATAAGCGTGGAGGATTTTTTTTTTCAACCTCATCACCTGAGAGGCTGTGAACTCCGGTCAGGCGTGCTGCGATCGGCTGCTGGAATGTAAAGGGGCTTCATGTGTCTGAGTCATGTGTCCGGGTGGGCGGAGATCTCAAACCCGGACGCAGGACTCCAAAAACTGACAGTACGGGGAACCCTAGGCTGATCGGCTGAAAAACATTAGGGGCGCAAATTTGAAATTTGCGCCCCTTAGAAAATCATGCCCGGGGCCACCGCCCCGTTGCCCCCCCACGCTACGCCACTGACCTCAACACTAGTGCTCACATAAATGAAGGTTAGCGCTAGGTTAAAAGAGGTGATAGCGTTACGCTCGTATCACATCCAGATGCGCTAACGGGTTAAAAAACATTAGCGCATTGGAATTGGTGCTTTTTGTAGTGCCAGCTTACTGTACTTTGCGCTCCCTATACTTAACATGGAGAGCACAAAGTGTAAGCAGAGAGTAATTAGTGTTAGGATCACATAGCTAGATCACAAAGCTAATTACTCACCCCTGCAGCTTACTGACAATTTGGCACCAGCTAAAACTGGTGCCAAGTGATTGTGCTTCTCCGGAATCGGCTATCACCAGCTGAACCCCCCCCCCCCTGCCAAAACAGATCAGATACTCACCTCTCATTCCACGGCGAGAACGGCAGCCCGATCCGCCACTTCTGGTCACCTGGACCAGAATGAGACTTGGGACAAATAGTCCCCAGTCTCCCTCCACGATCTCTCCGTGGCCATGCACGATGTCTCGAGATCGAGATCACATGGCCTGGATCAACTCAACCTGGAGCTCCCCAGCAGCCTCTAGGCCTTTAAGGCGTGGCTTTCTGTAAAGGCCTAGAGCCTGCTGGGGAGCTCCAGGGTGAGTTGTTCCTGTAGATTCGGTCAAGTTAGATAGGACCTGTCAACGACGGGGTACATTGGCGTTTCTGACCAGCTTAAGCAAACTATGATCATACTTTGTGAACTGATTCCCCATCATTTATTCGCTCAGTCAGTTTTTTTTTTTAAATTGTGCTTTTTTTGCCACAGAAAATGATGGAAGAAGGTGGTCATTGATATGGTGTGTTCAATTTTAAAATAGATAGATAGAGAGAGAGAGATATAAATATATCTATATCAACAGTAGATGGGGAATTGAGCACCGTGTCAGTTAACATGGACTACAATACAATTTAAGCTGAGAGTGAGGATTGAAAGTGTGAGAAATATATATATATATATATATATAATTTGCACCACACTTACAGGAAACCTACAAAACGATTTCATGACCACAAAGGGGATGGTTAAAAACATTTGTGCTGCTCAGATCAATGGCCTTGCAGGGGTTAAAGACCACAGGGGATGAAAATTGTCCTTTCCAGCATGGGTTGTAAAAAGGCAGGAATGTCTGCTCCTGGACACAGGAGACCCCTCACACATTACAACTTACACTGGAGGGAGGGGGGGGGTTGCTGAGATATGAGCGTTTACAGTGCAAAGAGCAGATCGCTTCTCACCTGGCAGGTGTGGAATGGAATCTCTTCTCACTCAGCAGCATGTGGGACAAAAGGACAGGATGCTATGTTCTCACTGCTCTGTAACAGCCTGCAGCTTCCGGAGCTCATCAGCAGCTGAGAGTAGCCACTCACTTGGGACTGTGTATGCACTGCTAATCTGGCAGTGCACTAGCAGGGCCCCAGGAACACACTGCCTGGAGGGACTGGGAGGAGTAACTCTGGCGGCATCAGCTCCTTTCACTGCCTGGAGCTGCTGACATGAGCTTAACCAGTGAGTCTGAGGTCACTGTGGGGGAAAGCAACCTTGCGAGGCCCCAGGGAGGGTGAGGCCTTAGGCGGCCGCCTTAACTGCCTAATTATTATTATTATTCTTTATTTATAAAGCGCCAGCATATTCCGCAGCGCTGTACAATAAGCACAGTATAGACAGGGTTACAATACATTGAACAACATTTGACAAACAGTACAGGAGGAGATGAGGGCCCTATTCCCGTAGGAACTCACAATCTAGGAGGGTTGGGGTTGGAAACAGGAGGAGAGGACTGTAAGGTGAGAGTGATTGATGGTTGTGTCAGTGAGTTGGGTGGTAGGCTTCCCTAAATAGGAACGTTTTAAGGGAGCGTTTGAAGGAAGAGAAGTTAGGTGAAAGTCTGACAGTACGAGGGAGAGCGTTCCAGAGAGTGGGGGCTGCGCGTGAGAAATCCTGCAGTCTATCATGGGAAGAGGTGATGCGGGGAGAAGCTAGGCGCAGGTCACTGTTTGACCTTAGGGAGCGGGCCGGGGTGTATTTGGTGATTAGTGAGGACCGGTAGTGGGGAGCTGAGTTAGTGAGGGTTTTGTAGGTAAGGATAAGGATTTTGAACTTAATTCTGCAGTGGATGGGGAGCCAGTGAAGGGACTCGCAGAGGGGAGCGGCAGAGACAGAGCGGAGAGCTGCCTCTGTGTGTGGGTTGCATAAACGAGTAAGAGGAAAATTTGACCTAAACACGAACAGCGCAGAAACGTGAAAATACCAGCGGTCACTAAGGCTAGAGTCAGACGAGCGCATTTTATACGGACTGTGCGTCCGTGCAGTATGGACGTACTTTATGACTGACGACAAGGTAGTGGCCACACAGTCGTTTTTTTTTTCACCGACGTATTTTTGATGGATGTAGGAGGGAAAATTTAAATGAAAAAAACATTTTGTCCGTCAAAAATGCTGGACGTATAAATGCAGTCCGTCTGACCACGTTCCATCACTCACAAAAAAGCTATGCAGACGTGGCGCACTCCGCACGCCCATTCTAGCAGTATTACGTTCTTGCCTATCCTGCGTCCGTTTGCCGCGTCCGTCATGCATCTGCACTTCTATGTGGACGTACTTCGTCTGTGGGGCTCCATTGGTCAGAATGCTATGCTGCCATCGACGTACAAATGTGCGTCAACATGGACGTGATATCCGCGCTCATCTGACCCCAGCCTAAAGGACGGATTTGTGAAAAACCGCCCGGTCACTAAGGGGTTAAACACAGCAGTAGGAGAGAAGACCCTGCCCAAGAGCTTACAATATAAGAGAAGAGGGGGGGGGGCTCACTAGGTGAGAGTAATAGCTGAGTATGTGAAGTAGTGGGGTGCATGGGAGTTGTGGGCAAGATGGAGCAAGAAATGTAGTGCATCTGAAGCTTTGATGGGTGCAGTAGTGGGCGGGGAGGAGGTGGGGAATATTCAGGAAGTATGAACTGAAGAAACACCCCTAGCTGAGGGGTGTCACTGGAGAAGATGAAATGACAGAGTTTAAAGCAAGAAAATAAATATTTTTTTTTACACATTTTTAAAACTTTTATTGATTAATTCTAGTTAAAGTGTTCAAATGTCAATTTAAAAACTTTTTCTAGACATGCATATCTCTTTAATGTCTATACTCAAATAACCTCTTTCCCTCGCATACAAACAGCAGCTCAGGCTTATTACAGTATGGAGTAACTCTTTTTAAAGGAAAAGCACATGTAAAGATTCCCTATTCTCCCTTGTTTTAGTACAGATTGTACTGTAATGATCTGCTTTCTAGCCCTGACACATTTTTGTCAGCTAGTTTAAAATCTTAGGGCCCTATTACAATCTTCGCACAATGTTTGCGCCGGCGCAAAAACGCAGTAACGTGCGGGATAAAACCCTTTGTGCTGAACGCTGTATTACAATGTCAGCGCAACAAACGCGTGCATACGTCTACCGCGTGTGAACCTGCGCGAGCTTACGGTACATCACACGCCCTATACATAACATTGTGAGCGCAAATGCGTTTGTGCACTGGTACGCGGATGGTATTACAATCTATGCGCAGGAATTAACGCATAGACGTTGCGCGCATAATTTTAGCAACTCCTGAAAGCTGGTGTTAACGGCAAATTCTATCAACCTGGCCGAAACCAAATACACCAGCCCAAAAAAAAAATGGAGCAAAGTATAGTTACACATTCTACACATACCAAACCAATAAATTTGAGAAGTTGTGTGCGCATTTTCTATTGCTGCAGCATATATAATTAGATTGACTTTGACAGGCGCAAAAACTTAACATGAGATAATTGTGGTTCTTAATTCTGATTGGCTGAATCGCGTTAAAAAAAACAGTCCGCACACTGATATCTGCGTGCAACGCTGCTGCGCGAGCATTTTGCGTGTCCGTTTAACGCGTGTTATTGCTCGACGGATGAAAAAATGTGCGAGGATTGTAATTCCAGCGTTGATTTGCGAGCGTTAACATTTAACGCTGGGCGCACAAATTTACGCTTTGCGCAAGCGTTTTAACGCAAAGATTGTAATAGGGCCCTTAGATTTTAGGAGATCCTGCAGGTTTTACTTGTCATTTTCAGGAACCCCTCAGTGGAGGTCTTGTGCATACCTGTCTCATAATATGGACGATGGGGGGGGGGGTCGGACCGGTCAAAAGGGGCTTTGTTTTTAGCTAGTGTTGAAATGCATTGCAGACATTTAGGTATGGGCTGAGTTATGATAAGTTAAATCTGAAACCGTGAAAGGGCTCGGAGCTCATGCTCTAGACATCCATCTTGACTCCAGGACAGGACACACCAAGGCCTCAAGTTGTTATTTTGCCTTTCCCACTTAAGTCTTCAGAGAAAACATCTTAAGGGTGTAACTTTTCCCTTGCCCCTAAAAGTACTTCTTACAGGTCCAAATGTGCCTATATTGTTTCTGACGCAGCTTGTAAAATACGAGTACACCTTCTCATTTGCCTCCATTTGTGTGATCTCGGATTTCTTTCTAACTCCAGCACTATCCAAGCCAGATCCAGTAAGCAACACATTCTCCTTTTAGAATAATTGAACAGATGTGTTTCTGTTGGTTTGTGCTCAGAGCCTGAATTACCGCATTGTGCATGGGCAAATAATTTTGTGCCAAGAAAACCCCCAAAACATTTGTTGGGGAACTGAATTCAGAAGAACTCCTTTGTTTTAATCTAAGACCATGTTCTACTTATGTGGGGGCAAATGTATCGAATGTTACAGGAGGTTTTCACCAAACCCTTTAACTTTCCCCCTGGGCATTTCTTTTACATGGCCAGCCCCACAAATTAATGCCTGTGGTGTAGTTGTGCTGACTGCCAATGGGGGGAAGTTGGGTGTTTCTGTTGACAGTTGGTCATCCATTTCGTCTCCCAGTTGAGGCTGACTAGAGACGCAGCCAGTTGCAGTTATAGCAAACCTGTTGCTTAGTTGTTAATAAACCTATTAATGAAAACCCAAGACGTCTCATATTATCCATAACACTACAGTGGTGACGAGGCTGTTGGATCTGCATGATGGTACTGATTGGCACTCTGCTTGATTTTAATCCAGACAATGACCCGTGGATCTCTTGGGTGGAAAGGTTTGAACAGTATCTCACTGCTAATGGCATTTTGGGGACAAAACAGGTAACAGTGTTCCTCACAGCGATTGGAGCGAAGGTGTACGACACACTCAGATCTCCTGTATCCAGAAAAACCTGCGAACAAACCGTTAGCGGTTTTAGTTGCTTTACTACAGGCCCACTATCAGCCACAGCCAATTTAAATCGCTGAAAGATGGAAGTTTTATAAAAGGCAGCAGGAGCCTGGAGAAAATGTCTCCTCCTTTGTCTCCGCTCTCAGGAAGTTAGCGAGTACCGGTCACTTTCAGTGTATTTAGTCACAGCCCTCAGACCCGTTTGTGATGGGATTACAGTGTGAAGCTATGATTAAGAGACTTCTTACTGAGAAAGAGCTGACCTTACACAAAGCTATGGATATTGCTACCGTTATGGAACAAGTTACCAAAGAAGCAAAAGACTGAACAAGAGGTGGAAATATTCCATACAGATACCAGGGAGCGGTACAAACGGGATAAACAGTATATTTCCTTTTGTCAAAGGACGATGCATGGAGAGCCCTGAAATGGATGTTATCGACGTGGGGTAACTTCACACGAGTCTCACTCATGTCGTTTCCGCAATTCAGATTGTCACTCCTGCAGATATAAAGGGCATATTCAAAGGGTCTGTAAGAAAGGGAAGATGCATGAAGGAAAGACTGATAAATTACTTCAGAAGAGAGCATATCAAATTCAGCCCCAAAACTCATCGGATGACTCAGACGGCCACATTCCCATTCAAACAGTAAAACTTTATAAGATGGATTCAGCCTATTCAGCCATTCATGTTCCAGTGAAGATTGAAGGGAAGGATGTGACCATGGACCTGGACACAGGAGCCTCTATTTCTGTGATTACTGAGCAAGACTGGCAGAGATTAAAAGTAAATGTTCCAGTGATAAAGACAGCTGTTCGTCTACAGACTTATTCAAAGGAAGTATTAACCCCTCTGGGCAGTGTACATGTGAGAGATCAGTTAAATGGATGCTCGGAAAAGCTGACGTTATATATATTATGAAGTCTGGGGGCCCCCCCCCCATGTTAAACATAGGGAGCACAAAGTACAGTAACCTCGCGCAGAGAAGCGCAAGGTACCAAATGCAAACGGGTTTTTTAACCCGTTTGCGTTTGGATTGTAATATGCGGCAAACGTTAATGCTCACGCAGGTGAGCGTTAACATTTGCGTGTAGCTTGTAATAGAGCTCATAAAGTATAATGCTAAACCAAAACCCACCTTTGCCATTGACTTTAATTACCATCAAATCTTTTCTCAAAAAGTTACTGGGCAATACATCCTTAACTAGGCAGCTGACGCCTTTTGAATCCATATGCCAGCAGGCCTTACACATTGCTCACAGTGTATCCACGCTTTATGGACTTTTACGAAAGGTAGATAACGAATCTCCTGATTTCATGGCACGTTGGGAATGCACATTAGGCACCCCTATCTCTGAGGAAGCATGGACAAAGTTGCTCTCCCTAACACACTCTGGTTCGCCGATGGCCAAATTACAAGAATCGTCTTGTAAGATCCTGGTCTTCTGGTACTGTACACCGGCGCTGATGGCCACCTTTGCAGCACACTCGCCAACGTGCTGGAGGTGCAATACGCAGGTCGGCACTTACCTTCACATTTGGTGGGAATGTACTTCTCTCAAACCATTTTGGAGGGGAGTGCACGACTTGATTCGCCACATGACAGAAGAGGACCTAGACTTTACACCACACATTTTTCTTTTACTTCAGCTCCCATTCTCGGTCAAAACAATGAAGAACTCCATACTGCTACGTATCCTCTTAGTAGCCCGATCGCTAATCCCCCTCTGCTGGAGGTCCACCTCCAGACCTTCATTAAAAATGTTGGTTGATAAAATGGAAATTCTGCGCTCAAATGAGGACCTTGCGCTTGCACCAGCTGTGGCAGCGCAACACTTCATTAAGGTATGGTTTCACTGGGCTGCGTATTGCTCCTCGACAAACTTTAGGAGGTCCCTAGAAGAGGCAGATACAGGTTTGGCGACTACAGACGGTGATGGTCCCTTGGAGGAAGGTGGTGGTGCCGCACGGGATTTGTTACCATCTGCAACCCTTTGAAATTACGTTTCACATATTTACACCCTATATCGGTCCCCTTCCCTTGTGTTTCATCCTACCTTAACCGCTCCTACATCCCACATCTACCCTTCACTTCTTATTCTATCTAAATCTCTTTCCCTTATTGGTTTCTGTACCCTTTCCTTCTCATCTACTTTCCTTACTTCCTTGTTCTCCTTCATACAGCTACTTTGTCATTTTAAAGATGCGATCATTGAGAACTCTTCTAGCCGCTCATTTATTATTTAATATGGCTCTCATCCTGCACTATCAGATCAGCAGCACTACTTTTGGAACGGCTTTGGTTTATATTGAAATATTAACTATATAATGTTCGGTACTTTTTACGGACGTTTAGATTTAGCCCCTACGATTTTTCTATTGTCTCATCTTTCTTCCACAACTACTTTACAAGTGATTCTTGCATATGATTATTGAATACTGTATTAATCTTGTGGCTTCCTTTTATTTGTATCGTACTTTCCAAAACTCAATAAAATTTTCATTCAAAAAAAATAAAGTATAATGCTTGCCACGCCTTACAGACATTACCTGCGGTTTCAACGTGGATGCAGGACTTGCAGAGGAAGTTTGCCCCGGTTTTTGATGATACTTTGGGGACTGTTAAGGGACGACAGATAAATATGAGAGAAAATTCTATTCCTAACTTTTTTTATGGCACAGATTGTACCTTTTGCACTTAAAGCTGGGGTTGAGGTGGAATTGATGCGTCTGGAGAACCTTGGAATCATTTACAGAGTGCACTGCAGTGAATGGGCCTCCCCGATTGTGCCTGTGCGTAAAAAGAATGTAGACCTTCGGATATGTGGGGATTTCCGAATGGCTGTTTATTCGCAACTTGCTGTAGATAAATATTCACTTCCCAAGATTGAGGACATTTTTGTGACTTTGGCAGGGGGGACAGCAGTTCATCAAGCTGGATCTCAAACATGCATACCTGCTGCCAGTGCATCCAGAATCCAGGCCTTACCTCACCATCAATAATCATAAGGGGCTGTTTCAGTATAACAGAATGGTATTTGGGATAGCACCAGCAATTTGGCAACATACAATGGATGAATTGCTTGTTGGAGTTCCGGGGACACAATGTCTGCTGGATGACATGCTGATCACTGGCCGAACGGAGAGGGAGCACCAGCAGATTGTACACGACGTGCTCCAGATACTAATGGATAATGGACTCAAAGTTAATATAAACAAATGTGAGTTCTTGAAAGATCACCTGGAATTTTGTGGTCACGTCATTGATAAAACTGGACTTCACACCACTGATGATAAAAGTGAAAGCATTGGTAGAGGCAACCATAAAAAGAATGTAACTCAGCTGCGGTCTTATTTAGGACTGTTGAACTACTACAAAAATTGTGCCCAATTTAGCCCATACCTTGTTTTTGCTGCATAGGCTTTTGGAAAAACAACAAAAATGGAAATGGACAGAGTCCTGCTCGGCAGCTTTTAAAGCTTTAAAATAACTAATCCGCAGCTCCAGAGTCTTGGTTCACTATGATTTGTCTAAACCACTGAGTATTGCCTGTGATGCTTACCTTAGGAGTTGGGGGCTGTGCTGTCCCATTCCATGCCTGATGGTACAGATGGACCTGTAGCTTTTGCTTCTCGCTCCCTCAGCTGAGCGGAATTATTCACAAATTGACAAGGAGGCTTTAGCGATAATCTGGGCACTGAAGAAGTTTCACTTCTATATTTATGGCCGATCTTTTACGCTGTTGACTGACCATAAGCCACTATTGGCAATATTCAATCCTACAAAGAGTATTTCTCAGACCACCGCCGCACATCTTCAAAGGTATGCCTTACTGCTGGTGGCTTATCAGTATGATATCCGATACAGGTCCCATGATAAAACATACAAATGCAGATACGTTTTCATGCCTTCCTCTTCCACTCTCCACCTATTATGTTTGGGATTCATTACTAGGGATGAACCGAACACCCCCCGAGTTCAGTTCGCATTTGAACTCGAACTTTCCAAATGTTCGAATTCGAACTCGAACTCAATACAAGTCAATGGGACTCAAAATTCGATTTTTAGAGTGCAATCCAAAAGGGCATATATGCTACATATTTGCCATAAAAGGTGCATGGGGGTCCGGGTAGTGCCCTGGGGGACAGGAAACAAGGCCAAAAAGATAAAAAATAAGTTTTTAAAGGGACAGTGAGTTTTCCATGAAATAAGGGTTAAAAATAAAAACCAAAAATTCCTTCAAATGTCATGCCTAGGAGGTCCCCATAACCTGCCCGTGAAGTGGCGGATTTTTAGGATGTATAGAAATATGTAAAAACCAAAAAATGACATTTCAAATGACGGTAATGCTTTTCCTTTAATCTATCCATAAACAACTGCTTGGGGCGGCAGTCTGTATGAAAAGAGGAGACATTTTCGGAGATGCAGAAAACGTTTAGTGATTTTTTTGGCTAAATTATTGTGAAACATATATGCAGGCTTTGGATGAAAGTAACAATAGGTGCTTTGAAATTGGGCCTTTAGCGTCGGCAACAGTGCCGTCACACCGTAACCCCTCTGAGGATATGAATCTGATACAGGCGTCAGTGGCAGTGCACCCAAATATTGTGCCTTTGGTGCCAGGCCAGTAAGTGCCATCATACAGTAACCCCTCTGTGGTACCTGTGGTATTGTGGAAGAGTGCAGGGGTGGCTCATGCGGTCAGGGCCGGTGCTAGACTATTTTGCGCCCTAGGCAAGACCAGCTACTTGCACCCCCCCAAAGAAAAAAAAAAACGACACCACATGAAACTGCTAAATTTCTTTTTATTTAAGAATAAAGTTTGAAAGCACCAATAGTAAAGGTAAAATAAATATAAATAAACTGTATTAAACCATTTTAAATTAACTCTATTAAACAAATTAAAATTGACTGTAATGGACAAATATAAATTACCGAAAAAAATAAATAAGAGTTGTCACGTAAGTTTCAATTTCAGACACATCAAAATTTCACTTTGCGTGCCTTATCCTTTGCAAATTTTCATCATGCGTATATATATATATATATATATATATTGCCCAGGCCAGCTCACATCATGCTCACAGTCACAGATGCGCCATCATGCGTATATATATATTGCCCAGGCCAGCTCACATCATGCGTATATATATATTGCTCAGGCCAGCTCACATCATGCGTATATATATTGCCCAGGCCCAGGCCAGCTCACATCATGCGTATATATATATTGCCCAGGCCAGCTCACATCATCCTCACAGACAGTCACAGATGCGCCATCATGCGTATATATATTGCCCAGGCCAATCCCCTGGTGGAGATAGGGGTTCATTTGAACCCCGATATCTCCAGGCATCTAGGGGGTCATGGTGGGTGTCAATGGCCTTTCGAATGATACCCAACATGACCAGGTATAAAGTAAAAAAAAAGAAAAGAAAAACATGTTTTTTTTTGTGTGTTATTTTTATTAATGCAGCAATATTTTTCACATTTCAATTATAATGTGAACGATGATGCACTAATGATTTTTTTCTATGGGGTGCGTTTGCTATAAATCACGTAATTCCCGCCACAAAATGTAACAAGTCCCCATTTCTAATTTTTGTACAAGCACACCCCACAGAAAACATAACCGCAAATGCTCATGTGCTAAAATGTGAAAAAAAACACTTTACACACTGCAGATGATTAAAAATTTAATTTTTATTGCATTTTTTGTCATAATATACAGGCAGGACATGACGTATACATATAAAAATGATATATTATGAATCTGCGGAGTCTGCCGGAAAGAACAATATCTAATATGTCTGTGTCATTTAATAAAATGTGGCTTCAAATCGCTTTTAAACATGATGAGCGAAAGCGGTAAAAATGAGCTGAGCACACAGCAATGAAATGCAGCATATTAGAGGAAGATTTAGGAGAGAAATTAACACTTCTCAGAAGCAGACACCACACCCTCAGTATAGTCTACATACATACAATGTATCAAATTCATTACACCAGACTAAAAACACCTGTTGTTTATGCCCATTTGTGAACACAGGTCATTTAGAGGTGAGAATCTTCGCACGTACACATTAGTTTGTAATTCAATATCTAATAAACCATTGCTTATAATATTCTGCAGTAAAGAGTCTCTTTATTTCTAGATTTTTTAGTATTTTTTTTAAGCATTTTTATACCTTTCTTTAAAAAAATTTTTTATTGCCAACTCGAACCAAACACGCCAAAAAAGTTTGAAGTTCGCGAACTTGCGAACGGCCAAAGTTCCAATCGAACTCCGAACTGAACAGCTCATCCCTATTCATAACCTTCCATTTACTTTAGCAACACACTTACTGCTTTTGACATAGCCCAAGAGACCTATTGTCAGGGTCACCACGCTTTGGCCCCTGTCACCCACGGTAAACCCTGCAACTTGCATAATACATGTTCCTGGACTTTCTGCATGCATCTGACATTCTAGCCCTGGAGCCCCACCGGAGCTCACCCTCCCCTGATTATTCCTGCATATCCGGAAGCTACGCCCTTCAGAAACAACTTCCACATTGAAGTTCCAGACTGTGAGACCCTGTTTGCCAAAGCTCCCTGAACTTCTTGAAGAACCACCTGATTCCTCTGCCAAAGACTTTCCTAAGGACCCTCTGCTATATCTGGACATTTCACTATTCTGCCGGTACCCCCCCCAATCCTGCTCCCTTCTGCCCCCGTCTAGGATCCCTGTGTACCAGACCCATTGCTGAACTCTGACCATTCTATTGCCTGCCCCTTGCCTGAGACCGTGATTTCCAAGATCTGTGTTATATGTTTATATCTGTATTATTGTTTATTCATTGCTTGCCCCATGTGCTGTTAAGTTCCCTTTGTGTCTATTTCCACTCTCTAGTCTCTTATTCTCATCTTGCTATCCCTTATTTCTCCTGTTCCTAACCGCTCCCATTTAGTTCTCATTAACCTCCCTCCCCATTACTCCCAGCCATCCCTCTGTTACTTCAGTCTCCTTCTCTTGCAGCCTGATTCCCTACGTTGCAGCCTGTTCAGGATGTGTCCAGGTTCAGAGATGCTATCCTAGGGGTGCAGTACAGCCCTGGCTTTGGCCTCTTAACCCATGGGAGAGAATTCATATTGACTTTGCAGGCCCAGTGAATGGACAGATGTTCTTAGTGGTGGTGGTGGATGCACAGTCTAAGTGGCCTGAAGTGATATTACTGCCTCAGGCTACAACTGATGCCACCATTGATGCCCTAGAGAAGCTGTTTGCAACATTCGGCTTGCCTAAGATACTAGTATCTGATAATGGGCCAGTTATTAGCTCAGAAATTTCAAAGTTTCATTAAGAGTCATGGTATCCAACATCTCCGTACAGCTCCCTATCATCCAGCTACCAATGGTCTAGCTGTAAGATTTGTCCAGACTTTAAAGGATTTTTAAGGAGTACTGTGACAAACCGCAAAAACTTACCTCAACAACTGCAACAATTCTTGTTGTAGTACAGAAACACAACTCCCCCAACCACCGGCCAGCTACCAGCACTTTTGATGTTTGGCAGACCACTCAGGACAAAGTTAGACTTATTGAAAACGGACAAGGAGTGCCAAACGGACATATCACAGGAACAACGTCATATACAGAAACTGCAGGATAAGATGAAGCATGAAAAGAGTCAGGGCAGCCATCAGAAATGATGGGGCCCCTTACTGAACCTCACGATGGGGCCCCCCGGCACTCCCTCAACTCCTAACAGCTTTTCTCCCCTTCAAAAAAAAAGGACATAACATAGCACCACAGCAATAAAACTCCCAGTAATGTGCAGTGTGTATGAGTGTATCACAGAATCCACAGCAACAAAACTCACACTCATACACACCGCACATTACTGTATCACAGAATCCACAGCAATAAAACTCCCAGTAATGTGCAGTGTGTATGAGTGTATCACAGAATCCACAGCAACAAAACTCACACTCATACACACCGCACATTACTGTATCACAGAATCCACAGCAATAAAACTCCCAGTAATGGGCAGTATATGATGGCCTTTGGGTCTGGGCTTGGTCCCTGGGCTAGGCCCTGGGTCTGGTTTGGGGTCTGGGTTGGGCCTGGTCCCTGGGCCTTGGGGTCTGGTCTAGGCCCTGGTGCTGGGCCTGGTCCCTGGGCCTTGGGGTCTGGTCTGGGCTCTGGTCCCTGGGAATGGGCCTTGGGGACTGGTCCCTGGAGTCTGGCCTGGGGTCTGGTCCCTGGGGTCTGGGCCCTGAGTCTGGCCTGGGCCCTGGGCCTTGGGGTCTGGTCCCTGGGTCTGGGGTCTGGTCCCTGTGTCTGGACCTTGGGGTCTGGTCCCTGGGGCTGGGCCCTGGAGTCTGGCTTCTGGGTCTAGGCTGGGTCTGGGCCTTGCGGTCTGGGGCCTGGTCCCTGGGTCTGGGCCTTGGGGTCTGGGGCTTGGTCCCTGGGTCTGGGCTCTGGTCCCTGGGTCTGGGCCTTGGTCCCTGGGTCTGGCCTGGGGTCTGGGCCCTGGTTCTGGTCCCTGGGTCTGAGCCTTGGGGTCTGGTCGCTGGGTCTGGTCTATGGGGTCTGGGCCCTGGGTCTGGTCCCTGGGGCTGGGCCTTGGGGTCTGGACCCTGGGTCTGGGCCTTGGGTCTAGGCTGGGCCCTGGCTCACCACTCTGCTGTCTTCCTTCCTTCAGCTCTTCTTTTCTTCTCTCTTCTTCTCTTCTGCTCTTTTCTTTTATCTTCTTGTCTTCAGCCCGGGCCCTCCGTCTCAGGCGCGCAGCTTCACTGAGTGGAGGGGGTGGAGCCAAAGCAATGTGATTGGGCGGCCCCCATACGCTGCTTGACCCTGCCCAGCCAGCCAGTCAGCAAACCTGCCAGGAGCCGGAGGAGACACTGTCTCCTGCAGCAGAGACACAGCTCTGGATTCAGACTCATTGAGTCCGATACCAGAGCTGTAAAAGGGCGACGCCACTGTCGACAGGGCCCCGGCGGCCCGGGACCCCCCGGGACCTGGCGGCTCGGGCCCCTTATGGCAGCATGGGGCGTAATGCCCTGTTGGCGGCCCTGGAAAGAGTTCCCACAAATACAATATAGGGGATCCAGTCTGGATATGGATGTATAGAGGGCCAAGCCGTTGGTTTCCGGCAGTGATTTCCAATGTCTTGGGATTCCTCACCTATGAGGTTAGCATGGTCAATGGTCTGCATACCAAAAGGAAATTAAGCCCAGCTACGGCCCAGAACGGTTTTGGACAAACAACTGACTGACCAGGCTGAAGAGTCCAAGGACACGGATATATGGATGGGGGTCTGGCATGATAATGGAGATTTATTTTCACAAGAAGAGGATTGTGCCCTTCCTAGGGAAGAAATAGATGATGATCGTCTCAGTGAAGCCGATTCCACTTCACATGATCTGGCTGGAAATGTCAGTTTAGCTCAGAATCAAAGAGTCCGGCATCCTGCAGAAGTCAATTCCTGCCTTGCAAAGAGAATTATATTAAAAAATACTAGGGCAAATAAAAGCATATGTATCCTCCATTAAATATATGAATTATCCCCATTCAATTATAAATTGATTTCTGAATTCTGTAAACCTATGTATTCCAAGGTACACCAATATAATATGCTACATATAAATAATCATAAGACACAAAAAAAGGTTATTCAGAAAGCACAGAAATTTCGGTGCTTTCTTGTTCAGCGCTCTACGATAATTCCAGTCCACTGACCCTGCAAGTGAATTTACTATTCACTGCAGAGTCCCCGAAGTGTGCCGTACATGGGGCCTCCGAACTGTAGGAAAAAAACAGTCTTTTATAAGGTGTTTAAACCGATTAAAAATGCATGAAAATGTGTGGAAATAATAAAGTTCCTATAAAAATGGTCTGTTACAGAATAAAAAAAAGTCATCAAAAATACATAACGATGTTCCAAAAATAGACAGTTTGTTGAATAAAAACAGGGGGTAAAGCCGATATTTTTTTTACATTGAATCTTATAGGATTCTCCTGTTTAAACCTGTCAAACTGAATCACTGAAAATCAGGGCATTTCCCTGACATTTCAGTGCAGTTCGGCGTTCTCTGATTAGATTAACCATTAATTCTCTATGGGACAATTTCACTGCCAACGGAAATCGCCAAATTGCGGTGAACTGCACCATATTTCGCTGTCAATTCTCCAGTATTTGGCGAATTGACAGCTTTCTTAATAGATGAACTGCCATGAAATTGCACCATATGGTGACATTCACTGTTCGGTGCAATTTGGTGGTGAGTTCTCCACTTATTTACTAGCCCTTTAAATTTAACATACCGTGATTAATTTGTGCTAAATGGCACAGAACTTTGGTCAGGTGCTTCACAGCAGTCAAGGGCTGACTGAAGAGTTCTCCTAGCTGACACATGTAAGGCTAGCACTACATCTACAGTCAGGTCCAGAAATATTGGGACATCGACACAATTCTAACATCTTTGGCTCTATACACCACCACAATGGAGTTGGATTGAAACAAACACAATGTGCTTTAACTGCAGACTGTCGGCTTTAATTTGAGGGTATGTACATCCAACTCAGGTGAACGGTGTAGGACTTACAGCAGTTTGCAGATGTGCCTCCCACTTGTTAAGGGACCAAAAGTAATGGGACAATTGGCTTCTCAGCTGTTCCATGGCCAGGTGTGTGATATTCCCTCATTACCCCAATTACAATGTGCAGATAAAAGGCCCAGAGTTCATTTCAAGTGTGCTATTTGCATTTGGAATTTGTTGCTGTCAACTCTCAAGATGAGATCAAAAGAGCTGTCACTATCAGTGAAGCAAGCCATCATTAGGCTGAAGAAACAAAACAAACCCATCAGAGAGATAGCAAGAACATTAGGCGTGGCCAAAACAACTGTTTGGAACATTCTCAAAAAGAAGCAACGCACCGGTGAGCTCAGCAACACCAAAAGACCCGGGAGACCACGGAAAACAACTGTGGTGGATGACCGAAGAATTCTTTCCCTGGTGAAGAAAACACCCTTCACAACAGTTGGCCAGATCAGGAACACTCTCCAGGAGGTAGGTGTTTGTGTGTCAAAGTCAACAATCAAGAGAAGACTTCACCAGAGTGAATACAGAGGGTTCATCAC
Organism: Leptobrachium leishanense; assembly: GCA_009667805.1. Classification (NCBI taxonomy): domain Eukaryota; kingdom Metazoa; phylum Chordata; class Amphibia; order Anura; family Megophryidae; genus Leptobrachium; species Leptobrachium leishanense. The sequence goes on from CM019070.1 coordinate 112,758,624, forward strand.
AAGATGTAAACCATTGGTGAGCCTCAAAAACAGGAAGGCCAGATTAGAGTTTGCCAAACAGCACCTAACAAAGCCTTCACAGTTCTGGAACAAGATCATATGGACAGATGAGACCAAGATCAACTTGTACCAGAGTGATGAGAAGAGTATGGAGAAGGAAAGGAACTGCTCATGATCCTAAGCATACCACCTCATCAGTGAAGCATGGTGGTGGTAGTGTCATGGCGTGGGCATGTATGGCTGCCAATGGAACTGGTTCTCTTGTATTTATTGATGATGTGACTGCTGACAAAAGCAGCAGGATGAATTCTGAAGTGTTTCGGGCAATATTATCTGCTCACATTCAGCGAAATGCTGCAGAACTCATTGGACGGCGCTTCACAGTGCAGATGGACAATGACTCAAAGCATACTGCAAAAGCAACCAAAGAGTTTTTGAAGGGACAGAAGTGGAATGTTATGCAATGGTCAAGTCAATCACCTCACCTGAATCCCATTGAGCATGCATTTCACTTGCTGAAGACAAAACTGAAGGGAAACTGCCCCAAGAACAAGCAGGAACTGAAGACAGTTGCAGTAGAGGCCTTGCAGAACATCACCAGGGATGAAACCCAGCATCTGGTGATGTCTATGCATTCCAGACTTCAGGCTGTGATTGACTGCAAAGGATTTGCAACCAAGTATTAAGAAGGGAAAGTTTGATTTATGATTATTATTCTGTCCCATTACTTTTGGTCCCTTAACAAGTGGGAGGCACATCTGCAAACTGCTGTAAGTCCTACACCGTTCACCTGAGTTGGATGTACATACCCTCAAATTAAAGCTGACAGTCTTCAGTTAAAGCACATTGTGTTTGTTTCATTCCAAATCCATTGTGGTGGTGTATAGAGCCAAAGATGTTAGAATTGTGTCGATGTCCCAATATTTCTGGACCTGACTGTATATGTAAATAAAGAGGTGACCAAGATGGTCAAAAAGTGTTGTAGGCGCTGATGTTATAACGTGATGAAAGGAGAAAAAAGATTATACAATGTGTGCAGCTCACCGTAGGGTGTATCCCTCACTCGATAGAAATTATTAGACAGAAATACCACAGTATATTCGGGAGCGCAAAAAGGATTAGTCCTCTGAGTTGGAAATCTCAAAAGAATCTCCGAGAAACAGTCTCTTTATGAAGATAGTCCAGGAAAATTCTCAGATCGCATGATGAGAGTACCGAATGAGAAAAAAAGGAAAAAAACAATTGGGCAATATCGTATGCGTTATACAAAAGAATTGTGAAAAGGAAAAACACTCACAAGTAAAGAGCTGGATAGCTCAATATTATATGCAGTTGAGTCTCTATGGGGGACTCCACCCTCTGATGGTAGGGGTTCTTGTTGCGCTATTCACTCCAATCGAATATTCCGCGGTGTACGAAGCATCAAAAAGGACCTCGGAGGAAAGGTGATATAGCGTAATCCCGTTACAGGAAGAAATAACGTATGGTTGTCCCTGGACAAGTACTCACATGGTTGAGAACCTCCTCGATAGGTGGTTCTGTAATGACACCTGTAGACCACTTCGCAGGGGGTCTTAACCTCTAGTTGAATAGCAGCAGTGGACCACTTCACAAAGGATCTTGGCCTCTAGTTGGATGTTTTCATATACTCCAATGGAGGGCAGATATAATGCGGTGTAATATATAGTGGAGCGGTACAAATATTAAATGGGCATTGATGGTATATATAAACGTGGAGAATGGGAAGTGGGAAAAAAACTTTTAATTTAAAACATATTAAAATACATAAAAAGGTGGGGTATCGTCGAGACGCGTTTCTCTTACCGAATCTGTAAGTTTCTTCAGTCGAATACCCCATGTTTAAGCCTCCACAATTTATACCCTCCATAAATTGTTGCCGCAGCGTTATGGCGTGCGTTCCACACCAAACCCATCCATATGCGTTCCAAGTTACTTCCGCATGCGTTCCAACCGGATCACTTCCGCTTGCGTTCCATCTAAAGTACTTCCGCTTGCGTTCCATTCGTAGAGCATCCGGTATAGGAGGTTCCTCAGATTTGCGATATCAATATCCTCCATACAAACAACCCCATTATTAACATATTCCATATGTCCAGAAACAGAAAGGCAATGGAATGAAAAAGGAGACCAAAAAATAAAAATAAAAAAAAGAGAGGAAAAAAAAACATAATGTAGAATGAGAAAGAAAGAGAGTGCCATAGGTCTATCTCAAATGATGTGAAATGAGATTATTTCAGAAAATGATTGATTTCATTATGGAGGGTATAAATTGTGGAGGCTTAAACATGGGGTATTCGACTGAAGAAACTTACAGATTCGGTAAGAGAAACGCGTCTCGACGATACCCCACCTTTTTATGTATTTTAATATGTTTTAAATAAAAGTTTTTTTCCCACTTCCCATTCTCCACGTTTATATATACCATCAATGCCCATTTAATATTTGTACCGCTCCACTATATATTACACCGCATTATATCTGCCCTCCATTGGAGTATATGAAAACATCCAACTAGAGGCCAAGATCCTTTGTGAAGTGGTCCACTGCTGCTATTCAACTAGAGGTTAAGACCCCCTGCGAAGTGGTCTACAGGTGTTATTACAGAACCACCTATCGAGGAGGTTCTCAACCATGTGAGTACTTGTCCAGGGACAACCATACGTTATTTCTTCCTGTAACGGGATTACGCTATATCACCTTTCCTCCGAGGTCCTTTTTGATGCTTCGTACACCGCGGAATATTCGATTGGAGTGAATAGCGCAACAAGAACCCCTACCATCAGAGGGTGGAGTCCCCCATAGAGACTCAACTGCATATAATATTGAGCTATCCAGCTCTTTACTTGTGAGTGTTTTTCCTTTTCACAATTCTTTTGTATAACGCATACGATATTGCCCAATTGTTTTTTTCCTTTTTTTCTCATTCGGTACTCTCATCATGCGATCTGAGAATTTTCCTGGACTATCTTCATAAAGAGACTGTTTCTCGGAGATTCTTTTGAGATTTCCAACTCAGAGGACTAATCCTTTTTGCGCTCCCGAATATACTGTGGTATTTCTGTCTAATAATTTCTATCGGGTGAGGGATACACCCTACGGTGAGCTGCACACATTGTATAATCTTTTTTCTCCTTTCATCACGTTATAACATCAGCGCCTACAACACTTTTTGACCATCTTGGTCACCTCTTTATTTGTATTCTCATTTGTATATATCTCATACAGTGTTGGCAGCTATAGGTCCAATATGGAATTTAGGAACAAGTTTGGGGATAACACGAACGATATTTTTGGTCAAAGCCAGTCTACCCATAACGAGAGCCAACATTTGGGTTCCTACAAAGACAAGAAGAAATTATTCAATAATCTTGAATATCTTCTAAAAAAAGAATTAAGATTAAAATGGGACATAAATACATTAGAACGCTATTCCAAAGACAATATTATACCACGTGGCTTGAGATGGATCAAAGACCCTTCTCCTGAAATGATTGACGATCCATTTATGATCACATGGTGCAATATGCTAGAAGGCTTTTCTCTTACCATGATAGAGGTAGTCATTTCGAGAAGAAAGGACTTATTAGAGTCACTTGGTTTGGAAATTAATACGGTCTTTGAACAGATAGGTACATGCACAGAAGAAATTGAAAGGAAGAACTTTTTAGATAGGATTGAGAGTTCCCTAGGAAAATTAGAAAAAGAACTTATAATTAAGAAAAAAAGCAAATTCAACCGTGATCTAGGTGATTATGCAGCTAATAAAGTGTGGATTTTTCAAAATCACACAGTCAATCAGCACTTTAGAGGCAGAAAAGGGGCAAAAGCCGACTTGCTCACGCAAGCTGACACAGAGAAGACCCTACAGCAGGAAACATCTAAACCCAGATGGATGTATCCACGAGAAGAAACACAAGAGAATATGGCAGTAAGAAGGAGAATCCCGTTGAGAAGAAACAGCTTTAGAGGCCGTCAGGAGAACAACTTCAGTCCTAGATGGAATCGGATTAACAGAAGACCACCTCCAAATAGAAATGACAGTAACCCATACGAAACATACCGTAAAACTTTTGAAAATTATGAGAAAAGAGGTGCAAATAATCGACACCCTTATGGAGGAGGTATGAAGACTTCCCGCGAATTTGATCCTCAAGGAGCACCACTGCTCCCTCTGAGCAACAGATATACACCTCTTCTTCAACATGAAGATCAGGAAGTCTTTCGAAGAGAAGAGAGACCTGATTTGGGGAGTGAAGTCCCTCATTTGGCCAACTACAAAAACAAAATGAAGGGTACAATCAACAACCAACATCAAGTGAGGACACCAAGGAAAAGACCCCTAAGAGAAGAGGATGTAGAGGAGGAGGAGCAGTACAGGGAAGGAAAGAGAGGAAAAATTTAGAGTCTAGAGGTATTTTTAACCTTAGTGGAATAACTCTCACCCAGGGCCAAATTGATCTATTGGCTAAAGGACTCAAATTTGTTCCCACCAATCGAGGCAGTACATTTAACACCTATATCGATTTACAAAAATTTAAAAGGAAATTATGCCTGAAACGTTTTTTCGCGAGAACTCCTCTGGAGAGACAACTAGAATCAAATTCAGATTCATATACACATACTGCATTGAAGGAGAAGTCTACCTTCTATCCTCGCCATATGGCCTCGAAAGAAATAGATACGTTCGAACAAATGATCTATACTGATATAAGAAAATTAGAGACCAAAAATAAAAAATTCCATAACAACTTGACTAAAAAGGAACACGTAGGACTTAAACAATTAAGAGAGGACAGCAATGTTGTAATTAAACCCGCTGATAAGGGGGGGGGGTGTTGTAGTTCTTAACATAGATCAATATCACCAAGAGATGAGCAGACTACTCGGTGATTCTAATACATATCAACCATTATCTGGTAACCCTACCACTCAAATTAAACATACATTTTTCGAGTATTTACAAAGGGGCAAAGATATGGGTATTCTCAAAGAGAGGGAATACCAGTATTTAAAAATAGAACATCCACGTATACCTGTTATTTACTATTTGCCCAAATTGCACAAAAACAAAATCAACCCTCCAGGCCGCCCCATAGTGTCAGGCATCAATTCAATAACATCTAGGATTTCCGAATATATTGATCTATTGCTACAGCCCCTGGTTACAGAGACCCGTGCCTACCTTAAAGATACTATGTCATTACTATGCCTTTTAGAAAAAATTGAATGGAAAGATAACTACATCATGGCAACATGTGACGTTAACTCCCTATACACTATAATTCCTCACAACATTGGATGTGAAGCAACTGAGTCTTTTCTCACAAATTCAAATAAATTTGATACCAACCAGACTAAATTTATAGTTGAGGGCATACGACTTATATTGACCCATAATTATTTTTGGTACAATGGGGTTTTTTACCTTCAGAAGAATGGCACGGCTATGGGGACGAGGTTCGCCCCCAGTTATGCAAATTTGTTCATGGCCCATTGGGAAAACCAAGTGGTCTGGAATGGACATGACTGGGGGCGCAGCCTCGTCCTATACCGTAGGTATATAGACGACATTCTGATCATATGGGATGGCACTCACATTGATCTGCAGTTATTCATCGCCTATCTTAATGCCAATTCAGTAGGCATCAAGTTAGAATCTATCACCAACTCAGTCACGGTGGATTTTCTTGATCTCACATTATATATAGAAAATGGAAAGGTCTGTACTAAAACTCATTTTAAGGACGTCCATGTGAATGGATACATTGACAAAAGAAGCGATCACTATCCACCCTGGCTTAATGGTATACCTAGAGGACAGATGGTGAGGGTCCGTCGAAATTGCTCTGATGTTGGACAGTACCGGCTGCAATCTCAAAAACTGATCCATGATTTTGCCACCAAAGGGTATCATAAGCAAACCCTCGAAATCATCAAGGAAGATGTGTTGCAAATAGAGAGACCAATTCTTTTGAACAAGAAACAACAAGAAAACACACAAGAAAATGCTGTATCCTTTATTTTAGATTATAATGTTTACAACAGAGAGCTCAAGAGATCAATAGAAAAACATTGGTCTATTCTGAAAAGAGACCCCATCCTCAATTCAATACTGTCGGAAAAACCATCCATTATATATAGGGGTGGTAGAAATTCAGGACGTCAATTAGTGAAAAACCATATCATAGAGAAGAAAGCCACACTTGGAAATCCATTCGGAATATCAGCTGGTTTCTATGGGTGCGGCCAATGCATCGCATGTAGAAAAACTTCAAATAAAAAAAGAACGATACGTGAATTTGTTGCATCTAGAACCAATTCCGTCTATAAAATTCAACAGCTTATAACCTGTCACTCTAGGTATGTGGTTTATCTACTAAAATGCCCATGCGGTAAAAACTATATAGGACAGACGTCAAGACCCCTGTATGTCCGTATAAATGAGCATTTGTGCAACATAATGAGAGGCTATGATAAGCATAGTGTACCCCTTCATTTTCGAGACACACATGGTTGTAGTGTAAAAGATATACAGTTTTTTGCAATAGAAGCTGTCAAATGTAATTGGAGGGGTGAAGATCTGACTAGGAAACTAATTATGACAGAGATGAGGTGGATTTACACACTAGACACCCTCATTCCAGGTGGTCTAAACGCCGATTTTGAAATCAATCATTTTCTGAAATAATCTCATTTCACATCATTTGAGATAGACCTATGGCACTCTCTTTCTTTCTCATTCTACATTATGTTTTTTTTCCTCTCTTTTTTTTTTTTTATTTTTTGGTCTCCTTTTTCATTCCATTGCCTTTCTGTTTCTGGACATATGGAATATGTTAATAATGGGGTTGTTTGTATGGAGGATATTGATATCGCAAATCTGAGGAACCTCCTATACCGGATGCTCTACGAATGGAACGCAAGCGGAAGTACTTTAGATGGAACGCAAGCGGAAGTGATCCGGTTGGAACGCATGCGGAAGTAACTTGGAACGCATATGGATGGGTTTGGTGTGGAACGCACGCCATAACGCTGCGGCAACAATTTATGGAGGGTATAAATTGTGGAGGCTTAAACATGGGGTATTCGACTGAAGAAACTTACAGATTCGGTAAGAGAAACGCGTCTCGACGATACCCCACCTTTTTATGTATTTTAATATGTTTTAAATTAAAAGTTTTTTTCCCACTTCCCATTCTCCACGTTTATATATACCATCAATGCCCATTTAATATTTGTACCGCTCCACTATATATTACACCGCATTATATCTGCCCTCCATTGGAGTATATGAAAACATCCAACTAGAGGCCAAGATCCTTTGTGAAGTGGTCCACTGCTGCTATTCAACTAGAGGTTAAGACCCCCTGCGAAGTGGTCTACAGGTGTTATTACAGAACCACCTATCGAGGAGGTTCTCAACCATGTGAGTACTTGTCCAGGGACAACCATACGTTATTTCTTCCTCTAACGGGATTACGCTATATCACCTTTCCTCCGAGGTCCTTTTTGATGCTTCGTACACCGCGGAATATTCGATTGGAGTGAATAGCGCAACAAGAACCCCTACCATCAGAGGGTGGAGTCCCCCATAGAGACTCAACTGCATATAATATTGAGCTATCCAGCTCTTTACTTGTGAGTGTTTTTCCTTTTCACAATTCTTTTGTATAACGCATACGATATTGCCCAATTGTTTTTTTCCTTTTTTTCTCATTCGGTACTCTCATCATGCGATCTGAGAATTTTCCTGGACTATCTTCATAAAGAGACTGTTTCTCGGAGATTCTTTTGAGATTTCCAACTCAGAGGACTAATCCTTTTTGCGCTCCCGAATATACTGTGGTATTTCTGACTGTATATGTGCCAAATGAAAAAATAAACTATGCTGCAAGTTCAAAGGAATGGGATATATCATCCAGCCCTGAAAATGATGCTTTTCCAGCTTACATATGTCTGTCCCAAACACCAGTGCTATACCTTCTCATCATCAGTCTTGCTCCATTCTTAGACTGATTACCAACCTCAGTCCAAACTGGATTGTAGTTGTGCATATACTTATACACTATATGTAAATCTTCAAAATAACACAATATAACTGCTTAAGTTAACAATTTTATTTTTTTATATACATAGGCTTATATAGAGGCACTGGTTAAAATGAATAGAATGGTGTAATGATGCCATAAGGGCAAGTTACAAGTGCCCTAGTGTAAAAAGACTAAATGGCGACATGGTTGAAAAACAACTTTAAATTTCTTGCTAGAGAAATGCAACTATTTGTGCTTCTTAATAATCTATTGTAAAAACAGAAAAGAAAGGGAGACCCTTAGTATTTAATTGTGAAGCACTTTATATGTCCAAATTTGACACAAAATGTACCAATCTGGTGTTATTATCTGGTCCTGTACAAAAAACAACAACAAAACACAAACAACTATGATTATCTTTGATTTACAATAAAGTCGATTATTTCTAATGGAACTATCTGTTAAGTTTTACATCACTCTTTTACCAAAGGAAAATCCTATAAGTAGTGATTGGGGGGCACAGTAAATGGAGTAACTATATACATTTCTATAAAGTCCATATTTTGGGATGAGAAGCCCACGTCTTTATTTTCAGAACATATTGTACAGCTTTATATAGACTCTAATAACATTATTAAGTAGCTCACTACTCTAGAACAGACTCTGGGTGCAAACATTCATAGATTTCTTGGAAACTAGGACGATCCTTGGTTTCTCGTCTCCAGCAGCTTAGCATTAGCTTGTACACGGCATCTGGGCAAATGTCAGGCTGAGGAAGATAGACCTGATAAGAAAATTTTTAATTATTTTACCAGTTATACAATATATGTTAACACCAAAATGTATTGAGCATATTGTATGTAACTGTACACATGGATTTCCTATTTTTTGAAAGGCTGATAATCAAATTAAATGTATCTTGTTTTGGCTTTGATATCAATATTTATTGAAATATTAACGCTAACATTCATAATAGGAGGTACGGGCACTAGATCAGTCAAAACTAAGAACTCCACCTTGATTGGAGACTGGTTGTCCTATACATTCTTTCTATTAATCTGATTCCACAGGAGTACTTAGTATGTTCCAGACTCCTCGCCTGTGTAAGGTATGAAGTGAACCCCCCCCCCACAAAGTTTTGTGCATCTAAAATAAAAAAAAATTAAAAACTTTCTACCAATGTGTTGGCAACACATGTAGGCCCCTATTACATTCTTCGCGCAGTGTGTTTTGCGTGCGCAAATGCGCATTTGCGTGAGGGGCAAAACCCTTTGCGCTGAACGTCATACTGTATTACAACGTTCGCTAAACGAGTGACCCTGCGTGAATGAAATTTCCTGCACGCATCCCATACTTAACATTGTGAGCGCAAATGCGTTCGTGCACTGGTACGCGGATGGTATTACAATCTTCGCGCAACTTTTTACGAACGACGTTTGCACAAATTGTTTTAACGTCTTTGAAAAGCTGGTGGTAACTGCAAATCGGAACGTTTTGGCCGACTCGAAAAACACCAGCACAAAAAAAAATACAGCACAATATAGTTACACATACCCAAACAATAAAATTGTGAATTCGTGTATATTCTTTTTATTGCTGCAGCATGTATACTCAGATTTACTTTGACAGGTGCAAAAACGTAAGGGAGTCAATTAAGGTAAATTGATGTCAATTAAGGTTCTTAATTCTGATTGGCTGAATCCCGCGAAAAAAACAGTCCGCACACTGATTTACGTGCGCAACGTTACTGCACGTGTATTACACTTCGTTTTGCGCGTGGTTTTTACAAACGTTATTTTTTTGACGGATGAGAAAATGCGTTCGGATCGTAATACCACGTTAATCTTTGCGCGATAACGCTGGACAATGCGCGCAAAAAAATTTGCGCTGCGCAAACGAAATTGCGCGAAGAATGTAATAGGGCTCGTAATATTTAAAAATATATATATTTTTAATAACGCATGTGGCCAAGTAAAATCCTACCTCACTACCTTCAATTTTGCAAGGCTTGGCAAAATGAAAAAACACTTTGCCTGCCCAACACAAACTTCAGTGCCTGCCGTGAGTTCTGGTTAGCAAGTTGCGATATATATCAACGAGTCGCCCCTATAACACCCATTAGGATATTGCCAAGTGTGGTAGTCATATGTGCTTGTAAAGACACCAGATTAGGGGACATACACAGGGTTATTCAGAGAGTGGGGAAAACCAGGAGAATGACTGGAGAAGTGAAAATTCTAGGTCAAAATAGCCGATTTGGAAAGTGAGATAAATGGGAGAATTTTTCTGCTTTAGCTATTTTGACCTAGAATTTTCACTTCTCCGGTCATTCTCCTGGTTTTCACCTCTCTCTGAATAACCCAGACAGTCTCTGTCCATTTTGAAACTAACCATGATTGTTCTCCAGTAGTGAGCAAGAAAGGGGTTTGTGAGGGTCCTGAGAACAAACATTGGCACTAGTGGCCTGCTATACAGTGGGGCCAACTCAGTTCTCACAAGACTTTAGCTCGACTGTGCCATTACAAGGACAACTGCTCCATTTGAAAATCAAACTGAAATCACCCAGAAAGGGTGTCCAGAACTGATTGCCAAGGATGTCATCCCTGCACGAGAGATGCAGCAACCCCCGACGACCGTTTTGGCCTTTTTAGGCCTCACCAGGAGGGAATAGCTGACACCCCTTTTGGAACCTCAAGCAAGAGGTCCACGTCTGGATTACCCTTTAAATTTATAGTAAGCAAGAAAGGGGTTTGTGAGGGTGCTGAGACCGAACAACGGCACTAGTGGCCTGCTCTACAGTGGGGCCCGCTCAGGTCTCACAAAGCTTTAGCTTGATTGTGCCATCACAGGGACAACTGCTCCATATGCTCTATATATCCTCAGCGGAATTTTCCTCCACGGTGTGTCTTTTATCTTTTCTTAGAGGACGTTTCTGCTGTGTATCGTTCTGGGGCAGACAAGGTGGCCTATAAACCCCTGCAAAGTGTACACCTAAGAGATAGTAACTCTCGGAAAGTGAGTAGGAAATAATTCCAACTTCATGTATACACACACATACTGAAATAATATCACACTATTGGACTTTTTTTCTCTTATCCCAAAGGGCCTACATGTGAGAAAGGCTCAGAATTTGAAATTTAGTATAGTACCATTCAGAAGGGACTAGGCCGTAAGTCCTTCTCTGTGTAAGCTATTTTTACCTATATGGTGATATACACAGGTTTTGAGAAGCGCTGCTCCCTTTATATATATTTTTTTACTATTCTTTTTGAACTGGTATACTCAACTTGTATAATACTGTATATAATAACACCCTCCACCATCCATATTCCTTACACCAGTAAGCACAGAATACAAGGTTAGAATAAATATTTTTAATTTATTATGGCCATCATGCTTATATTTCTTACCTGTTTTCCTTGATCTCTGAAAAACTCTCCTGTATTTTCTATAACCTGCTCATCTGACATGTGGCTATATGGCTGTTCTCGACAAAAAGTGAATGTCTCCCACAGGGTTACTGCAAAGGCCCATACATCACTGGCTGTGGTGAATTTACCCTACAAAATAAAAAGTTACTGCTTTAGCCCCACGTTTTATTCAAACTGTAAAAAAAAAAAAGAAACAGCAACTAGGGATGAGCCGAACACCCCCGTGTTCGGTTCGCATTCGAACTCGAACAATTTCAAAAGTACGAATTCGAACACGAACCAAACTCAATGCAAGTCAATGGGACTGGAAAGTTCGAATTTTAGAGTGCCCTCCAAGAGGGCATATATGCAAGATATTTGCCATAAAAGGTGTATGGGGGTCCGGGTAGTGCCCTGGGGGACAGGAAACAAGGACAAAAAGTAAAAAAAAAACGTTTTTAAAGGAACAGTGAGTTTTCCATGAAATAAAGGTTAAGAATAAAAGCGAAAAATTCCTTCAACTATCGTGCCTAGGAGGTCCGCATAACCTGCCTGTGAAGTGCGGATTTGTAGGATGTATAGAAACATTTAAAAAAAAATGACATTTCTAATGACGGTAAATGGTTTTCCTTTAATCTATTCATAAACAACTGCTTGGGGCGGCAGTCTGTATGAAAAGAGGAGCCATTTTAGGACACGCGGAACAAGTTTAACGATTTTTTTTGGGCTAAATTATGGTGAAATTTATGCAGGCTTGGGATGAAAGTAACAATAGGTGCTTTAAAATTGGGCCTTTAGTGTCGGCAAAAGTGCCGTCACACCGTAACCCCTCTGTGATATTGTGGAAGAGTGCAGGGTTGGACCCTGCGGTCCAATATTAAAATGATATTAATCTGGTAATATAGGCGTCAGTGGCAGTGCACCCAAATATTGTGCCTTTGGTGGCAGCAAGTCCCTTCACACCGTAACCCCTTTGTGGTATTGTGGAAGAGTGCAGTGGTGGAGGTTTTGTGAATGTAGAAAAGATCTCCGATCTATTCAGTTACGTCAGCATCAGGAGATTGATAGCTGCTGATCCAGGACTGATTAATTTTTAAAAATGTCAGCCGGTCTACAGAGTCGGTGGACAAACGCACTCTTTTGTCTGTGACAAAACCGCCAGCGGCACTGAAGTCCTTTCAAAAAGCACGCTGGATGAAGGGCAACCTAGTAGCTGCATAGCATATTGGCTACGTTCTGACCAGTGATCCAATCTCAACACCCAGTAAGCCAGTGGATCATCTGCTGTAAAGGTATCCAGGTCTGCCCTTGCCCCTAGGTAGTCCTGCACCATATGGTGAAGACACTGGCAATGGGTGCCTACATTTGACGTCCCTGGGCGTCGTGGACTAAAAATAAATAAAAAGGCATCAGTCAAGCGGCCCTGGCCTTCACCGCTCTTCCTCTGATCATCCGCAGCTTCAGAAGCACCTGTGTCATCACTCAGTAACCTACCAGTGCCTGTAAAGGTGTTACACAAGTGTCGCTTTAGAGCGTCCTCAAGTTGTTTCATCCTGTGCTACCTCTGTATGGGCAGGGTGAGCTCTGCAACTTTCCCCTTGTATCATGGATCAAGAAGGCTTGCCAACCAGTAATGATCCCTCTCCTTTGATATCAGTATATTGCTGAATACACCGCAGGGTCACCGAAATGCAATCGGCAAAAGGAACCGAATTGAAGAGAACGAAAAGTCACCGAACGTGCGGTGACTTTTCGAATCTCTTTGGATAACCCTGTTATTATAGTTTAGCGATTCATTGCTGGGAGGTTCATATTAACCCTGTTGCCGTATGCCCCCACCTTCCAGGTTTAAACCCACGAGTGTCCATTTATACTTACCAATTAATCCAGTCGATGCTGCTGTGGGCTGGCAGCCACAATTACTTACTGTAACTGTAGGATTATTATCGTTTATTTATATAGCGCCACAAATTCCGCAGCGTTTTACAAGATCAGCATACAAGGAGATGACACATTAGAATACCACACATGGATGATATTGCCTGATTCAGGGAGTCCCTGTTTCCAAGGGAATTTACAATCTATGATAAGTAGAAGTATTTTGTGAGGCAGGTGCATCCATATCATTAGGTGACTTGCCCAAGGACACTCACTGGTGGTGTCTTCTGAGTGGGATCGGAGTCTGCTTTCCATGATTGTAGATCAGCGACCTGGTGGTTAGGTTGAACCCATTTCTCGTAAAGTCGAGACTTGCTTCTCCACAGTTGTATTGGAGGGATGTGCTGCACAGGATTTTGACTTGCTCTCCTCGGTCGAAGGGTAGAGGCGTTACCACTGGACTCCACAGCCGATATTTTGTGGTAGGCAAGTATGTACCATTAGGTGTCTTGCCCAAGGACACTTACTGGAGAGGTGCTGTGGCCAGGATACGAACCTGGGTCTCCACAGTTATAGAGCAGTAATGTTACCTCTACTCCATCCAGCCGGTATGCCGAATTAGATCAGGGATGGGACACTTGCTACAGCAACCAGTCAATGCATTGGCTCAGTTAAAGAGCATTGAAAGCCATTAGCTAGTCAGAAATATACTAACTGTAAATCCTGGAAAGTTGATTATATCAATATGAGTCACAACTTTCTGGACAGGGGGAATCCCCAATGCTCGGAGAGCTGAATCAACCCTGTGGGTCACCTCTGGTGGTGTTGGGAAGGTAGGAGTACATTCAGGTCAACATGATAAAGAGACACTTAAGGCATATCATTGATTTAAGTGATTTTGTTCTCCTATGAAAGTTAACGTTTACTTGGAATAGAACTATTAGGTTCCCATTAAGATTTATTTTGGAAAGTAGTTCCAAAGTTTTTGATGACATAAAGTCATTTTTTTGCAGAATAGACACTTCAATGAGAGAACTGATTAGAAAGTGGAAACCCATGACATGTCACTCACCATTTTTTTTAGTTGAATTTTATTAGATTTTCTAAGCAGAGAGATTAAAAAAGGAAAATGAGAGGGAGGCAGGTGGCTGAATGAATATAAAAGTAAAAGTGGTCCACAGAAAAAATCTGCACTAAGACTTGTTGTGGTGCGTCGGCTTTAAATACTTTAATGACCATTCAAGTTGAACCAAAATCACTGTTTAACGTGGGATTATGGAGATTACTTTTTTGTGTTTTGTACATGAAGTGGGGCTGGAAACAGAGTTTCTGCCACCCGGGATGGGAACGGATCACAAAACTAATTTATTTGTATATACAAGTAAAATTGCGATGATATGGGAAAAAAAGTAAAAACAGATGAGAACATTTTTCAGTAACAGTAACAAGAAAGATGGTCAAGATTAACAATCACTCTACAATGGTAAACACAGGGCAATGGATATCATACATGAAATGTAAACTATTGGGTAGGTACAGTAGTTGAGGAACATAGTCTATGAAGTAGATAATATAAAAATAGACACTACAGTAAAAGTCCCACATAGTTAAATGATTGTGATTAGACACAGTAGACCCAAAAACTGGTTTCAGAAAATATCTAGAGAATTGAACTCAGCAAGTCCACGTTCTAATATTCCTATATAGTCAGATCTGTAGGCGTTTGTTATTGTCTAGCCATTAAAAGTAATGCAAATGTTGATATTATGGCAGAACATTTTAAAGTTTATTTTCGGTAAAAGAGAAATCGAGAAAGCAATTAGCTTTCAGGTTTGTCTGTGAACTGATTACGTCTGCTGTATGAAATAAAGAGTTGATTCCTATGACCAGGAGACCTGGAATATGGGGCATGAGGCCTAAGTGTATTTTACAATGACAATAGATAGGATAAAATTTATTTATTTAGTTATAAAGTATTTTACCAGGAAGGATACATTGAGAATTCTCTCGATTTCAAGTATGTCTCAAGAAGTGACAAGGTACTAATGATATAGAATTTCATGCAGGCTCCTTATCCAGGGCCAGCCCAAGACCTTGTGCTGCCTGGAGCGAAGGATGAAATGCTGCCCCCCCCCACCACCACCACCACTACGCCGCCCAACCGACCGACCTGGTGGTCTCCAGGTGACAGGATTGCTCAGTGAGACAGGCAGGTCACCTGGAGGCTGTCACTCCCAGCCAGATCCGAGGAGTCCGGTGTCTCTTACCTTCCCTCCGGTCCACTCTAAAACAATCTATCTTTCAAATCCACGTTTACATTTATTTACCAGATAATAGTACCTGGTCCGGTCAGCTGGTTTGGTCTTGAGGGAGGCTGGTGCCGCAGTCGGTCGGAAGGAGACAGGAGGGATGAGCACTATTTTTTATGTGGGAGCTGGCATCTCTTGGAGTGCTGGAGCAGTGCCCACAGATCTCATTCTGCAGCAGATCCTGCCTACACGCTCCTTAATCTGTCTCTTGCTGCTCTCGCTCTCCCACTCCATCCATGTTGAAATCAGTGAAAAAACAACATTTAACCCTTTGCAAACATCTATATGAACTATTTAACCGAGTAAAAAAATTATGTGGGGAGAAGAGGGGGTGCAGGGGCTGGAGGGGGTGCAGGCGCTGGGAGGGGATGCAGGTGCTAGGCAGGCACTGGGAAGGTGCAGGCACTAGGCAGGCGTTGAGAGGGGTGTGCAGGCACTAGGCTGGCATGGGAGGGGGTACAGGCACTAGCAGGTGCTAGGAGGGGCTGCAGGTGCTAGGCAGGCGCTGGGCAGGGATTACAGGTGCTAGGCGGGGGCCACACAGGGCCTCTTGGCGGAGTGAAGAATTTAGCATGATGTGGGTCCCTCCATTACTAGCATGGCTTTGTGTGGCTCCGTCTCTTCCGATTTCCCATGTCTGTGTACGGCCTCCCGCATTCCTGCCGATAGAGCCCAACCATTCAGCAAGCCTCTTCAGCGCAGCGACACACTGCCGTCCGTGCCCACACACATGCTGTCAGCATGCTGTCAGGAGGGGGAGAGCGGCGGCAAGAGACAGATTAAGGCGCATGTGGGCGGGCCGGATCTCATTCTGCAGCAGAGCAGAGCTACTATGCTGCCGGATGAGACCCGGCCAGCCCACATGTGCCTTAATCTATCTCTCGACGCTCTCGCTCTCCCACTCTTGGGCGTGGTCAGCGGTCACTGTGCTGGCCTCCAAGAGATGCTGGTGCAGCACCAATAAAAAAAGTTGAGCAGCTGGCCTCGGTGGCAAAAATATACCACCCCTGAAAATTTGCTGCTTGGGGCATTTGTTCCAAACCGCTCCATGTTCGGGCTGGCCCTGCACCTCATTAGAAAAAGCTGGTTCTATCCATAATGGGTCTCAAAAAGATTCTCAGTGCTCCATTAGGAGGATAGAATTTCTAAAAGTAATTTTCCCCTTTTAAAAAAAAAAACTCTAAAGTTATCAGTATTGGTATGGTAGTTGTTTGTAAATTTGAATGATGTGACCAGGTGAGAAACTCTGCCCACTGCTTCCCCTATGATGTCCTGAGAATGCCGAGACCTGGGCAGGTCTGACTGTACCCCACCCCTCCCACTCTCAGTGTACCATTGTTTTTTATGGAGAGATACACTGCTATTATATGGGAGTAATTCCCCCACCCCTCTTCTCTCTTCTCCATGGGCTGCGCAGGTATTATGGGGGTATTGTTCCCCCCCCCCGATAGAAGCAGTTCACCTGGAATTTCTTTTTGATCTTACCTGTATTCTACATGCTGTGGGGTGGCATATTTTATACACTGCCCATCAGCATGTATAAATCATGTGTGGATGTAAACAAGTGTGCTCTTGCAACTCTAGCCATACCTCGTATTTATGTGGGGGCAGAGCTGCCATCACCATGCCTTGGGCTATGGCCCATGATATGGCCAGGGGACCTTACTAAGCCCTGTGTAAGGGTCCCTCCAAGCCTCAAAGGATTTGTCCACCAAGATGAAGATACCAATACACTTCCCGGTGGACTGCAGGTTTCCTCTGAATCATCACTGAGGGTGCGATTTAGTATGGTCTGTGTCATGCCAGCTGACATTGCTGCAGTGAGGTTTCCTGGACAGAGGGTGCCATTCTAGGACTGCTACATCTGGCCAGAGACCTAGGAGGGTTTTAAATGGAAGCAACTGAATGAGCTTTGTGCCTTGCTGTGGTTTCTAGTGACCCTCCTCCCGCCCCGTGTGTTTATTGCTCTTCTGGTTTCTGCTCTTATCCCTGTTTGGTTTTATATTTATGTTGTGCACTGACCTTGGCTATGGTATCTGGACTAAGAATTTTGGTCTATATTCCATTTCTGTTTATTATACTGGTTACATATACTGTTTTTTTGGGTTTTTTTGAGAAAGGATTTTTACCAGGAAGGATACATTAAGATTTCTCTTGTTTTCAAGTATGTCCTGGGTGGCGAGTGTGTACCATTAGGGGTCTTGCCAAAGACACTTACTGGAGAGGTGCTCGCTGGGATCGAACCCATGACTCCACAGGCTCTCTCCACGCAGAGCAGTGACATTACCTCTACTCCACCCAGCCGGTTACCTTGTGGCAACATTTTTTAAAAAGATTTTTTTTGAGAAAGGATTTTACCAGGAAGGATACATTGAGATTGCTCTTGTTTTCAAGTATGTCCTGGGTGGCGAGTATGTACCGTTAGGTGTCTTGCCCAAGGACACTTACTGGAGAGGTTGCTCGCTGGGATCGAACCCATGACCCCACAGGCTCTCTCCATGACCGCTCATAACCGCTGAGGAAGCCGTGGGGCGCACACCGCCCAGGCAAAACGCGTTCGGTTTATGTACTTTGTTTTACTTTTTTTTATTCATTTGCTTTGCTACTATGGGCATTTGGCCCGTTTGGAAATAAAGTCTGAATTTTATTGTTACTCCAAGGCATTTTCTTTCATTTGCATATGAGGCTTTTGCAGGAGTTGTGCCTATTGAACAAACTCCTGGGTACATTGAAGAGAGCCCTGATAGGCTCAGGAATACGTGAGTGGATTTAATCTGCATGTAATTCAAAGATTTTTTAATGTTATGCACTATGATGCTCTCTTCTCTACTTTGAGGTTATTTGAAGATAGAAAGTTCGATTGAGGCTAATGGGTGGGCAGCATGAAATCAACCCATAAGTGAATACACTAGAGCCAGGCTAGGCTCTCTAGAGTGTGAGTTTCATAGTCCACCTATTCGCTATATTTGTAAAACATTAAGGACTCTATTGCACATGTATTGCACATAAATGCGCATTTGTGCGAGGACAAAACCATTTGCGCAGAACGTCATATTACGACGTTCGTGCAAACGATGCGCGTTAACGTCCAATGCGAGTGACCCTGCGCGAACCCAGCGCGAGCACAAGTACGTGCACGCATCCCATACTTAACATTGTGAGCGTCAATGCGTTAGTGCGCTGGTACGCAGATGGTATTCCAATCTTCGCGCAATGAAAGTTTGCGCGCATTTTTGTAACGTCCTTGAAAAGCAGGTGGTAACTGTAAATGTGATCGTTCTGGGCTAAACGAAATACACCAGCAGGAAAAAATAAATACAGCACAGTACAGTTACACATTCTACACATACCCAAACCTTAAAACTTATAAATTGTATCATTGTTAATTTTTTTTAAAATTTTTTTTAGTTTGTAAATATTTTATTGGAAATGGGTGATTGATGTTGGCTGAATCACGTGACAAATCCTGTGACAAAACAGTCTGCCCACCGATTCCTGCACGCAACGTTCATTTGCAAACGGCTTTGCGTGTCGGATTTGCGCATGAAAAATCTTGAAGGAAGAAAAAATACTCTCTGATCGTAATACCACGTTAATTTTTGCGCGATAAAGTTTTTTCGTGCACAAAAAAAATTGCGCTGCGCGAGCGCAATTGCACAGAGAATGTAATAGGGCCCTAACTGTATTGCGCAATGTTTGTTATGTTTTATACCAACAGTGGCGTAGCGTGGGTTGTCAGCGCCCGGGGCCAGCCAAGAATTGTGCGCCCCCCCCAACCTGTGGACACGTTATCATGCCCTGATTCCCTTCCACCATTAGGGCATTGAACCCCTTAACTGTGATACAACAACCACTCGGGATACTTGGTTCCAGCCAAACAACATGGTAGTCTAGGGTATAAACAGACTTGAAGTTGTGAAAATGAAAGGTCTTTTTATTCCAGCATAAACAAACACCACACTTGCCTTTGAATCACTATTGCAGGTGATTAAACAAACTACAAATGAAAACTAGGGATGCACCGATACCACTTTTTAACACTGAGTACGAGTACCAATTATTTTTTAAAAGTGCTCACCGATACCGAGTACCGATACTTTTATTTTATGTCATGTGACGCTTTCCAATAAGAACAGACCTCATATAAAAATACCCCAGCTCACATGTATATATTCCCTAGATACATATACACAGAATGTCCCCAGCTCTCACATGGATATTGCCCCAGCTCTCACCTGGATATTGCCCCAGCCAGCTCACACATGGATATTGCCCCAGCCAGCTCGCACCTGGATATTGTCCCAGCTCACACATGGATATTGCCCCAGCCAGCTCGCACCTGGATATTGCCCCAGCTCTCACATGGATACTGCCCCAGCTCACACATGGATATTGCCCCAGATCTCACATGGATACTGCCCCAGCTCTCACATGGATATTGCCCCAGCTCTCACCTGGATATTGCCCCAGCCAGCTCGCACCTGGATATTGCCCCAGCCAGCTCTCACATGGATATTGCCCCAGCTCTCACCTGGATATTGCCCCAGCTCTCACATGGATACTGCCCCAGCTCTCGCATGGATATTGCCCCAGCTCTCACCTGGATATTGCCCCAGCTCTCACATGGATACTGCCCCAGCTCACACATGGATATTGCCCCAGCTCTCACATGGATATTGCCCCAGCTCTCACCTGGATATTGCCCCAGCCAGCTCACACATGGATATTGCCCCAGCCAGCTCGCACCTGGATTTTGTCCCAGCTCACACATGGATATTGCCCCAGCCAGCTTGCACCTGGATATTGCCCCAGCTCTCACATGGATACTGCCCCAGCTCACACAAGGATATTGCCCCAGCTCTCACATGGATACTGCCCCAGCTCTCACATGGATATTCCCCCATTTCTCACCTGGATATTGCCCCAGCCAGCTCGGACCTGGATATTGCCCCAGCTCTCACATGGATACTGCCCCAGCTCACACATGGATATTGCCCCAGCTCACACATGGATATAGCCCCAGCTCTCACCTGGATATTGCCCCAGCTCTCACCTGGATATTGCCCCAGCTCTCACATGGATACTGCCCCAGCTCACACATGGATATTGCCCCAGCTCACACATGGATATTGCCCCAGCTCTCACCTGGATATTGCCCCAGCTCTCACATGGATACTGCCCCAGCTCTCACCTGGATATTGCCCCAGCTCTCACATGGATACTGCCCCAGCTCTCACCTGGATATTGCCCCAGCTCACAGATGGATATTTCCCCAGCTCTCACATGGATACTGCCCCAGCTCTCACCTGGATATTGCCCCAGCTCTCACATGGATATTGCCCCAGCTCACACATGGATATTGCCCCAGCTCTCACCTGGATATTGCCCCAGCCAGCTCTCACCTGGATATTGCCCCAGCTCTCACCTGGATATTGCCCAGTGTAACAGCAACAATTCATGCTTACCATAACCTGCCCCTGGTTCATTATGCCAAAACAAGAAAACTCACTCTGCCTGCCCTGCTTCTCCCGGGTTCCTGGCTTCAGTGTGTCCCCAGCCTCCTCTTCAGCAGCCCCTGTACACGTGTGCGGGGACAGGATGATGACGGAGAGAGGAAGGAGGAGTCAAATCCGGAAGCCATGTGTCCTCACTCATCCTGCACAGCGGCATCAGCAGCGCTTGGCAAGTTCTGTGCATGCTGTGCCTCCGCTGTGCGGGGGGGGGGGAGCGCACAGTGTGAGGCAGAGCAGTGAGAATGCTCTGTGCTGCTCCTCCCTTCCGGACTCCGCAGATCATGCAAAGGCTGCTCACGGACACCAGTGTCCATGAGCGGACACCTTGCCGAGCTGATCCCTGCTGCTGGGAACTATTAGGGGGCGCAAATTTCTTTTGAATTTATGCGCCCCCTAAGAAAACTGCGCCCGGGGCCATGGCCCCCCCAGCCCCCCCACGCTACGCCACTGTATACCAAGGTTTTTTGATTTGTCCAAGTAAAAACTTTGTGTGTTTTTATAATCATCCTTTACTACGCTGGGAAGCGCCACACCCCTTTCTACCTTTTTATAGTATTCATTGTTGCCGTGGTTACCTAGTGCCATGATTACCATGTTAGCCAAAGGATCTAGCCCTTCCATGAAATTTTAATCTGTATATTTGTGTTTTGTTTTTAATATCTTGCATTTTATTACTTTGTATTTCTGTAACGACTGTAACATTTCAATGTTCTTGAACCCAGGACATACTTGAAAACGAGAGAAATCTCAATGTATCCTTCCTGGTAAAATCCTTTGCAAATAAATAAATAAATAAATAAATGCTTGGTTACCTTGGTTGTCATTGTTACTTGGTTGCCATGGTGCCATGGCAAACTGTTTGCCATGGTTACCTGGTTGTCATGGTTAATATGCTGCCATGGTTACTATGTTGCCATGGTTACAATGTTTATCTGGTTGCCATGGTTACTATGTTGCCGTGGTTAGCATGTGGTCATGGTTACTCTGTTGCCATGGTTAATATGTTGCCATGGTTACAATGGTTGAATTGGTTACAATGGTTGACATGGCTGCCGTGGTTACCTGGTTGCCATGGTTACCATGTTTGCCAAGGTTACCATGTTACCCTGATTGCCCAGTAACCCATGCTGGGATATAAACTGTGCCCTGTGAGTTGCCCATTAACTGAACTTCAAGAGGTGCCGGTGTGGCGCCGATAAAAGAAATAGTGCAGCAGCTGACCTCGGTGGCAAAAATATGCTGCCCCCAAAAATTTGCCGCTCGGAGCGGTTGCTCTAAACCGCTCCATTTTCGGCCCGGCCCTGCTCCTATCAGAGTTATACAAGGTGTTATATTTTTATAAGTAGTATAAATTAAAATAAAAGGCAAGAATCTGTAATTCTTGTTCCATGAGCATGTTCTTGTATAGAATTTATATTGCCTTAGCTAAACTTCTTAACAGGGACAAACTGTGCTTGCATTACATAATTGATCAAAAGCACATACTGAAAACTTCGGTGGTTAATGTCCTCTCATTTGCCTTTTTTTGTAGATGAAATTATTCATCAAGGTTTCAAGTACACGCTTTGAGTTTTCTGTTGCCATATATAGTAAACTTGTACATGATAAAAAATTGGCACCAACCACAAGCATGGAAATACGCGGTGGCAGCATATATGCAATGCACAATGCAATGGTGGGCAGCCATCGCTCGCTAGCCAGCTGCCATTGTAAATAAACTTAAATGCTATTGTTGACCAGTGGCTATTATTTTGTCAGGCTGGAGTATAAAAAGAGAGAGACATGGCAATCTTTCCCTCCAACCACCACTAACGACTTACGGGTGGAGACAGTTGATGAGACATGGGGACATATGATTGTTACTGCCCACATCTGCAAATCCATGGGCATAGGTGGGGGAGTCATAGACATGTGGAGGGGACTTGACAGTGCCTAATTTTTCTGTTATTATTGGGGGTTTTTCATCATAAACTCAATGGTTCATATGGACAATCAACTCATTTATTTAATATCATGTGGAAAAAAGGAAAAATACAGGTAGATTTACATACCATCATGTGTAAGCCTTACCAGTAAGATGCTCTCCCAAGACATCCACCGAATGGGAAGCACAGCCCGTCCCTGAATCCTGTAATAATCACCACTATACAGGTTCCGACTCATACCAAAATCAGCTATTTTAATTGTGAATTGTCTTCCCACAAGGCAGTTCCTTGTTGCAAGATCTCTGTGCACAAAGTTCAGTAAAGATAGGTATCTCATTCCAGAAGCAATCTGTGCAGCCATATGTCTAAGGTCACTGTACCTGTAGGAAGTAAGAAGTTGGACAAAAATCAAATACAAATAAATGCAACAAAATTTGAGGAAGTCAACCAAAATGGCAATATATATATAAAATGTACAAGATAAGGAGTATATTGGCAAATTCAGTCACCCTGTCAGATAAATACAGAACCTTTGATGCACAGTCTGGTATATAAGGTTGTCAAAGATTCAGGTGCCTGTAGCAAGGTTTTTGCTGTCTATATTAGTATGACCATACACTAATTTGGTTGTTTTTATCAGGGTTATTCAAAGAGAATCGAAAAGTCACCGCACGTTCGGTAACTTTTCGTTCTCTTCAATTCGGGGAGATTCGGCTATCCCATTTCGGCGACCCTGCGGTGCATTCAGCAAGCACCACAGGGCCGTGGTAGTGCAGGGAAAAACCGTCACAAACCCGTCGAACACTCGCCGCTAACCCGCCGAACACTCACTAAAACCCGCAAAACCTCTAGATTAACCCCGCCGAACACTCCAGAGAAACCCGAGCAGCCGCTGATCAGAGTGCAGAGCACCTGCCGGAAAAACGCAACACCGCAGACGAATGGAGTGGAAAAAAAACCCAGTATGCTTCAATGTTTGAAAAGTGAAACGCTGTTTGCAAAGAAACTACTCAACGAAAATGTCTGAAATTTACATATAAGATCCAATGAATGATAATAAAAAGGGCTGTTACAATAAAAAGAAAAAATGATTTAAAAAAAAACTGAATTTTTTTTTGCCAAACAAATCCCAAAAAATGCCTAAAAGGTCCTAAAAAAATCCAAAAATATAGAGACTTTTTGCTGCAGAATAAAATAATAAACAGTTTATTAGATATCGAATTAGAACGGGAATATTTTTAACATTGAAGTCTATGGGATTCGCCTGAATAAACCTGTCGATTGAAACCACCGAACAGCAGGGCATTTCGGCAACTTTTCCCTGCTTGTTTGTGTTCTCTGAATAGACGAAGCATTGCTTCTCTATGGAGATTTCAATGCCCTCGAACAGGCACCAAATAGGCACCATATGTGCAGGCAATTCGGCAGCATTTGGCAAACTGCCTGCTCTCTGAATAGCCGAATGGCCAGGAAAGGTAACTGTGCGCTGAATTTCACTGTTCGGTTACCTTTCGGCCACAATTCGGAGCTCTTTGAATAACCCTGATAGTATAATATAAAGTATATGAAATATTCCTGGAATCTGTTGCAATCTTGTCTACCAGCTGGTTGCTTAACTTTCATTATACTGCTTAGTAGGAATATATAATTTGTTTTGTATGAATTAATAGATTTTGGCTGAAATTTAAATTAATTTAGTTTGAAATGAAGTAGGAAATCCGTCCTGAACAAAAAAACTTTTTGTTGAAGTTGAAAGAAAAAGAAAAGCATCTTCCGATGTGCCACAAACCCCTTTGGCAACACATGCAATATTTAATATTTTTTTCCTTTTAAATATTGCAGGTGGCCAAATATTAAACCTGTGTGGTTCGGTTGTATTCGGAAATCAGCTGATATATTGCTAAGTCAACAATACAGATTGATCAACCAACAAAATACCCCCAAATACCCCCAAAATACTTGCTGGCAGTGACAAGAGACAGATCACCTCAATTCCCATATATTTTGTAAAAATTAGTGACCCCCCAAAATACTGCGTGGTACTGGCTGTGTGACAAGAGACAGATCACCTCAATTCCCAAATATTTTGAAGAAATTTGTGACCCCCAAATACTGCGTGCTACTGGCTGTGTGACAAGACACAGATCACCTCAATTCCCAAATGTTTTGTAGAAATTTGTGACCCCAAAAATACTTGCTGGCAGTGACAAGACACAGATCACCTCAATTCCCAAATGTTTTGTAGAAATTTGTGACCCCCAAAATACTTGCTGGCAGTGACAAGACACAGATCACCTCAATTCACAAATGTTTTGTAGAAATTTGTGACCCCCAAAATACTTGCTGGCAGTGACAAGACACACATCACCTCAATTCCCAGATATTTGGTAGAAATGAGACCCCCCCAGACCCCCCAGTAGCGTGGCAGACCGGCAGTAAGAACACACAACAACTATCTCCTATGAAATCTCCTCTCAAATGCGTGCAGAAGCGCTGCGTGGAAACCTTATATAGTGTGCTGCGGGACTTAGCTCTGTGAGCCCATGATTGGGCAAAATTTGCCCAATCAGGACTCTGAGCCGTGATTGGCATAGTGTTGAACCTGTCTTGCACCAGACCTGTTGTCAGGTGCAAGGCTGTAGCCAATTACGAGCTTCAGGCCAGTGGGAAAGTGCATTGTGGTCCATTGTGGTCGAACATGCGGCGAACACCCGGAAATGTTCGGAGTTCGCAAACAGAACGAACAGGCTAAGTTCGGTCCGAACTCCGAACCGTCCGAACCGAACAGCTCATCCCTAGTTCTCATCAGCTATCGTCTGGTATAGCAGAACAGTGGCAGAGCGGTAGCAGATGTGAAGACAGTGTCCTTATTATAGTGGTTCCCACTAGGCGATGGGCACTTAGAGACCTGGTATCAGCGCATAATGCAGTGCATATGGCTACACCTGAAAGCATTATAGTAAACAAACACAGACATAATCATGCTTATGCTTATCCATGTGTGAAATCACCTTTACTATAATAGCAACATATTCCATATCTCATAAAATGGTCAGATTATATGTGTCCCAAATCAAAAAACACCCCTTAAGACGTCTCTAAATTATGAAATCGCCATATAATAAAATGGCAACATAATCTACAACTCATATGAGGGTCAGATAATATGACATCAACCAAGACACTCTACTGAGAAAGAAAATTAGCACATACCCGGGACACACTGAAGATGTCCCGTTTATTTTCTCGTATAGTGCTCAGAATAAAACCATAAGGAAGACAATAAGAAAATATTGGCACATTCTGCGAAAAGATCCTCTATTGAAAGACATCCTCCCAGAGAATCCTAGACTGATATGCAGAGGTGTAAGTAATTTGAAGATGAAGTTGGCACATGGACATACACACAAAAAAACTAAGAAGACTAACCACTTCGGTATAACAAAAGGGTTTCACCAATGCGGCAATTGCTTGAATTGTCGTAACACCAATGGTCAGAAACAGATTGTGACTCAAGTTGAAGGTAACACTGGGAACATCAAAATAAAGGAGGTTATTACATGCTTTACGAAAAATGTAATTTACCTACTGATATGTCCATGCGGCCTGAAATATGTAGGGAGAACCACCAGACCACTGAACCTTCGGATGCAGGAACATATTTGGAATATAAGGAAGGGCTATGATAAACATAGCATTTCATTGCATTTCAAAGTCAAACATGCCCAGAATCCTGAAGGCCTCAAGTTTATAGGCATTAAAAAGGTTGAGATACCTTGGAGGGGTGGAGATTTCAACCAGGTAATTGGAAAAGAAGAAATGAGCCTGATTTTTAAGATGGGATCACTCCAACCTCAAGGTCTCAACGCAGACTTCGAACTGTGTCACTTTCTGAACTAACATCTCACAGACGTACATGGTAGAACTCATCACCTATCCATAATATGTGCCAATCTATCCTGTATAACATATTTACTAGTATTAAATACATACCCTCCATTCTATTCTGTAACATTGCGTCACTAACACCGAATTCTTCCCATATTTAAAACATACACTTGCTGAGCAGCCCCCTTCCATTTAGGATAGAACTAGTATCTTATGCATTGCATCACTGTATCTTAATAATAAATTGATATTTTAGTAATGACTCACCGTCAATTAATATAAATAATCGCACGTGCCCATGATTAGTATAAATAGGCACGTTTGTTTTAATGTGATCATAATTCATTTTAAACACTTTTTAAGGATTTTTTGATTTTTTATCTTAATTAGGGGCACATATTATCTGACCCTCATATGAGTTGTAGATTATGTTGCATTTTTATTATATAGAGATTTCATAATTTAGAGACGTCTTAAGGGGTGTTTTTTGATTTGGGACACATATAATCTGACCATTTTATGAGATATGGAATATGTTGCCATTATAGTAAAGGTGATTTAACACATGGATAAGCATAAGCATGATTATGTCTGTGTTTGTTTACTATAATGCTTTCAGGTGTAGCCATATGCACTTCATTATGCGCTGATACCAGGTCTCTAAGTGCCCATCGCCTAGTGGGAACCACTATAATAAGGACACTGTCTTCACATCTGCTACCGCTCTGCCACTGTTCTGCTATACCGAACGATAGCTGATGAGAACTAAGAGGAAATGCGGAACATCCATGCTGGAACGCAAAAACAAGATGGCCGCGACGCACACCAATGATGCGATGACAGTCACATGACCACACTAACCGCGAAACCGGAAGTAAACTACTAATTTCAGAGACTTTGATTCAGGTGGACTAATTACTGCTTTACTACATAAAAAGAGACCAACAGAGGCACTCTTCCCCTACCCCATTCACCACACTGCTTGAAGAAGGCACAGGTCAAGTGCCGAAATGCGTCCAGTTAACCCCCCCCCCGATTTATGAGATTTTATATTTACATGTTTTATAAATATTTTTTTTCTGAACTTTACCCCGATTCTCATCTTTACTCGTAAACATAGAGCACCTTCCAGACTGTGGAGGGTACTTCATAGCAACACCAGAGGTTGTTTACCTCTCTTCACCCCCTCTTCCCCCCCTTTCCTTCCCCTATTTTTTTCCTGGTTGAATATCAACGCAGAAGTGGGAGGTGAAAGACGTTCCAGGAGAGAGAGGTGAGGTACACACCGAACTAAGGGGTACCATCTACTTACAAGCTGAGCCTGAGACAATCGAGGCTCCATCATCGGTGAGTTAGACTGAAAAGTAAATTCTGACTGCCATTCTTATTTACTGTGTTACGCTATGGGAGCGCTGTCTCTCTGCTTGTATTTTATTTGAGGCCAACTGGAAGATAAAGAAGGGATACACCACCCTATATCTGGTGTGAGGTGCTTCAACCTAGAGCCGGGATTTACTAGGCTCTGTAATCTGTGAGTGAGTTTTCTTTTATATACTCACCTGAATTATATGAAACAGTCTGCACTATTGTTTTTTCTTTTCCCTCTTTTTTCCCTTTATAAACTATCCACTGAGGAGAAGAGCTGCGAAAGTGGGACATTTTACTCTACAACATGGCTCATATGCTGTGCAACGACTCGTGACCACAGAACCTGGTTTTATTTGTATTTTGCACATTTGCACGTGCACTTTACTGTGGTTTAGGACATATCCATTTTTTAGCCTGCCAGAGAACTATTAGTACCTTGTGTATCACTGCACAATTTGTGTATGCACTTTACTGATAAGTGAATTTTATAAGCACATGCACTCTATTATTATACATAATTTTTTGCATGTTTCAAGGACCTGCTATTACCGACTGAATTGTGGATTGTGATTTTGCACATTTGACTGTCATTTGCACATTTATTGCCATTTGCATGTCTCTCGGGACCTGATGGTTCTTTGCGACATATAGAGATATTGTTGATTCTAGGCTCTAATACGAGTACCCGAAGGGCCTTTTAGGCCAGGGTCTATGTGATTCACAGACTTACCACTGCACCACTAGGACTGTTTTTGTTTCCTTTATCGTATTCGCACATTTTGTTGAGGTTTATGTGTAACACCTTGTAGGCAGCAACCCCAAATTCTTTATCAACTAGCGCCTCCATAGAAAACCCCCCTCTTTTCTTTATTTGTATATAAATGTCTGTATGACATCGAGACTATTGTAGTTTTTGTTGATGTTGACACTCTTTTGAATTGCAGCGGTGACGCGGCATCCTTGTAGGACATATCTTTAGTTGAGTCTGTTGCAACATAAACAGGAGTTTGGTAATTTTGTGTGTGATTAAAGCAGTAATTTAAAAACGGTTGTATAACATAAGATCATTGTAATTTTGGTTTGTGTGGATAATTCTTTGAAAATTCACAATTACTGTATAATACATATTAGCGATATGCATACATTTTTTTTCGGTTCAGCTCGTTCAGTTTTTTAAAATTTTAGTTTTGGATCGTTTCGGCTTCTTTTCGTTTCGGTTCGTTTCGTATCGACTTTCATTTCGTGATATCGGAAATTTTCGGTCTTTTGGATCGTCTGTTCTCGTCGTTTCAAAGGGTCTATTTCGTTTTGACTTGGACAGCACCTCTACAGTATAATAATGCAGCATATGAATCTGCACACTGCCTGCAGCACCTCTACCGTATAATAATGCAGCATATGAATCCGCACACTGCCGGGCAGCACCTCTACAGTATAATAATGCGGCATATGAATCGGCACACTGCCGGGCAGCACCTCTACAGTATAATAATGCAGCATATGAATCCGCACACTGCCGGGCAGCACCTCTACAGTATAATAATGCAGCATATGATTCCACAAACTGCCGGGCAGCACCTCTACAGTATAATAATGTAAATAAAGTTGTGTAATGCATATTCATAAGAAAAAAAGGATCTTTCATAAAAAATGACACGTCCGAAGGATCAAATCGGCAGAATTACCGTATCGACCGAAATATCGGAGCAACCAAAATCGAAACGATCCGAAATTACGGAATCAGCAATGGAACCGAAACGGACTCGAAACGATACGAAAATACGAAAATGTATAATACATATTAGCGATGTGCATACATTTTTTTTCGGTTCAGCTCATTCAGTTTTTTTAAAATTTTAGTTTTGGATCGTTTCGGCTTCTTTTCGTTTCGGTTCGTTTCGTATCGACTTTCATTTCGTGATATCGGAAATTTTCGGTCTTTTGGATCGTCTGTTCTCGTCGTTTCAAGGGGTCTATTTCGTTTTGACTTGGACAGCACCTCTACAGTATAATAATGCAGCATATGAATCCGCACACTGCCTGCAGAGGGCGCGGAAGAGGTAAAGCAGCTTTGGGAGTAGAGATATTTTAAGCGCTGCAATTCGACCTGCCCAGGACACCTCTACTTTAGATCTCTTTGTATGAATTGGTCTAATCTGTGTAAGCATAGGTAGATAGTTATTAGTAAATAGGTCTGCTCTAGAAAATGCTATTTTAACTCCCAGATATGTGATGTGTGATTTTCTCCAGTCATAGGGGTAGTCATGTTGTAAGGGGCGGAGAGTCTCCTGGGGGATCACAAACGGCAACGCTTGCGACTTCTTCAGATTAATTTTATGAAAAGAGGCTTTACCATAACTGTCTAGAATCTCGTGAAGGGCGGGTAGGGACGATGATGGGTCTGTCAGCGTCAATAGTATATCGTCCGCAAAGAGGCTCACTTTGCTCTGTGTGGGACCTATGTGTATGCCTTGGACGTCTGAGGCTTGCCGAATGGCCTGGGCTAATGGTTCAAGCGCGAACGCATAAAGTATGGGTGATAACGGGCATCCCTGCCTTGTACTGTTGGAAATATTAATGGGATTGGATGTGAAGCCAGCATTCAAAATATGTGCAGTGGGATATGTGTATAACCCCCCACCGCTGTAATCAATGCGACAGGGAAATTGAACTTTAACAATACGTGGTTCAAGTAGGACCAATTAATCCGGTCAAAGGCTGTAAGGGTTTGACTGTGGTGGGTGTAGTAGTATGGGGTTGTGAGCCCAGGATGCAGTGATGGAGGCAGGTTCAGGATCACAAAGGGTGTTTATTGAATATAAACACGGTAGCATAGAATCCGACAAGGAACAGGCAATGGAATGGTCAGGGTGAAGCAAAGGGTCTGGTACACGGGGGGTCCTAGATGGGGGGCAGAAGGGGAGCAGGATGGGAGGGTACCGGTATATGAAGTCGATGAATGTCCAGAAAATACAGAGGGTCCTTGGAGTCTTTGGTTGCAGAATTCAGGAGATGGTCAGGAGGTTTCAGGGAGCTTGGCAGATAGGTTTGCAGTCAGTAACTTCAATGTGGAAGTCCAGAGGAAAGGGTGGGACTCCCTTATATGATGGAGAAATTAGGGAAGATGAAGGGCAGGTGAGTCTCCCTGGCCAGAACGTTAGAGTTCATGCTGTGAAAAGTCAAAACAGAAGTCCTGGAACCTGCAGGGGGCCTGCAGGATGTGAAACAAAAGGGGGCGCCAGGGGGTCAGGGCCTCCAGGACCTTACAGAGCCCCCCTCTAAGGGCCGGACTCCGGACGGCCCAGGGTGAGGTCCGGGTCATCACCAGTGGCAGCCAACGACTTTGGCACAGGCGGATCACCCGGCTGCCTGGATACTGCAGGAGCACGGGTGTTCAAAACCAGGGCCTGCAGCATCAGCTGGTTCTCCTGGACGTCTTGCACATGTCGTGATAGGGTTGCGATCTGGCTAACAAAGCCTGCCAGTGTACCCATCATTAAAACGATATCGGACCGGCAGGACTCTGGACTGGCAGGACATGCTGACTTGAGGATGGGATCCCCCATGACAGTAGCTGCAGCAGGGCTCTGCGACTCCCGGACGGTGGACTTGGAGATGACCTCGGAGAGGACCAGTGGGGCAGCGCCCTTGGAAAGGACTGGTGGGGCAGCGCCCTTGGAAAGGACCGGTGGGTCAGCACCCTTGTAAAGGACCGGTGGGGCAGCACCCTTGGTGAGGACCAGTGGGGCAGCGCCTTTGGAGGGGACCAGTGGGGCAGTGCCCTTGGTGAGGACAGGTGGGGCAGCGCCCTTGGTGAGGACCGGTGGGGCAGCGCCCTTGGTGAGGACCGGTGGGGCAGCGCCCTTGGTGAGGACCGGTGGGGCAGCGCCCTTGGTGAGGACCGGTGGGGCAGCGCCCTTGGTGAGGATGGGTGGGGCAGCGCCCTTGGTGAGGACCGGTGGGGCAGCGCCCTTGGAGGGGACCG
Organism: Leptobrachium leishanense; assembly: GCA_009667805.1. Taxonomy (NCBI): domain Eukaryota; kingdom Metazoa; phylum Chordata; class Amphibia; order Anura; family Megophryidae; genus Leptobrachium; species Leptobrachium leishanense. The sequence continues at coordinate 112,790,951 of CM019070.1, forward strand.
GTGGGGCAGCGCCCTTGGAGAAGACTGGTGGGGCAGCACCTTTGGAGAAGACCGGTGGGGCAGCGCCCTTGGTGAGGACTGGTGGGGCAGCACCCTTGGTGAGGACCGGCACGGCAGCACCCTGCAGGGAATGGATCCCGGCACTGCACGGCTCCACGGAGTGGTCTCGGCACTACCTGGTATGGCAGCAACCTCGGCGACGACCTGGGTACTGCACGGCTCTTGAGCGACCTGGGTACTGCACGGCTCTTGAGCGACCTGTGTACTGCACGGCTCTTGAGCGACCTGGGTACTGCACGGCTCTTGAGCGATCTGGGTACTGCACGGCTCTTGAGCGATCTGGGTACTGCACGGCTCTGCGGCGACCTGGGTACAGCACGGCTCTGCAGCGACATGGGTACAGCACGGCTCTGCGGCGACCTGGGTACAGCATGGCTCTGCGGTGACCTGAGTACAGCATGGCTCTTGCTGGCAGTGAGCGGCTTGGCCTTACGGCGGCGGCGATGGCCCCGTGGCGGTGATAGCTCAGGAGATCCTGCGGGTTGCAGGGCAGCGACATCTGAAGATCCTGCAGGTTGCAGGGCAGCGACCTCTTGAGATCCTGCGGGTTGCAGGGCAGCGACCTCTTGAGATCCTGCAGGTTGCAGGGCAGCGACCTCTTGAGATCCTGCGGGTTGCAGGGCAGCGACCTCTTGGGATCCTGCGGGTTGCAGGGCAGCGACCTCTTGGGATCCTGCGGGTTGCAGGGAAGCAGACTCTTGGGATCCTGTGGGTTGCAGGGAAGCAGACTCTTGGGATCCTGCGGGTTGCAGGGAAGCAGACTCTTGGGATCCTGCGCTTTGCAGGGAAGCAGACTCTTGGGAGCCTGCGGGTTGCAGGGAAGCAGACTCTTGGGATCCTGCGGGTTGCAGGGAAGCAGACTCTTGGGATCCTGCGGGTTGCAGGGAAGCAGACTCTTGGGATTCTGCGGGTTGCAGGGAAGCAGACTCTTGAGATCCTGTGGGATGGAGGGCAGCGAGCTCGGAAGGTTGCTCGAGCTGCAGCGCAGCTGGCCTGGAGGGTTGCTCGAGCTGCAGGGCTGCTGACCCGGAGGGTTGCTCGAGCTGCCGGGCAGCTGGCCCGGAGTGTTGCTCGAGCTGCAGGGCAGCTAGCCCGGGGGGTTGCTCGAGCGGCAGGGCAGCTAGCCCGGAGGGTTGCTCGAGCTGCAGGGCACCTGGCCCGGAGGGTTGCTTGAGCTGCAGGGCAGCTGGCCCGGAGGGTTGCTCGAGCTGCAGGGCAGCTAGCCCAGAGGGTTGCTTGAGTTGCAGGGCAGCTGGCCTGGAGGATTGCTCAAGCTGCAGGGCAGCTAGCCCGGAGGGTTGCTCGAGCTGCAGGGCAGCTAACCTGGAGGGTTGCTCGAGCTGTAGGGCAGCTGGCCTGGAGGATTGCTCGAGCTTCAGGGCAGCGACCTTGGACACTGAGGTCTGGCAGGACTTGACCATGGGGAACCGGCAAGGCTTTGGTTTCTTAGGTAAACCAGGAACCGAAGGTGAAGTGTAGACACAGGTGCCTATGTAGGCGGTCTGAATAGGCCTCGTAGAAGCAGGTTTGTCAAGATTTTTTGTCTCTGGCTTGGGTGGGCGCAGTGGGCAGGCAGATATTCTATGCCAGCTATCTCCACAATAAAAACACAAATCTTGTGCTCTTCTTCTTGCCTTCTCCTTTTCGGTTAGGGGTCCTCGAGCTCCTTTTGGAACTGGAATGCACACCTTAGTCGACGTGTCCTTTAAGGTCTGCTGCAGATACTCCAATAAAGAGTGCAGGTCCTGCTGGATCTCCTGGTTGGCATCTTTCAGTCTTTGTATATTGGTGACTATCACCGCTGGCTCACAGGGTTTGGACTTCCACATTCTGTAAGGGTTTGACTGCGGTGGGTGTAGTAGTATGGGGTTGTGAGCCCAGGATGCAGTGATGGAGGCAGGTTCAGGATCACAAAGGGTGTTTATTGAATATAAACACGGTAGCATAGAATCCGACAAGGAACAGGCAATGGAATGGTCAGGGTGAAGCAAAGGGTCTGGTACACGGGGGGTCCTAGATGGGGGGCAGAAGGGGAGCAGGATGGGAGGGTACCGGTATATGAAGTCGATGAATGTCCAGAAAATACAGAGGGTCCTTGGAGTCTTTGGTTGCAGAATTCAGGAGATGGTCAGGAGGTTTCAGGGAGCTTGGCAGATAGGTTTGCAGTCAGTAACTTCAATGTGGAAGTCCAGAGGAAAGGGCGGGACTCCCTTATATGATGGAGAAATTAGGGAAGATGAAGGGCTGGAGAGTCTCCCTGGCCAGAACGTTAGAGTTCATGCTGTGAAAAGTCAAAACAGAAGTCCTGGAACCTGCAGGGGGCCTGCAGGATGTGAAACAAAAGGGGGCGCCAGGGGGTCAGGGCCTCCAGGACCTTACAAAGGCTTTTTCTGCGTCTAATGATAGTAGTAATGTAGGTTGGGGCGCTTGGACTACGTGATCAACGAGGGTAAGTACCTTGAGGGTGTTATCTGGACCTTGTCTATTTTTTATAAAGCCTACTTGGTCGTCCGCCACTAACAATGGCAATATTATTATTATTATTATTCATTATTTATAAAGCGCCAGCATATTCCGCAGCGCTGTACAATAAGCACAGTATAGACAGGGTTACAATACATTGAACAACATTTGACAAACAGTACAGGAGGAGATGAGGGCCCTATTCCCGTAGGAACTCACAATCTAGGAGGGTTGGGGTTGGAAACAGGAGGAGAGGACTGTAAGGTGAGAGTGATTGATGGTTGTGTCAGTGAGTTGGGTGGTAGGCTTCCCTAAATAGGAATGTTTTAAGGGAGCGTTTGAAGGAAGAGAAGTTAGGGGAAAGTCTGACAGTACGAGGCAATACATCAGATACTCGAATAGCCATTATTTTCGCGTATAGCTTGGTGTTGACATTAAGGAGTGATATAGGTCTATATTGCGAACAATGAGGGGAAGGAAGTGGCGTTTTAGGAATTGTACCGATATGCGCGGCTAACCACTCCCGAGGTGGTTGGTCCGATTCAAAGATTGATTGAAAGAATTTTAGCAGATGGGGTTGGAGGTCTGGGAAACATTTATAATACTTTGCAGTGAACCCGTCTGGGCCAGGGGCCTTGCCATTAGGTAAACTTTTTAGTGCCGACGTTAATTCAATAGAGGTTATAGGTCTAGTTAGCTCGTCGTGGAGGTTATCTGACAGCTGTGGGAGGTGGAGGGAATTTAGGAAAGGAAATATGTCCTGCAGGGAGGGTTGGTGTACTCCAGAATCTTCAGAAAGATTATACAGGGAGGTGTAATACCGTGCAAAGCATTCAGCTATTTGTCTTGGTTGGTAGTTGGGCTGCCCCTCCCGATCCAGTATCTGTGGTATTCGTGATTTACCCATTTTGGCCTTCAGTTTATTAGCTAGCATTCTGCTTGCCTTGTTACTGTAAATATAGCATCTCGCCTTAAGTCTACGTGATACCCACGTATAATCCAGCTTGTATAGCTCGATCAATTGTCTACGACGGTCAGTAATTTGAGACAAGGAGGCCTCAGTGCGAAGTCATTTGTGGGATTCGTCGGCTAATGTGATTTGGTGTAGCAGGGATAGTCTATGTTCCGTATGTTGATTTTTAAGACGCGCCCCCCATTTAATTAGAATACCCCTCACTACCGCTTTGTGAGCTTGCCACAATACTCCCTCTGATATCTCTTCAGACGAGTTCTCCTTAAAATAGTTAGTTAAAGCAACTTGCATTTCTTCTCTGATCTCAGGGCGGGATAGTAACGATTCATTCAATTGCCATGGGGCTCTTCCACACGAATCATAAGCATCTGCAATACACAATATAATTGGAGCATGATCCGACCACGTTATTGGTCCAATATAGCAGTCCCGGACTTGGGTCAGAGTATCCCCTTTTATAAACATATAGTCTGTTCGAGAATATACGTTATGGGCTGTGGAAAAAAAGGAATGACCCATTTCTCTTGGGTGTAACAAACGCCAGACATCAAAAAGTTGGTGCGCTGCCAATAAATCCGAGTATCTGGTGCGAGCCACTCTCAATCGCTTTGAGGCTCGGGTTGGTAAATCAAGGGACATGTTGAAATCTCCACAAACAATCAATCTACCCGTTAGGATCTTTTGCATTTGGGAAAAAACCCTGTGCATAAAGGGAAGTTGAGAGTCGTTCGGACTATATACGTCGACAATGGTGTAAATGACATGGTTCAAGGAGCACGTCAGTATAATAAATCTTCCATTGGGATCAACCACCTTGTGGATTAGGCTAAAAGCGAGACGGTTCTGAATTAAGATGGAAACTCCTCTAGTTTTCGTTGAGGAAGTAGCATGAAATTGTGTTGTGTATTGTGGTAAGTACAATCAGGGATACGCAGAATGTTTAAAGTGCGTCTCTTGGAGGCAAATTATATCCGGTTTCTCAGTTCTAATGTCCGTGTACAGGGAGTGTCTCTTATGAGGGATATTTAATCCCTTCACGTTCAGCGAGAATATTTTCATGGTATGAGACTTACTATGTGGAAGGAAAACAGGCATTACAGGGGAGCTGCTGGATCAGTGAAACCCATGGAACCTCTTCGGGACAATCAGGAAGGTGGTTTGCTCCAGAACAGTCGAGGGAGACCTCAGTAGGAATATATCCGGAACCTAGAAACGACGATCCAGGAATTCGCAATTCTGTCAAAGTAAGCAGCGACAAACAAAACATAAAAGAGAAAAAATAACACAAAAAAAGGTAACTCTTCAGTGTCCCAATTATGTACATCAACAGTTTCCTCCTGAAGCTGGTAAAAACATCCAGCTCGCCCTGTTTCAACAGGGGGGTACGGGGAAAAAAATTGTGCCCAGATCCAGGATAAAGGGGGTGCCGAGCGCACGTTGTCCCCGCGCGGTCAGGCGGACTTATCCCGGCTCGAGAGTTCCTCGTAGCTCCTTCAAGGGGAAGAGTAGACGGAACCCGTGAGGAGGGCCTCCACTTCGACCCCACGAGATCATTTCCCGGTATTCATTCGATGCCATTCCGGCGATACTTTTGCTGGGGTTGGTTGGGCCTCTTGGGTTGGCGTGCATTCACCAGTGAGATTCCATTCCCGCAGAAGGTGAAAACCTGTAGTAATATCCGTCATTACATGAAGAGTGGTTTGTCTCCATACAAGCAGCTTGGTCGGATATCCCCATCTATACGGCATTTTATGTTCTCTCAAGATTGTTGCGACGGGTGCAAATTCAAGTCTTTTAGCCATGGTTGCTGCAGAGAGGTCTGGAAAAAACGAGATGGATGAATATGGCTCAGGCAGCTTTCCTATCTTCCTAACCTCAGACATCAGCTCTTCTTTGACACGGAAGAAATTAACTCTGACCAAGGCATCCCGAGGTATCGTGGAGGCCAGATTTTTTGGTTTAGGAATTCTGTGCGCTCTATCCAGTTGCAAATCTCGGGCAGACGTTGATGGTAGAAGGGACTGAAAAAGACTTGTGACATAAGCATTTAAGTCCTCAGCTTTAACTGATTCTGGAATACCTCTGAGTCTAATGTTGTTTCTTCTAGAACGACCTTCCAGGTCAGCCAATTTCCGTTGCATTGATTCCTGTGTCGTTTTAAGTGATTTGTAGGCATCTACCAGCTCATTATGAGCGAGGCATAAATCATCTGTTTTCACTTCCAGTTGGTCTGTGTGGTCACCGAGGTCATGTATATCTTTGTGAAGTTCTGTCACTATTGATTTAAAGTCCTCGTGTAATGAGTCCCTTAACTCTCCCAACATGGCTCTGAGTTGTTGTTCAGAAGCCGGGTGAGAAGTCTGTGGGATCGAGGGAGAGCTCTCTCCAGCCCCATCACGCTGTCGAGGGGAGCACGCACCCTGGGAGCCGCCATCTTGTGAGGCCTTCCCTTTCCGCGCTGATTCCGGGAGCTCCAAGCAGCGTTGTGCCTTTGGAGGGGCCTTTGGCGGGGCCATCGCTAGTGTCCCTGGATCGCAAGAGACTTACCCCGTAAATTTGACGGGATTCCGCCGGGTATGTGGATTGGATTTATGCCGGTGGGTAGACGGAGCTCAGCTCACACGCGTCCTCCTCGCATGGCTTCCGGACACGCCCCCCAATTCTTTTTGTTTTATTGCCACTGAGGAAGCGCTTTTTAGCGCGAAACACGGCTGTCCTTTTAGCTGTTTTTATTTTATTGTTTTATACCTTAGTGCATTTATTGATGTTCATTTCCTTAATAAATCCACTTTTTCTCAGAAGACAATGTGGTTTTATGAAAAAATCCATTGTGCAAAGAGGCTTAGTAAGTTGTGCCTAACAACTTTTTTCGCGCTGAATCCCTAGAGTTTGGTATAAGCTCGACAAAGGGTGAGTAAGGCTCTTTATTGTCTTGATATATGCAAAAGAAAGGGAACAAGTTTAGTGATTTTTTTGGCTAAATTATGGTGAAACTTATGCAGGCTTTGGATGAAAGTAACAATAGGTGCTTTAAAATTGGGCCTTTAGTGTCGGCAACCTGGGACATACTTAAAAAGGAGAGAAATCTCAAGGTATCCTTCCTGGTAAAATCCTTTATAAATAAATAAATAACAGTGCCGTCACACCGTAACGCCTCTGAGGGTTTGTGGAAGAGTGCAGGGTTGGACCCTGCGGTCAAATATTAAAATGATATGAATCTGGTACAGGCGTCAGTGCTCCCAAATATTTTGCCTTTGGCGGCAGCAAGTGCCTTCACACCATAACCCCTCTGCGGTATTGTGGAAGAGTGCAGTGGTGGAGGTTTTGGTAATGCAGAAGAGATCCCCGATCTATTCAATTATATCAGCAGCAATAACAAAACCGGGTCAGCAATGTTTAGGCACTTGTACTGCTCTACTGTATATGGTGAGAATCGGCGCACACCATTAGCAACAGGAAGCAAACAGAACAGGCAGGGAATACACAGAGAGAATAGTCAAATGGCAGGCAAAGTCGACAAGAGATCGGGTCCTCAGAACAAGCAGGGTCAGTAACAAGTATACAAACTGATTCGGTAAGCTAGCGATGCGGGAATAAAGGCTAAGACACACTGAGCATGTAGCGACGCACAGCGTAGCGAAGCGAAGAGAAGCAAACATTTTTCAGGCTTGACTTCACTCCGCTCCTCCTCACAGCGTGTCTACACTGCATTACGTTTGCTTCTCACAGCACTGGACAGGAATCCACTAACTAAATTAAAATGTAAACACAAAACCGTTTTATTTTCACAAAGCACATGTTATATAGGCAAAATAAAGTTTCTACTCAATAAAATACATCAGAAATTACTGTTAATTTAATAGGAATAGTATAAAAATATAAAAAAAAGGTAACCCCTGATCATATATATTATAGGGACACGGAGCGCTGTGTATAGAGTAGGGATGCAGTGATACCACACACAGCCATATACGTATATATCAACACGCAGACCTATATATACGTATATATCAACACGCAGATCTATATATACACCCACCCACAGACCTCAGACCATATATACACATACGCACATGGGGGGGTGGCATGTGGACAATCTCAACTAAATGCGCCCCCCCCCAATTTGGCTGATCCCTCCAGAAGAAATGTTGAACCCGACAGAGCAGAGAATATATTTATATATTATTCTCTGCTCTATCGGGTTCAACACTTCTTCTGGAGGGACCAGCCAAATTGGGGGGGGGCAATTAGTTGCCAAAATGTGTGTGTAATACAAGTCTAGATATATATATTTATAAGAATATATTTATAAGAATATATATATATATATATATAGATAAGATATATATCATACCTGCCCTTACCTTACCCTATAAATTTGCTAAAAATATACACACAAAAAAAATAAACCACTGCCTGAGACCCCGCGCAGCCCACATGCCATCCCCTTCTACCTGGCTGAATGTATCTAATATATATAATGAAATACATTCAGCCAGGTAGAAAAAGAGAAAAAAGGTTTTATTTTATGTTCCTGGGGACATTTAAAAATGTCCTTGGATTTAATTTTTTTTAGAAATGTGTCGCCTTACCTTAGCCTTGTGGTCAGTGGGGGCTCCCTGGATCCTGGTTGTGGGGGGGTCTGCCGTGGCCGCAGATGCAGTGGCTCCCTCCCTGCGCTGCCTGTCTCTGCCACATGCACCCGGGCGGCTAGCCCGCACAGTCGCAGCTCTGTCATCCGGCGGCCGCATGCTCCTCAAGGGGATCCTTGGGAGGCCCCGGCAGGCTGCCCTCTACAGTGCCTGATTAGAGGGCCGTGTCTGCCTGATGTTTTAGTGACAAGAATTTTTTATCCCATAGGCTTCAATGTTAAAAATATTCCCGTTTTAATTCAATATCTAATAAACCGTTGCTTATAATATTCTGCAGTAAAGAGTCTCTTTACTTCTAGATTTTTTAGTATTTTTTAAGCATTTTTTTATACTTTTTTCAAAAAAAAATTCAAACTTTTGGCGAACGTCCCAAAAAGTTTGAAGTTCACGAACTGTCGAACAGCCGATGTTCGATTTGAACTCCGAACAGATCGAACCGAACAGCTCATCCCTAGTGGTGAAGGGAAACGCCACAATTGAAGGAACCTGTACCAAATCCCATTTTGTATTTAAGCGCCATCTAACATCCTTTCTTTTTCTATTATACTTTATTTATTTTTCACTGGTTACACATTTTACAAAGTTCTGTTGGGGAGATATCTTTCTAGAAACAAAATTATACTCACAGTAGTTTTCTTTTACTAGCTATTCTCATGGCAGCTTTAGATTCCATTTCTATTCTGATTTGGCTTGGAACATATCAAGGGTATTATTAATTAGAGGGATCTTAAATATCCTTTAATTGTTTCTTGTCCTATCACTGAAAGGAGAGATGTTTCCTAGTTGATGCTGTCATGGAAAGTTTTATTAAATGATTTTTAAGTGATAATTATGCCTTCAGATTTTCTATTCCTGGTATCCCCATCTGATTTCACTCTTTCACTTATTCCACGTGGTGATATCACACAACACCCTCCTAATATTGTAGAGAGTACACAGGTCTCTACAATTCTTAGTTCTTTACATGCAGTATATGGAGCTGGGAAAGTGTGTCAAAGTTGCATTTTCTGCTTTATTAGAGTGCATGTAGGTATTTATACAGTGGTTCCCTCTAACTTTATTATATAATTCGAAACCCATACATCTGTTTACAACTGAAGAATGTTTGATTAAATTATGCAATTAAAATTTGGGATTTTGGTATCGTACAAATGCTGCATATATCGTGAATAAATGTGAAGCAAGTGCAAGCTGCTCTGATTCAAACTTTACCTAAATCTAGTGCCCTATTCCAAACAAGCAATTATGGTTAAGGAGTCAGCTATTAAGTTTTACAACCCCACTCATTTATCATAGGAACTCCACTGCTATTCCAGTGAAACTGCAAACTTTATTTGTGCTTTGGCTGTTGCCTCCACCTACTGTAAATTAATGCTTCCTACACATAGCAGGGACCTGCAGTGAGGTCAGTGGTTGGTGAAGCACTTTCTAATATGAGCCCTGTAGCCCCTCTCAGTGCTGTCTGCGAGCAGAGCCCCCCCCTACCTGCTTCCAGGGCTGGACTGGGACAAAAATTAAGCCCTGGACTTCATCCAGACCGGCCCACTTTAATTATGCAAACACGCACAAAAATAGTTTATAAACCAACCGGATCGCTCAACCAATCGCTCTACAGATACCGGTGTTGCTGCACAGCTATTGGGTAATGCAACGCAGAGGCACTGAGGTTGAGTGTGCACCATGTCTTCAGGTGAGGCAAATGTGCAGCAGGTCTCACCCACACAATGGCCCCAATATGAGACTGTGGCAGCATGCGTCTGTTTTACAGATGGTGAGAAAGTTCTCACCTCCCCCATTAAGGGCAGTGCGATCCGTGCGGTGAACCAACATTCACACTGGCCCACTGAGCCATCAGCCCACCGAGAATCTCCCTGTAGTCCCTATGGCCAGTACATGCCTGCCTGCTTCCTGCAGTGTACTGGTCTGGGGGCTGCTTCCCACAATGTGCTGGTCAGGGGGCTGCAGTGTGGGGTCTCCATGGGGGTCCTCTGGTTCAGGCAACCGGGTTGGTAATGGGGGATCACCGGCTCTGCTCTGCCTTGTGCAGGAGTCTGGGGCAAGCGGGGCAGGCCAGGAGAGTGTTTGTGTGAGCTCGTAGCAGCCGGGGGACTGTCAGCCAGCCAGCCTGGCCACTGATTGGCAAGCCCAGCCCCCCGGCTGCTGATTGGCAAGCCCGGCCGCCCAGCCCAGCCCAGCCGCTGATTGGCAAGCCCGGCCACCCAGCCTGGCTGCTGATTGGCAAGCCCAGTCACCCAGCCTGGCTGCTGATTGGCAAGCCCGGCCACACAGTCTGGCTGCTGATTGGCAAGCCCAGCTGCCCAGTCTGGCTGCTGATTGGCAAGCCTGGCCACCCAGTCCGGCTGCTGATTGGCAAGCCCGGCCACCCAATCCGGCTGCTGATTGGAAAGCCCGGCCACCCAGTCCGGCCGCTGATTGGCGAGCCCGGCCACCCAGTCCAGCCGCTGACTGGCCAGTCCGGTCGCTGATTGACAGATGGAGTAATGTGAACACCCCTTCCTGTCAGAGGCCAGCCTCCCATGCACGTTTTTTTAATGGCTTGGACCAATGGGGCTTTCCGATTGGTCCAAGCTATACCATTGCTCTCAGTGCAACCCTGAGGCACTGAACAGTGTAGGTTCAGAAAGTAGGCAGCGCCAGACACGCGCTGGAGACTTCTCTTGGCAGCTTGAGCTTACGCGATTAGTGTAGCGTTCAGCTAGACAAGCGTAGGCTCAGGGCAGGCTTCTGTGAAGAACTGAAAACCAAAACAATTATGTGTGCAGCAGCAGAGACAGACGGCAGGGGAGCGCGGGGCAGGTGCGTTAAGTATATATAATATTTTATTATTCATTCATCACTACTTATTGGCAGGTCCTGCCTCACCTGCTGCCTGAGATGGCACGTCCCTCATATATAGGATGGGAAGCACTAATTTGTGGTCATCTGGAGAAAACCCAATGATAACAAGATCACTCGCTATTGACGTTTCCAGCAAAAAACCTGGTTGTAAGGTGTTAATTGATATTACAGCACTTAACACAACAAAAAAAATAATAATAAGCTCAATACTCAACTCTGGCCACAATCCGCCACCTCTCTCTGCAAGCAGAGGTAAATTGGGATCAAATATAAATCTCTGCCCACACAAGCTCTTGTAGGACTTGAGCAAGTATTTATGAAGTCCTATGGTGGTGATGCCAGTGGCAGGGCTGCTGGTATCAGTGGCTTCATAATATTTTAGATTGAGTTGGAAATATAGCTGCAATATGAAGAAGCCAAGGGCTGACAGCCTGTGCATTTATTGCATTTACGCATTAGTGGCTCCTTTCTATCAGGTCACATGTAATAGGGTCCCTAAACTCCCAATGTGCATCTAAATAGCTTATTCTTAAGATAAATACAAATTTTAGAGCAGATCTGCAGATTTACATAATAAAATTTTATGTCTAAAGCTAACTCATTTGGATAAGTAATTTAGTCATATTATACAGTCAGGTCCAGAAATATTGGGACATCGACACAATTCTAACATCTTTGGCTCTATACACCACCACAATGGAGTTGGAATGAAACAAACACAATGTGCTTTAACTGCAGACTGTCAGCTTTAATTTAAGGGTATGTACATCCAACTCAGGTGAACGGTGTAGGACTTACAGCAGTTTGCAGATGTGCCTCCCACTTGTTAAGGGACCAAAGGTAATGGGACAAGTGGCTTCTCAGCTGTTCCATGGCCAGGTGTGTGATATTCCCTCATTACCCCAATTACAATGTGCAGATAAAAGGCCCAGAGTTAATTTCAAGTGTGCTATTTGCATTTGGAATCTGTTGCAGTCAACTCTCAAGATGAGATCCAAAGAGCTGTCACTATCAGTGAAGCAAGCCATCATTTAGGCTGAATAAACAAAACAAACCCATCAGAGAGATAGCAAGAACATTAGGCATGGCCAAAACAACTGTTTGGAACATTCTCAAAAAGAAGGAACGCACCGGTGAGCTCAGCAACACCAAAAGACCCGGGAGACCACGGAAAACAACTGTGGTGGATGACCGAATAATTCTTTCCCTGGTGAAGAAAACACCCTTCACAACAGTTGGACAGATCAAGAACACTCTCCAGGAGGTAGGTGTATGTGTGTCAAAGTCAACAATCAAGAGAAGACTTCACCAGAGTGAATACAGAGGTTCACCACAAGATGTAAACCATTGAGGAGCCTCAAAAACAGGAAGGCCAGATTAGAGTTTGCCAAACAACACCTAACAAAGCCTTCACAGTTTTGGAACAAGATCCTATGGACAGATGAGACCAAGATCAACTTGTACCAGAGTGATGGGAAGAAAAGCGTATGGAGAAGGAAAGGAACTGCTCATGATCCAAAGCATACCACCTCATCAGTGAAGCATGGTGGTGGTAGTGTCATGGCGTGGGCATGTATGGCTGCCAATGGAACTGGTTCTCTTGTATTTATTGATGATATGACTGCTGACAAAAGCAGCAGGATGAATTCTGAAGTGATTTGGGCAATATTATCTGCTCACATTCAGCCAAATGCTGCAGAACTCATTGGACGGCGCTTCACAGTGCAGATGGACAATGACCCAAAGCATACTGCAAAAGAAACCAAAGAGTTTTTGAAGGGCCAGAAGTGGAATGTTATGCAGTGGCCAAGTCAATCACCTTACCTGAATCTCATTGAGCATGCATTTCACTTGCTGAAGACAAAACTGAAGGGAAAATGCCCCAAGAACAAGCAGGAACTGAAGACAGTTGCTGTAGAGGCCTGGCAGAGCATCACTAGGAATGAAACCCAGCGTCTGGTGATGTCTATGCGTTCCAGACTTCAGGCTGTGATCGACTACAAAGGATTTGCAACCAAGTATTAAGAAGGGAAATTTTGATTTATGATTATTATTCTGTCCCATTACCTTTGGTCCCTTAACAAGTGGGAGGCACATCTGCAAACCGCTGTAAGTCCTACACCGTTCACCTGAGTTGGATGTACATACCCTCAAATTAATGCTGACAGTCTGCAGTTAACCCCTTAGTGACCGGGCGGTTTTACACAAATCCGTCTTTTAGTGACCGCTGCTGTTTTTACGTTTCTGCGCTGTTAGTGTTTAGGTCAAATTTTCCTCTTACTCGTTTATTCAACCCACACATATTATACACCCTTTTTCACGCCATTAAATGGACTTTCTAGAAATACCATTATTTCCATCATATCGAATAATTTACTATAAAAAAAATATGAAATATGAGGAAAAAAATGGTAAAAACACACTTTTTTGTAATTTAATCCCCAAAATCTACAACCACCCAAAACGACCCCGGCTAAATAGGTTCAAAATTTTGTCCCGAGACTAGAAATACCCAATTTTTACATGTGTTTGCTTTTTAACCCCTTCACTGCTGAGACAGTTCACCTATGTGCGCTGCGCTCATTCTGACCATTTTGTGCTAATTATTTTTAGATGACAGCCTAGGTCCTATTTAATTAAACCCCCCCCAGACAAAAAAAACTTTTAAAAAAAAACATTTTTTTATTTTATTTAATTTTTTTATTATTTTTTTTTATTTAAATATTTTTTTAAATTTTTTTTTAAAACCAAACCTGGTCATGTTTAGTATCATTTGAAAGGCCATAATCAGGCCTTTCAAATGATGGCAAATATGACCATCTAGCTGCCATGGATCGGGAGATAAAGGGATCCTTAGGATCCCCTTATCTCTACATGGCAGCTAGAGGGTTAACTGGCCCACTGACATCCTCACACATATGGTGAGGTTGTCAGTGGGTGGGGGGGACCTGGAGGCTTGGCTGACATCCAAGATGTCAGCCCCCCTCCAGGTTTGAATCGTGTTTTGGCGCCAATTGGCGCCGCAATGTGATCCTGCGGCGAAACGGTTAATGCCATACACCGCTGGAAAGGGGAGGCTCTCCCCTCTCCAGCGGTGCAAACGGCATCTCCCTAGCTTCAATGGTTGGGGAGAAAGAGGGCTCTGAAGGAGGCCCCCCCTCCCCTCCATTGAAATGCAAGGGGACGCCTGCTGATGACGTCACCACGCAGCGTGGTGACGTCATCAGCCTCGCCTGCCCATGTAAATCACATGGGCAGGCTTCCTCCCTGCCAGATCGCCGTGGGATCCGGCGAGGGAGGTGAGTATCGGGCGGGAGGGGGATTAGGCGCCGCTGACGTACCCTGTACGTCCGCGGGTCTAAGGGAGACCCGAGGACAGGACGTACAGGGTACGTCAGGGGTCCTTAAGGGGTTAAAGCACATTGTATTTGTTTCAGTCCAACTCCATTGTGGCGGTGTATAGAGCCAAAGATGTTAGAATTGTGTTGATGTCCCAATATTTCTGGACATGACTGTACGTTGTATGATTTTCATTTTAGAAGTTTAATTTTTATTTTCAGTTCAAAGATTGCCATTGCAAAGCAGATTGACTGACCTAATTAGACAAAATACTATATGGTCGAAAAAAGGCACAAATCACAACTTCCTTAACTCATTCACATTAAAAAAATCAAGATAACTAAATTTTTCATTATAATATATTGAAAAGCACTCATTAGCATATCAAAACTCATTTTCACACCTTTTTTTAATGGAGAAACTTTTGGAGAAACTTTTTATGGAGAAACTAAATCCACTATCTTATCTCTGTCCAGTCACCCTGGAGAGAGATAAAAAGCAGCTCCAATCCTCACTGTAACAAAACATTCAAACAGTTTGTTGATGCATTACAGCAGCCAGGGAGAGGGCAGAATGCAGTGAGAGCTCTGAGGTCATTCACTGCTGTATAGGGATAAGATTCAGAGGGTTATAATGAGTGAAAATCCCTTTACAGTACGTACAAGGTGTTACTGTAATTTTTATACACAGGCATTATGCGACATACAAATAATATTTGTATATTCTATTTGTATTTTTTGGAAGCTGCATTGCTAATAATCTCATTATTATCACTACAAATCTCCATAAGCAGGAGATCTGAACATTTGTATTTATATTTATTACAGTTACAGTATTTGACACAAATGCCATTGCTGCCTGTATGTTGATAATGCAGACCCTGTTTGACATTGTGTAAGATAAAGGACACCATCTAGAGTGCAGAAACTTTCATTCCAACAATATTTATCGAATGGATAAACAGATATATGAAAAATTTAAAATGAGCAAATATACATTATTTTATTTTTTTAACTATCTCCAATCAACAATCACTGTGTAAAATTTCTATATTACCTATATTTAACTGTTAACTTTGCATCACGTGTTTCAAATAAATTATATATACAGGGTTATTCAGAGAGAGGTGAAAAGCAGGAGAATGACTGCAGAAGGGAAAATACTAGGTCAATATAGCCGATTTGGAAAGTGAGATAAATGGGAGAATTTTTCTGGTTTGGCTATTTTGACCTAGAATTTTCCATTCTCCAGTCATTCTCCTGCTTTTCACCTCTCTGAATAACCCTGATAGTATTATTTTCAATGAAAATCGTGCGGTGGTGAAGGGGTTAAAATTAGTGCACTCACCATATATTCTTTTGTCTTCTTGAAGTAGTACTATATAGATAGAAATGGCTTTAAAAGTCAGTTATATTAAATGCTTATTGCTAACCTTATGACTGGTGTGCCAGTAAAAGGTGCGCCTTCTGGCTGGTGGCGTGAAAGAAACTGGTTGAGATCTCCATTCTCCATATATTCAGTTATCATACACAATGGATCCTCTGCAATACATACAGCCAGGAGTCGAATGATATTGGGATCCTTCAATCTAGACATTATTTTAATTTCTTTCAGGAAATCATTTCTGCAAAAATAATAATAGCATTAATGGATGTATAGCTCTAAGGTTTTTATGTTTCACAGATGATACTCCTACAGCAGCAATATAGCACCTTTGGTAATGTAGCGCTGTGTTTAAATAGCTCTGAGAACTGAAACCATATTGCCTCTAGATTGAGCCAGAGCGTAATGCATGTGAAAGACTATAAGGGACTTATGGACTAAATCCCCCAGAAACCCTTGGGAGAGGGGAAGGAAGCAAGCTCGCTGGCGCAAGGAAGTGAGAAGCCTCATGTGCAGTGTGGGAAGAACGAAGAGAGCAGTGCATAGAGTCAGTCGCAAAAGAGGCACTGTCCGGGATCCAGGCCAGATTGGAGCACGGAGAATTGGCGGCATCCAGTGCTGGAGAGATCGGGGAGAGTGTGCATCGACCTGCAGTGTATCCTGCTGAGCTGTTCCGGTGGCAAGTGTCTTCGGGAAGGACCTCGTGTAAGAAGGCCGCGGAAGGAGTGGAGTGCTGGCAGCATTCGGTTTCTGGCTGAGGAGATTCGGTTCAGGAGCGGTGATTTAAACAGCATCGGGCTCCAGGCGACAAAGGAGGACTTTTGGCAGAGATTCATCGGTCCGGAGCGAGCGGTTTCACCAGTCTGGTGAGAGGCCTTTGGCCGGTGACTTTGATAACAGTGCGCACTTATTTGATTGCTTCAAATTTCAGGGCCCCAACATTGACTAGTCGAAGATATTTTGTCCATCCACTGTCCAGTGGACCTAGTACACGGGTACCCTAGGACACAATTTAATGAGTATATTTAAGCGGGACTTTAAGTCAAAAGGACTGAGGATCTTATTAACCGTTTATCCGCCAGCTATATCCGCATTACGTCATCCTTTCTACAGAATGGGGTTAATCTGCGGCTGGGCGCTGCTTACATCAATGTGATACTCTGTATCGCATTTAATAAGTGTTGGCTTAATGTACACATATAGGGTCACCTACATATACAGTGAATTGTTTGTGATGTGTGCTGTAATTAGTTTTTTCTGGCACTGTTACAACATGTATCTCAATGACGAGAGAAATGTCCTTTAAAATCTCAGTTCAAAAAAATGTTTTGTATAGAGCAGATATACAGATGTACTGTATATGCTTGGTGTGTTGTGGCTTGTGGCTATAGTCTGTATTAAATGTGCTGATAATTGTACTAAAAAACAGATCTGCGACGCTCCTTTCTTTTCCAGTTCAGCAGGTCTTTTTACCTGTGGATTAGAGCCTATGGTGTTACCAGGCTCAATCTTTTTCGCTATTCGGGTCCATAGAGGTGACCGGTGTCCTTTCTTTACCGCCTCCTGTGTCCTCGTTTGCTGCAGGGGTCCATCTGTAACCTCCGGGTTCTTCTGGTTAGTGTACCAAGAAAAGGGGGGGCTGGCTGCTGGATCTCTGCTGCGCAGTAACCACAGGATTCGGGGGTAGTAAGGTATAAAGGGGTTTATTAAACTATACAAATAAAAATCAGGTATATGGATATCCAGAAAGGGGTTTCGTCTCACTGGCCTCTTCTGCTGGATAATCCAGCAGAAGAGGCCAGTGAGGCGAAACGCGTTATGGATATCCAGCTACCTGACATTTATCTCGTCATTGACATACATGTTGTAACAGTGCCAGAAAAAACTAATTACAGCACACATCACAAACAATTTGCAATGTCAAACAGCAGCCGCCAAGGCCAGCAAAGTACTGGCATGCATTAAAAGGGGAGTTCACTCACGGGATGAAAACATAATTTTGCCTCTGTATAAATCAATGGTCAGGCCGCACCTTGAATATGCCGTGCAATTTTGGGCACCTGTCTTAAAAAAAGATATTATATCGTTAGAAAAAGTGCAGAGACGGGCAACTAAATTAATAAGGGGGATGGAAGGGTTAAGTTATGAGGAAAGACTAACAAGCTTAAACCTGTTTAGTTTAGAGAAAAGGCGCCTTAGAGGGGATCTGATAACCTTATATAAATATATACGGGGCCATTATCAACCATTGTCTGATAACCTATTCATTAACAGGACTATACATAGGACAAGGGGTCATCCATTTAGACTGGAAGAAAGAAAATTTAGCTTAAAGCATAGGAAGGGTTATTTTACGGTGAGAACAATCAAGCTGTGGAATTCTCTGCCTGTTGAGGTGGTTGGGTCAGAGTCTGTACAGACTTTTAAAAAACGACTGGATGACTTCCTGCAGACACAGAATATTAAGGGTTATAATATTTAATATGTGGGTAAAAGCTTCTTGATCCAAGGAGAAATCTGACTGCCATTCTGGGGTCAAGAAGGAATTTTTTCCCAGTATGTTGCATATTGGCAAGCATTCGGACTGGGTTTTTTGCCTTCTTTTGGATCAACAGCAGTAGGTTATGTGGGAGAGGCTGAACCCGATGGACGCATGTCTTTTTTCAGCCTATGTAACTATGTAACTACTATGTAATTCACTGTATATGTAGGTGACCCTATTTGTGTACATTAAGCCAACACTTAATAAATGCAATACAGAGTATCGCATTGATGTAAGCAGCGCCCAACCGCGGATTAACCCCATTCTGTAAACCTGATACCAAGCAATAGCAAAGCATTGCACTTTTATCCAAGGTAGGCAGCAGCATACACCCTATACATGCTGTATCACAAAATAAGTGCCATTTAAGGGTTAAACCCCCTGTCTTTTCCCAACGTCATTCATTCTAGCCTGATATATTTCATGCATAAAGTACATGTATCAGTATTGCCATTTATTGCTTCAGTAAAGAATAACTTAGAAAATCCATACAGGTGTGCTGGTGTACAGTGAATTGTTAGTGCGGTGAGACTATTCAGGCGTTATTCAGTGGCTCCTCCGGGGGTGAACGCTACACGTGGAGACGAGTTTTTTCATTTTTTTTGTGCCACGGTTATACCGCAACTAACGGGTCAGCATGGATACAGACGAAGCAGCAGAGTGGTGAAAAGCACAAAATGGCCAGTTAGGGTTGAGTGTAGTAATGGACATTCCTGCAGACACCAGGGCAGAAGAACAGATCCGCCAGGCCGTGGCAGCATTGGCACCTGACCAACGGGGGTTCATAATGGACGTTAAAGTGAACCCTGAGACTTCTCACACTTATGTTCTCTTCGAGTGGAGGAGGGGTGTTCCAGTGTATTTTCAGGGCGCAAGTATACAACTACCGACGACGTGGAAGTTCGTTTGATCCAGCCAAAGAGACCACGTGACAACCCTGAGAGCGTTCCCATGTCAAGTCCACTGGCCACAATAGGGCCGGAGTTCTTCATCGCCATTGGAGAAGTGGTGTCCTAGTGTCAGAGGGCCAACCCGCCTTACACCAACTTCGAATAACGACTGTTGAGACGTTTTTCGGGAAACTTGCCAACACCGTCTGGTGAAGAAACCTTTGAAGAATGGGGTGAACAAGCAATGCAGGCTTTGGATGAGTGGGACGTCCCTGAAGCACAGAAGAAGGAGAGGATTACTGAAAGCTTGAAGGGGCCTGCCTCAGAAGCCGTCAGAAATCTGAAGCTGCGCAAGCAAGACTGCACTGCCATAGATTACCTGAACATACTACAGGAAGTCTTCAGAATGACAGAAAAGGCTGCTGAACTCATATACCAATACGAACATACTTACCAGGAAAAGGGTGAAAAGATGACAGACTACATGAGGCGTCCGGATAAGATACTGTACCAAATACTGTTGAAAAAAGGGGCAGACCCCACTACAGTAGACCAAGTCAGAATGCGGCAGATATTGAGGGGCGCTTTACCCTTAGACCCTGTGATGTTGCAACTAAAGACTCGAGAAGGCAATAAAGAGCTAAAGTACCTAGAACTGATTCGAGCTGTTCGGGAAGAAGAGGCTCTTCTGAAAGAGAAACTCGCAAGAAAAGGAGAAAAAATATATGCACAGCCTGTAAGACACAAAGAATGTTCAACTGGAGAGGACGACTCGCTAGGGGCCTATGGACCAGAAATTGACAGACAAGAGAAGTTCACTGTCTACATGCCTCCTGAGGATATCGCCGAAGAGTTACCAGTCCAGGCTTATGGTGAGATACAAAAGACTGTCAAGAAAGTTCAAGAAGTCCAAGTTGAGTTGGAACAGGCACACACGGATTTGTGCCGAGCAGTCTTGAAGGTGGCAGAAGCGCAGACTGAAATACAAAGGTCTCACTCAGATGTGCGAACAGCAGTGGTCACCGTGGCCTCCGACAGGTGGTCTTCAAATGAGCTGCAAGGAAAAAGTGTGCCCTCACCCTCGAGGAAAAGATGTTTCGGCTGTGGAGAAGTTGGCCACTTCAGGGCTCAGTGCCCAAAGAGGAGACCCATTAACAAGTCAGCAGAAGAAATCCGGAGGACAGTGAAGGAACTATTATCTGCCCAGCCGGGTGGGAAACTTCAGAGGAACCCGGTTGAGAGAGCAACCTGGGTACCCAACTACTAGAGACTGCTTTGATTCCCAAGATCCAAATAGGAGGCAGGGAGGGTCAAGATCTGTACCTGCTAGAATTAAAAGATCCTCTCCCTGGGTGTCCGGTCCCATGTCGCGGGAACACAATGCACACCCACAATCACCACAAATAAGGAGGAAGGTTAGAGTACAACAGACTGGGTCCATACCTCCTGCTACTATGGAGAAGTTCCCTGAAAAGTTGATAGGTCCTTCGCCCATCATTCCGGTTCAAGCGGAAGGGGTCTACACCAAGGCTCTTCTAGATTCAGGCGCACAAGTAACGCTGATTTACCGAGATTTCTACCAGAAACATTTAAAGCATATACCCCTGAGGAAGTTAAAGGATATTGAAATCTGGGGTATTGGGACTGAGAGGTTTCCCTATGATGGATATCTACAGGTGAAGCTGGAATTCAGTTCAGTAACCGTTGGACAACCGGGAGTCTGTGATGCATTGGCTATTGTGTGTCCTCGTCCCTCAGGAGCTAATTGAAGTTTTATGATTGTGGGGACGAACACTGACTTGGTGAGACGTCTTCTAACCACACTTGTGAAGGAAGAGAGTTCTGTTCCGGAGGAAGTGCACCCGATATTACGGCCAGTCTATAAACGGATGGTCAAAAGACAGAGAGCCCCTGCAGAAGTGGGGCGGCTGTGGAGATCGAGAGGGACAGAGAATGTCCTACAGTTAGGAGAAGTGACTAGTTTCCGGGCTTCAGTCAAGCTGAACGGGTCACAACCGGGTCTTGGAAACTGATCCCAGTAATGGGAGTGAGTCCAGAGTGGAAGTAATCCCTGACATAATCTCCAAATGAGCTTTAAAACGGACACGTGGAAGAGTTTCCGTCAGTGTATGTAATGTGTCTGACTCTCCAGTAATTTTGAAAGCAAGGATGCCAATCTTGCAAATGGCCTCTGTTACACCCCTCTCTCCTACCATTAGGGGGGGGAGTGAATAAAGAGATTCCAGCTGAACGGTTCTACCCTAAAGATGTCCGTATTTCGTTTGAATGGAAGAAGCGAAGTGGAAAAATTTGTTCTCCAAGGATGAGTTTGACGTGGGGGTGCGCTTAGAAAACTAAACACTGCATTCGTCTCCAGGATGACAAGCCTTTTTGAGAAAGATCACGACGATTTCCATTTGGACCTAGATGAGATAAGAGAACAGTTGGCTGAACTGAAAAGAACCAAAGGAGTAATTGGAGCGAAGGCTGTAGAAGTCATTGCTGCGGGTGTTCCTGAACAATATCGTAACCCTACACAGATGAAGGCTCATTGTGGATCACAGCATCCAGGCCTAAATGATCGGGAACGACCCCCTCAGAGACTCACGTATGATTCACCAGGACATAGCACAGAGGAAGCTGTCGCAACTGTGCAAAGATTGCCCGAAGTGTCAGCCCTACTTGCAGATGTGTCTAGGGATCTGAGTTTAATTGAGGATGTCTATTTGACCCATTTGCTACCTGCTGTCGAGCCTGAATATATAGGTTAACAACTTGGCTGCTAAGGACAGCAAAGCACGTCCTAGCAAAGGAGGCAGCAATCGGCCAGGATTCTGGCCGATTGCTGGCCCTCCCGGTGCGGGCTGACATCTTGGATATCAGCCCGGCACTCCAGGACCCCGGGGGGAAGATAGATGTCATTGCGGTGGCGTGATGACATCTATTTCAGGCGCCCCTCGCGAGTGCGGAGGAGGTGCCTGAAAGAGAGGGGGGAGGTCCTTCGGACCTCTCTCCCTCCCGATCGCCTGGGGCCAGCGATCAAAGCCAGGCACAGTTTGGAAGGGCACAGCCTGCCCTTCCAAACGGTGCCTGGCTTTAACCCCTTGGGTGCTGGATCACGATTCGGTGCCGAAAAGCGCCGAATCGCGATCCTCTCCCGGAGCTGGCCGACATCCTGGATGTCGGCCAAGCTACCGGGAAAACTCCCCCTGATGACTGGTGTCATCGTGCATAGCGCAATGACGTCAGTCCTGGAGTTGCCACCAATGGTGGAGATAGGGGGTTCCAATGAACCCCCTATCTCCCGATCCGTGGAAGCTAGGGGTTAATGTTTGGTATTGTTGGATCGGCCAGAGAATGGCCTTTCCAACGATACCAAACATGACTATGTACAATATAATAGAAAATATAAAATAAAACTAAGTTTTTTTATTTTTTTTGTTTTGTTAATGCAGCAATATTGTTTCCATTTCAATTATAATGTGAACAATGATGCTGCACTAACGATTTTTGTTTGCAGTGCGTTCGATAAAAATCGCGTAATTTTCTCCCCAAAAAAGGTAACGAGACCCCATTTCTAAATTTGTTAACAAGCGCAACCCATAGAAAATATAACCACAAATGCTTGCATGTTAAAATGTGAAAAAAAACACTTTACACATTGTAAATTATTGAAAATTCTAATTTTATTGCATTTTTTTGTTATAATCTACAGGCAGGACATGACGTATACATATAATAATGATATATTATGAATCTTCCGAGTCTGCCAGAAAGAACGATATATGATATGTCTGCGTCATATAATAAAATAAGGCTTCAAAACGCAGTTAAACATGATGAGCGAAACCGGTAAAAATTAGCTCAGCACACAGGCGTGAAATGCCTCAGCAGCGAAAGGGTTAATATGAGAATTGCAAAAAATGGGATTTATCTCCGGTTTGAGCGCTGCTTACACGAGTAGGATTAGGTTCTCTACACTATGAAAAATAGGTGGCAACACAGGGGTAAATTGCTTGTAACTTGTGATGAAGTGTATCATATGACAAATCAGTTTATACGTTCAGTGTCAAGCAGTCATAAAAGGAAACGTAAGTTTGTTACAAAGTCTCACAATTCTTTAACGTTACTTACAAGGATGACAATTTTTTTCGTGGCGACAATAGGATAAATTTCTTAATACCTTATGGTGATATACAGTGTATAACAAATCAAGTGCTTAGGGATTTAAGAAAACGTAAGCCTGTTTAGAAGTTTAGCAATTCTTATATGCCACCTAGTGGTTAATGTTCAAGCAGCAGGAGATGGTTCACTCTAGGGAACTGTATCTCTGTAGCTATTTTTCTCTTTCCTCTGTAGTGGGTCCGGTTTTTATGTAGAGAAAACAGAGAGAATACATTCCATAGTGCATACTATTGCGGAATTAAGAATAGAGAATGTGGATGTGACGATTTCAAACTCACGTGGGCGGGAGCCGATATTGCTATCACGCTCACTCTAAACGCAATTCTGACCCATAAAGGTGGTCAGTTCCCTTCTTTACCCTCGTTCCTCCTCGGGTCCTGCGATCATCCAACTATGGGGCTGGAATCCTCGCAGAATGTGTGCTGGAAGCCTCCCGGTAGAGCAAATTCGCTGCGCAGTAAATCACCGAGTCCAGGGGAATATGGGTAAAATAAAGGGGTTTATTTAACAGTAAATAAATATATAAAACAATAAATCGGGATATCCAGGACTCGTTTTCGCCGATATGGCCTCTTCCGCTGGATAATCCCAGTATTCAGATGTCCGTTTTTTTATACTCGTATATGAGTACTACGGTACTCATAAGTCCTGATTGGTCCATCAGGGTTTTCCTTCCATTTTTCACGCTGAATTCATCGCGAAAAATGGAAGGAAAACCCTGATGGACCAACCTCGGAATCATGTGGTTCATTTCCACCAATCGCTGTGAATCTCCATTACATAGAGCGTCCATGTTTAATATGAGAATTGCTTATGTTATATGTGACCTAAATATGTTGTATGCCTTTGGAGGGACCCAAGAGTTTAGGGGGGGAGAGTGCAGTGCTGTGTTTAAATGGCTCTGAGAACTGAAACCATATTGCCTCTAGAGGGAGCCAGAGCATAATGCATGTGAAAGGCTATAAGGGATTTATGGACTACATCCCCAGAAACCCTTGGGAGAGGGGAAGGAAGCAAGCACGCTGGCGTGAGGAAGTGAGAAGCCTCATGTGCAGCGTGGGAAGAACGAGGAGAGCAGTGCATGGAGTCAGTCGCAAAAGAGACACTGTCCGGGATCCAGGCCAGATTGGAGCACGGAGAATCAGCGGCATCCAGTGCTGGAGAGATCGGGCAGAGTGTACATCGACTTGCAGTGTATCCCGCTGAGCTGTTCCGGTGGCAAGTGTCTTTGGGAAGGACCTCGTGTAAGGAGGCCACGGACGGAGTGGAGTGCTGGCGGCATTCAGTTTCTGGCTGAGAAGATTCGGTTCAGGAGCTGTGATTTCGACAACATCGGGCTCCAGGCAACAAAGGAGGACTTCTGGCAGTGGACCTAGTACCCGGGTACCCTCGGACACAGTTTAACAAGTATATTTAAGTGAGACTTTATGCCAAAGGACTGAGGATCTTATTAACCGTTTATCCGCCGTCTGTATCAACATTACGTATTACATCATTCATTCTAGCCTGATATATTTCATACGCAAAGTACATGTATCATTATTGCCATTTATTGCTTCAGTAAAGTATAACTTAGAAAATCCATACAGGTGTGCTGGTGTACAGTGAATTGTTAGTGCGGTGAGACTATTTTGGGGTTATTCAGCAGCTCCTCCGGGGGTGAGTGCTACAGTAATAACATTTTCTATACCATAAATTACAGAAATGCATTGCACTGCAATGTGTTTTGCACTTGCAATGTGACTGACCATTTGTTTCCAATAAATTCAAAATAATTAATACAAAAATTAGACAGAAACAATGGTGTTATCAGCTGATGTACTTTACTTAAAGGGAAATGCATGTCTAGAATTTTTTTAAAAAAAATTAAACATTTTTATACCTATAGACAAACTAGAATAGATCAATTAAAGTTTTAAAAATGTGTAAAAAAAATGCTTATTTTCTTGCTTTAAACTCTGAATATGCCCCACCTTCTCCCCACCTACTACTCCACCCATTAAAGCTTCACTTTTCAGCGCCGATTCGTGATCCGGCTCCCCAGGGGTTAATCACAGCCACCGTTTGGAAGGGCAGGCTGTTCCCTTCCAAACGGTGCCTGGATTAACCCTCTGCCCCCCGGCGATCGGGAGGGAGAGAGGTCCGAAGGACCTCCCCCCCCCTCCCTTTCAGGCGCTTCCTCCGCACATGTGGGGGGCGCCTGAATTAGATGTCATTGCGCCGCCACGATGACATCTAATTGCTCCGCCAGGGACCCGGAGTGCTGGGCTGACATCCAAGATGTCAGCCCGCACCGGGGGCGCAGCAATCTGCCGGAATCCGGCGGATTGCTGCCTCCTGTGCATGGACGCGCTCAGCGCGTCCATAGCACAGGAGAACCACTTGGCTGGACGCGCTGAGTGCGTCCATAGCAGCCAAGTGGTTAACTGGTGTTTGAAAAAAATCTAAAGCAATGTTATTTTTCACCTCGGGATTAAACATTCACAGGGTTATTCAGAGAGCGTTGAAAAGCAGGAGAATAACTGGAGAAGTGAAAATTCTAGGTCAAAATAGCCAAACCAGAAAAATTCTCCCATTTAACTCACTTTCCAAATTGGCTATTTGGTCTAGATTGTTCTCTTCTCTTGCCAGTTCTCCTGGCTTTCACCTCTCTCTCAGGGTTGTTCAGAGAAAGGTGAAAACCAGGAGAATGGCAGGAAAAGAGAACAATCTGGACCAAATAGCCGATTTGGAAAGTGAGATAAGGCTAGGGTCAGACTAACGCATTTTTCGCAGCGACCGTCAAAAAGTGCGTCCGAACGCATTGCCGTATTTTTTCACGGATTGCGCGAAAACGGTCATACGATGCGCATTTTTGTGCGTGACTTTTTACGGATCCAAACCAGGAAACTTTGGGTGTCTGGACGTTATGTTGGCCGGACATGAGCAGGGTCTGACGTCTCCAAATCACGCACACACGCCGCTAGTGGACGCAGCGCACTCTGTACGTCCGTACTAGCGGTTCTGCGTTCTCGAAAAAATGCGTTCATTTTCCACTTGCGTTGCGCAGCCGGACGTTCGTGCGACCGTACTTCATATATTGGCCGTCATTGCCCGTCATTTGCTGCTAGTGCGGCCGTGATTAAGTGAGCCTAAACGCACGTTAAAAATTCGCTAGTCTGACCCTAGCCTAAATGGGAGAATTTTTCTGGTTTGGCTATTTTGACCTAGAATTTTCCATTCTCCAATCATTCTCCTGCTCTTCACCTCTCTCTGAATAACCCTGACAGGGTTACTCAGAGAAAGGTGAAACTCAGGTGAATGACTGGAGAATGGAAAATTCTAGGTCAAAATAGCCAAACCAGAAAAATTCTTCCATTTATCTCACTTTCCAAATCGGCTATTTGGTCTAGAATTTTCCATTCTCCAGTCATTCTCCTGCTTTTCACCGCCAAAAAATCAGTAAACTTTTTCTGCGTGTCCGAAAATGTCTCCTCTTTTCTTACAGACTGCCGCCCCAAGCAGTTGTTTATGGATAGATTAAAGGAAAAGCATTTACCGTCATTTGAAATGTCATTATTTGTTTTTTACATATTTCTATACATCCTAGAAATCAGCCACTTCACGGGCAGGTTATGGGGACCTCTTAGGCACGATATTTGAAGGAATTTTTCGTTTTTATTTTTAACCCTTATTTCATGGAAAACTCACTGTCCCTTTAAAAACGTTTTTTTTTTACTTTTTGTCCTTGTTTCCTGTCTCCCAGGGCACTACCCGGACCCCCATACACCTTTTATGGCAAATATGTAGCATATATACCCTCTTGGAGGGCACTCTAAAAAACCGAATTTTCAGCCCCATTGACTTGCATGGGGGTTCGGGTTCGGGTTCGGACCCGAACAAATGGGAAGTTCGGGTTCGGGCCCGAACCGAACTCGGGGGGTGTTCGGCTTATCTCTATTCAGGACCTCAGAATGTGGAAAACACACTCTCCCACTCTTTCTTGTGCTGTCAGTCACTTGTGCCCGCTCTCTCTCACTGTACCTTTTTTTGCAATTTCTCTGCTTTATCTTGCTGTTTTCTCTCTTTACCTGTTCTTGCTGTGTCTCTCTGTGCTTTTTTTTTGCTGTCCCTCAGCTGTCTTCTTTTCTCCGTGTTTATTGATTTCTTTCCTTCCCTGTCTCTGCAGTGGTTGGGGGTGAAAGAGTTACAGATTGAAATGGCAATCAGCCCTCTCCTCCCTGCAGTTCACATTGCAGGAGGGAGGTGGAGCAACTCAGTCGCACATGCTACGTGCGTTTTTTTATCTCTAGCTAGGTATACACACTGATTGGTTAGCTCAAAATGCCTCCTGAGGTAGGCGTGGAAAATGCCAAGAAATAAAAGCAGGTAAATATGAAAAAATATCATATTTACTTACTATTTGTGACTTCCGAATCACACTACTGACTCATTCAAAAGTCATTGCACATTTTTAAGAGCACACCAGAAAAACATGCATGTCCCTTTAATGCAATCTGAATGAAAACCAGCTCAAGATCATTATAATTTGCGTCCAAAAACGAGGCCGAAGTCTGCACCGGCAAAATGCCACAGTGGAGCGTATTTTGTTCAATGATTGCAGTGTATATATTTTGTGTTGCACCTGTACGTTAACAGTGTTTACCAACAGTCTCTCCAATGAGCATAATCCTCACCAGTTCACTGAAACTGCGTAACCCTATTATTTGGGTTTTAAAATCCTGTTCTTATTAGGTATTTACTACCAAACCGCACAATTGTTTTGACAACAGATTGCGCCACTAGGACCCGCCCCCCCTCTAAGCTCTACTGTATACTTAACACATTTCTGTCGCGGTTTACTGTTCCTTTCCTAGCCGGCTGCACAATATAAATATACCATCCTATAATTAGCACCTAACTGCGTACCCCCTTTTCTCATCCGAGGATATGACAGGTCAGCAAGACAGGCCACCTTGGTGGAGGAAGAATCCCAACGAATGGGCACACCAGACAGTGAGCCCACGGTAGCGGTGGCAGTAGACCAGTCTCCACTCTTCTGAGAAGCCAGGGCCAGCCCGCGGCCACCAGGCCACCCCAGCACCACAAAGGAAGGCAGAGGTCCTGAAAGTCTCGCCGGGCCACAACAGGCAGTGATCCGGACAGCCTCCTCCACAGCAGGTAATAGCTCCGGGGGAATCAAGGAGCGCAGTCAGAGCCCACCCAGACAGTGATGGGGCAATTTTCAGCGGGCCATCAAGGTCCCATGCACATCCAGCAGGATCACCGCAGGGCCGTGCCTCCACTGGCTCCGCCGCAGGCTCACCACCAGTTGCCCCAGCAGGGATCACCGCACCGCTCCATCCAGCCTCCTCTCAGGCGAGGAGCCACGAATCCCAAAACTCTTTCAACAGCTCAGTCAGCATCCATTTCATGATGGGGATGGAATCCGCAGCATACATCGAGGCAAAAAAAACACGAGACGCCCGGGGAGATAGCAGGTACGTGGCAGGCACCTCGTCCTTATGTGACAGGACAGGCAGCCAAGGGGGACCAGAAAATCTGTGGCGTCACGGCAGGTCTCAAAGATGGCCGTCAATGTAGGCTGCACTTACAGGCCCAAAAAGCAAGGTAGGCTACAACGGCAGTTAGGAGGTCAGAAATCCACCTAGACTCCCACTTCCCAAGGGGGAGGGTCCCAAAATAGACTGTGGATGCAAAATTCTACGAACATAACATAGGAGAGCACAGCAACATGTGTCTATCGGCAGTTGGCTCTGCCCCACCTCCTCCCTTATTAGCAGGTACATCCCGTCCCGGCCACTTCACTCTAATGATCTGATGCTATCAGCTCCATATACCCGCACCCCCAACTGCCGCCTTCAAGACTTCTCCAGAGATAGCCCCCTATCTATGGAACTCCCTCCCCTGCAATATTAGACTCTCCTCATCTCTCTAGTCCTTCAAGAAGTCTCTGAAAACACATTACTTTAGAGAAGCTTATCGACTCACTCCATGATTCCCCTACTGTACATTTCTTGCATCTTGCTACTTCAGGTTCTCTATTTACCCTCACCTAGTGTGTCACCACTTTCCTCTTAGATTGTAAGCTCTCGAGCAGGGTCCTCTCTCCTACTGTTCTGTGTGTTTATCTTGTATGTATATTTTGTTATTCTGTCTCACCCATTGCACAGCGCTACAGATCTTGTTAGCGCTTTATAAATACTTGTAACTGTAACTTTACATTTTATCTTGTTGCCATCCTTCTTTTCTAGTGACTTCCACACATAGTTGAGCCTGTTCAATTAGTCGGGCAAGGCACTCAGGTTGAAATACGAGATTATGTGCAAAAATAATTTTTCAGATTCCTTGTCTTGGATTCCAGGTCTACGACAGTCCAATTTACCCGTATTATTGGCTGGATGACAATGGCCTCGGATAACCTTAGGCTGGATATGGAGGTGGCATGCCAATATGACCCATACAATGGAAGGGTTGAAAATGAGTCCCAAGGCAGACATCATACTATTGTTGGTGCTACACGTCTGCATCCTCTGCAGTTTTTGTAATCTCTTTCTTTATGCATATTTTTTATCCCTCTTACAACTGCTACATAACTCAGTCTCAGCGAGGGGTGTCTTATCTCTGCATATAAGTTTCACTATAGATTTTTAGTGATGCATATTTTAATGAAGGTCAGTTTTGTTCACTGAGTTCCCTTGATTTCTTGCTTCACAATGTCTTCAACTACCACCACATACTGTCACATTACCTGGGCCCCGGCATCACGTTTGTGTCATCCTCTGCTTTTTACACTGGCTGCAATGCTACCTCGGTTGGCATGACTGATGTGGACTGCTTGTCAGCATTGTCCTCTTATGCTCCCAGTGGCTTGCATTATTTCCAATGGACACTACCCTGTGCATTTACATGATTCCATCATTCCCTATTGTTCTGGCACACTGATCTGACACCATCCAATTACAAAATACTGTAACCTATATTAACCCCTCTCTCCTATTTCTCTGTGCCTTGTCGTGTTATAGTGCTTTTTTTCCTTTTTGGTACTGGTTTCCCCATGTACCAAACTTTGCTACCCCCATTTCTGACCTCCATTGCCCAGATATCCAGACTTCTACAACTACTCACTCTGTGTACTGATATTTGGCTTGTATGACTTTTGACCGGCCATTACAACTCCTGAGTGTAGTTTGAGCCATTTCATATTTCAAACCCCTGTTTATTGTTTCTTGACGCATCTCCTTGAAAACTGACCTGGCATTTTTATTGGCATCCGCTCTCAGCATTTTCACAGCTACTAAGGTGGACTGACCAGCAGTAGCATCCAGAATCAATCCTTTGTCTAGGAATTCTTCCACACCCTCAGCTTCACAGAGGTGAACCTGCAGAAAATGATCACAGTGTCCAGCAAAGGTTATTTGTTCATTGCCTTCTCTTTTTGTGAATAGCAATTCAGGTGTCAGGTTAACCAAGAAAGACCTATGCAGAGATATAATAAACCCAGATTATCATAATGACTTTTGGAACAAAGTCATAATGATAGGGAAAATGAATGTGGCAAACACAACCCCTTGATCCAACACTGAAAATAGTTTAATTGTACTTTGTAGTTTAAACACAGGATAGGATAAAAATAAAAGCTTACTTAAAACTGTAGATATTTTTCACTTCTTTGTATATCATATAACATGATCATTTGGATTTAACAATTACCAAGAGATTATATCAAAACCTACACATCTGACACACTCCCAATTCAAAATTTTGTTATTTTCATGTGCTTTTTACAATAATTATAAGTAATATGGGTGGACAGCACATGAAAAGGCCTCTATGTTTGCCGGTTTTCACAAAAACCTACATATATGCACAGGAGACCAAAAGCAAAGCATACAGGACACCATAAAGCAGATACAACTCACAACATACACAGATAGCAGCAGAAAAAGACAGACATGGAAAAAATGCACACATGCATCGGTGTGTGTGAGAGAGCCTGTGCTGGCAGATTCAGTGATGGGGTGGCAGGGCCGGCCCAAGACCTTGTGCTGCCTGGAGCGAAGGCAGAAATGCTGCCCCCCTAAAATGACACCCACACACCCTGAATATATGGAGGAGCCCCTAAATAGACACCCACACAACCTGAATATATGGAGGAGCCCCTAAAAAGACACCCACACACCCTGAATATATGGAGGAGCCCCTAAAAAGACACCCGCACACCCTGAATATATGGATATATTTGCCATGGGCTCACATGAACATATATATTTGCCCCAGTTCACATGGATATATATATTTGCCCCCAGCTCACACATGGATATATTGCCCCCAACTCACATGGATATATTGCCCCCCAGCTCATATGGGTATATATTGCCCCCCAGCTCATATGGATATATTGCCCCCCAGCTCATATGGGTATATATTGCCACCAGCTCATATGGATATATTGCCCCCAGCTCATATGGACATATTTGCCCCCAGCTCATATGTATATATTACCCCAGCTCATATGGGTATATATTGCCCCCAGCTCATATGGATATATTGCCCCCAGCTCATATGGGTATATATTGCCCCCAGCTCACATGGATATATTGCCCCAGCTCATATGGGTATATATTGCCCCCCAGCTCAAATGGGTATATATTGCCCCAGCTCATATGGGTATATATTGCCCCCCAGCTCAAATGGGTATATATTGCCCCAGCTCATATGGGTATATATTGCCCCCAGCTCATATGGATATATTGCCCCCAGATCATATGGGTATATATTGCCCCAGCTCATATGGGTATATATTGCCCCAGCTCATTTGGGTATATATTGCCCCAGCTCATATGGGTATATATTGACCCCAGCTCATATGGGTATATATTTCCCCCAGCTCATATGGATATATTACCCCAGCTCATATAAGTATATATTGCACCCAGCTTATATGGATATATTGCCCCCAGCTCATATGGGTTTATATTTCCCCCCAGCTCATATGGGTATATATTGCCCCCAGCTCATATGGGTATATATTGCCACAGCTCACATGGATATATTGCCCCCAGGTCATATGGATATATTGCCCCCCAGCTCATATGGGTATATATTGCCCCAGCTCATATGGATATATTGCCCCAGCTCATATGGGTATATATTGCCCCAGCTCATATGGGTATATATTGCCCCCAGCTCATATGAATATATTGCCCCCCAGCTCATATGGATATATTGCCCCCAGCTCATATGGATATATTGCCCCAGCTCATATGGATATATTGCCCCCCAGCTCATATGGATATATTGCCCCCAGCTCATATGGGTATATATTGCCTCCAGCTCATATGGTTATATTTGCCCCCAGCTCGCCTCTCACCTCCTCTGCTGGCCCCAGGCTCCGCTGGCATTCTTCTCCATACGAGGAGGCGAGCGGCCGCTGACATGCAGCTTGACCGCTCGCTGAGAACCACCTGACCAGCTGGTCAGGTGGTTCCTATCCCAGGCGAGCGGCCAAGCTGCATGTCAGCGGCCACTCGCCTCTAGGGAGAGGAGCACCGGCGGTGGCGGATTTAAAGCTGCATATCCGCTCGGCGGCGCTGCCCTTGTGCGCCGGCAGCAAAGATGCTGCCACGGTGCAAAAAACAAAATAATGCAGCAGCCGCGGATTTGCCACTTTAAAATTCTGCCGCCTGGAGCAAGTGCACCGCACTGCTCCATCATCGGGCTGTCCCTGTGGGGTGGGCTTACCAACAGAGAGTATTCTCTTTGCTAATTGCCATAGACCACTAGGGGTGCAGGCTGTGATTGTAATCACTTGCGACTAGGGGTACATGGACCTAGAGATGATTTTGAGAGGTGAAGGCCTGATGTGTTATATTGTTTTCCAGCCCTCTCAAGTTAAAGTCACACTGTACCTACAATTCTAGATACAGAGGGCTCTATTACATTATTTGCGCAAACGTTAACGCGTGCGCAAAAACGAATTAACGCGAGGGGCTAAACCCTTTGCGCTGAACGTCGTATTACAATGTTCGTGCAAAAAATGTGCGTTAACGTCTACCGCGGGTGAACCTGCGCTAACGCTGTGCGAGCGTACTGTCCTGCGCACTTCCTATACTTAACATTGTGAGCGTAAATGCATTTGTCCGCTGGTACGCGGATGGTATTACAATCTATGCCCAAAATTTAATGCACAGCGTTTGCGTGCATAATTTTAATGTCTTTGAAAAGCTGGTGGTAACGGCAAAGCTGAACGTCTTGGCGGAACCCAAATACACCAGCCCAAAAATAAAAATACAGCACAGTATAGTTACACATTCTACGCATACCCAAACAATAAAATTGAGAAGTTGTGCGTGTTTTTTTTATTATAGCAGCATATATGCGCAGATTGACTTTGACAGGTGCAAAAACTTAACGGGAGACACTTGTGGTTCTTAATTCTGATTGGCTGAGTCGCGTGAAAAAAACAGTCCGCACACTGATTTCTGCGCGCAACGTTACTCTGCGCGCGTTTTTTCACGTCAGTTTTACGCGCGTTATTTTTTGACGGATGAAAAAATGCGCGAGGATTGTAATACCAGCGTTGTTTTACGCGCGTTAACGTTTAACGCTGCATTCAAAAATCCACGCGTTCTGCGTGTGTTTTTGCGTGAAGAATGTAATAGAGCCCAGAGTGTTTGTGTTTTCTGTGCTGTGCT
Organism: Leptobrachium leishanense; assembly: GCA_009667805.1. NCBI lineage: Eukaryota > Metazoa > Chordata > Amphibia > Anura > Megophryidae > Leptobrachium > Leptobrachium leishanense. Next base: position 112,824,994 of record CM019070.1, read on the forward strand.
CTATTCCCTGATGCATGTATTATTATTCATGCCCTGTTTTGTTGTCATCCAAAAAGGAGCTCTGGTTATTGACTGGGTGGGTTTTGGCGGAATCAGTACTCCTTCAGGATACTGACGGCAAGAAGGAGATTTTATGCACGTGGATATCCATCCTGGGTACTAATACCCACGTGACAGAGGCCATGCACAGCAAAATACAAACAAGATGGTCCATATGATAATATATTTTTGCATCTGGAAGAGACAGTTTCCTGACGTGTTCGGGTCGAATCATCTTGTGATCGGCCAACGATGGAAACACAAACATCTGTAATTACGCTAGACCAGACTGCAATTATAAGCAAAGAAAGATAAATATCTGAGACATGTATGTTTCCACGTAGCAGTCTTTTCATGCACGCACACCTTTGAATAGACAATAGTAGTTGTTTGTGTATATATAAGCATGAATATAACATTTGAGTGTAGGGTGGTGGGTTATGTGTCAGTTGACAAGTTATTTGGGTAAAGATAGGAAGAATGAAGAGCCTGTCACACCATGGTCCAAAAACAATAGGAACTGATATATTTAGAGCAAAGTTTCGGTTCCCTTGGGAAGTTGGAACTTAAACCTTGCTCTAAATAAATCAGCTCCTGTTGTTTTAGGACCATGGTGTGACCGGCTCTTCGTTCTCTGTATCTTTACTTACTGCTGCTGGGCTGGCTGCCTGAACTGCCTGGAGCCCATGTCTTAACCGTTTGTGGCCTGGTAAATGAAAGTTTGCTATATCAATTCAGGTACAAACCGTTATTTGGGAGCAGAAAGTGTGGTGCGTTCCCAGACTTATTTATGACTTCTAGAAGAAAGAAATGTTAAGCATCCAGAGACGTGTTGCTGAACAAACTCCAGTCCGATGACATCAGCCTACAAAGCCCCACAGTGGCGCCTATGCAGACAGGTTTTAATATGGTGTCCTGAGAATATGTTCTAAAAATACCGGATCATTGAATTTGTTAGAATTTTATTCTTTATATTAAAGGTCAGACATCATGAAATAAACAATAGTTTACAGACACCTTTTGCATTATGCTGTTTGAATTTCTCTTTTGGGAAACGTTGAAGTTTGTTATCATTACAAGAACAGAGACATACAGGGCTAAATTACAATCCTCACGTTAAAACGGGGGCACTGGGAGAAAAACTGTGCCTGCAGTTTTCTCCCTAGCGCCCCGTTTTAACGGGAGATTACAATGCAGGTGCTAAAAAAGCTGCCTGCATTGTTACTGGGCACTAGCCCCGGGATGCGCGCGGTAGCACTGAGCTCCGCTGCGCGCATCCTCTCAATGGAGTCCATAGGACTCCCTTGAGTTCCCCCCTTTCCCCCTGCCCTCAGCTCCATTGAGATTCCTCACGAGATCTGGCAGGTCGGCGTAGTGATCTGCAGGGAGAGACTGGGGGACTTTTCCCCCCAGTCTCTCCCTCTTTTCCCAGCAACAGAGGAGGCGGATGGAGCCACTGTTCTCGTCGTGGGATATTAGGTTAGTATCTGATTTTTTTTGGGGGGGGATTTCTGCTGGTGCTAACGGATTCTGCAGAAGCAGAATCACCAGTTCCAGGCTGTGGTTAACATTTTGTTAACCGCAGGCGGATGTTAATCATCATTAGGACTTTGTAATCCTAACGCTGATTAACACTTTGCGCTCCCCATGTTAAGTATAGGGAGCGCAAAGTACAGTAACCTTGCGCTGAAAAGCGCAAGGTACCAAACGCAAATGGGTTACTTAACCCACTAGCGTTTGGATTGTAATACGCGGTGGCCACCAGGGCTAATGTTAACGCTCACTCAGGTGAGCGGTAATGTTAGCCCCAAGATTGTAATGTGGCCCACACTGTTTTTTGCAACACTGGTAAACTATGGCGCTTTGTGCTTACCCTCTGAGGGCCCTAACACTAGCACTAGATTAATTGAGATGATAGCGTTACGGCCAGATCACCTCCCGATCACTAAGGGTTTAAAAATCCATTAGCACATTGGTATTAGCGCTTTTTAGTGCAAGCTTACTGTACTTTTGCGCTCCCTATGCTTAACATGGGGAACGAAAAGTGCAAGCAAGGAGTAATTAGCGTTAGGATCACAAAGTTATAATGCTAATTACTCACCACTGCTGCTAACTGAAAAGTTAGCCACAGCTCTTTGCGCCCTTAAGGACCAAGGGTCACCATTTAATTATACTCTTTTCAAACTTGAGTCACAAGCTGACACCTAGGGCAGTATTACATAGTTGGTGCTAACTTAACCAGAGCTGTTGTAAATGTACCAGAGCCATTATAGGGCACTATCATATGGTGTGAGCTAACCATAGTGTTGGCATGTTTTTGCGTTAGCGCCGGGTTAAATGAGTCTAGCGTCTGACCAACAGATTGTTTGCCTCGCTCTACAAATGGGAAAAATCATTTAGCGATTCATAGCGCAAGCTTACTGTACTTTGCATGTCCTACACTTAACATGGGGAGCGTTAGAGATCTCTAGCGCTTTTGTAACCAACAGATCACTTGGTGCCTGCGCTAATACAATCGCAAAATTTTACCTACTGCTCAACCCTGGTGCTCACTCCAAAAAGCACAAAAAACAGGTCCTCATCCAAAATTAACAGGCAATTAACAGGAAATTTAAAAGGAGTCAGCACAGGTGTTCTCTTGGCCCCATACATAGAAACATAGAAACATGTCGGCAGATAAGTACCTTTCCGCCCATCTAGTCTGCCCAATTACATGGATACTTTACCTGGATTTATCTTTTGTTTAGGATAGCCTTATGCCTATCCCATGCTTGCTTAAATTCAATTACTGTTTTGGCCTCTACCACTTCAACTGGAAGGCTGTTCCATGTATCCACAACCCTCTCAGTAAAATAATGCTTCCTGATGTTACTTTTAAACCTTTGCCCCTCTAATCTAAGACTATGTCCTCTTGTTTTGCTACTTTTTTTCCTTTTAAATATACTCCCTTCCTCTACCTTGTGGATTCCCTTTACGTATTTAAATGTTTATATCATATCTCCTCTGTCTCGTCTTTTTTCCAAGCTGTACATGTTAAGATCATTAAGCCTTTCCTGGTAACTTTTCTCCTTCAAGCCGTACACCATTTTAGTAGCCCTTCTCTGAACTCACTCTAAGATGTCTATATCCTTCTGGAGATAGGGTCTCCAGTACTGCACACAGTACTCCAAGTGAGGTCTCACCAGTGCTCTGTACAGTGGCATGAGCACTTCCCTTTTCCTACTGCTAATACCTCTCCCTACACAACCAAGCATTCTGCTAGAATTTCCTGCTGCTCTATTACATTGACTACTTACCCTTAGATCCTCTGAAATAATAAATCCTAAATCCCTTTCCTCAGATGTTGAGGTTAGGACTGTATCAAATATTCTATATTCAGCCCTTGGGTTTTTACGTCCCAGGTGCATTATCTTGCACCTATCCACATTAAAACTCAATTGTCACAGCTCCGACCATTTTTTTAGATTACCTAAATCATTTGTCATTTGGCTGATCCCTCCAGGAACGTCAACCCTGTTGCAAATCTTTGTGTCATCAGCAAAAAGACATACTTTTCCATTAATACCTTCTGCAATATCACTAATAAAAATATTAAAGAGAATGGGTCCAAGTACTGACCCCTGAGGTACCCCACTGGTAACAAGACCTTGTGCCGAATAAACTACATTTACCACAACCCTCTGTTGCCTGTCACTCAGCCACTGCCTAATCCATTCAACAATATTGGAATCCAAGCTCAAAGATTGCAATTTATTGATAAGCCTTCTATGCGGAACAGTATCAAAAGCCTTACTGAAATCTAAATAAGCAATGTCTACTGCACCACCTGTGTCTATTATTTTTGTTATCCAATCAAAAAAATCAATAAGATTAGTTTGGCATGATCTCCCTGAGGTAAACCCATGTTTTTTCTGATCCTGTATCTATGTGTTTTTAGATGTGCAACAATCCTTTCCTTTAACATGCAGGGTTATTCAGAGAGCGTGAAAAGCAGGAGAATGACTGGAGAATGACTGGAGAATGAAAAATTCTAGGTCACAAATAGCCAAACCAGAAAAATTCTCCCTTTCATCTCACTTTCCAAATCGGCTATTTTGACCTAGAATTTTTCATTCTCCAGTTATTCTCCAGTCATTCTCCTGCTTTTCACACTCTCTGAATAACCCTGATGGTTTCCATTAATTTCCCCACTACTGACGTAAGACTAACTGGCCTATAGTTCCCCGATTCCTCCCTACTACCCTTCTTGTAAATGGGCACAACATTTGCTAATTTCCAGTCTTCTGGGACGACTCCCGTTAACAGATTTATTTAACCAATCCTTGTTAACAGTTTTGCTATTACATCACTGAGCTCTTTTAGTAATTTAGGGTGGATCCCATCAGGCCCCATTGACTTATTTGTCTTTACTTTAGAAAGCTGCTGTAGAACCTCCTCCTCTGTAAACTCATATGTAAATGTCTCGTTAGTGTTGAGTTAACTGAGGTCCCGTTCCTTCCTTTTCTTCTGCAAAGACTGAACAAAAATATTCATTGAGGCAGTCAGCGAGACTTTTATCCTCTTCTACATACCTTCCTTCCTTTGTTTTTAATCTAACTAATCCTTGTTTTACTTTTCTTTTCTCGTTTATGTACCTAAAAAATGTTTTTTCCCCCTTTTTTACTGACTGAGCTATTTTCTCTTCTGCGTGTGCTTTGGAAGCTCTTATAAATTGCTTTGCCTCTTTCTGCCTAATCTTATAGGTTTGCCTATCTTCTTCACTCTGAGTTGTTTTATAATTATTGAATGCTATCTTTTTGTTCTTCACTATTTTGGCCACTTCTGCAGAGTACCACAGTGGTTTCTTCCCTTTTTTGTTTTTGCTAACAAGCCGAATGCAATTGCCTGTGGCCTTCAATAATGCTTCCTTAAATAATCCCATTTCTCCTGGACTCCCTTTAAACTCCTCCAGTCTGATAATGACTCCTTCACACAAAATCTCATTTTAGAAAAATATGTTTTTTTAAAGTCTAAAACTTTTGTTTTTGTGTGGTGCGGCTCCATCCCTGTTCTTATATTAATTAAACCATACTGACTGGTGATCACTAGATCCCAAATTTTCACCTACAACAACGTCCGATAAGAAACCTCCATTTGTGAGTATTAAATCCAATATGGCCTCTTTACGGGTCGGCTCCTCAACTACTTGTGTTAGAGATAATCCCAGTAGGGAGTTTAGAATATTTGTACTCCTGGTGCACCCAGCTATTTTGGTTTTCCAGTTCACATCAGGAAGATTAAAGTCCCCCATGATAATAACTTCCCCCTTCATTGCCATTTTGGGTATTTCCTCAAACAGCAGATTATCTAGCTCTTCTACTTGTCCAGGGGGTCTATAGATCACACCTACACGAGCTACTGTATGATTGCCAAATGTTAGCGTAACCCAAACTGACTCTATGTTCACCTCGCTCACTTTTATTTGGTTTGTTTTTATGTTGTTTTTCACATACAGGGCCACTCCTCCTCCTTTCCTACCTGCTCTGTCTTTTCTATATAAAGAGTACCCCGGTATTGTTATGCCCCAGTTATTTTTCTCACTGAACCATGTCTCAGTAACCGCCATTAAATCTACTTTTTCAGCTGCCATCATTGCCTCCAGTTCATTGATTTTATTGACTAAACTGCGAGCATTTATAGACACGACTCTGAGCTTGTCATTTTTTACCCCGCATGTTGCTTGCACCCTCCGATTTAGTTTTGGGGGACAATCGGGCAGATTGTTTTTTACCCTTTTGTCCCCCCTCCTAGTTTAAATATTCCTTTGTGAAATACACCATAGCAATGGATCTATGTAGTCAGCAATGTTGCTGCTGTTGCAATAGGCTATATCAGGGGCGTACCTAGAACATTTGGCACCCGGGGCAGATCCTATATTTGGCACCCCCCCACCCCCAACTTTAAAATGTAAAAAAAAAAAAAAATAATCACATGCACTTTTTTTAATGTTTACAAAAATATTTTTAGTTATAGCACTCTGGGAGGACATGACATTTACATATAATAATGATATATTATGAATCTGCCGATGATGGATCATGCGTCCTCTTTGCTGTGCAATAAGAGGCGAGTGTAGATTCTTTTGAATAATTGCTATTTTTAAGTGATTTTGAAAACTCACATCCTATCCATCCTCATGCTATGAACAAAAGTACACATTTGGCTGGTTTTGTTTATGGAAGTTGTGTGTGTGTGTTTTGGGGTGGCTGGTTTTCTGTGATAGGAGTTGTGTGTTGGTGGCTGGTTTTGTGTGATGGTGTCAGGCTCCTGCCATGATGGAGCCATGGCAGGGCCTTAGGTTAGGTTTATATCCCAAGCGCTGGGGGTGAGCAGGTAAGCAGACACTGGAGACTTGGAATGCAGGTAATAAAAGATATATTGAATGCACAGCAGAATGACACAGTCTTTGCATATAGGAGTTTCAATATACACAGGCGATGTACAAAATAAGCAGAGGATGGTAGGCTGTGCAGTCAGAAGCTGGGGACTCCACTTGCATAGCAATACCTTGATTGAAGGTCCTTAGCAGCAGGCACCGGACGGATGGCTGGCAGCCAAGAAAGTCTCCAAGCCCCAGAGGATAGTGGGCCACGTAGTCAAGAGGCTGCAGATATACAGGAATAGCACCAAGGACCTGGCGATAGTGCTTCTCAGGTAAGGTAACTGACTGGAACTCAGGCAGATCTCCAGTCCACTGGATAGTGGGCTACGCAGTGTAAAATCCAGCAACAGGATCCACAGGAATATACCAGAACAAGGGATAATGCTGACAGACAGGATGAAGGGGCTCATAGGACCTCACATACATAGGGAAAACAGCAAAATGACAGAGCATGGAAGGAAGGGTGTCTCCAGGTTATATGCACATCCACTCAGGAGCTGGCACAGGTGTTAACCCTTTAGTGGACGCAGACATGGAGCAACAGCAATATCGTGGCTATAAGCAGGCTTCTCGGGCTGAGGCATGACAGATGGGAGTTGTGCGATGGGGTTTTATGTTGGTTGGTTTTGTGTGATGGAGTTGTATGGGTGTCTGGTTTTGTGTGATGGGAGTTGTGTGTGTGGGTGTCTGGTTTTGTGTGATGGGAGTTGTGTGTGTGTGTGCTGGGTGGCTGGTTTTGTGGATTGGAATTGTGTGTGTGTGCTGGGTGGCTGGTTTTGTAGATTGGAGTTGCTGAGCAGAGAATGGGTGTGTGTTTTGCGGGTATGAGATGCTGCTATGGTCTTTTTTCTTTACTATTCCAGTTTTTAAGACTCCCTCTTCCCTGTCCCTGTTTACCCTGGGCTGCCTATTCCCTGGTGTTGCAGTGAATGCAGCCTGGCCCCCTCTGTGCAGGACCTCACCAGGAGCCAGGAAGCTCAGTGACAAATTTCTGATCACTGCAGTGCTGGGTAAGGAAAGGTCCACTTTAAACAGCAGTAAGCAGACAGGGCTTCATATACTGATAACCCCCCTTTACCTGCCGTTTACTGTCATCTTTCTCTCTCTGCACACAAATCACATCCCCCTCCCCTCTCCTAGAGCTGCTGCGGGGCAGGGGAGGAGCTATGGAGGGAGGAGAGGGAGATTTTTGTTCTCCTAATGCAAATGCCCTGGTCCACTGCTCGTTGTTAGAGAACACAGCTCAAAGCTGACACAGTGACAGTGGCACCTCCTAGTACCCCCTAATAACACCCAGTGGTGTATTTTGGCCTAGGCCGACTAGGCCCAGGCCTAGGGCGGCACTTTAAAGGGGGCGGCGGTGGCCCGCACTGGGTGGCTCCACCCCTAAAAAAAAATTTTTATTTTTTTTTTACTTTTGCAAAGTATTTTGCCAGGAAAGATACATTGAGATTTCACTAATTTTCAAGTATGTCCTGGGTAGGCAAGGCCTAGGCTTTCACTTTCCAGCGGGCAGCAAAAAACCTCACCACTAAATGGGTTACTCACAGAGCACCGAAATGACGCCAACATTTGGTGTTCTGTAGTTCCCTGCACTACGGGGAATAAAATTTCCCCACCCTGCAGTGAATTCACCATTCACCGCAGGGTCCCCAAAGTGCATGGAGTCGGCCGCTGAATGCTGCCACCGCAAACCCGTGGCCTGCTGTTTTCAAAAGAACTACTGAACGAAAATGTCTGGAATTTACATATAAGATCCTATGATTGATAAAAAAAAGTTCTGTTACTGAAAAAAGAAAAACCGCTATTAAAAAAAAAGGGGGGGATTTTGCTGAAAAATGACTAAAAGGTACTAAAAAAAATCAAAGACTTTTTACTGCAGATTAAAATAATAAATGGTTTATTAGATATTGCATAAAAACGGGAATATTTTTAACATTGAAACCTATGGGGTTCGCCTGAATAAACCTGCTGATTGAAACCACCGAACATCAGGGCATTTCACTGCCATTTCTCTGCTGTTTGGTGTTCTCTGAATATATTAACCATTACTTCTCTATGGGGATTTGCAATGCCTTCAAACAGCACCGTTCTTGCTGGCAGTTCGCCAAACTTGTGTGTGAGCATATCACAGAGCAGTGGTGTACTTAGGGGAGTGGCGGAGGGTGGGCCGCCCCAGGTACCAGTGATTATTTGAGTGTCATTAGGGGGTACTAGGAGGTGCCACTGTCACTGTGTGTCAGCTTTGCGCTGTGTTCTCAAACAACGAGCAGCGGAGCAGGGTGTTTGCATACGGAATAAAATCGAATAGAATAAAAATACCCCTCTCCTCCCTCCATAGCTCCTCTCCTGCCCCGCAGCAGCTCTAGGAGAGGGGAGGGGGATGTGATTTGTGTGCAGAGAGAGAAGATGACAGTAAATGGCAGGTAAAGGGGGGGTTTATCAGCAGAATATGAAGCCCTGTCTGCTTACTGCTGTTTAAAGTGGACCTTTCCTTAACCAGCACTGCAGTGATAGAAATTTGTCATTGAGGTGCTTGGCTCCTGGTGGGGCTGCGTGCGTGCAGGTCACGCGGTCCGGCCAGTCAGGTGGTACTGAGTCTCAGTACCACCTGAGTGGCTGAACCACGTGACACGCACGCAGCTGCCCGCCCTTTCATTAACACGGACTCTCACTCTATTCTGGACTGAACACCCACCGGAAGGGAATCAAAGCCACAGTGCACACTCTGGCAGTGGCACCCCACTGCTGACAAGATGGCTCCACGCACAGGCACAGCCGCGATCCTAACGTTGCCTGGAGGGACCTCCTCCTGAGTCTGTACTCTGTCCCTGCTGACTCTGCACACAGCCCTACCGCAGACGGAGGCCGGTAAATATAGAATAAATAATTCCTGTGTGCTCATATTCACTCGGTTTGCTGGGAGTCTTATTGCAGTGGATTCTGATGCACTCATACACACTGCACATTGCATTGCTGGGAGTTTTATTGCTGTGGATTCTGTGATACACATTGCATATTACTGTGAGTTTTATTGCCCTGGAGCTCTGGGATACGCTCATACACAGTGCCCATTTCTGTGGGTTTTATTGCTGTGCAGCTCTGTGATACACTCATATGCATTGCAGGTTTCTGTGGATTTTATTGTTCAACCAATTAGAGTTGGCTGTGATCCAGTATACTTGACATGCGTGGCTGTTCTTTGTAAAAATGCTTAAATTTAAACATTTCATAATTTTATTTATCTCAATAGATACATTTGACATGTTATACAAAATATACACGTAGGCACTTGGTATCCACTTTTAATATAAAGAGAGGAAAAGGCGGAGCTCTAAGAGGAAAAGGTGGAGCTTAAAGAGGAAGGGTGGGGATTTACCAGGAAGAGGTGTGCCCTTGACAGGAAGGGGTGTGTCAAATTTAAATTAGGGGGTGCACGAGTTTAGTCAGGCCTAGGGCAGCACAAAACCTAAATACACCACTGATAACACCCCAATAATCACTGGTATCTGGGGCGGCCCACCCCCACCCCTCCCCTAAGTAACCCACTGCTCTGTGATATGCTCACACACAACTTTTGGTGAACTGCAAGAACGGTGCTGTTCGAAGGCAGTGCAAATCCCCATAGAGAAGTAATGGTTAATCTATGCAGAGAACACCGAACAGCAGAGAAATGTCAGTGAAATGACCTGATGTTCGGTGGTTTCATTCCGCAGGTTTATTCAGGCGTACCCCGTAGGTTTCAATCTTAAAAATATTCCCGTTTTTATGCAATTTCTAATAAACCATTTATTATTTTAATCTGTAGTAAAAAGTCTCTTTATTTATAGATTTTTTTAGTACCTTTTTAGTAATTTTTTTAGAATTTTTTCGGCAAAATTTTTTCTCCTTGTTTTTTAATAGCGGTTTTTCTTTTTTTCTGTAACAGACCTTTCTATTATCAATGATAGGACCTTATAACTCCCTGCACTTCGAAGACCCTGCGGTGAATGGTGAATTCACTGCAGGGTGGGGAAATTTGATTCCCCGAAGTGCAGGGAACAACAGAACACTAAAATGTTGGCATCATTTCGGTGCTCTGTGAGTAACCCCTTTAGTGGTGAGTTTTTTTTTGCCCCCTGTAAAGTGCCAACCTAGGCCTTGCCTACCCAGGACATACTTGAAAATTAGTGAAATCTCAATATATCCTTCCTGGTAAAATACTTTGTAAAAGTAAAAAAAAAAATATATATTTTTTTTAGGGTGACACCCAGTGCGGGCCGCCCCCCCCCCACGGTACGCCCCTGGACTATATTATGCTATATATGTATCCTTGATCGACATATATCCTAATTCTAATATGTTGCCTATTTTTAAACCTTTTATGCCGGGGGTTATTCATAGTATGTAAGTGGTTGCTTATTAGAGTGACTGTTTGGACCATGTTTAAAGGGGCACATGGATATGTCCAGGGCTCGAGTCGAGCGGGAACGCGCAGGAACGGCGTTCCCGCACTTTTCCCACAGCGGGAACGCTGCGGGAACGCAGCGTTCCCGCTGTGGCCCGAGCCCGAACGCCGCCGCCGCACATTGCCGGCGGCCGGCGTGCTTCCTGTTACAACGGCTGGTGACAGGAGGTGGAGCCGCTCGCCTGGCTGTTTCATAGTTCCCAGGCGAGCGACTGCACTTCCTGTCAGCGGCCACTGAAGCAGGAAGCACGCGGCCGCTGGCAGAGGAGCAGCAAAGGTGAGCTGGGCTGGGGACAGTATCCATGAGACCAGGGGGGCAATATCCATGAGACCAGGGGGGCAATATCCATGAGACCAGGGGGGCAATATCCATGAGACCAGGGGGGCAATATCCATGAGACCAGGGGGGCAATATCCATGAGACCAGGGGGGCAATATCCATGAGACCTGGGGGGCAGTATCCATGAGACCAGGGGGGCAGTATCCATGAGACCAGGGGGGCAATATCCATGAGACCAGGGGGGCAGTATCCATGAGACCAGGGGGGCAGTATCCATGAGACCAGGGGGGCAATATCCATGAGAGCTAGGGCATTATCCATGAGAGCTGGGGCATTATCCATGAGACCAGGGGGCAATATCCATGAGAGCTGGGGCATTATCCATGAGAGCTGGGGCAATATCCATGAGACCTGGGGCAATATCCATGAGAGCTGGGGCATTATCCATGAGAGCTGGGGCAATATCCATGAGAGCTGGGGCATATATCCATGAGAGCTGGGGCATTATCCATGAGAGCTGGGGCATTATCCATGAGACCAGGGGGCATTATCCATGAGAGCTGGGGCATTATCCATGAGAGCTGGGGCATTATCCATGAGACCTGGGGCATTATCCATGAGAGCTGGGGCATTATCCATGAGAGCTGGGGCATTATCCATGAGACCTGGGGCATTATCCATGAGAGCTGGGGCATTATCCATGAGACCAGGGGGCAATATCCATGAGAGCTGGGGCATTATCCATGAGACCAGGGGGCATTATCCATGAGACCAGGGGGGCAATATCCATGAGACCAGGGGGCAATATCCATGAGACCAGGGGGGCAATATCCATGAGACCAGGGGGCAATATCCATGAGACCTGGGGGGCAGTATCCATGAGACCAGGGGGGCAGTATCCATGAGACCAGGGGGGCAATATCCATGAGACCAGGGGGGCAGTATCCATGAGACCAGGGGGGCAGTATCCATGAGACCAGGGGGGCAATATCCATGAGAGCTAGGGCATTATCCATGAGAGCTGGGGCATTATCCATGAGACCAGGGGGCAATATCCATGAGAGCTGGGGCATTATCCATGAGAGCTGGGGCAATATCCATGAGAGCTGGGGCATATATCCATGAGAGCTGGGGCATTATCCATGAGAGCTGGGGCATTATCCATGAGACCAGGGGGCATTATCCATGAGAGCTGGGGCATTATCCATGAGAGCTGGGGCATTATCCATGAGACCAGGGGGCATTATCCATGAGACCTGGGGCATTATCCATGAGAGCTGGGGCATTATCCATGAGAGCTGGGGCATTATCCATGAGACCTGGGGCATTATCCATGAGAGCTGGGGCATTATCCATGAGACCAGGGGGCAATATCCATGAGAGCTGGGGCATTATCCATGAGACCAGGGGGCATTATCCATGAGACCTGGGGCATTATCCATGAGAGCTGGGGCATTATCCATGAGAGCTGGGGCATTATCCATGAGACCTGGGGCATTATCCATGAGAGCTGGGGCATTATCCATGAGACCAGGGGGCAATATCCATGAGAGCTGGGGCAATATCCATGAGAGCTGGGGCATATATCCATGAGAGCTGGGGCATTATCCATGAGACCAGGGGGCAATATCCATGAGAGCTGGGGCATTATCCATGAGACCAGGGGGCAATATCCATGAGAGCTGGGGGGCATTATCCATGAGAGCTGGGGCATTATCCATGAGAGCTGGGGCATTATCCATGAGAGCTGGGGCAATATCCATGAGAGCTGGGGCATTATCCATGAGACCTGGGGCAATATCCATTAGAGCTGGGGCAATATCCATGAGAGCTGGGGCATTATCCATGAGACCAGGGGCATTATCCATGAGACCTGGGGCATTATCCATGAGCTGGGGCATTATCCATGAGCTGGGGCATTATCCATGAGACCTGGGGCATTATCCATGAGAGCTGGGGCATTATCCATGAGAGCTGGGGCATTATCCATGAGACCAGGGGGCAATATCCATGAGAGCTGGGGCAATATCCATGAGAGCTGGGGCATATATCCATGAGAGCTGGGGCATTATCCATGAGACCTGGGGCATTATCCATGAGAGCTGGGGCAATATCCATGAGAGCTGGGGCATTATCCATGAGACCTGGGGCATTATCCATGAGACCTGGGGCATTATCCATGAGAGCTGGGGCAATATCCATGAGACCAGGGGGCAATATCCATGAGACCTGGGGCATTATCCATGAGAGCTGGGGCATTATCCATGAGACCAGGGGGCAATATCCATGAGACCTGGGGCATTATCCATGAGCTGGGGCATTATCCATGAGAGCTGGGGCATTATCCATGAGACCAGGGGGCAATATCCATGAGACCTGGGGCAATATCCATGAGAGCTGGGGCATTATCCATGAGAGCAGGGGGCAATATCCATGAGACCTGGGGGCATTATCCATGAGAGCTGGGGGGGCATTATCCATATGAGCTGGGGCAATTATATCCAAGTGAACTGGGGAAAATATATCCATATAACCAGCGCTGTGTATGTTATTCTGGGGGCTCAGTGCTGTGTATGTTATTCTGGGGGCTCAGTGCTGTGTATATTATTCTTGGGGTTCAGTGCTGTGTATGTTATTCTGGGGGCACAATGTTGTGTATATTATTCTGGGGGCTCAGTGCTGTGTATATTATTCTGGGGGCTCAGTGCTGTGTATATTATTCTGGGGGCTCAGTGCTGTGTATATTATTCTGGGGGCTCAGCGCTGTATATATTATTCTGGGGGTTCAGCGCTGTGTATATTATTCTGGGGGTTCAGCACTGTGTATATTATTCTGGGGGTCTGTGCCTGGAGATATATATATATATATAATGCGTTAGTCCAGTTGCCACAATCGCGAGTATACCTGTACGTAGTGATACCTTTCACTGATCAGTATAATTTCCAGTTTACACTCTTGAAAGCTTGTCTTTTAAATGTAAAGTTAACCCAATAAAAATGGTATCACCGGCACGCGCTGCTATACTCGTGATTATATATATATATATATATATATAATTTTCTTCAGGTAATGGGGGTTGTGGAATTCGTGGGTGAGTTCCCTCACTTTTTTTCCCAGGACTTGACCCCTGGATATGTCTTCCCCTGAAACAAGTATAATTTATATGCTGTAGCAGGGAAAATATTGTCGCTCACCTGGCCTTCCTTTTGGATTTATTAAATGCATTGTAATGATTCTACAAGCTGTTGGGTGACATTTTTCATGCAATGCCCATCAGCCTTAATATATGTGCATCAAAACACGAATGATCTGGCCACCTTCGAGGATTTTAATAATGCAAGGGTGTGATTGTTATTCGCTGGATGTGTTCATACTTATACAAGGTTCTATCCTGTACACCAGTATTTCCTAACCGCTGTCCTCCAGTACCCCTAACAGGCCAGATTTTAAGGATTGCCTTGGGGAAATGCAGACTAAAACCTGCAATCACTGAGCAGCAAATCATATCACCTGTGCTGTGCTACAGCCTACAGATATCTGGAAAACCTGATCTGTTAGGGTTACATGAGGACTGCGGTTAAGAACCACTGCTGTATACAACTGCATTAGCTCTGGGTTTCAGCCTGGGTCTTAGCGTTTCCCTAGCGTACACTAAACGACCTTGCACACAGACTCCCAGGGACAAGGTGATCTGTTAGTAGGTCATCAGGCGCTACGTTTTAGCAACTTGCACTAAATATTTTCTTTAGCAATGGTGTTTTAGCTCACACCATATGATAGGGCTCATAGTCTATGGAGCTGTTAAGTTTACAACAGCTCTGGTTAAATTAGCACCAATTTTGCAATTCTGCCCATATCCTTTAAGGCTAGGGTCAGACGAAAGCAGTTTTAACGTGCGTTTAGACGCACGAAATCACGGCCGTGCTAGCAGCAAATGACGTCCAATGCCGGGGAACATACGGCGAACGGCCGCACGAAAGTTAGTCCGCGCAACGCAAGTGGCAAACGAACGCATTTTTTCTAGAACTTCAAACCGCTAGTACGGACGTACAGAGTGCGCTGCGTCCGCTAGAGGCGTGTGTGCGTGATTGGGACGTCAGACGCTGCTAATGTCCGGCTAACATAACGTCCAGACACAAAAAGTGTTTTATTGATGATCCGTACAAAATCACAGACGAAAAGGCGTATCGCGTATTCCATGAAAAAATGCGTCCATTCGTTCGAACGCACTTTTTCACAGACAACGCGAAAAATGCGTTAGTCTGACCCTAGCCTTACATGGAATGAACAATGGAAAGAAGGAGAAATAAAAACTACAATAAAAAGGAGTATAATCACAATGCATAAACACAGCAAATTTAATTAATGAATGGCACTGAGACCTATATCGGTATGCATGCTGCACTTGGCACTATAATTTGATTAAGTTTGCCAAAATAGAAATGGAACCGATACAATAAAAAATATACTGTTATACAAAAACTGAACTATACTTAATGAAATGATACACAGAGACACAAACAATACACACCTCACCAAATTGTCCTTCTCCAAGTTTCTCCTTAAAGGTTAGGTGATTCCGTGGAAACTCTTCAACTGCTACTTCTTTACTAGAGAGAAGGTCCATTGTAATAGCTGGGACTGAGTATGTGTTTCCACCAGTCACTCCCTGTAAATTTACTATATCTGCCTCAGCATAATGAGGTACTCCATCAGCGCTAGTAGGTAGAGCGATTTTACTAGCACAACTATCTGCTGTGGGAAAAATAATTATGGTTAAGTTTTTAGCAATATACAACCAATGCACCATACAAATCAGATTATTATTTATTAATATTACTACTTATCTGGCTAATGATTACATGTTGTGGAGTGATGATTACTGTAAATATTAAAGATTCAGTGACATATTCTTTATAGCAAAATACAAAAAACTAGAAAATGTTATATAGATTACATAAAATTTGAATTTTAATCCAAACGAAATTTATTTATGTAATATATTTTATAGGTAGGGTAATTGGATGATGCTAATGAGAGAAGCAAAAGACAGGACCACAAACAGGTCCAAAAGTATAATTTAAGTGAACATGTAGCAGCATTGCAGTCTTCAATATCCCTTGCTGAGATATTAAAGACCACACTTACCCCATAGCTCAGGGCGCCGCAACAAACAGCTTCGGGAGTATTGCTTGCTTAGGGTCATCGTGGAGCACAGCAAGACTGGCTTTCGGCAGTGTCATCAGCATGGTGACACATTGGTCATAGCACTGGCATGCAATAAGCTACAATGAGTGAGCAGAGTGCAGTCCTGTTGCTTTTTTCTAATCAGAACTGTCATTCACCCTGGTAGCACATCACCAGACATGAATCACAGCAAAACTTTGAGATGGAATAACATAAGATTATCCTATACAATATATATATACATATATATATCAGGGATGCACCGGAATTTCGGCCACCGATAGATTCTGTCGATAATGGGGTTAGCGGTTTCGGCCCGAAAGCAAAACACCAACTGAAAATTGATGATCACAGCTGACACTGAGCGAGCACTCTTTCTTTCTTTTCTGAAAGTTCCTCTGTGGGTAATTTGCAGCTCGTAAGTCAGTTTTAACCAGCAGATCCCTGAGGTTGCGTGCTCTTTTATAACATAACCGTGGCGGTTGATGGAACTGCGCCGGTAATCCAGGATCATATTGGAAAATTTGTCAATTCTGGCGTATTTGCTTACTCAAAATATCACTGCCTGCATGGTAGGTGAGTGGAATAGTGATGCACGGTGATTGAGCCTGACCTCTAGTTTTAGGTGTATGAAACTTTTGCTCTGCTTGAATTAGCGCCCGTTGTAGCATGGAATGCGAATAACCTCTTTGCATAATAATCTTGCAGTCATCTGTTGTATCTGCTGGGTTTTGCGTTCTGGCAAACTGTTGTAACGCAGTACACAAAGGTATTGTGAGATTGGTAAAGACCGCTTGAGATGGGGTGGGGGTGGCCATCGGCCCTAAGCAAAGTGTTGTGATCTGTGGTTTTACGGAAGAGTGTATAATCTATTTGGGTACCATTACGTAATAACTCCACATCCAAGAAATGAATTTGGCTGTCGTGGACCGAGGGTGTTAATTTGATAGAGGTGGGAAGACTATTAATCTCCTCCACCATAGCTAAAAAAGAATTGGTGTTCCCATGCCACAAGACAAAAATGTCATCTCATATAGGCTAGTATGCGTGAGCCATGTGGAGCCAAAATATATTGTTGCTCAAACTGTAACAAAAAGAAGTTGGCGTATACACAAGCCATGGCAGCACCCATGGCTGTTCCGGAGGTTTGCGAATAGAACTGTTTCTCAAACCAAAATAAATTACACTCAAGTGTGATTCTCAGTAGTTCTATAATAAATTCCACATGGTGGTCCGGAATGCTGCAATACCCTCCTCGTGAGGTATGGCGGTGTATAAGCTAGTTACATCCAGAGTAGCTAAAATTACTTCTTCATCCGGCAGTTGAACTTGTTGGATCGACGGCAAAAAATGTGATGTATCCTTGAGTAAAGTTGGAAGTTGCAGCATCGTTTGCTTTCACATACCATCAATATACTTGCCATGGGTTCTAATAATCCGCCTCGGGCTGAGACTATCGGTCGTCCAGGTGGTTGCTGACTATCCTTGTGTACTTTGGGTATGGTATATAAGATAGGAGTGTGCGGGTGCTGTACTTGTAGAGATTGAGCCGTGGACTCCGTTAAATATCCTACTTGCATTGCTATGGTTATAGACTGTGCGATTCAGAGAGAGAAGGATTGTGTGGGGTCATGGGTAAGTCTTTTATATACTGTATTGTCTGCCAGCTGTTGAAGAATTTCACGTTTATAGTATGAATAGTCCATAATGACAATACCTTTTATCTTATCCACCACCCGTATGACAACTGAAGAGTCCTGAGTCCTGAGTCCTGATTTTTTTATCAAGCATTTTCACAACATTATTTAGCTAATTTTTCATAATTTTTAATTATTTTATATTATTTAGTACATATTTTACATCATTCCACGGTTTTACATTTTTCAACAGCAACATCATATTTGCTCTGTATATGGCTTTTTTTTTTTTCAATATAAAGTTTTTTATTAAGTACCAGTAATAAGCATAACGTAGCATAGAATTGGCAGTATGGGTCACGCAGGACCAGTCGGCATGAAAATTAAAACATGAAAATGAAGGTGAGCACCAATCAGTAAAATACAGTACTTGAATTTTTATACTATGTAACTACCTAAATCTAACAGTGAAGAGGAAGAAGGAAAGAAAAGAAAGAAAGGAAAGAAGGGGGAGAAAAGAAAGAAAAGAAAAGACATGGTTCATTTTACATTATACCACAGTTCCGGAGGATCTGAAGGACACCCAGCCATTCCACGTATCATGGTGCAATGTGAGAGTATCTCGAGCTGCAGCAAACATTTCTTCATACATGTGTATATTATCAAGACGAGTCAATACTTCAGGGATTGTAGGGGCAGAAGACGACCGCCAATGACTAGCTCGGACTAATTTGGCAACCACCAGAGTAGCAGAAATCAGCCCTCTAGGGACAATTGAATATTAGTAGGGAGGAAGTGTAACAGGTAAGTTTCAGGGTTATGGGGAACCTCTATCGAAGTGCACAATTTGATTAACCGGCGGATCGCATCCCAATAGGGGCTAATTTTCGGGGATGACCAGAAAATATGGAGGAGCGAACCCTTATCCACCGAACAGTGCCAGCATAGTTCTGAACCCTTTGAGATATGTCGCAATCTGGACGGGGTAAGGTACCAACGATATAACAATTTGAGATGCGCTTCCCGCATGCCAGTACTACGCAATAATTTATATACTGAGGACGTGGCATTGACCCAGTCCTCCTGCGAGAAGGTCATGTTCAGTTCTTTTTCCCATCTCGACATATATGGTAATTTCCGTAGTTTAGGGGGAGATAGCAAACTTCGGTAACATAGAGACAGCGGTTTGGCTGAGATTTTTTTCCCTAGACAAAGCCTATGAAAGGCTGTGGCCTCCATCATAGGGATCACTGCAACCCTCTGGGATCTGTATATGGCTTTACAGCCCTTATTATCTATTTTCAATATTTTATTCACTCTTAAAGGTTTTATTCAACATACTCGGGGTTAACATTAGGAATACATGGGGACTCTCAGTTTGCGAATTTGTTCTCCAGGTTGTTCCAGTAAGTCTCGTCCATGCAGACGTTTGGACTTGTCTGTTTGTTTTTAATTCGTGCTCGAAACAGCCTGTGGTTCGTAATTGTTTACTGGTAACCAAGGCTATGTATTTTCCCGTTGCATACTGCGAGGTGAAGGGAAGTAGGTCACACGCACGGCGTCCAGTAAGGGTACACCGGCTCCTGAGCCTATCGGCGCAGGCAAGGATGCAGCGATACATGATTGGGGGGTGAGTTTATGTTTTTATTATTTATATGTTGTCTTTAACTGCGTAGGACATACCTTGATAAAGGCTTCTAGGAGCCGAAACGTCGGTCCTTTTTATATAGACTTCAAATAAATTTTTTTATTTTTACCATCTCGTTGTTTCCTTTATATATATATATTACACACACCAGACACATGTATACGCAGTATGTGTGTGTAGCGCTGTGTTAAAATCTTGCTGTGGCAGTACCTATTTTTGGCCACAAGATGGAGACTATCGCGATCAGAGACACTGGACATTGGGACTACAATTCCCGGCATGCTTTGCAAGGGGACAGGAAGTGGGTGGGGACTGGACCCTTACATCCTCCGCCTCGTGGAGAACGCGCCAGAGCGCGCCAGGGAACGAGAGAGGCAGACGCAGTGCGATAGATTGTAAGAAGGCCTGGGCCTGAGAGCAAGAGAGCCTGTCAAGTCTTTTACCGGGTGATTCCGTCTCAAGGAGAAGGAGCCCTCAAGGTTCCAGAGTTGCTGCAGATTGAACCAACCGAAGACCTCGAGTAAGGAGTCACCGCAAGTTGATCGGGTACTAGGAGCAGGCGGTGAGCTGGGCCAAAGTCGTGGACAAGCTACGGGAAGTCAGACAACGGATCCGCCGCTAGTATCCCCAGTCAAGATCGAGCGGAGAGACGTCCTGGGTCAGCGGAGCCTAAAGCAACCGGTGGATGGGTGAGAGGCCTCCAAGGCCGTTTGTAATATAAAGAATACGCTGCTGTTTTCTCTTTGAAGTCCACACAGGCCCCAACTTGACTAGTCGAAGACATTCTTTGAGTAAATTCACTGGCCAGTTGAACAGTACCCGGGTACATTATACACACATACACACCTTTTACATTCCGGACTTAACCTGTGCAGGACTCATTTCTGTTACGAATCGGAATAGGGGTAAAGATACGTTCCGAATATATTTTTCTCTTTTCCGCTGCGCGTTTACCGCGATACGAAGTGATTGTATATTCTGGGGTTCCGCTACGTGTCCCTTTTCCGAATATTCGTGCAACTGCATTTTCTTTTATGTTCGGTTACGAATATTTTATTTTCCGAAATACGAAGCCTCGTGTTTCGTTTCTTTTCCGCTACGCGTTTTATCGCAATACGAAAGTACTGTAATAAAATCTGTGAATACCGTATCTTAACATCTGCCTATTATTTTAGTAAACTATTTAAATGATAAAAACCCACAACTGTGTTGGAGCATATTTATTCCCTAGTGCGGGGAGACTGACCCGTGGTTCATTTCAGCGGCTCCTCCGGGAGTGAGCGCTACACGTGGGGGCTCGTTTCCGGGATTCAGTCTCTGGAAAAACCGCATCTAAAGGGTTAAATATGGATCCAGACACTGTTGCCGAATGGTGTGAGGAGCACAGTAGTCAGTTAGAATGTTGTATAGTCATGGATATTCCCGCAGACACTTGGGCCGAAGAGCAGATCCGTCAGGCCGTGGCCACGCTAGCACCAGATCATCGGGGGTTAATACTGGACATTAAGAAAAACCCAGATACTTCTCACACGTATGTTCTTCTCGAGTGGAGAAAGGGTGTTCCACCATGTTTTTCAGGGCGCGAGCGTGAAACTGGCCGATGAGGTGGAAGTCCAACTAATTCAGCCAAGTACGCCACGTGGTGAATCCGCAAGTGTTCCCGCGCCTAGTCCGTTGGCCATGATCGGGCCGGAATTATCGTGGCTATTGGAGATCTACTGGCTAAATGTCAGAAAACAAGCCCTCCTCACACTAATTTCGGTTATCGACGGTTAAGAAATTTTACAGGAAACGTACCAACTCCGGCGGGAGAAGAAACCTTTGAAGAATGGGTGGAACAGGCGATGCAGGCTCTGGATGAGTGGGACGTCCCTGAGGCCCAGAAAAAGCAAAGGATCACCGAGAGTTTAAAGGGACCTGCGTCAGAAGCGGTGAGAAACCTGAAACTGAGCAGAAAAGATTGTACTGCTTTAGATTACTTAAACGTTCTTGAAGAAGTTTTTGGGCGAACCGAAAAGGCGGCCGAACTGGTATACCAGTACGAACACACCTATCAGAGAAGAGGTGAAAGGATGACCGAGTACATGAGGCGCCTAGATAAGATTCTACATCAGATACTCCTTAAGAAAGGGCCGAACCGGTCGAAGTAGATAAGATCCGAATAAAACAGATCCTGAGGGGCTCTCAACCTCTAGATCCAGTAATGATGCAGCTGAGAAGCAGAGCAGGTAACCAAGAATTGAAGTACCTGGAACTGATCCGAGTTGTACGAGAAGAAGAAGCTTTACTGGAAGAGAAATCCTTCAGGCGGGGGAAAGGGCTTATGCACAACCTGTGAGACATAGCGACGGTCTGCAGCCTGAAAGCGACTCCCTAGATACTTATGGATCGGACGAGGACGAACAAGAGCACCTAGTCGTTTTTAAATCTACAGAGAGGGCTGCCAAAGAATCGAACCCCTCTGAACGTGGTGAATTGTCCAGACCGTCAAGAAGGTACAGGAAGCTCAAGCTGAATTGCAACAAGCGCACGCGGAATTGTGCCGATGTTGATGAAGGTGACCGAAATGCAGGCAGAAATGCAGAAATTCCTCACAGACATGCAGACGACGGGAGCCGCTGTGGCGTCCGGTCCAAGTCCTTTAACAAAATCCAACAAGCAACTACGTCTCCGCTCTCTAAGAAGAGATGTTTTGGTTGTGGAGAAATGGGCCATTTCCGCGCACAGTGCAAAGGCCAAAAGTCTGAGAAGGATAGAGTCGAGGGACTGTTGAAAGCCCTAGAAGGACTGTTATCTACCTCACCGGCGGGAAACGCCAGAGGGCACAAGTGAAGGAGCAACCTAAGTGCCCGA
Organism: Leptobrachium leishanense; assembly: GCA_009667805.1. Lineage (NCBI taxonomy): Eukaryota > Metazoa > Chordata > Amphibia > Anura > Megophryidae > Leptobrachium > Leptobrachium leishanense. The sequence goes on from CM019070.1 coordinate 112,847,507, forward strand.
AGGTTGAACCCCGCTCCAGAAACCAAGTCAAGACTAAGAGGGCGGGAAGGCCCAAAGCTGAGCCAACTGCTGAGCCTGCCAGGACTGAAAGAGTCACTCCCTTAGCATCCGGGTCTACGTCATGGGGAAGCAATGCACACCCAAAACCTACACGGGCCAAGAAAAGGGCCAGGGTACAGCAAACTGGGTCTAAGCGTCCGGATACCGCCACCAAGTTTCCTGACCAACTGATAGGTCCTTCTCCTATTGTGCCAATCCAAGTGGAAGGAGTCTACACCAAAGCCCTGTTAGATTCAGGGGCTCAAGTGACATTGATCTACAGAGACTTCTATGAGAAACACTTAAAGCACATTCCTCTGCAAGAATTGAAGGATTTGGAAATATGGGGTATCGACACTGAGAAACTCCCTTATGACGGGTACCTGCAAGTGAAGTTGGAGATCGGATCTGAAGTCATCGGACAGTCTGGAGGTTGTGATGCATTGGCCATTGTGTGTCCTCGACCCTCGGGTGCGAACAGAAGCTCCCTCATAGTGGGGACGAATACTGACCTAGTGCGGCGTCTCCTGACACCTATTGTATTGGAAGAAGGTTCGACTCAAGGAGTACATCCAATGTTACGTCCGGTCTATCAGAGGATGGTCGAAGAACGAAAGGCACCTGCTGAGGTGGGAAGACTGTGGAGACTGGGTGGGACAGAGAAGGTTCTGCAAGCAGGAGAAGTAGCGAGCTTCCGGGTTTCAGTCAAGTTGAACGGATCGCAACCAGGTCCCTATGTGGTGCTGGGAACCGATGTCAATCATGGGAGTGAAACCGGAGTCGAAGTAATTCCTGAAATAATCTCCACCAAAGCCCTGAAGACAACACGAGGAAGAGTCTCGGTCAGTGTGTGCAATGTGACAGATTCTCCAGTAGTCCTTAAAGCACGAATGCCTATCGGGCAAGTAGAGTCCTGCTACACCCCTCTCCACCGATTTAGGAGGGGGAGTGGATAAGAGATTCCAGATGAAAGATTCTACCCAAAGACGCTCCTATTTCACCTGAGTGGAAGAAACGTCTTCAGTCTCAAGTCCAAAGTGGAAGGAATTGTTCTCGAAAGACGAGTTTGATGTGGGCCTAGCTAAGAGTACTGAGCACCGTATTCGGTTACAAGAAGACAAGCCGTTTCGTGAAAGAACAAGGCGAGTTCCGCTGGAGACTTGGATGATCTGCGAGAACAACTGAATGAATTGCAAAGAACCAAGGTGATTCAAGAGTCCAGGAGTCCATATGCATCTCCCATAGTGTTTGGTCCGGAAGAAAATGGTTCTGTCCGCTATGTATAGACTACCGCACATTGAACCGGAGAACCATCCCCGACCAATATGCCACTCCTCGGATAGAGGATGCCCTACAGTGTTTGTCTGGAGCAAAGTGGTTTAGTGTACTAGACCTGCGAAGCGGATATCACCAGATACCCATGCATCTGAAGACAAGGAGAAAACTGCGTTCATCTGTCCACTAGGGTTCTTTGATTCAACAGAATGCCTCAAGGCCTTACGGGGGCTCCAGCTACGTTCCAACGGTTGATGGAGAAGACAGTCGGGATATGAATTTAATCGAAGTATTAGTGTACCTGGATGACATAATTGTGTTTGGGAAGACTCTGGAAGAACATGAACAACGTCTGGAGAAGGTCTTGAAGAGGCTCCATGAAGAGGGGTTGAACTGTCTCTGGAGAAATGCCAATTCTGTCTACCGTCTGTTACGTATCTAGGACATGTGGTCTCAGCAGAAGGTGTTTCGACAGATCCTCGGAAGTTGGAGGCCGTAGCTTTTTGGCCTAGACCCCGAAACGTCACTGAGCTTAGATCTTTCTTGGATTCTGTTCATACTATCGAAGATTTGTGGGAGGATTCGCAAAAATAGCTCAACCACTGAACAAACTCCTGCAGAAGGAAACCACCGAAGAAGGCTGCAAGGTCTCTGACAAAAACCCGTCAGCTCCGGGGCCAAGGAAAGCTCGAGAGTCTATACAAGGTGAATGGACCAGTCAATGTGAAGGAGCTTTCGTAAAGCTGAAAGAGAGTCTAACCCGAGCTCCTGTTTTGGCCTATGCGGACCCTCACAAGTCGTATGAACTACATGTGGATGCCAGCCGAGAAGGTCTGGGAGGAGTCCTATATCAGGAGTATGGTGGATTGCTGAGGCCTGTAGCGTACGTGAGCCGGAGCCTTACGCCTTCAGAGAAGAACTATCCTACTCACAAGCTGGAGTTCCTAGCCTTGAAGTGGGCAGTGGTAGACAAGTTAAAAGACTATCTGTATGGAGCCGAGTTTGTGATCAAGACGGATAACAATCCTCTTACCTACATCCTTACTACCGCCAAACTGGACGCAACGGGACATCGGTGGTTGGCCGCTCTGTCAGGGTTTCGGTTCAGCCTGAAGTATCGCCCTGGGGTGAATAATCGAGATGCTGATGCGTTGTCGAGAAGACCCTACACTACAGAATGGACTCAGTTGACTCCAGACGGGGTGCAAGCTTTGTGTCAAGGAACAGAGCGCCGGGTCAAAGGAGGGATTGAAGCGGAGGCCATAGGAGTTATGGCTGCGGCTGTTCCTGAGTTCTACTGTAACCCTACGCAGTTAAGGGATGAAAATTTACCTACCTTTTCGAGACAGGACCTGAAAACGGATCAGGCCAGAGACCCTTTAATTGCCTTGACCATAAAGGCCCTGTCTGCAAACCAGCGAGAGATTTTGTTAACCAACTCCCCGAGTGGAGCCAGATTGGTCTACCAAGAGTGGGAGCGGTTAAAGATGTTGGATGGGGTGGTCTACCGAAGGGGCCCCTCAACTAGCGCTGAAGAGATTCAACAGTTATTCCTCCCTACTAAACATAGGGAGAGTGTGTTGCGATCACTACATGATGAGCATGGACATTTGGGTGCTGAAAGAACTTTTAAGCTGGTGCGAGATAGGTTCTATTGGCCTTGCATGAGAGCTGAAGTGGAAAGCTATTGTCACTCCTGTCTAAGGTGTATTCAGAGGAAGACTCTGCCGACCCGAACTGCTCCAATGAGCCATCTGCAGAGCCAGGGACCCATGGATTTGGTGTGCATTGACTTCTTGTGCTTAGAGCCGGATGCTAGTGGGCAAGGGAACATTCTAATAGTGACTGATCATTTCACCCGTTACGCCCAAGCATTCTCCACAAAAGATCAACGCGCTCCGACAGTGGCCAAGGTGTTGATGGAAAAGTTCTTTGTTCATTACGGACTGCCAAGGAGGATACACTCTGATCAGGGTAGAGACTTTGAAAGCAGACTGGTGGGGCAATTGTTAGAGCTGTTGGGAATCCAAAAGACCCGAACTACACCATATCACCCTCAAGGTGATGCTCAGCCTGAAAGGTTTAATCGCACACTGCTAAACATGCTGGGGACCTTGTCGAATGTGGAGAAGCAGAGTTGGAGTCGGCACATAGCTACTCTGGTGCATGCATATAACAGTACGTAGAGTGATGCAACTGGATACTCACCGTACCGTCTTATGTTCGGAAGGAGGCTCGACTGCCGGTTGATTTGGCATTTGGGTTATCCCTAGACCAGACATCAGTAGCTTCCCATAGAAACTACGTGGATAGGCTTCGAAAGAATCTGGCTTCTGCGTTTGAACAGGCCCGTTTGACCTCGGGAAACAGGGAGCAAAGAAACAAAAGGAACTATGACCTGAAAGTTCGAATACAAGATCTACAACCCGGTGATAGGGTTCTATTGAAGAACTTGGGTGCTGCTGCGAGACACAAGTTGGCGGATAGGTGGAGTTCCCAGGTTTACATTGTCTGCAAACAACTGCCGGGTTTACCAGTGTATCAGATTCGCCCGGATGGAAAGGCTGGGCCTATTAAGAACTGGCACCGAAATCATTTGTTACCTTTGAGAGAGGCTGTAAGGATGCCAGTTGGGGACGAACCGCCTCTGCCAAATCCGCCTGTTCCATGTTTGCCTCCTGTTACTCGGTCTCAACAGACCCGGGTTGTCGAAGAGAGCGAAAGGGACAGTGAGGAAGAAAGTTTCTGTCTGGACTGGATACGTTCACCGGAGCCTGAAGAGATTATCTCAGTTCCTGAACGATGGGAGAGTAATTTGAGGCCTGAAGCTCCTGAATTCTTGTTGGAAGTCCCTGAGACTGTTGATATCCCTGAGCCTCTTGAATTTCAGTTGGAAGTCCCTGAGGCTGTGGGGATCCCGGTAGCTCCGGAAGCTTACTCAGGTGATTATAGTTCTATGCCTTCGCTGGAGGGATCATACTCTGAAGAAACGTCTGCTCCAGTGGTAGAGAGAAGGATTGAGCCAACGCCTATAGTACTTCCACCTGAAGAGGAACTGATTGAGCCAGAACCAAAACGCTCTGTTCGACCGCCCCAACGACTCACCTACGACTCGCCAGGACATAGCACTGAAGAGGCCATCACCACAGTGCGGAGGTTGCCCGAAGTGTCTGCTATGCTAGCTGAGGTAGCCCAAAATATGAGTCAACTTGAGGAAGTATTTCTAACCCACTGCATGTATGCTGCTGAACCTGTGCATGTTATGTAAACTGTATTCAAATATTGTGGAAATGTAATGTAACTGTTGTACCTCCTTGGAGAGACCCAAGAGTTCTAGGAGGGGGAGAGTGTAGCGCTGTGTTAAAATCTTGCTGTGGCAGTACCTATTTTTGGCCACAAGATGGAGACTATCACGATCAGAGACACTGGACATTGGGACTACAATTCCCGGCATGCTTTGCAAGGGGAAAGGAAGTGGGTGGGGACTGGACCCTTACATCCTCCGCCTCGTGGAGAACGCGCCAGAGCGCGCCAGAGAACGAGAGAGAGCAGACGCAGTGCGATAGATCGTAAGAAGGCCTGGGCCTGAGAGCAAGAGAGCCTGTCAAGTCTTTTACCGGGTGATTCCGTCTAAGGAGAAGGAGCCCTCCAAGGTTCCAGAGTTGCTGCAGATTGAACCAACCGAAGACCTCGAGTAAGGAGTCACCGCAAGTTGATCGGGTACTGGGAGCAGTCGGTGAGCTGGGCCAAAGTCGTGGACAAGCTACGGGAAGTCAGACAACGGATCCGGCTGCTAGTATCCCCAGTCAAGATCGAGCGGAGAGACGTCCTGGGTCAGCGGAGCCTAAAGCAACCAGTGGATGGGTGAGAGGCCTCCAAGGCCGTTTGTAATATAAAGAATACGCTGCTGTTTTCTCTTTGAAGTCCACAGGGCCCCAACTTGACTAGTCGAAGACATTCTTTGAGTAAATTCACTGGCCAGTTGAACAGTACCCGGGTACCATATACACACATACACACCTTTTACATTCCGGGACTTAACCTGTGCAGGACTCATTTCTGTTACGAATCGGAATAGGGGTAAAGATACGTTCCGAATATATTTTTCTCTTTTCCGCTGCGCGTTTACCGCGATACGAAGTGATTGTATATTCTGGGGTTCCGCTACGTGTCCCTTTTCCGAATATTCGTGCAACTGCATTTTCTTTTATGTTCGGTTACGAATATTTTATTTTCCGAAATACGAAGCCTCGTGTTTCGTTTCTTTTCCGCTACGCGTTTTATCGCAATACGAAAGTACTGTAATAATATCTGTGAATACCGTATCTTAACATCTGCCTATTATTTTAGTAAACTATTTAAATGATAAAAACCCACAACTGTGTTGGAGTATATTTATTCCCTAGTGCGGGGAGACTGACCCGTGGTTCATTTTCAGCGGCTCCTCCGGGAGTGAGCGCTACATGTGTTTATATAGTCATATACTGTATAGAAAGTCATTTTCGGTATTGTTTTCAGCCAAGCTCATAGTGCATTTTCAGTATCGCTTTCGGTCCCAAGTTTTCATTTCGGTGCATCCCTAATTTATATATATATATACTGAGTGGCCAGATTATTATGACCACCTGACTTTTTTAGGCAAATTAGCTATAATTTTGCGCTGAAGTTGCTAGAGGGCCAGACCATTATAAATAGGGAAGCAGGTTGTTTACCACGACAGTAGAAGTGATTTTTAAGATTTGGGTAAACATCGAGATTTAACAGCCTTTGAACGTGGGACGATTGTTGGCGCTCAGAGCCATGGAGCGAGTATCAGCAAAACAACAGAATTTGTTAAATGTTCAAGAGGAGCTGTTGTTAAAGTGTTTAAAGACTGGACTGTCAGCTGAAAATCTGGGTCTGAATGTGCGAATTGTGGCCGTCAGCGACTAGTCAATGTTAGGGCAGAATGGAGAGTGGCAAGACTGGTACAAGACATCAGAAGGGCAAGAGTGCATCAAATTACTGCAGATCTTCATCCGGGATCCTCTCAAATGATCCCTGAATGCTCTGTTCGCCATACACTGCATCGTAAGGGATATGGAAGCCGATGGCCTGTTCGAACACCTTTGCTGCCTGCAGTTAACAAGATAAAACGTCTCCAATTCTCACAGGAACACAAGGATTGGACAGTCGAGCATTGGAAAAAAGTCATGTGGTCCGATGAATCATGTTTCCAGTTGCATCATGCAGATGGCAGAGAGAGAATTTGGCGGAAACAGCATGAAAGCATGCACCCCACATACATGAGTACAACCCTTCAAGCTGGTGGGGACAGTGTTATGGTTTGGGTCCCTTATATTCGTGTGGAACAACGTCTGAATAGCACAACATACCAAAGCATTGTTGCTGATCAAGTTCATCTTATCATGTTGATGGCGTATCCCAATGGAGATGGCTTCCAACAAGACAATGCGCCATGCCACGGTGCTCGTATTGTGCAGGAGTGGTTTCAAGAACATGAGGTAGAATTTACCTTGCTTAGGTGGCCCCCACAATCAAAATTCTCAATCCAATTGAGCATTTGTGGGACGAAGTTGAAAGAGCCATCAGGCAGCTGGTTCCACGACCATCAAATCTCACAGAACTGGACAGTGCTATTCATCAGGCATGGTGTCAGATTCCTCGCATCACCTTTCAACATCTCGTGGAGTCAATGCCAAGAAGAATCACTTCAGTATTGAAGGCAAAAGGTGGCCCAATGAAGTACTGATGGGGTGGTCATAATAATCTGGCCACTCAGTGTATATCTATATATATGTAGAAACGTTGAACTGTTTTTCAATAAAATACTTTTCGTTTTGCACATGACTGACTGCGAGTGATACTGTATATATTTGATATACTGTAGATTCAATTGATATGATAAGGATCTAGACTCAGATCTACATACCGATACTAGATGTTTTAAAAAAATATATATAATGCCCGTCTCCAAGGACCTTCTGGGGGGTCGCTTTACTGTGAGTAGTATAACTTGGTTAACCCATTGTGTGGATTATTGATGAAGGGTTATCTACTTACGTATGAAGTAAAATCTTACGATCCCAAAATACACTGATGTAACTTGCGACAGCTAATTAAAATTCGTTCTCTTAGGGGATAGATTCCTTCAACGATGTGGTTATTTTTGTATAGCAATATATTTATGATCCAACTCATATATTAAAATATAGAAAAAAGGATTTAATAATGATATTTAACAATAATAGCAGAAATGTGAGGCAATTACTAACACAAAAAAAATATAAATATACCACAGTATAAATTACATGGACTGATTATTTCTTAAATATAGAACTACTGATGATTATTTTAACCTGCGACTGATTAGTTAACTTAATGAGACATGTGCATGAGTAAAGCAAATGGCAAAATGTATATATGTAATTAGAAATGGGGAACTTCTCTGTTTGGCCCTGTAACTTCAATAATGCCCAGCAGACCTCCATTAAGGGACATTGCTGTTCGGAGGAGATAGTAAATAAAATCTACTTTCCTGTAGAAGAATACATCAGGCTTGTAAAACTCACTTCAACATGCAATGTTGTGACTTCCAGACATACAAACAAATGCAGAACTTTCCCAAATTTCACTAGAATGAGATTGGTGTTATACTAAATATTTCAAACCTGTTTCCTCTTCTCCCAGTGCTTGAGCCTTGAATTCAGGTATCTTTCGTACTAATCGTAATGGTTCCTGGTAGTCTGGTCCCAATGGAAATATCCTGTCGTAGGTAGAATTAGACTCCTGTTCACTGGCTGAGACAGAATCATGCTGACGATTGGTATTGAACATGCTGGAATCACTTGGAAGTGAGAGGCTTACTGTCAGCTCTTCATCCAGCATCCGCCGGGATGCCTGAGATAGAATGTAAGAATGACAACATGAAGGGAGACAAACAAGAAAACTATCACAGTACTTATTTTTTATAATATAAAATATATTAATTGTTTGCACCTTATACAATAGCATTTTCCTTTTCAGTGGTTCACTTTGTGATTCAACACGTCAGGCATACTACAAATATATGTACAGACTGTTATAGTCACAGCCTTTGTGTCCATTTGCTAACAGGCCCATTGGTTATCTACGCACTTTGACTATGGATTACCATTTTTATCGGTCACATACTTTTCTGTGTTTCAGGTCACTGCCATGTTTGCACCCATTGCTGGGCTCTATTACACTCCGCGCAAAAATGTGCGCGTGCGCAAAAACTCATTAACGCAGGGGCAAAACCCTTCACGCTGAATGTTGTATTACGACGTTCGCGCAAATGATGCGCATTAACGTCTAACGAGAGTGACCCTGCGTGAACCCTGCGCGAGCGCAAGTTCGTGCACGCATCCCGTACTTAACAACATTGTGAGCGCAAATGCGTTTGTGCGCTGGTATGCGGATGGTATTACAATCGATGCGCAAATTTTTACGAACGACGTTTGTGCGCATAATTTTAACGTCTTTTAAAAGCTGGTGGTAACTGCAAATCTGAACGTTCTGGCTGAAACCAAATACACCACCCCAAAAAAAAAAATACAGCACAGTATAGTTACACATTCTACACATACCCAAACAATAAAATTGAGAGATTGTGTGTGTTTTTATTATTGCTGCAGCATATATACTCAGATTAATTTTGACAGGCGCAAAAACTGAACGGGAGACAATTGTGGTTCTTAATTCTGATTGGCTGAAAAAACAGTCTGCCCACCAATTTCTGCACGCAACGTTAATGCGCACGCATTTTTGCGCGTCTTTTTTACACGCGTTATTTTTTGACAGATGAAAAAATGCGCTCAGATCGTAATACCAGCGTTAATTTACGCGCGTTAACGTTTAACGCTGCGCGCAAAAAAATTGCGCTGCGCGTACGAATTTGCGCGGAGAATGTAATCGAGCCCGTTGTGTTTATAAAATAATGGTCAGAAGCAGTAAAAGGATGGCAGCACTCAAGTACGATGCAATCGTGCTATAGAGCATCTGTGTGAAATTGGATGTCCAGAGAAGCCACACCTATGTAGACAAAAAAGCAAGCAGAGACCCAGCACTTCAGAGTCAAAGACGTACTTTATCTACAAGAGCGACGTTTTGGCTGAACACCCAGCCTTTCTCAAGGTTGACAAAAGGCCGGGTGTTCAGCCAAAAAGTCATTGTTGTAAATAAAATACGTCCTTGCTTCTGGAGTGCCGGGTCTCTGCTTGCTTTTTAATAAAATTATGGTTGTCATTTATCATATTCTAAATATTTTAGCACCACATAGCTTCGTTATATAATTTCCACCACTTTATAAAATTTACTGTCCTTATCAGCTATATTTGCTCAATCACCTTGTACCTACCTCAATTTTGTGTATTTAGTTGCAACACCATTATTTAACTTAAACGAATTGAGTAAAATGCAATGTTTTAAGTATGGTGACACGTGAACTACTGGAATATGCAGAAAGACTGTACAGAATGGATACTCTGCCTCTGTTTTCTACTTCTTACTGCTTTTTTGTCAAGAGCCTACAAGACAGTGGATGCTCATTTCCCCGCTTGGGACAAGTACAGTTTCCAATCTCGTGGACACTGCCTCCCAATAGGACATTCAGTCCTTTTTTGATAAAATATTTGCCATTTGCCTTGTGGTAGAGATTGGTACAAGTTCCAAGGCAATACAGGCAGACTTCATGGCACTTCACACCTGCATGTCCTGCTCTTGAGGAAAATACGGAGGAGGTCACTTGCTACAATGAAGTGATGGACTCCGAGATTGATATGGCAGCTCCTCTTGATCAACTGGAGCTGGCTTATGAAAGTCTCTCCAAACAACAAGGAATAACCTGCATCAAAGATGCTTACCTGAGGACCTTGTTCTTGCTCAATTGAAATGTACTGTGGTAGCCAAATTTAAACGCTCATGCAACCCAACAGACCTAATCGTGTGTATAGATTGTTTCACCTTGAAGGAGACCTTAGAGCAGGCTAACAAGAGTAATGATATAGAATATGAGAGCGAACCATTGCATATTTATTAAGATCTGTCCCCCAGTATAAAGTGGTATTTGTCAAAATCCAATGTGCCCACAATGTGAGGGTATCCATTCCGCATACAATTTACCCACAATTCCAGGGCCCAGTCATGTGCTGACACATACACAGGCTTTATTTTAATCACTACTATTTCACAATATAAAGCAGCACCCCCATCAAGCAAGGCTAGGCAGGTGACACTACAATCCATGGAGCAACCACTTCCTGGAGCAACCACTCCATGGAGCAACCACTCCTCGAGCAAACATCTATAGAACAGGACCAGGAGCTCAAACACCTTTTTTCACACGGACTTATTGGTTATCACAACTACAGTAATGCTTTGGCTAAAAACTCTCTTTCAAGCTCAAAGCTTGATTTGCTTTTTGGCTAAAACATTGCTGTAGTTATGTTGTTCATTAAATCTAAAAAAGAAGGTTGAGTGCCAAGGCATCATCTATGAAACCTATGGAGTTGTTGCCTTTGCCTGCATCACTGGTTCTTTTAGCCACCCAACAAGGAACTAAAAAAGAGGGCAGGGAGAATTCAAGAGACTCTGTCAGTTTTTGCCAGCAGAAAAGAGCATGACAGAGCAAGGTGCTGAACTACTGTCCTCAATGTCCAAAGTTTGGTCTTTGTGGAGGCAGGGCCGGACTGGGCTACTGGAATACTGGGAGGAATCCCAGCAGGCTGCTTGATTTAAGGGCTGCTGCTGCTGGGGAGCCGTGTGGCCAGAGAAAAAAAATGCTTCTGCATCCAGCTCTTCCCCTATTCCCTGTCATCTTCCAGTCCCCATGCCTCACACACTGTGTGCATGGGGAGGGAAGGGGTGTGGGCTGCTGAGGAAGAGATGGAGCGGGACAGCCTGGCACCCAGGGACACAAAAAGGACAGCTCCCCCCTCTCTTTTGACCCGGCTGGCACTGAATGCAGATCGGCAGCCATGGAAACAGAACAGCTTCAGTCTCCCTGGATCTCCCCTGCATCCTGACCCTGCCTCCTTCATTCCAGCAGCAGCTTCAGGTCCTGACAGGGAGGTAAAGAGAAACACTGTGAGTAAACTAAGTTGCAGGGGGAGATTCATGTCTAGTGAGGTTTTTCTGATATTCCTCCTTTATATGATTTATTTAATCCTATTTATATAACTGTTTAATGGGTTCACTCTATCAGGGTAATTCAGAGAGCACCGAAATGTCACTGATATTTAAGTGCTCTGTGATTCGGCGCACTTCGGCGAGTTAAATTTGCAGACCCTGTGGTGAATTCAGCATTCACTGCTGGGTCCCCGAAGTGCGGTGAATCGACCCGTCGAACGCTGCAAACCTGCTGAACGCCGCAGACCAACCCACCGAAGGCAACCGCAAACCCACTGAAGAGATGGCCAAATGCACCTGCAAGTCACCGAAGAGACTGCCAAACGCACCCGACAGCCTGCCTAACACAGCCGCAAAAAGATGACCAGCAGCTAAACGGGTAAGAAAAAAAAATCACAACTTTTAAATGCCGTTTGCAAAAAACTACTGCCTGAAAATGCCTGGAAATAATATATAAAGTCCTATGCATAATAATAAAAGGTCTGTTACAGAAAAATGAAAATCGCTATTTAAAAAAAATTGCCAGAATAATGCCTAAAAAATAGAGACTTTTTGCTGCAAATTAAAATAATAAACAGTTTATTAGACATTGGATAAAAGCAGGAATATTTTTAACATTGAAGCCTACCAGATTCGCCTGATTAAACCTGTCGAATGAAACCACTGTACATCAGGGCATTTCACTGACATTTCTCTGCTGTTCAATGTGAATAGATTAACCATTGCTTCTCTATGGCGGATTTCACTGGCGCAGAACAGGCATCGTATTTCACCGCCATTGAACAGGCACTGGATTTCCCAGGCAAATAAAAAAAAATGGTGATCTGCCTGCTCTCTGAATAGCTGAATGGCCCCGAAGTTGCACCGTATGGGGAAATTCCCTGTTTGGTGCAATTTTTGGGCCAGTTTGGCTTTCTATGAATAACCCTGTATATGTGTGACTTTAGCCTAACTCAGGGACTGGTCAGCAATGAGAGCTGTAAGTATTATTTTATAATTATGGAATGTCTCTATGTTATATACCAAGATTTTATTTCTGCTGCTTTTATTTTTCCTGTGTTCTTTCACCATGAGAGCTTGTGGGCACTTTTCCTTGCCCTGTGTTAAAACAGGGACGCTAAGGTGAATGATGTGCGCTTGCAGGTTTCCCCTTTGTGTCCCTGTTTAAGCTCCATATTACGGGTCAGGTGTTGATTCAGAAGTCTGCCCCGTAATGCAGCACTAAGTGCCACTGCAAGTACCTCCTCCTGCAGTCCATAGGACACCATGGAGGCTTTTGCTGCCCAGTTGCGTGACCTGCAGGATCTTGCCTCTCGTGAGATCTTGCAGGTTCACGACTTGATTCGTGAAGTGAGACTGGGGACCTTTTGTCCCCAGTCTCACTCTGCTCCGTGTGGCCAGAAGAGACTGATCGGTTCTCCATTCTCACAGCGGGATGATTTTTTAAAAAATTTTTAGCTGGTGATCAATGATTCAGGAGAAATGGTATCAGTTAGCACCAGCTTCTAGCGGTGGTTAACTTTTTCGCTCCCTCGTGAGAGCAGTAATTAGAATTAGGACTTTGCACTTCCCATGTTAAGGAAAGGGAGCGCAAAGTACAGTAAGCTTGCAGAAGCGGGCGCAATCACCAATGTGCTAAGGTTTTTTTTTTAGCCTGTTAGTGTTCGATTGTAATATGGGGCATGCTTTAAAGTCACTTAATTTAGCACTATAGGGCTGGTCTAAACTTTTTTTCCAGGACTGATTTTTATTCCCAGTCCGGCCCTGGGTGGTGGTGATATCATTCTGTCCCCCACCAAGGCATGGCAGGGATTGCTAGCCCATAAGGAAGTAGACTATAAGCTATAGGATGTAGAAGGGAGTAAGGAGAGGACAGGCAGCAGTCCGCTCTTTCTACCAGCTAGTGTACACTCTTTTAATGCATCCCGTTTTCCTCCATATGCTCTCCCTCCTTTATTTCCAAGTGGTAGTGATAGTGAATCAACTAATCTCCTTGACAGTGGTAAAATCCCCTACCAATGCTAGAAGTAAGTCCACTGTTAGCACCATCACAACTTCCACGAGTAGCATCAGTCAACCAGTGTCACGTTTCCACCGGTTCCAGCCATGCCCCCTGGTGGTGAGAGCGATCCAGGTCAGCTCTTCCCTATCTGGGCTTAGCCATTCCGCCCTGTGCAGCTCCTGGATTCCCCTGTGACTGTTAGGCCTGGGGTCACATGTCCTTTTTACAAGAAGCAGAGGGGCCATTTGCTCTTGCATGGGTTCATGTTCCTGAGGGTTTATTGTTCCTGAGAGTTCCTGTGGGTTCCTGAGTTATTTCTTCCTGATATATTGTCCTGGTATTCTGGTTTATGATCTCAGCTTGTATTCTGACTATTCTGTTGTCTGCTCCCTTTCCTGTTTATTGATATCGGTGTACCGACCTCTGCTTGTCTGACATGCCCTCCTGGCTCTTGATCCTTTGACTCCAGTCCTGACTATTCTATTATTTGTTCCTTGTTTCCTGTTCTGTGTATCCCAGCAGCATATTATAGCTATATAATAGAGGCCAGTGTAAGGACCTCATCTCAGTTCAGGGTTCCTTGTGTTGCTTCTGGTTGGAACTTGTGAGTATATTGTCTTGTTTATCCCTCGCCCTTCCTGTTCTCCTGTGTCTGTTTTATTTCTTGGCAGGTTTACATTCTGTAGGCAGAAGACCATACAAGGACCTTACCCCAGAGTTAGAGATCCCTTTAGAGCTCTTTTGTGTTCTCCTGCCATTCCTGTTACAGTCCTGTTTTATATATTGTCCTGTATCGTATTATATCTGTGTGCTGTGGCCTGTCTATGCAGCCAGCAGCTAACCTGCCTCAAGGGCTGAATATCCTGGACAAAGGGCCCAGCTTTGCTCACGCCGGGTGCCCCTGTGACATTATGCAAGAGACACCCAAGACTGCAGGTATGCTTGCTGTGTTGAATTCTGTGCTCTATATGGTGCATAACGTGATAAAGGAGGTGAAGCGGTTAATGTAATCTCTAGTTGTGGATTAAGATGCAGCTCCTCCCAGCAGAGCCTCTGTAGTAACTCCCATGTCTGAGAAGGAAAGGCGCAGGCTATTTAACCTCTGCTTTTTTTATTTTTTTTAGTATTAAATGTTTTTATTAATTGTAAAGTAGATAACAACGCATACATAGTGAAAAACATTGTGATACACATTGAAAACAGTACATGAAGATAAATATCGCTGTCTCAAGGATTGCCAAATAAAAAGAACTGTGTACGTTGTGGCGGGTATCAAATACATGCGTCAAATATAAGGTAGCAAACATTGAATAGAAAAGAAGAAAAGAAATCAGAACAAAAATGAAAAGAAAATTACAATGAACTATAAAGTGTTGCAAATACATTTGCTATGCCCGCAGAGCTGACGGCGGTTAACCGTGTATTATTTTTGAATCACTCGGGAGGTAAGGGGTCCAATAGGTTTCAACGTTGGAATCAGGATTAATCAGGGTGTCAGGTGGCCCACCCACTGTAGTTTTCATGTATGGTATCAGGTGTTGTCACATAGCTAAATCAGGTTTTTCCGGTCTTTGAACATATAGGGCTCTATTAAATTCTTCGCGCAAACGTTAACGCGTGTGCAAAAACGCATTAACGCGAGGGGAAAAACCCTTTGCGCAGAACGTTCGTATTACAAACGAATCAGGTCAATGGCTCTTTTGTATTATCACAAGCCTCTCTAGCAAGCACAAATCCCGTCTGGTCCGGATGCACTAATGAGGGAATGAGGGGATTAAGGCGAGTCGCCAACATCTTCGCCATTAGTTTAACATCAGCATTTAATAATGAGATAGGCCGATAATTGGAAACTTGGGTTGGGTCCCTGTCGGGTTTGGGTATGAGGGCGATGTGAGCATGGAGGGTCGCGGAGGGTCAAGGTGTATTTTATCATCTAGGGCGTTGAGAGTCGCAACAAGGTGAGGTCCCAGATCAGCCTGAAATGTCTTATAATAAAGCGAAGGGGGGGGTATATCTCTATCGGGCGCTACCTGTATATACGGGTCTCTCACTCTTCGTAGAGTGGAGTGGGGAAACTTTATTAGCAGAATGAAATAGTGTGTGGTTGCCACATGTATTATAACCAGTGTATATATTAGTATACAGTGAATATATTCGTGGTTTGTGGTCAAAAAATGGTTTGGTAAAACCAATTTTGTACAAATGTATGCTTGCCAAAAGATGAGGTAGTGTCGTTATGGGAGTAGATAATATCCTTCTGTTAATACACATAAAAGTTTGATCGGTTTTAATCAGAGTTTAGTTCTCAACATAACGCCATCTAGTGTCTTTCATAAGGTACTGCTGCTGCAACCAGTTCAGTTATTGGATGGTCTGTGAATTGTTCACTCTTCTTCTGTCTTATAATAGGCCGCTGTAAATCCTTCAGGACCCGGACTATTCCCGGACGCAGTGCCATCGTAAATTCATCTACTGTAAAGGAGCATCTAAGGCTTTCGCTATCTGTGGGGTGAGAATTGAGTGAAGGGCATCCTTTAAATAGGATCGGATGTCCAAATTAGAGGGGGGATAAACTCTCAATTGGTATAGGGATTCAAAGTATGAATAAAATGCCTCTGAGATATCTTTGGTCATATGTAGGACTTTATCCCCCATTATTCATATTTTAGGTATACAGGTCGCTTGTAATTTAGTATGTAGGGCGTTAGCTAGCATGCGGCCACTTTGATTACCTTGAGTGTAGAAAGCGTGTTTAGTCAATAGGAGAGAACGATATGTCTGTTGTGATAGGAGTGACCGTACTTGGGCTCTCAGGTCCGTCAGTTCCTTAAACAGATCTAGTGTCTGTGTCACTTTATGTGCTATTTCTATATCGTGAATGCGCTGTAGTTGGAACTGTCTTTGTTGTTTGTGTTGCGCTCCTATCTGGATCAGTTTACCTCTAAGCACACATTTATGCACCTCCCAGATCACAGGTAAAGGTGTTTCAGGGGTGATATTATCTTCAAAATATTGGTCAATGGATTCTTGTATTGTCTGGCGTACCATGACATCTCGTAAAAGTGATTCATTAAGACGCCAAGAGTAAGAGTGCGGTGTTAGAGAAGTCACACTCAGAGTCAATAATACCGGAGCATGGTCCGACGAGGTAATAGGAGCAATTTCTGTAGACCTCAATAAGTGAAGAAGGTGATGTGGGATGAAAAAGGTGTCTAAACGAGAGTAATATTTGGCTGCTGGGGAGTAATATGTGTAATCCTTGGATGTGGGTTTTAGTACCCTCCAACAATCTATCAATTGGTGTTGGTGTAGTAGGTGTAAAAATCTGCGACGCAGCGATGGATCTACCCGTGGAGCTGGGCTCACTCCCTCCATTGAGGAGTCCAAGGGGACATTAAAATCTCCACCGCAAACAAGTACACCCTCCTTAAATTCTTTCAATTTCCCCAGGATGGAACGTAAAGATGTACATTGACCACTGTTGGGAAGATAAAAGTTGTCATAGGTAAATGTCTTGGAACCTAGGGACCCCTTCATAAACAGGTATCGGCCATTCAGGTCAGAGAGTTGACGAGAGCAGGCAAAAAGGACATGGCGTGCCACGAGTATGGCAACGCCACCTGATTTAGTGCAAGTGTAATTACCATAGAAGGTGATCCGGTAATATCAAGAGGTAAGGGTTGGAGCAGCATCCGCACAAAAGTGGGTCTCTTGTAGTTAAACAATGTCACCCTTCTGCCTACGGAGGTCAGTAAGCGCCTGGCGCCATTTCATAGGTGAGTTTAGGCCTCTGACATTCAGTTTGAGAAGTCTCAAGTCAGCCATAATGGGCTAAAGTTCAGCCTCTCAGCCCGACAGGCCCCATTGGTATACCTCGTTGGATATCGAGCTATGGAACCTACATACCACTGAAGTAGTAATAGCAATGCATGACAGTATAAGTTCTGAGAAAACATAGCAATGCATAGCAAACATATAATCAAACAGTAAGACCAAGAAAAACCAAGAACAAGGTAACAAAATCAAACTATGCCTCTGTGGAAATCCCGCGATAGAGAAAAAATTTGTCCAGGGTTTAACGTAAAGTAGCACCGCATCAGGTGGGGATGGATCCCCTGCATACTTTTGCTGGTAGGACCCCCATCACCCAGTATTCGCAGGCACCCACATTGTAACGTTACCTTGGTCTTTTTCTGTTTTTTTATTTATTTTTGTTTTTCTCCACCATTTGCTTTGCTAATTAGCATGTGAATCTCCTGCCCTATTGACACAGCCCATCCAGCTTCAGGTGTTTACATTTTAACTGCCTGAATGCAATCAGTCTGCCCTATATAAACACTAAGACTGGCTCTAGTGACCTCCCCAAGTGGCATCCTAAGTGGACGTCTAGAGTTGATTTCCTGGAGTTGCGGGACTGGAGGAAGGAACTGCAAGGCCCACTTTTTACTCTGGGTAAACACACGTCTATATTATGCTTTCTCTCACACTTCTACTCTTTACTTCTACCTTTCTCCTTAAATGGAACTCCTGCCCCTCTACCACCGACCTCTACACTATCTGCATCTCTCCCTCCCTCCTCTCGTCCCACATGATGGCCTCGCATGAGCTCCTTTGTTTCCTCAGAACATGGTCTCCCTCTATCTCTCGTGCTGCCAATCACTCCCACAAATCCCATTCCCACCTTCTCTTTCTCACCCTCCTGCTGTTACTCTATTCAGGTGACATATCCCCTAACCCTGGCCCCACAACACATCCAATACTTCCCTCTCATCCTATCTCCATCGCACATAAATCACCTCCCTGCAAGCCCAGCAACCTCATTCCCATAATCCCTCAGCGCCTGTCCTCTTTCTCCTGCGCCCTCTGGAACGCTCGCTCTGTGTGCAACAAACTCACAGCCGTCCATGACCTCTTCCTTTCAAACTCTTCAACCTCCTAGCTTTAACTGAAACCTGGCTAACTCCCTCTGACACGGCCTCCGTTGCTGCTCTCTCACATGGCAGTCTACACTTGAGCCATACCCCCAGACCGGGTGAGAGAAATGGTGGCGGGGTCGGAATCCTGCTCTCTCCCACCTGCACCTACCAGCATCTCCCTCCACCCCATCCCTCTCCTTCTCCTCCTTCGAGACACACTGCATCCGCCTGTTCTCTCCTCTGGCTCTCAGGGTGGCAGTCATCTACCGCCCACCGGGACCAACCTCCCAGTTCTTTGACCACTTTGCTACCTGGCTTTCTCACTTCCTGTCTTCTAATCTTCCATTAATCACTACAACACTACGCTTATCTCTGCTCTAGACACTCTTGCTCCTCTTCGACTCTGTAAGGCCCCACGCCGCCAGCTTCAGCCCTGGCACACCCTCCAGACTCGCTACCTGCAAAGATGCTCTCGCACTGCAGAGCGTGCCTGTAGCAAATCCCGCTCTGAAGCTGATTTTGTTCACTTCAAGTTTATTCTCCGGTCATACACCTCTGCCCTCCACTTGGCCAAACAATCCTTCTTCTCATCTCTTATATCTATGCTGTCCTCCAACCCTAAATGGCTCTGGTCCACCTTCAACACCCTCCTCTACCCACCTGCACCTCCCCCCACAGCAGCCTTCAGCGCTCAAGACCTGGCAGACTACTTCCTCAGTAAAATTTTAACTATCAGAAGCAACATCCCAACACAAGATAGTTATCTGCCACCTCCACTCCCAGAGGTCCCTCTCTGCCACCCTCTGCCGCTTCCTCCCAGCCACTGAGGAGGAAGTCAATTCCTTATTGTCCTCCTCACATCTCACCACGTGCCCGCTCGACCCCATTCCCTCACATCTAATTCCTCCCCTCTCCTCCTCCCTCACCCCTGCTCTCACACACATCTTCAACCTATCTCTCTCCACTGGCTCCTTTCCATCCACCTTCAAACACGCGCTAGTTACCCCTTTACTAAAGAAACCATCCCTAGATCCCAACTCTCCATCCAATTACCGCCTGTATCCTGCTTCCCTTCACATCAAAGCTCTTAGAAAAACTAGTCTTCAACCGCCTCTCCCTCTTCCTGTCCTCCAATTCCCTACTTGACCCCCTGCAATCTGGCTTCCGTCCCCTACACTCAACTGAAACTGCCCTCACCAAAGTCACCAACGACCTCCTAACTACTAAAAAACACGGCCACTATTCTATTCTCATCCTGCTTGACCTCTCGGCTGCTTTTGACACTGTTGACCACCCCCTCCTTCTACAGACCCTCAACTCTCTGGGTCTCGGTGACACTGCACTTGCTTGGGTTGACTCCTATTTATCCAACAGGTCCTTCTGTGTGTCCTTTGCTGGTAACTCCTCCTCTTCATTGCCTCTATCTGTTGATGTACCTCAAGGCTCTGTCCTTGGTCCTCTGCTCTTTTCCATCTACACCTCCTCCCTGGGCAAAATCATCAACAGCTTTGGCTTTAATTACCACCTCTACGCTGATGACACTCAGATCTACCTCTCTACCCCTGATCTCTCTCCCCCTGTCCTTTCAAAAGTCAGTGACTGTTTATCTGGCATCTCCTCCTGGATGGCCTCCCACCACCTAAAGATCAACATGTCAAAGACTGAACTCCTACTTATTCCTCCCTCCAATGCCTCCCCACCTCCAGACTTCTCTATCACGGTGGAGGGTATCACCATCTCCCCATCAAACCAAGTTCGCTGTCTTGGAGTTACACTTGACTCTGCTCTTTCCTTCATCCCCCACATCAAGTCTCTTTCCTCCTCCTGCCGATACCAACTGCGTAATATTTCCAGAATTCGGCCATTTCTTACCGCTGTCACCACAAAACAACTCATACACGCCCTGGTAATCTCCCGACTCGACTATTGCAATAATCTCTTATCTGGCCTCCCTCTGTCCCGCCTCTCCCCCCTACAATCCATCCTGAACGCCTCCGCCAGGCTAATTCACCTCACCCGCCGCTCTGTCTCTGCCGCTCCCCTCTGCGAGTCCCTTCACTGGCTCCCCATCCACTGCAGAATTAAGTTCAAAATCCTTATCCTTACCTACAAAACCCTCACTAACTCAGCTCCCCACTACCTGTCCTCACTAATCACCAAATACACCCCAGCCCGCTCCCTAAGGTCAAACAGTGACCTGCACCTAGCTTCTCCCCGCATCACCTCTTCCCATGATAGACTGCAGGATTTCTCACGCGCAGCCCCCACTCTCTGGAACAGACTTTTCCCTAACTTCTCTTCCTTCAAACGCTCCCTTAAAATGTTCCTATTTAGGGAAGCCTAACACCCAACTCACTGACGCAACCATCAATCACTCTCACCTTACAGTCCTCTCCTCCTGTTTCCAACCCCAACCGTCCCAGATTGTGAGTTCCTATGGGAATAGGGCCCTCATCTCCTCCTGTACTGTTTGTCAAATGTTGTTCAATGTATTGTAACCCTGTCTATACTGTGCTTATTGTACAGCGCTGCGGAATATGCTGGTGCTTTATAAATAAAGAATAATAATAATAATAATAATAATGGCAAGAACAAGCCTCAGAGCAAGTAAAGGAGAAAAAAAATCGAGAAGAACAAAAAATAGGAGTGCGGCACAGGCACTGAACAATTACTCTTAACCTAATGGATTGGAGGGAGATCCCAGTATGGGTAGTACAAAGAAGCCAAAATATCTTAAGTGAGATTCTAGATCGCACCTTGAGGAGTGGTATAGTAAGAAAAACAGTCGTAGAGGTAATAGAGAAAGTGTTATAGCCCTATGTAGCCAATGTTGAACCAAACAAGAAAGAAACACCAATCTGGATAGTCAAAGTTCATCGGTGTGGATCCAGATCCCTGGGTCTGTAGAGACGTACTTGTCCCCTGAGAGAGGGGAAGTGAACGGGCCTGGTCAGGCTGGTGCTTGAGGGGTAGGTGTTGCTGGAGGGGTATGTGTTGGTTGGCGTCCTCGCTTTGACGGGGTCTGCCATTGTGGTTGTTGGGATTGAGGTGGACGGCTCGGAACCTCTAGGGATACACTTCGATACCATTCTGGTATGGTCAGATCTGTGAGTCCAAGCACAGATAGTAGGGGTGGTAAGTCAGCTGTGCAGGCAACCACATATAAGCGGCACTCCAAGGTCGTCTGGAGTTGAAATGGGTAACCCCAGTGGTAACGTACCTGGTGTTCCCTCAGAGCGTCCATCAAGGGTTTTAGCATACGCCGGGCCTGCAGGGTGGACCAGGAAAGATCAGGGTACAACTGTATAGGATTCCCAAATTGGTCTTTAACATCCACGTTGCGGGCAGCTTGGAGAATTTCTTCTTTTTGTTTAAATAGGTGGAGGTGTCATATAATATCTCTGGGCGCCGAGTTCAGGGCCCCCTTGGGCTTTAAGGAGCGGTGTGCTCGATCAAATTGAATGGAGGAATCGAGTAGCTTACGTAAAAGAGCATTAAAGATGGGTTGTAGAACATCAGGGAGAGACTCGGCACCATCTTGCAGTTATGGGATCCCCCTGATCCTAATGTTGTTTCTCTGGCCCCTATTGTCTTGGTCATCTAGGATACGATGTAAGCGTTGTAAATGTACCTCACGTGTAGTCGCAAAATGTTCCAGGCGGGTGAATCTCTCGTCCAGTTGGTCCCCGGTCTCCTCCAGCTCCAGGACTCTGGATCCAACATGGTGGATTTCAGCACCAACCGCCTCCAGCCGCGTGGCAAATTAAGTTTCCAGTTTTGAGAGCATAGCGGCCAGATCCTCCCTTGGTAAGGAGAGGAGGAGATCACAGACCGCTATATCACCCTCCTCTAAAGGCGTTGGACTGCCGACGGAGGAGTTTGTCGCCGAGGCTCCCGAGGTCAGTGCCATCTTGGGTCCCTGCGTGCTCCCTCTAGTTGCCTGCCTGTCTTCAAAATATTTGGTGATACCCTCCGGTGTTGGTGATTCCGAGGCCCCCCGCAGGCCGTGCGTCCTTTGGGATTTTTTTTTGTGGGTCATGCTGGTCCGAGAGTGGTAGGATCTCCCTCATTAAGTTGTGCCTGTTCCTCCGCTCCTCTAATCTGCCGCCATTCGCATTGGCAGCCAAGCCACGCCCCCTTAACCTCTGCTTTTACTGTGCAGATCCACGTCATAGAATCTCTCAGTGCCTAGTAAAACCCTCATCGCAGAGTGTGAAGCCCTGGTATCCAAATCTTGCAGCAAAATCACAGATTCCAAGTTTCACAGTGAAGCCAAAGTTGTCATGTCTGGTGGCAAGCCCCCTGTTCCCATGTTACACAGTGGGGCCTCAGAGTTCAAGTATGGTGGGGAGTCCACTGATTTTCATTTCTGCAGTGCAGCCACTGGTTCCAATTCCCACGGTCAGAGTCACTCATTCCATGTTCCTCAGTGAAGCCGATGTTGTCATGCCTGGTGGTGAGCCCCTGTTCTTATGTTACACAGTGGGGCCTCAGGTTCCAAGTATAGCAGTGAGACCACTGTGTCCATGTCCCACAGTGGAGCCACTGAAGCCATGTTTAACGGTGAGGCCACGATCACCAAATACGGTAGCCTGTCCGCAGTCACTGAATATGGAGGCAAGAACGCAGCATCCATGTCTGGTGGTATGTTCGCAGTGAGGCCGCAGTCTCCATGACAACCAGGTGCTACTGCTAATGCGAATACAAGGGGTTTGATGAAAGCTTCTTCTACTTCCAGGGTGAATCAATCTGCAGCTCTGGCAGGATGCCAAATGGGAGAGGCTAATATACTGCAGCAATACATAGTTTTGAATCACTTTAAGTGCCTGAGTAATGAGTGCTTCACAAAATGCAAACTGTGCAGGAAGGAAGTCAGCAGGGAATCTAATGGGCACCTCATGGGATGAACCAACATCTGCAAAGATGCCACCAGGTGGTCCTAATACCAAGGGTCAAGATAAATATATCAGATTGGAGTGATTGTGTTAATTGCAAGATGATAATTGTTAAGGAGACCGAAATCTTAGTGAGTTCCCACACTTCAGTTTTTAGGACTTGAACGTTGCCTATACATACAGGGCAGTATTACATACAAGACGCTAAAAATGGGATGCTAAGAAGGAAAACCTGCCAATTCTGCCACCTGCCCTGTAAGCAGCACTACGCCAGAGGATTTGAGACAGCGATAACACCCCACCCCGAGCATCCCCTCCTGGAGTCCATTGTACTCCAATGAGGCTTCGACCTCCGGGTCACATGACCTGCAGGATCACGCCTCGTCGCGAGATCCTGCAGGTCCACGGAGTGATCGCAGAGGGAGACTGGGGACTATTTTTCCTCAGTCTCACTCTGCTCCTGGCAGCCAGAAGAGGAGGATCAAGACACCGTTCGCACCGCGGGATGAGAAGTGAGTATCTAATTTTTGGGGGGATTTGTAGCTAGTGATAACCAGCAGAAGCGGAATCAGCTCCAGGTCCTAGCTGTGGTTAACTTTCGAGTTAACTGCAGCAGGACAATAATTTGCGTTAAGACTTTGTAATAATAACGCTAATTAACATTTTACGCTCCCTATGTTAAGTATAGGGAGCACAAAGTACAACAAAGCTCGCGCTGAAAAGTGCAAGATCCGAATCGCTAACGAGTTTGATTGTAATATGGTGCGCCCGCGTTAGGGCAACCACAGCTAACATTAATGCTCACACAGGTGAGGGTTAATGTTAACGGTCGGATTGTAATATGGCCCATGGTGGGTTTTTTTCATGTTTTATGTGCTTTTGTTCCTATTATTCTATGTAGATTTTACAGTGGAGTCATTGAACTCTATTTTGGACTGTATTTAAATCAATACGGGGTTTGCAGGCTCCTA
Organism: Leptobrachium leishanense; assembly: GCA_009667805.1. Lineage (NCBI taxonomy): Eukaryota > Metazoa > Chordata > Amphibia > Anura > Megophryidae > Leptobrachium > Leptobrachium leishanense. Next base: position 112,871,754 of record CM019070.1, read on the forward strand.
TGATTATAATGGCGAGGGGATCACAATTCAGGTGAGAGAGCTCTTTTTTTATTTTTATTATATGGGTTTACCACTGTTATTTACCCACAAGAACTCACAGCTCTCACATCTTTTAAAATGCAATATATACAGGGTTATTCAAAGAGATCCGAGTGGCTGGAGAAAGGTAACCGAACGCTGATAATCAGCGTTCGGTTACCTTTCTTGGCCATTCGGCTATCCAGAGAGCAGGCAATTCGCCAAATCCTGGCGAATTGCCTGCACATTCGGTGCCTGTTCGAGGGCAGTGCCATAAAAAAGCACTGCTTCGGCTATTCAGAGAGCACAAACCAGCAGTGAAAGGTTCCCCTAATGCCCTGCCATTCGGTGGTTTCATTCGACAGGTTTATTCAGGAGAATCCCATAGGCTTCAATGTTAATAATATTCATGTTTTAACTCAATATCTAATAAAACGTTCATTATAAAATTCTGCAGTAAAAAGTCTCTTTATTTATAGATTTTTTAGGATATTTTAAGCATTTTTCTGTATTTTTTTTTTTTTTAAGTTTACTTATTTTTTCTGTAACTGCCCTTTTTATTATCATTCCTTGGACCTCATATGTAAATTTTAGACATTTTTGCTCAGTAGTTTCTTTGCAAACAGCGTTTCACTTTTCAAACATTCATGCTAACTGTTTTGCTAATTATATTCACTGCCTTCGTCTGCGGTGTCGGCTTTTTATGGCGACTTCGCTGCTTGTGATCGGCTCCTGCTCGGGTTTTTCCAGCGTCTTCGGCGGGTTAATCCAGATGTTTTTGCATTTTCGGCATGCATTCGCTGGGTTTTTGCGGTGACTTTTCGTCGGGTTTGCGGCAGCTTTTCCCTGCGCTTCGACCGCTCTGTGGTGCTTGCTGAATACACCGCAGGGTTGCCGAAATGGGATCGCCAAAATGAATCGAATTGAAAAGTCTCTCTCTCTCTCTCTCTCTCTCTCATTTGATAGCAGTTTATTGTTATAAGGAAAATCTAAGAATAAATGTTTACAGAAGTTAAAAAAAGAAAATCTTAACCAACTAGTGCTAAATATTTGCTATTATAACACTTTAACAGGATTTATTTATTATTAGTACATCACAGAGACAGCTCATTCTCTATCAGGTATAAAGAAAGATAAAATATCAGCAGCATAGAAAGGGATAATCAGGATAGCATCGAAATGCTTTTCAATTTATTTATATAGGAACATATTTTGAGAGCCAACCTTTTCAAGCATCTTTTGCCAAAACTGCCTCCATAGGATAATAACAATAATTGCTACAAGGATGAAAATGATGGCAACCAAGCAACCAATCAAAATGCGAGTATTGCTGTCATCTATCTTCAGTGTTGGATCTGAAAATAATAAAAAAAGAAGAGAAAGTTAAGGAAATTCCAGTCTTCTTTATAATAGTAGCCAACTCTCCTCACTTGCTACCCTTGGCATCCTCTCATGGACTCCTCTACAACTCCAAGGAGACACGTGAATGTGCGATTAATTGGCTCATGTGGTTCAGTTTTGGACAAATACAAATTCACACAAAATCGGCAATTTCATCGATTCAGAAGCATCCAAATCACTGAGTTGCCAAAATGCCATATAAATTTTCTGAATCAATCGAAAGTAACCCTACCCATAATTATTAAACAAGCATAAATAGTAATCCTAACCATAAATGTAACTCTAAACGTAGCCATTAGTGATGAGCCGAACACCCCCATGTTCGGTTCGCATTCGAACTCGAACAATTTCGAAAGTTCGAGTTCGAACTCGCACACGAACCGAACTCGATGCAAGTCAATGGGACTCAAAAGTTCGATTTTTAGAGTGCCATCCAAGAGGGCATATGTGCAAGATATTTGCCATAAAATGTATATGGGGGTCTGGGTAGTGCCCTGGGGGACAGGAAACAAGGACAAAAAGTTTGGAAAAAAACGTTTTTAAAGGCACAGTGAGTTTTCCATGAAATAAAGGTTAAGAATAAAAACGAAAAATTCCTTCAAATATCGAGCCTAGGAGGTCCCCATAACCTGCCCGTGAAGTGGCGGATTTGTAGGATGTATAGAAACATTTAAAAAAAAAAAAGGACATTTCAAATGACGGTAAATGATTTTCCTTTTAATCTATTCATAAACAACTGCTTGGGGCGGCAGCCTGTATGAAAAGAGGAGAAGTTTTAGGACACACAGAACAAGTTTAGTGATTTTTTTGGCTAAATTATGGTGAAACTTATGTAGGCTGTCACGTACTGTTACCGGAGTGGCACCAGAGTATGAGGGGATGGTTGAGCCCAAGTTGCAGTATACTGCACAGAGACAGGAATGGGTGGAGGTGGATGGAAAAACAGACTGACCAGATTGCTGAAGATGGTGAGTGCAGTTGCTGGAGTCCAAGGATATTGTGAGTGGGTTGAAGTTGGTTTGAAATACAGGAGCAGATATTGGGATAGGGATTCTAGACAAGGCTGGGGTTATACAGGAGCAACAGAGCACAGCACTTCTCTCTGTGGGGAATGAAGCACAACGATAAAGCGAGGATAGGAGGTGGGCGTGGTGCCTTTTATTTGGTGTGTGGTGTGACGTGCTTGGTGTTTTAACTACTTGTATACTGGAGGAGGAGGAATATTTTTTCTTACGCTACAGCAGCTGGGGCAACGTAATCTGACTGTGTAAATCTTCAGCTAATGGGATGCTGTCACATTCTGAGGAAGGACCTGGTACACCTATTACTGTAGCACCATCCCTGTCAGTGGAGGTTGTAGGCAATGACATGGAAGCACATATAGTGGGGGTAGAGACAGATGATGAGGAGGAGGAGGACCTATGCAAAGTGTTGTTCCAACGGGAGGCGTGGCAGGTGGTCATATGTCACCTCAAGCACGTAGTACCCAAGCGTGGGATGTCTTTCCCACACTTGATCCTCATCTGACATAGATTGCAAATAGCAACGGTGTGGTCTGCTGCACATTTCTTACAGAACTCCCAGACAGCAGACTTGCTGTACATGTGCTTTGAGACAACAGCACTCTGTACCTGAGCAGCTGTGACTTCTGATGCCTTGGACTGGCTACAGTTGGTCATAGAGGACGTTCTGCCTCGTTTTTGTTGTGCCTCCTCCTCCTCCCTTGACTCCTCTGTTCGATCAGGCACCCAGGTGGAGTCAGTGACCTCATCATCGTCATCACCCCCTATCTCCTCGTCACTGGAGCCAACTTGGCAGTATGCTGCAGCTGCTGGGGCAACATGAGTGCCAGTTATTTGTGTGTCACTGGCACTCCCTTCCTCTAGGTTGATTATACTCCCTTATCTGTGTCTGGGAGCGTCTGCCTGTCCTTTTTGGTATGTCTGACATGGTGAGTGATATATAGATTAAAGATATACAGAACTCTGATTCAACTCTGGTATAAAAAGTGGAGATATGCAGAACTCTGATTCAACTGTGTGATCTAGATTAAAGATTTCCAGAACTCTGGTATAACTCAGTGAGACACCCTGATAGCTGGCAGCCAGTGACAAGACACAGATTAAAATTCGCAGAAATCTACTACAAGTCTGTGAGACCCCCTGATAGGACCCCTTGATAGCTGGCAACAGTGACAAGACACAGATTACAATTCACAGAAACCTCCTATAAATCAGCGAGACCCCCTGATGGGTGGCAGTGACAAGACGCAGATTAAAATTCACAGAAACCTCCTATAAATCAGTGAGACCCTCTGATGGGTGGCAGTGACAAGACACAAATTACAATTCCCAGATATCTGCTACAAGTACAGTATGTGGGACCCCCTGATAGCTGGCAGTGAGAAGACACAAATTACAATTCCCAGGAACCTCCTATAAATCAGTGAGACCCCCTGATGGGTGGCAGTGGCAAGACACAAATTACAATTCCCAGGATCCTCCTATAAATCAGTGAGACCCCCTGATGGGTGGCAGTGACAAGACACAAATTGCAATTCCCAGATATCTGCTAGAAGTGAGACCCCCCAATAGCTGCTGGCACTGAGAAGACACACTAACAGAACAATCTCCTCTCAAAATACACGTGGTGCTGGGACTACGAGTGACGCCTTATATAGTGTGCTGCGGGACCTAGCTCTGTGAGCCCATGATTGGGCAAAATTTGCCCAATCAGGACTCTAAGCCGTGATTGGCATAGTCTTGCACCTGTAGGCTGTAGCCAATTACAAGCTTCAGACCAGTGGGAAAAGTGCATTGTGGTGCATTGTGGGTGAACACGGGCGAGTACGCGGAAATGTTCGGAGTTCGACCAACAGCCGAGCGGCGATGTTCGAATCGAAAACTGAACAGATCGAACCGCTCATCCCTATTGGGCACCTGTCTTAAGAAAGGATATTATAGCGCTAGAAAAAGTGCAGAGACGGGCGACTAAATTAATAAGAGGAATGGAAGGGTTAAGTTATGAGGAAAGACAAGCTTAAACCTGTTTAGTTTAGAGAAACGGCGCCTTAGAGGGGATCTGATAACCTTATATAAATATATAAGGGGCCATTTTAAACCATTGTCTGGAAATCTATTCATTAACAGGACTATACACAGGACACAAGGTCACCCATTTAGACTGGACGAAAGGAAATTCAGCCTAAAGCATAGGAAGGGTTATTTTACGGTGAGAACAATAAAGCTGTGGAATTCTCTGCCTGTTGAGGTGGTTGGGTCAGAGACTGTACAGACTTTTTAAAAAAACAACTGTATGACTTCCTGCAGACACGGAATATTAAGGTTTATAATATTTAATATGTGAGTAAAAGCTTCTTGATCCAAGGAGAAATCTGACTGCCATTCTTGGGTGAAGAAGGAATTTTTTCCCAGTGTGTTGCATATTGGCGAGCGCTTCAGACTGGGTTTTTTGCCTCCTTTTGGATCAACAGCAGTAGCTGATGTGTGAGAGGCTGAACCCGATGGACGCATGTCGTCTTTCAGCCTATGTAACTATGTAACTATTATTGTGTTTGTTTTCAGGGCTGGTGCTAGACTATTTTTAGCCCTAGGGCAAGACGAGCTACTTGTGCCCCCCCCCAAAAAAAATAGTCAACTGTTGAAATACGGGGACACACACACGCACACTGTGCATTGGGAAACACACACACACACACCCTGTGCACATGGACAGCACGAGTTTGTTTGGTCCCCATCTTATTCCTCTGCTGGTCGGGCCCTGGATGGGTCTGTGCCTCTTTCTTTCCTCTGCCCTTTTCTTTCATCTGCCACTTTCTTTTCATCTGCCGCTTTCTTTTCTTTCATCTGCCTCTTGTGGTGCCCGCACGTCTGGTGGTGCCTGCGTGTCACCATAAGATGTCTTCCTACTGCGCTGCTAGCGGGGTCTGCTTTACAAGCCGCCACTGCCGGCTACACAAACAAACAATGACAAAGGGGTACAATAATGGATCCCGGGTTAGACGGCTGCGCCCCTAGGTGACAATGTGCCCTAGACGCTTGCCTAGTGGAAGCACCAGCCCTGCTTGTTTTTATGAAGTAGAAAAGGTTCAAGTAGATGTGTAAAAAATAAACTTAAAACAGTCACTTTCCCAGCAGCTAAAGTTCTATGCTCAGATTTTTTCATTTCCCGACCCTTTAAAATTACTAATGGCACACGTCAGGGTTGCCCCCTTTCCCCTCTTCTTTATGCTTTGACACTGGAGCCTCTTGCTCAGTTCATCCGACAGACCGAAGGAGTGGAGGCTGTTTCCTTAGGTCCAGGGGTCAAGTCCTGCGAAAAAAAGTGAGGGAACTCACCCACGAATTCCACAACCCCTATTACCTGAAGAAAAAATATATGTATCATGAGTATAGCAGTGCGTGGCGATACCATTTTTATTGGGTTAACTTTACATTTAAAAGACAAGCTTTCAAGAGTGTAAACTGGAAACTATACTGATCAGTGAAAGGTATCACTACCTACCGGTATACTCGTGATTTTGTGCACTGAACCCCCAGAATAATATACACAACACTGAACCCCCAGAATAATATACACAACACTGAACCCCCAGAATAATATACACAGCACTGAACCCCAGAATAATATACACAACACTGAACCCCCAGAATAATATACACAGCACTGAACCCCAGAATAATATACACAACACTGAACCCCAGAATAATATACACAGATACAACAGCACTGAACCCCAGAATAATGTACACAGCACTGAGCCCCCAGAATAATATACACGGCACTGAGCCCCCAGAATAATATACACGGCACTGGACCCCCTGAATAATATACACAGCACTGAGCCCCAAGAATAATATGCACAGCACTGAGCCCCAAGAATAACATAATAATATGCACAGCACTGAGCCCCCAGAATAATATACACAGCACTGAGCCCCAAGAATAACATAATAACATGCACAGCACTGAGCCCCCAGAATAATATACACAGCACTGAACCCCAAGAATAATATGCACAGCACTGGTTATATGGATATATTTTCCCCAGTTCACATGGATATAATTGCCCCCAGCTCATATGGGTATATATTGCCCCAGCTCTCATGGATAATGCCCCCCAGCTCTCATGGATAATGCCCCAGCTCTCATGGATAATGCCCCAACTCTCATGGATAATGCCCCCGGTCTCATGGATAATGCCCCAGATCTCATGGATAGTGCCCCCAGGTCTCATGGATAATGCCCCAGCTCTCATGGATAATGCACCAGCTCTCATGGATAATGCCCCCCAGCTCTCATGGATAATGCCCCAGTTGTCATGGCTATGCCCCCCAGCTCTCATGGATAATGCCCCCCAGCTCTCATGGATAATGCCCCCAGGTCTCATGGATAATGCCCCAGGGTCTCATGGATAATGCCCCCAGCTCTCATGGCTAATGCCCCAGGTCTCATGGATATGCCACAGGTCTCTTGGATATGCCCCAGGTTTCATGGATATATGCCCCCCCAGGTCTCATGGATAATGCCCCTAGGTCACATGGATATATGCCCCAGCTCTCATGGATAATGCCCCCGGTCTCATGGATAATGCCCCAGGTCTCATGGATAATGCCCCAGCTCTCATGGATAATGCCCCCGGTCTCATTGATAATGCCCCAGGTCTCATGGATAGTGCCCCAGGTCTCATGGATATATGTCCCAGCTCTCATGGATAATGCCCCCGGTCTCATGGATAATGCCCCCAGGTCTCATGGATATTGCCCCCAGGGTCTCATGGACATTGCCCCCAGGGTCTCATGGATAATGCCCCAGGTCTCATGGATATTGCCCCAGGTCTCATGGATAATGCCCCAGGTCTCATGGATATTGCCCCCAGGTCTCATGGATATTGCCCCCAGGGTCTCATGGATAATGCCCCCAGGTCTCATGGATAATGCCAGATATAGAAAAACTGTGGTACAAGGTACTTAGCTTTTGAAATTGGGTCCGCTCCTCGTGGAGATATTCCCACTCTCCTTAAGATGAAGCCACAGATGAATAGTTGAGGAGCTTTGGATCCTTGTTATATCTGGGTGGGATGGGCCCAGTTGGAAGATATAAATCATACGTCTCCAAACCTTACTTATAAATATGCAAAATAAATAAATCGGGAAGGTATATAAACAAAAATAAAATTTATTTGGTAATAATAAAAATGCCCAACGCGTTTCGTCCTAAGACTTTCTCAAGGGCGATAAATCGAAAATAAAAAGCATAAAATAATATTTTATGCTTTTTATTTTCGATTTATCGCCCTTGAGAAAGTCTTAGGACGAAACGCGTTGGGCATTTTTATTATTACCAAATAAATTTTATTTTTGTTTATATACCTTCCCGATTTATTTATTTTGCATATATCTAAATAAGGTTTGGAGACGTCTGATTTATATCTTCCAACTGGGCCCATCCCACCCAGATATAACAAGGATCCAAAGCTCCTCAACTATTCATCAGTGGCCTCATGGATAATGCCCCCAGGTCTCATGGATAATGCCCCCGGTCACATGGATAGTGCCCCCAGGTCTCATGGATATATGCCCCAGCTCTCATGGATAATGCCCCATGTCTCATGGATATTGTCCCTAGGTCTCATGGATAATGCCCTCAGGTCTCATGGATATTACCCTCAGGGTCTCATGGATAATGCCCCCAGCAGCCAGCTCACCTCTCTGTGCGCCCGGCGGCTGCGTGCTTCCTGCTTGAACGGCCGCTGACAGGAAGTGCAGCCGCTCGCCTGGAATCGATGAAACAGCCAGGTGAGCGGCTGCACTTCCTGTCAGTGGCCGTTCTAGCAGGAAGCAGCACGCGGCCGCCGGCAATGTGCGGCGGCAGCCTGTTCCAGTGTTTCGGGCTCGGGCCACAGCGGGAACGCTGCGTTCCCGCAGCGTTCCCGCTATGGGAGAAGTGCGGGAACGCCGTTCCCACGCGTTCCAGCTCGACTCGAGCCTCGCTTAGGTCCTAGGATACACAAAGTGAGTCTATTTGCAGATGATGTTATGCTGACATTGACATACCCATCCACCTCCATTCCTGCACTACACGACTTGTTGCGAGACTATGGCGGTGTATCCTATCGTTCCATAAATGTTGCAAAATCTCAGATACAGTACTGGCCCCTGAAGTTGTCCTATAAGTATGCGTGGTGTAAACACCACGTTACTTACTTGGGTGTTAAACTGGCACTAACAACACAAGAGTTGCTTAAATTCTGTACGCGATCCGTGGCTATTGTGGGACACAAGGTCGCTGTAAACAAGTCTGTTGAATGTACATTTTATCGCTCTATTCAATTATCTAGTCCGCAAGCACCATACCAAATGTCTGCTGTATTTTCTCTTTCCTGTCTATCAGGGTAATTCAAAGAGATTCGAAAAGTCACCGCACGTTCGGTAACTTTTTGTTCTCTTTATTTTGGTTCCTTTTGCCGATCCCATTTTGGTGACCCTGCGTTGTATTCAGCAAGCACCACAGGGCCCCCAAATTGCAGGGAAAAGCTGCCGCAAACTTGACGAAAACTAACCGCAAAACCCAGCGAATACACGCCGAAAACCCGCAAAAACATCTGGATTAACCTGCCGAAAACCACGGAAAAACCCTAGCAGGAGCCGATCAAAGCCTCTGGAAAAAGCCGACACCGCAGAAGAGGCAGTGAATAAATTAGCAAAACAGTTTGCATGAATGATTGAAAAGTGAAACGCTGTTTGCAAAGAAACTACTGAGCGAAAATGTCTGAAATTTACATATGAGGTCCAGGGAATGATAATAAAAAGGGCTGTTACAGAAAAAATAAGTAAACTTAAAAAAAATCCATGAAAATGCTTAAAATATCCTAAAAAATCTATAAATAAAGAGACTCTTTACTGCAGAATTTTATAATGAACGGTTTATTAGATATTTAATTAAAACGGGAATATTTTTAACATTGAAGCCTATGGGATTCTCCTGAATAAACTTGCCGAATTAAACCACCGAATGGCAGGGCAATTCGTGAACCTTTCGCTGCTGGTTTTTGTTCTCTGAATAGCCGAAGCAGTGCTTTTTCATGGAGATTTCACTGCCCTCGAACAGGTACCGAACAGGCACCGTATGTGCAGGCAATTCACCATGATTTGGCGAATTGCCTGCTCTCTGGATAGTCGAATGGCCGAGAAAGGTAACCAAACGCTGATTTTCACCGTTCGGTTACCTTTCTCAAGCAATTCGGGTCTCTCTGAATTACCCTGTATGTGTGTTTGATGTGATAATGCATATACAGCTTAACTCATTGTGCAATGACCTGCTCTAACCTGCTATTGTGACCTGTACTGTGGTGTTCACATGTATGTCTACAGTCAATGATTTACCCCCTTTTTTCTTTCTGTACCCTATTGCTTATTTGAAAAAGAAAAATATTATTTTAAAAAAAACAGGCACTTTTGATTTGAATTCACAACCTTCTGTCTATGCAGGAGCACTAACTGAGCCACGGCCCACACACGAAGTCATACTGCTTTGCTACTTCTAAAGGATTTATAGCCTGGGGCAGGGAGTATTTTTTACCATTTGCCAAAAAAAAAAATGTCCCCAGATTTAATTTTAAAAAATCTGGTTACCTTAGGCTGGAGGCCCTGGGTGAATTCCCCGATGAGGCAGGGTGGGGTCAGTGGAGAGGGGAAACAAGTCAACTCACACTTCAGGGCCAAATTACTACAAATTCGGAGAGCGTTCACAATGGTCGGGCAGGTGGTTCTCAGTAGTGGTCTATAAGAGTTGGCTATCCGTATCCAGTAATCCAGGTGGCATGGCAGTGCAAGGGAATGCTCCAGCACAACCCATCTGCGGTGGATACTGGGGCAATGCCAATCAACAATTTGGGCTGGTTGAGATGCATAATAATAAGAATCAGAGGTTTTGGTTTACTTAAATGGCCAATGAAGTGTAAGCTCATCTGCTACGTCACGGCACCTCTGAGGGGAGTCCTACCTAATGAAGCCAAAAGCTGCTTTCTAAGCAAGACATTTTTTTTCTTATGTTTTATATGTGTTACTGGGCTGGATACCTTTGGTAGTTGCAGGCTGCAGCCACCCTGGTAGGCATCAGGCACAACAGTTTTTTCTGTGTGTATGCATATTTTGTCATATCTCCAGGCAGGTCATCCTTGTTGCTGTCCTGTTCCGCGTTTATGTTTTTAATCCCAAAGTGGAATTGTTTCCGGGGATGGTATAAAAGAAAACCCACCCATCTCTCTCATGACTGAAAAGCAGCATGAGCATATGGCTTGCTTAGAGTAGCTTTTGGTTTCATTAGGTAGGACTCATCTCAGGAGGTGCCGTGACCTAGAAGGTGAGCTTACACTTCAATGGCCATTTAAGTAAACCAAAACCTCTGATTCTGCTTTGTTTCTCATGGAGCTATAGGGATAAGGGCAGGTGACACTTTTTTCTTATGTTTTATACATGTTACTGGGCTGGATACGTCTGATAGTCGCAGCCGCCCTGGTAGGGATCATGTGCGACACAGATTTTTCTGTATGTATGCATAATAATAAGAATGCAAGTAAGGCAGCCCCTACCTGCCCCTATCTCTGGGTCGATATAGCACCCGCCTCCCAATACGTTTCCTGGCCCCTCCAGACAAAATATTCTATTCGCCTCTGAAGTAATTGAAAATCCTCGCCCACCACCAGGATGGATAATGTTTGAAAAAGATACAGCAGTCTCGGGAAGATGTTCATTTTGATGTAGTGCACCCTACCTTTTTAGCATATTTAGTCCAACACTCCAGGTCAGTCTTGATAGCTTTTAGAAGTGGTGGATAATTAGTGTCATATGAATACAAGGGGTCAGCCTGATCCCAAGATCCCATGTGAATGTTAAATTTTAAAGTGGTAGACAGAAGAGAGGTGAGTGCTCATTTCGTTTGGGTTGTGGATGACCAGGGCTTCAGACTCATTGATGTTCAGTTTATAGCCCAAAAGATACAACAACCTTGTAAGGTGGTCGGAGACAGACGCAAGGGACTGAAAGGGGTTCAATGGCGGGAGAAGGATGTCGTCTGCATAAGCAAAAACTACAAAGTGGTTGGTGCCCTCTGTTAGAGTGGTTCTAATGAGAGCATAGAGCGCCGTGATAGGGAGCAACTCCAGTGTGTATCTGGAAGGGAAAGAGGTTTGGCAGTGGGCAGCATGAGCTTGTGAGGGAGATGTATATAAGGCCCGTACTGCCTAAATAAATTCAGCAGTAAAGGGAAAACGCTGCAGTACCAAAACCAGGGTGGAGTGGTCATTCTTATCAAAAGCCTTCTCGGCCTCAAGTGTTACGAAGAGTGAGGGTATTTTTGAAGAGGAAGCATACCAGAGGAAGTCGGTTGCCCTGCAGGTATTGTCATAAGCTTGTCTACCAGGGATAACCCCTACCTGGTCAGAGTGAGTCAGCTTGGGAAGAAGAGTATCTATTCTATAGTCTAGGATTTTTGCAAATATCTTTACATCAGTGTTCAGTTGAGATATTGGTCTGTAATTATCTGGGTATAGCAGGTCTCTATCTGGCTTAGGGAGGGATCACTATGGAGGATGTTAACGAGTTTTGGGCAAAGTGTTCGCCCGTCAGTAAAGAGATGTACAGAGGTTGTAGGTGGAGGATCAGGAAATCCGAAAAGGTTTTGTAGTAGGATACCGTAAAACCATCCAGGCCTGGGGCCTTGTGTGGTTTCATCCCTTTAATGATGTCCGAGATCTCACTTTGGGGAGATAGTGTAACGGGCGCTGTGGCGCTCACACAAGAGTATCGAGGTTGAGATCTTATTGGACATAAATATCTGCTCGATGGTAACAAAATAGACAGTATATTCAAATTTATACTCCAAAGCAAAGGAGTATGACCGGACAACTGAACTGCTACTAAGTTCAAAAGGTTTCGAGACCAACGGACAACATAGAGCACACAACAATACAACGAGTTGCAAGTCTTGAGTGGTTGTACTGAGGTAGTTAGTTCGACAGCAAATGAATTGTACAGACTGCAGGGCAGTCAACGAACTGACAGACTTAGCATTTACTGAGAACCTTAAACGGGTATGTTGTACCTTGTAATCACCAGGGTCTATTGACACACATAAAGGCTTAAGGATTGTACAAGCCCGGGTACACTTGGCAAATTGAGCAAGATGAACATAAAAAGAAAACAAACAGTATTTCGTAATTGCAGATTGTACAAATGTACACGATCGTATATCATGAACCTCAGGCCTGGAGCAGAACCCCGATAAGGCTATAGTTAGTACACCAGAGCGAGATGGGAATATCCCCAAGAAGCGAGTAAAACCCCAAGCAGCCTGCATAGGGTTAAACCAACGACGCACAGCACTAGCAACCGCTATAGCATGTAACATGAGAATGGTAAGACAAGCCGGGTCAAAATCAGGAGCAGGAATCTTAGATGTAAATGGGTCGGCAACAGAACAGCAATGAATACAATAGGAAGCGATGCGGGAACAGAACTCCACGTCAGGGCGATGCGGCAACTCCTCGTGCCCTGCTTTAAACCCGGCGGCTCCTCGTGACCATGCCAGGCCCTGCCCCCTCAGATGCCGCTCGGCCATTACCTGGTGCTGGCACTCGACCAGCCAGTGGCACCGAACCATGCCCAGACCCCACAGGAAGCACAGCAGGGACTAAGGATGTAACCGGTGCCACAATTGCCCCAGCCTGCTGCCTCTCGATGATAGGCAAATTCAAAGAAGACAAATAGTCTCTAATCTCAGAGCAGAAAGACTCATTATCAGTCGTGTGGATAGGGTCGTGATTATATAAACCCGGTTAAAAAGTAAGCCTGTTAACACTCAACGGTGAGGAGACTTGTGTGCCGTCCCTATTTTGGAGTTTACAAAAAGGGGCCGTATAAGGCTGTGGCCGACGTTTGCATGCTAGAGGGGTGTCCATTTTATTACCCCTTTCAAATTATTTGCATTTGGTCCATATCAAGGAGAGCCCAGCATCTCCAAGCAACATTTTGTTCGATGCCATGAGCGTCTAGTGTGGGTGTGACAAAGTATAAATCCAGTCTTTAGGATATATCCACCAAGACCATCTCCCGCACGCAAGAATAGAAGGCATTATGTTGTGGGGGTGGCATGTCTCGATCTATCCATCGGCGAGCATAAGGTAGCATTAAAGTCTCCGGCAATAATAACGCCCGATGTTCGGGACCCTAGGAAACGGGATAGGGCAAACCAAAAGTGGTCAGGGTCATTTGGGACATACAATGAAGCTAAAGCATATGGATAAGGACCAAAAAAACCTGAACCAATACATAGCAGCTCGTTTCGTCCCCCTCCACTGACTCCACCTGAAAAGGACATGAATTATGCAATACAACTGTTGCCTTCTCACTTGATCCCTACACGCAAACACTGTCTACCAACACTGTCAGTCTTTAGAATAGCCAGATTGCTTAATACAGGACAGACACAGAAAAATGATGGTCAGAACAAGACAAAGTTAGGAACTAGAGCAGATAGTCAGACAAAGCTAGGAATCAGAACCAGAATGGGTAATAAGAAAAATCCAGGAACCAGAACTGAAAAGGTTATGGCCCAGAGGACAGGTCCTGGCTTCCTGCTACTGAGATACATGCGCCTCGCTTGTTCGTGCTTTTCATGTGGCGCATCCGCTTTGTCCTGGTGGTCATCCAACATGCAGTCTATGCCTATCGGCCTTCAGTTTTTTGCACCTAAACGATCTTCTCCATAATAGATTTCACTTTTCTCCAAGTCTCCTGCAATTACTGTATGTGATTGTCATGCACCCCGCCGGCGTCGGCGCAAGAAAAACAAAACAGGCGCTGCTGCATTCTGCACACTGCTGGGCAGCACCTGAAAAGGGTACTGCCCTATTCTGAACTTTCTATTCAGCTGCTTGGCTCACTCAGGTGCACTAATTACCAGCTGGTGTGCACCTACAAAAGAAGGCCACACCCTTCCCAGGGTGCTTCAGCATCGTCAGTATCCAGTGTTGTACCTGTCAAGTCAGAAGCCAGACCTTTCCAGAGAGTAACCTGTTTAAACGTGTACCAGACCTTTTTGTATTGTTTCACCAGACTACCGCTTGCTGCCAGCCATTTGACATACAGAATGCCACCTGCATATTCTTACGGATTATCCCTTCATTGGACACAGTGTACAGATTCCCTCCTTCGTGTTTGCCAAGACCCTCTGTGCCACCCTGGACCCTTCACCTGCTGCCTAGACCCTTCATCCACAGTCAAGAACCATCACTGTTGTCAAGACTCTGCACCTATTGTTTCCATATTCCTGGACTCTCACCGTAACCTTGCATATTGCTGCTGATCCTACTGAACCCCAAGTACCACTGTGCCATCCATATTGTTCTGGACATTATCTACCCCTTTGCCGTTACCTGCCCTCTGTGTCTCCTGCTCCTCAGCCCTCTCCCCTATTCTGTTCTAGTAAGTGTATTCTTTAGTTCTGTGCCTACTGCGTTGTTTAGCTATTATTCAGTGTGTCCTGTCCACCCTTTCCTGTCCAGTCTGCTCAGTGTGTCCTGCCCAGCCTGCTCAGTGTGTCCTGTCCAGCCTGCTCAGTGTGTCCTGTCCACCCTGCTCAGTTTGTCCTGTATAGTATATTGTATTCATCTGGTTCATCCCTGTGTTGCTCAATACACCCCTGGTTAACCATATAATGGTCTCAGTGTGTCACTGCATCCCCGGGCTCATACACTCGCCTCACCGCACTTGACAGTGATCGTTCAAGACAGGTAACCTGTACGTGGGAAATTGAGATGGAAGAGCAGGGGGATCAAAGTCAAACACAGTATGAAATGTAGAGTGGACCATGGTTTTGTTGATGGCATTATTCCGAGAATATTCCACCCAAGGCAACCAACTCAGGCAAATTGTCTTGTTTTTGGGCAGCGAAACAATGCAAGGACTGTTCGAGACACTGATTTGCACTCTCAGCAGCCCCATTGGTTTGAGCGTGATATGCTGAAGAGAATGCCAACTTAACCCTCATCTCTGCACAAAACCTACGCCAAAAACTGTGATAAGAACTGCTACCCTCTACCTCTATCAGAGACAATTTCTTGTGGAGTACCATAGAGTCAAACTACTTCCCTAATGAAAACCTTAGCCAATTCTGCGGCTGAAGGCAGTTTCAGAAGAGGGACAAAGTGACCCATTTTAGAGAACCTGTCAACAATCGTCAAAAATTAATGTGTTCCCCTTAGACCTGGGAAAATCCAAGACGATATCCATGGCCAATTGGGACCAAGGCTTATCGGGAATGGGTAGTGGTTGCTACAACCCAACGTGTAGGGCATTAGGAGTTTTGCTTCTAGCACATGTCTCACATGCAGAGACATAGGGCTCTATCACATTCTTAACGCAAATTTTAACGCGTGCGCAAAAATGCATTAATGCAAGGGGCAAAACCCTTACATGGATATATAGCCCCAGGCCAGCTCACATGGATATATTGCCCCAGGCCAGCTCACATGGATAAATTGCCCCACACCAGCTCACATGGATATATTGCCCACACCAACTCACATGGCTATATTGCCCCAGGCCAGCTCACATGGATATATTGCCCCAGGCCAGCTCGCATGGATATATTGCCCCAGGCCAGCTCACATGGATATATTGCCCCAGGCCAGCTCACACGGATATATTGCCCCCCAGCTCACATGGATATATTGCCCACACCAGCTCACACGGATATATTGCCCACACCAGCTCACATGGCTATATTGCCCCACACCAGCTCACATGGATATATCGCCCCAGGCCAGCTCACATGGATATATTGCCCCCGGCCAGCTCACATGGATATGTTGCCCCAGGCCAGCTCACATGGATATATTGCCCAGGCCAGCTCACATGGATATATTGCCCAGGCCAGCTCACATGGATATATTGCCCCAGACCAGCTCACATGGATATATTGCCCCTGGATATATTGCCCCAGGCTCACACATGGATATATTGCCCCCAGCTCATACATGGATATATTGCCCCCAGCTCACACATGGATCTCCCTGCTCTTCCATCATGTGAACTCTGCGATCTCGATTGCGGCAGGCTGGAGGATGGATCTCAGGCGAGCGGCAGATACTCTTGCAGGCGACCGCTCGTTTAAGGATCGAACGCGGCGCCCGTTGGATCTGCCACTGCGCCGACGAGACAGCTCCGGATTCGGACTCAGAGTCCGATACCGGAGCTGTCAAAAATGAAAGGCGGCTGGCGATGAGGTGCCGGTACGGCGTACCGGCGAGTACTGCCTCAAAAAAAACCCTGGTGGTTCTTAATTCTGATTGACTGAATCGCGTGGAAAAAACAGTCCGCACACCGATTTCTGCGCGCAATGTTAATACGCACACGTTTTTGCACGTCTTTTTTGCGCACGTTATTTTTTGACAGATGAAAAAGTGCGCTCGGATTGTAATACCAGCGTTGATTTATGCACGTTAATTTGTGCGCGAAGCGTTAAACATTAACTTGTGGTGCGAGAGTTTTTGCGCAAAGAATGTAATAGAGCCCATACTCTGTTGACCTTGTTTTTTCCAACCTCTGCTCAATTTCTGTTTTTTTTTTTTTATAATTCCAAATTTTTTATTTTGAAAGCATGTCAGCGGAACAATAAGCCGGATGAAATTAAAGTGGCCATGCAGGACCATCACACAATGACTGAAGGAGTAATAAAATAACAAAGTAAACATGGAACAATACAGAATCATCTGCAATGTGTAAAAGTTGGCTATAGTCCAATGCTAAAAAAATAAAAGGGGGAGAGGAAAAATTCATTAAGTGAGGAAATAATGAGGGGTAGGTGTCAAAGGCCTGAATGGTGCTGTCTAGACATGTGCACAGCACAAAATTTTGTTTTGAACTAATGGATTAGTCCTAAAATGCAATTTATTTAGTTGCTAAAGAAATTAGTTTTCAGTTCTTTACTATGAAAACTAATTTCATTCATCCGAAAACCAGTGGATACAATTACTATTGTAGTAGTGGCTCCTCAGAGGGCTGAGATCGCTGCTTGTTACAGTATCTCTCACTCTCAGTACAATGTGTCAGGCAAAGCTGTTACAGTAACTGACTGCTGCTCATTAGGGATGAGCCGAACACCCCCCGAGTTCGGTTCGGACCCGAACCCGAACTTTCCAAATGTTCGGATCCGAACTCGAACCGGAACTCGAACTCAATACAAGTCAATGGGGCTGAAAATTCGGTTTTTTAGAGTGCCCTCCAAGAGGGTATATATGCTACATATTTGCCATAAAAGGTGTATGGGGGTCCGGGTAGTGCCCTGGGGGACAGGAAACAAGGACAAAAAGTAAAAAAAAAACGTTTTTAAAGGGACAGTGAATTTTCCATGAAATAAGGGTTTAAAAATAATAACCTGCTCGTGAAGTGACGGATTTCTAGGATGTATAGAAATATGTAAAAACCAAAAAATGACATTTCAAATTACGGTAAATGCTTTTCCTTTAATCTATCCATAAACAACTGCTTGGGGCGGCATCCTGTATGAAAAGAGGAGACATTTTAGGACACGCAGAAAAAGTTTACTGATTTTTTGGTGGTGAAAAGCAGGAGAATGACTGGAGAATGGAAAATTCGAGACCAAATAGCCGATTTGGAAAGTGAGTTAAATAGGCGACTTTTTCTGGTTTGGCTATTTTGACCTAGAATTTTCTCTTCAGTCATTCTCCTGAGTTTCACCTTTCTCTGAATAACCCTGTCAGGTTTATTCAGAGAGCGGTGAAGAGCAGGAGAATGACTGGAGAATGGAAAATTCTAGGTCAAAATAGCCAAACCCGAAAAATTCTCCCATTTAGGCTAGGGTCAGACTAGCGAATTTTTACCGTGCGTTTAGCCGCACTTAATCACGGCCGCACTAGCAGCAAATGACGGGCAATGACGGCCAATATACGAAATACGGTCGCACGAAAGTCTGGCTGCGCAACGCAAGTGGAAAATGAACGCATTTTTTCGAGAACGCAGAACCGCTAGTATGGACGTACAGAGTGCGCTGCGTCCGCTAGCGGCGTGTGTGCGTGATTTGGAGACGTCAGACCCTGCTTATGTCCGGCCAACATAACGTCCAGACACCCAAAGTTTCCTGTTTTGGATCCGTAAAAAATCACGCACAAAAATGCGCAGCGTATGACCGTTTTCACGCATTCCGTGAAAAAATACGGCAATGCGTTCGGACGCACTTTTTGACGGTCGCTGCGAAAAATGCGTTAGTCTGACCCTAGCCTTATCTCACTTTCCAAATCGGCTATTTGGTCCAGATTGTTCTCTTTTCCTGCCATTCTCCTGGTTTTCACCTTTCTCTGAACAACCCTGAGAAAGAGGTGAAAGCCAGGAGAACTGGCAGGAGAAGAGAACAATCTAGACCAAATAGTCGATTTGGAAAGTGAGATAAACGGGAGAATTTTTCTGGTTTGGCTATTTTGACCTAGAATTTTCACTTCTCCAGTTATTCTCCTGCTTTTCACCGCTCTCTGAATAACCCTGTGAATGTTTAATCCCGAAGTGAGAAATAACATTGCTTTAGATGTTAAAAGCGGGAAATGAGGAAATTTTGTATTTTTTCTACATGATTGTGTTTGGTCTCATTAGAAAGGCAGCATATTAGAGGAGAGAAATTAACACTTCTCAAAAGCAGACACCACACCCCTCAGTATAGTCTACATACATACAAAGTATCAAATTCATTAGAACAGACTAAAAACACCTGGTGTTTATGCCCGTTTGTGAACAGAGGTCATTTAAAGTTGAGAATCTTTGCACGTACACATTAGTTTTTAATTCAATATCTAATAAACCATTGCTTATAATATTCTGCAGTATAGAGTCTCTTTATTTCTCGATTTTTTAGTATTTTTTTAAGCATTTTCTATACTATTTTCAAAATTTCTTTTTTTTTTTTCGAACTCGAACCGAACACACCCAAAAAGTTCGAAGTTCGCGAGCTTTCGAGCAACCAAAGTTCGGGCCGAACTCCGAACCGTCCGAACCGAACAGCTCATCCCTACTGCTCATCACAACGCTCAGAGTTTCAGTAAAACTAGTAAATAAGATTTTTTATATATAAGAGGTTATAACAATATTATTTCTTTGTTTTACTGAAACTCTGAGCGCTGTTACAGTCTGATACATTGTACTGAGAGATAGTATAACAAGCAGCCGATCTCAGCGCTCACAGCCGCTGGATTTAAAGGGCTAAAAAAAGGGCTCCTCTCTGTATAATGTATACAACATCCACCTGCACCTTAATACCCCTCTCTATGTAATGTATAGAACATCCTCCTGAATTAATTAATGTCCCTCTCTGTATAGAACATCCTCCTCAATTTATACCTTTCTCTGTATAATGTATATAACATCCTCCTGCATTAATACCCCTCTCTGTATAGAACATCCTACTCAGTAGGACCTACTGCACTGGCATGTGGAGGGTGCAGAACTTCGGAATGCAATGCTTATCCAGCACAGGAGAGGGAACTTTTACTTAAACTTTATATCTCTGTGGGGGAGAGAGACAGGAATATAAAAGCAGGGGAGAGGGAAAATATTAA